>CM035839.1:403021929-403621929 GCA_020510985.1 Pholidichthys leucotaenia
AACTGCAATATTAAGGGAATACAACACCCTATTAAACGTGAGAGAGTTTTTGCGCACATAAAATCCTTAAAGGCCGACATAATTTTTCTTAAAGAAACCCATCTCCATAAAAACGAGCATACAAAACTGAAGAAAGCATGGATTGAACAAGTGTTTCACTCCAATTTTGGGAGCAGATCAAGGGGGGGTGGCAATTTTGATTAGAAAAGGCATACCTTTTAAGGAGGTCTCAACGATATCTGACAAAAATGATAGGTTTATTATAGTAGTTGGAAGTATTCATGTAGTCAAGTGGTCCTGGTTAACCTTTATGAGCCGACTTGAGATAACCCTGAGTTCTTCTCCAACCTAATGGCAAATCTTCCTGATCTTAATTTCAGCATATTAATATCTGGAGTTTTAATCTCACATTTTATGCAAACCTATAAACTTTTTTATCCTTTGAGGCATCTCAATCCCACTTCTAAGCAATACTCATTTTTTTCATCAGTACATCAAAGTTATTTGCACATTGATTTTTTTCCTTATCGTTCATAAGGCTATACTGCTTGTCACTAACTGTCAGTACCATAGCATAGTAATTTCCGATCCTTCACCTGTGCAAATAGACTTACAGTTTCCCGATACAGTTATGCCACATCATTCTTTTCAGCTTGATCCACTTTTACTGCCGTGCGACTCCTTTGCGAAGTTTATTTCAGAACAAATAGCTTTCTTTTTGGAATTTAATTGCACACCCGATATGTCTCAGTCCATTATCTGGGAGACATTTTAGGCCTACCTCAGGGGGCAGATTATCTCTTATGCAGCCCATGAGAAAAAACAACGTGCCAGATGCTTGAATGAGCTGAGTGAAAAAATTTTCAGAAATCGATAGGAAATCAAACAGCGACCATTCTTTAGCTATCTTTAAAACAAGACTTTTGCTTTAAACAGAATTTAATAACTTTTCTATCAAACTGTGGTGATTCGTTCTGCCTGCCTGTTACCTGATTCTCCACAGCTGTGCGCACACCTGCTCTCCTCATTAGCTGAACTATTTAAGCCGTGCTGCCCGCAGGTCTGCACGGAGTCGTCTTTCTCCCTGGTCTGATGAGACTGCTCAACCACTCTGTCAATCGCCTGAGATTATTCTCTACCTCATCATTCTCTGGAGGCTACTCCTCTACCTCCTCGTCTTCCAAGACATCCTCTTCCATTTCATCATTCACCCGGGAGTGTCCACTCCCTGACGCCAAGTAAGCTCCTCTCATCGCTATTACCACCCTACACTCTGCTCCCCTGTGCACAGGTGGAAATCCGAGGCGGCGGACCTCCTCCACCTGGCAGCGGACCGAGTACTCCCTATACCTCTTCACTCCTCCTACCATTCCCCCTACAACCGGGGCTGAAGACGCTGTCTTCCTGGCTGGAGCCTTCGGGACCAAGCCTGAGCTACTCTCCAACTCATCAACAGGTTGCCAGACTGTACAGTGCTCTGCTCACCCCGGCTGCTGCATTCATACACACACACACACACCCTTACACACATTACATAATAAAGATAACTGAGTTTATCTCTGGGTCTGTGTCTGCTCTCTGGGTCTCGAAGCATATCAGTACGACTCTGTCAAAACGACCCAGCAGACCGTGCGCTCGCGCACAAGGTTAACATCTTAGAGCCTCGAGTTAACCAATTATCGCATCAACAACAGGTCATACCCATCCAGCTGGTCCAGATAAACCCCCGCTTGGATCGGCTGTCAGGCCCTCAGCCCTTTCCTCCAGCTTCAGGTAGCTCAGTCGCTCCAGCTAGCTCCATCCCTGCTATGTCTCCACTATCCCGGCTGACACCAGCCCCCATGCCCACACGCTTCAATGGTAAGCTAGGGGAGGCTAGGGGGTTCCTGTTGCAATGTGGGATAGTTTTCAAGTGGGTCCCAGGTGATTTCCCGACCAGTCACAGTCGCATAGGCTACGTAGTTAATCTCCTGGAGGGGCGGGCGCTAGCTTGGGGTTATGCAGTCATGTCTAGGGCTGACTACGTGACATTAACGTATGACCAGTTTGTGAGTGAGTTCAATGAGGTATTCGACCACTCTGACCGTGATGGCTTGCTTACCTCCTAGTTACTCAACTTAAGGCAAGGTAGCAAATCAGTAGCTAATTACACTGTCGACTTCCGGGTGGTAGCCGCGGAGGTGGGGTGGGAGGATGCCTCTCTGTGCAATATCTTCGGCCGTAGCCTTAGCCCGAGCCAACGGGACAAACTAGCCTGTTTGGAAAAGCCCAGTAAATTAACCAAGCTTCTTATTTCCCTGGCCATTAGCCTAGACAACCGGATGAGGGAACGGGCCAGACTTTTGGTCGTTCAGGTGCCCAGTTTCGCTGCTCCCCACAGCGCCCCCTGCTGGCCCTACCTCCCTCTGATTCATTAGACTCCCCTGAGCCCATGGTAGTAGGCCAATCTAAATTACCTCCAGCGGAGAAACAGCACTGCCAGGAGTTAGGGCAGGGGTTTCCAACCTTTTTTGGGTCGTGACCCCATTTTGACATCACAAATATCTCGCGACCCCAGAGACATTTTTTTTGCTATAATTATTTTTTGATCATGTTTGTTATACTGTCTTACTAATACAGAGTAGCCAGATTAGTGCACAAAGTGTCATTTTATTTTCTCTGATCAGGATGTACAGTTAGTGCAACTTGTATTTAAAAGGCTTAAAATTAATACTGAGCAAACAATTTCTCAAACAATGAATTGTGGAAAAAAAAAAAAGCTGCAGCATCTTAAACTGGCCACAGTGAACATTTGAAAGATGGACAGTATCATAATGCTTCAGTTTCAGCTTCAGTCATGTCTTTTATATATTATTATCCTCTCAACTCACCACATTTAATGGGATGGCTGAGCCTGCACACCTTGCTGCAGCTTTTCAAAGTTGGGTGCTGTAGTAGACACAGCGCATCTCATCTCTGACGTAACATCCAGTCGGGAACGGTACTTTGACTTCATACACACAAGGGCACTGAATCCAGCTTCACACAAATATGTGCTTCCAAAAGGAACCAACATTTTTAAAGCACACAGTGAGATCTCTGGGTACTCATCTCTTGCTCCAAACCAGAATTCATCCACGGCCACTCACGAATGTATTCCCTGATGCGTTTTGTCATATGACAGTTCAATCAGCTGTTCAATCAGCTGTTCAACAGCAGTGGCAGGCAGGTCCATTACAGTGAAATGGGTCCCTCACCCAGTCAAACTTTGACATATTCTGACTCGCTGGTTGTTCAACTCGGTGTATTTATTTTTGAAAAAAGATATCGGCTTGCCGACATGTTCTCTGTGTGTTGTCTCAAAATGCCTTTTGAGTTTGTTGGGTTTCATGCTCTCCGCAGACAGGACATTACCACACAGCAAACACTTTGGCCTCTCGTCATTGTGTTCAATGACACTCATAAATCCATATTTCAGGTAGCTTTCGTCATATTTTCTCTGTCTTTTTCCTCCTGGAACTGTCTTCACAGGGGCAGGCGGACGAAGAAATCTCTCCATTTTTCCCTACTGACTAGGTTGTGTTTACACAGTTAGCGGGAACTCAAATGGGGTCACATGATCGCTGCCGTCAATCAAGATGTGCCAGCTCCGATATTTTTATATACTACATTTTATTTGAACTGATTTATATTGAAAGTGAAAGAAAATAGTTCTTTAAGAGTGTGTGTGGAGCTTTAATCAAAATTTTTAAAAGAATAATAATTAGTTGAAAACATTTTTTTATCAGTATTTTTTTTTTTATCAATTATTAGACATTTCAGGCAACCCCATTTGAATTCCACGCGACCCCACGTGGCGTCACGACTCCAAAGTTGAAAACCCCTGAGTTAGGGCTATGTCTTTACTGGGTAGGTGAGGAGCATGAACTTGTTACTTGCCCCATACAGCCAAAAAAGGGAGTCCGTGCGTCGCAGTAGGGGGACTCACAGACTCACTCCACAACAATCCCCTCACTAAATTCATGCTACTCATTCATTTTGTTCATAACCAAGTTGAGATAGCCACACATACACTCATCGATTCAGGGACCGAGCAGAGCTTCATCTCTGGGGAACTGGCAACCCGACTGGGGCTTCCCTGTCACCAAGTAAGGACACCCCTCAAACTTATCGCTCTGTCCAAAGCCCCACTGGCTGTGGTGTCTAAGCAAACTGCCCCGGTATCAATTATCATGTCTGGAAATCACTGTGAGCAGCTCAGGCTCTTTGTGCTCCCGGTCTCCACCTCTCCGGTCATTTTAGGTTACCCCTGGCTCTGGTTACACAACCCCACTATTGACTGGCGCTCTGGGAATTTGGTCTCGTGGAGTTTGTTTTGCCTCAGTGCGTGCCTTCAGTCCGCTGCTTGCTCACCATCCGTGCCTCTTGGTATCCCTAACGCACCTCCACCTGACCTGTCCAAAGTTCCTCCGGAATATCACCACCTGGGGGCCGCTTTTGGTAAGACCCAAGCCCTATCTCTCCCCCCCCCGCCCCACCGCCTATACAACTGTGCCATCAACCTCCGGTCTGGAGCCCCGCTACCATCTAGTCGGCTATACAGCCTGTCAGCTCCGGAGTGGGAGGCTATGGAAACATATATTAAGAAGTCCTTGAACTCGGGCATAATTCGCCCTTCGTCCTCGGCGGTGGGGGCGGGATTCTTCTTCATGGGAAAAAAGGACGGCTCGCTGAGACTGTGCATCGATTTCCGAGAGCTCAATAATATCACCATCAAGGATAAATACACTCTCCCACTCATCAGCGGGGCTTTTGACTCCTTCCGGGGGGCCTCCTGGTTTACCAAACTAGACCTCCACAATGCCTATAATCTGGTGTGGATTCGGGAGGGTGATGGGTGAAAGACAGGGTTCTGGACCCCTAGCGGGCACTTTGAGTACCTCGTTATGCCGTTTGGGCTGACCAACGCCCCTGCTGTATTCCAACGGCTGATCAACGACGTATTGAGGGATTTTCTGGGCTCATTTGTCTTCGTATACCTTGATGATATTTTGATCTTTTCCCAGTCCCTAGATGAACACTAGGTGCACGTGAGGTGAGTCCTGCAGCGGCTATTGGAGAACAAGTTATTTGTGAAGGCAGAGAAGTGCAAATTCCACACATCAGCTACGTCTTTCCTGGGGTTCACCATCTCACACAATGAGATCATCGCGGACCCGGGTAAGGTAAAAGCGGTGGTAGAGTGGTCGACTCCCTCCTCCCGGAAGCAGCTACAACAGTTTCTGGGATTTGCCAACTTCTACCGCCACTTCATTAAAAACTACAGCCTTATTGCCCTTCCTCTTACTCGTCTCACCTCCTCCAAGGTGCCCTTCCGGTGGACGGAGGAGGCTGAGGCGGCCTTTGTGGATTTAAAATCTCAATTCTCCTCTCCTGCGATCTTAGCGCAGGTGGATCTCGCTCTGCAGTGCCTGGTTGAAGTGGATGCTTCGGATTCTGGCGTTGGAGCCGTGTTATCTCAACACTGGTAGATGACAAGATTCGCCCTTGCGCGTTCTTCTCCCGCCGCCTCTCCCCGGCGGAGAGGAACTATGACATCGGGGACAGGGAGCTCCTGGTGGTCAAGCTGGCACTGGAGGAGTGGCGCCATTGGTTGGAGGGGGCCTCCCAGCCATTCATCGTCTGGACGGACCATAAGAACTTGGAATACCTCAGGACGGCTAAATGTCTGAATGCGCGCCAGGCCCGTTGGTCCCTGTTTTTTGGCCGTCTTGACTTCACCATCACCTACCGCCCCAGGTCCAATAACACTAAGCCTGATGCCTTATCTAGGCATTTCGCCTCAGATGCTGTGGAGGTATCGGTGCACCCCATCATTTCCCCGTCATACATCGTTGGTGCCCTCTCATGGGTTATCAAGGAGAGGGTCCTGAGAGCGCAGGAGTCCAAGGCGGACCTGGGCGGGGGACCAGTGGGGAGGCTGTTTGTTCCATCTGCCGTCCGGGGGAAGGTGATTAATTGGGCCCACTCCTCCAAGCTTGTGTGCCACCCAGGGATGGCACATACTGTGGCTCTCCTGCAGAGGACCTTTTGGTGGCCTTCGCTCCGGAAGGATGCTGGGGATTATATCCGCACCTGTCCCCAGTGCACCATCGGCAAGACGTCCTCCTCTCCTCCAGCCGGCCTGCTTCATCCTCTCCCTATTCCCGGCAGGTCCTGGTCCCACGTGGCCTTGGACTTCGTCACCGGTCTCCCATCCTCTAACAACTACACCGTCATCCTCACCATTGTGGACAGGTTCTCTAAGGCAGCCCATTTCGTCCCCCTGCAGGGTCTGCCCAGGGCAAAGGAGACAGCGGATCTGCTCGTCCTCCATGTGGCGAGACTGCACGGCATCCCTCTGGACATCGTGTCCGGCTGTGGGCCCCAGTCCATTTCACAGGTGTGGAGGGCCTTCTGCAATGCCATCGGGGCTACGGTGAGCCTGTCATCGGGGTATCACCCGCAGAGCAATGGCCAATGTGAGCGTGCCAATCAGGAACTGGAGGCAGCGCTACGGTGTGTCACCACCGCCAACCCAGCTTCCTGGAGCATCTACCTGCCATGGATTGAGTACGCTCACAACACCACCGTGTTGTCTGCCATAGGCATGTCTCCTTTCGAGGCGTCTCTGGGCTACAATCCCCCGCTGTTTCCCAAGGAGGAGGGAGACTTTGCCGTACCTTCTGTATGAGCCCACCTGAGACGCTGCCGCCGGTTGTGGAAAGCTACCCGGACCGCGCTGCGGCACACGGTGGAGCGCAACACTACCATTGCCAATCGTCGCAGGACATCGGCTCCACCATACCGGGTTGGTCAATGGGTATGACTCTCCACAAAAAATATCAACCTCAAGGCTGAGTCGAGGAAGCTCCCTCAGTGTTTTATTGGGCCTTTTGCTATCACTCCTATTGTGAATCCTGTGGCTGTGCACCTAGCTCCCCCCCCCCCCCCTCTGCATCTGTCCTACCTTTTACATCTCGCAGGTGAAGCCGTTCTGCTCCAGTCCTCTGTGCCCTCCTCCCAAGACACCACCTCCACCAGTTGTGATCGATGGCAACCCGGCGTGGAAGGTCAACGCCATCCTGGACGTCCATCACCGGGGTCACGGCCTACAGTACCTGGTGGACTGGGAGGTCTACGGACCTGAATGGAGGTCCTGGGTGCATCCCTCCCTTGTGTTGGATCCTCAGCTCATCAGGGACTTCCACCGGACACTCCCGGGTAGGTTAGATCAGTCGCTGAGAGGCGCCACATAGGGGGGAAGTACTGTGGTGATTCGCTCTGCCTGCCTGTTACCTGATTCTCCACAGCTGTGCACACACTTGCTCTCCTCATCAGCTGAACTATTTAAGCCGTGCTGCCTGCAGGTCTGCACGGAGTTGTCTTTCTCCCTGGTCTGATGAGACTGCTCAACCACTTCATCAATTGCCTGAGATCATTCTCTACTTCATCGTTCTCCGGAGGCTACTCCTCTACCTCATTGTCTTCCAAGACATCCTCTTCCATTTCATCATTCACCCAGGAGTGTCCACTCCCCGACGCCAAGTAAGCTCCTGTCATCGCTATTACCACCCTACACTCTGCTCCCCTGTGCACAGGTGGAAATCCGAGGCGGCGGACCTCCTCCACCTGGCGGCAGACCGAGTACTCCCTGCACCTCTTCACTCCTCCTACCATTCCCCCCGCAACCGGGGCTGAAGACGCTGTCTTCCTGGCCAGAGCCTTCGGGACCAAGTCTGAGCTACTCTCCAACTCATCAACAGGTTGCCAGACTGTACAGTGCTCTGCTCGCCCCGGCTGCTGCATTCATACACACACGCACACACCCTTATACACATTACATAATAAAGATAATTGAGTTAATCTCTGGGTCTGTGTCTGCTCTCTGGGTCTCGAAACATGTCACAAACAAGCTGAACACACTCTGTTAAAAACCAAACAAACATATAGTAATAAAAAAAAATAATAATAATAGTAATAATAGTAATAATGAATTTATTTATTTCGGATAGTACATTACAGGTTAAAAGAAACTGTATAATATAACAACAAAGTCAAATTAGACAAAGACTCCTTCTACTATACAATTCCACGTGAGTTATCCGAAATGGGTGATGGCTGAAGCCGCAGCTTATATTGCCCACCCATATTCCATCCAAGAATTCAAAGGAGAAAAAGAGAAAACAAGACAAGAGCGATTACAATTTAAAACAAGGCTAAGACAAAATGTGACTGAGAGAAAAAGAAAACTGAGCTAGTCTAAGTTAAGCAGTTACTATTCAAAAACAAGTCTAAGACATAGTGTCACAGAGAAAAAAAGAAAAAAAGAAAAACTAAGCTACAACACAACACAGGCTGGAAATGTCAATCCTTATGTGAGTTTACATGTCGTCTTGTAAATATGTTTGGAGTATTTCTTCCTTTAGTTTTTGTTTAAATTGTCCAAGCTTTGTACATGATTTTAATTCAGGTCCAAAATCGTTCCATAATCTGACTCCTTGCACTGAAATACAGTGTTGCTTGGTGGTTGTTCTCACTGTAGGCTTTTGAAATATACATGTTCCTCTGAAGTAATATCGTTTCTCCCTTGTTTGGAACAACTTTTGGATATTTGCGGGCAGTGATAGATTCTTCACTTTGAACATTATTATTGCGGTTTTAAAGTCAATCAGATCTTTCAACTTGAGAGTTTTTTGTTTAAGAAAAAGTGGGTTTGTTGGTTCCCTGTAAGCTGCTTTGTTGATTATTCTAATAGCTCTCTTTTGAAGCATAAAGAGTGGATATACTGTATGTTTGTTTTATATGTATTTCCCCATACTTCATTACAATATGTCATGTATGGGAGTATTAATGAATGGTACAAGGTGTATAGTGTGGGTTGATTCAGCAAATTTTTCACTCTGTGTAATATTGCAGTTGATTTGGATATTTTACCTTTTATATAATTAATATGTGGCTTCCAACACAGTTTGTTATCAATTATTACTCCAAGGAATTTAGTTTCGGATACCCTTTCAATCTCTACACCATTTACACTGAGTTTGGGTACTGGGTAGTTGTGATGGTTGTTAAAGACTATAAATTTTGTCTTGCTTAAATTGAGCGTTAATTTGTTTGAATCAAACCACAGTTTCAGCTTTCCTAATTCCTTTCCGAGTGTATCCAGAAGTTGTTCCAAATTGTTTCCACTGCATAGCAGATTAGTGTCATCAGCAAACAATATTAAGTCCATTTTTTCTGAAACTTTACATATATCATTTATATACATATTGAATAATAATGGTCCCAAAACTGAACCCTGTGGGACTCCACAGGTGACCTTCAGTAACTCTGAGTTTTTGCTGTTAACACATGCAAACTGATATCTATTCTTTAAGTAACTACTTAACCAGGACAGTGCTACCCCTCTAATACCACAATTTTGTAGTTTCTTTAATAATAGATTGTGATCTACTGTATCAAATGCTTTTTTAAGATCCAGGAATACTCCAACTGAATACTCTTTATTTTCGATGGCTGTTGATATTTTTTCTGTAAATTCCATTAAGGCATATGCTGTTGTCCTTTTGTGTCTGAACCCATATTGCTGCTCACACAATAAATCATTCTTCAGTATGAAGTTGTCAATTCTCTCATAGAATATTTTTTCAAGTATCTTGGAAAATTGCGGTAATAGTGAAATTGGTCTGTAGTTGGAGAGTTCCCCTCTGTCGCCTGTCTTGTAAATCGGAATTACTTTAGCTATTTCCATTGCATTGGGAAATATACCTGATTGGAGAGACAGGTTACAGATATACGTCAGTGGTTTCACTATGCATTCGATAACAGTTTTGACTAGTAGCATGTCAATACCATCGCAGTCAGTAGATGTTTTACTTTTGAACGATTTAACAATTTCAATGACCTCTCTTTCGTCTGTGTTCTTTATGAAGATGGTGTCTTTTACAGCAGTGTTATTGCATATTGTATCACCTGTAGGCGCCGTAGTGGGTATTTCTCGGGCCAGTTTAGGTCCAATGTTAACAAAAAAATTATTAAATTCATCTGCAGGTGAAGCTATATTCACATTCGGAGTCGATTTATTATTTTTTGGAATATTAGTTGGGTAGCTAGTATTTCTGCTTTTATTTCCAAGGATACTGTTGATTATTGTCCATGTATTTTTAATATTGTCTTTGTTTTTTTTCCAGTTCTTTACTGTAATAGTCTCTTTTACTGCATCTTATTATATATGTTAACTTATTTTTGTATGTTTTATACCGTTGCTCTGCTTCTTTTGTCCTTTTCTTTATGAAAGCTTTATATAATAAATTTTTCTTTTTACACGCCTTTTGTAGTCCTTTGGTTAACCATGGTTTGTCAGCAAATTTGTGTTTAAGCTTTTTTTTAACTAATGGGCAGTTTTTTTCATAAAGAGTGGTTACAATGTTTATAAATGTGTCATAGGCTTCATTTACATCTGATACATAGACTTCTGTCCAGTCTTGCTTCAGCAAGTCCTCTTTAAAAGAACTGATTGCGTTTGGTGATTTGTGTCTGAACGATTTTGAGATTTTTTCTGGGTTGGGCCCCGTGTGGCCATGGATAAGTGCAAAGATTGGCAAGTGGTCTCTTATATCATTTATCAATAATCCACTTTCTATTTTCTTATCGAGAACATTGACAAACAGGTTGTCAATAAGTGTAGCAGAGTGAACTGTGATTCTACTGGGATGTGTTATTGTGGGATATAGACTCATGCTGTACATAGAGTTCATGAACTCTGTAACTACATTTTGTTGATGTGGATTAAGTAGGTCAATATTGAAATCTCCACAAATTGCTACCATTTTCTTACTAGTAATATTATTGTACAGCTCGACTAATTTATCTCTGAATGTCTCAATGCAAGTTCCCGGCGTTCTGTATATGCAGCTTATGATTAGATTTTTTGTTTTGTCTAGGTCAATCTCAACAGTAACACATTCCAAAATCCCTGGTAGTGCTGAGGACATTTCATTTACAAGCTTACATCTATATAGGTCATCAATATATAGTGCAACACCACCACCCTTTTTTTGAGATCTGTTAATGTTAAACATCTGATATCCCTCTATTGCCATCAGGGGAGCCTGGTCTTCATTAAGCCAGGTTTCCGAGACTGCAATAGCTGTGAATTTTCTGTTTAGCTGTTTTAAATAGTCCTGAATCTGTGAGAAGTTTTTGTTAAGACTTCTGCTATTGAAGTGTATTATTGACAGTTTACCATCTAATTGCACTTGACTTTTGAATTGCTTTTCAGTGTAATATTCACAGTGATTATGAATATTATTGAAAAAGTGGTTATCAGGATCAATATCATTCTCCATCTCTTGTGGTTTATGTTCAGCATAGTGGCATATTTTTAGAGTTTGAGTTTCCTCACTCTGTGTTTCATAGTCAGTGTTCATTTGTATTTATCTAAGTCAGTAGCATCTCTGATCATTATACTTTTTGCTTGCTCAGGTGTTCCATTTAGTTTAATCCAAATTCTACAATTTCTTGTCCAGGTTGACTGTATCTTATTTTGTTTTTTTAGCATCCGTGCCTGCCGTGCTAATTCAGCGTTTTTTTTGGTCAGGTGTTCATTTAGGTAAACTTGAGTTTCCTTTAGTTTTTTGGCCTGCCTCAGTATGTCATTTTTCACCCTCCTGTTCACAAAGCGCATCACAATTGATTTCTTTGTTTTGTTATCTTTCTTCGGTAAAGCATAACAGGCTGAGATCGCATTGGCTTCTACCTTAATGTCTTTATCATTAAGGAACTGAAGCACTTGGTTTTCTAGGGACATTGATTCACTTATGGAAGCATGTTCACCACTCAGTCCTGTTGCGGCATGGGCGTAGGACTGATATCTGATGTCTAGTCCACTTATAACTAGGTCATCAATGCGAGAACCTTGTTCAAGATCCTCGACGCGTTGCTCCAAAAGACGCCCGTGTTGCTCCAGGTCCATAATTTTTTTGTCTTTTTCTTTTATTATTGAATGTAGGGCTTGTACCTCTTCTATTAGGTTTAATATTTTGGCCTGTTGGTTAGTCATTTTGGCCAATTCTTCTAACACAAAGTTCAGAGATTTTTTAATTTCTTCCATTTCCTTTTTTTTGGAGACACAAACGCTGGACTGTGAGCTGCAGATGGTTTAATAAAAACACAATATCCAAACTGGAACAAAAACACTTACAAGGCATGATAAACACGAAGGTTGAATAGCCCTCAGGCTGAGATGTGGAACACACGTCGGGATAGGTAGGAAGGCTGAAGCGTGGGACTCACGCCGGTAAGACCAAGTAGCCAAAATAGGATGAAGCGTGGGATGCACACCAGGATACAGAGAAAACAATGAAGGACGTTGCCCCGAACTGCGGGGTGGCATCCCTTAAATAGGCAAAGAGAAATAAGACAAATAATGAACAAGTGTGGGTGACAGGAGCGAAGATAATCCCTCCAAAATAATGACAGCTGGGTCAAACCGCAAAATGAACTTGAAAACAACGGAAGTAAATAAAGAACGCTGTCAAAATAAAAGCAGAGGAGAACAAGACAACCAAAATGCACACAAATCTGGACAAAATAATACAAAAGAAGAAAATAATAATAAACCACCAAGGCAAGAACACGATAAAATACACAACCAAGAAATGCTAACAATACAATACTAATAAATACCAGTGTTACAAAAGGAGAACTGAAAGCGGAGGCAAGAGTAGGCTCAAGTCCAGACAGGAAGACATAAATTAAAATATAAGATGATCCATAAACACATAATAATAATAAACAAGACTATAATGACCAAACTATGATTATGATAACAGGATAACTCAAAACAAACAGAAACAAAGGGCAAACTCAGATAACATAATACAGACAAAACCATACTCAAATTTAATAATAAAACTGAAGTGGAAAAGTACAGAAAACAACTAGAATGAACTGAGAGCATGAGCACGGTTCTCCAACCATGCTCAGCATCATGACACCTCCTCTGGTTTGGTTATAACCAACCCCCAAATCACAAATGATCAGTTTGCAAGCTCTACACATTACAAAATCTGACTATGGCTTCTAAAATGGAGGACTTTTTAGGTAGATTAGACATCCCTAAGATAAACCCAGAGAATCAATAGCTTATTGATGCCCCCATAACTCATCAAGAAATCCAACAAGCAATAAATTCCATGCAGAATGGTAAAATGTCAGTCCCCAATGGATTCCCCATCGAGTTCTATAGAGTCTTCGCTTCAAACCTGATACCACTGCTGAGTTCATTATACAAAGAAATTCTTACTGTAGGGAAGCTGCCCTCATCCATGACCCAGGCAGTTATTTCTGTCCTGCTTAAGAAGGACAAAGATCCGCTCGAGTGTGGCTCCTATCGACCAATTAGCCTGCTGGGTTTTGACTACAAAATCCTTACGAAGATTTTGGCACGGCGTCTCGAAAAAGTCATTCCTAAAATAATCAACCCTGACCAGACAGGGTTTACCCCTGGCCAACATTCGTTTTATAATATGTGTAGGCTTTTTAATGTACTATATTCTCCACACTCCCCTTCTCAACCAGAGGTTTTTATCTCGCTTGATGGAGAGAAGGCCTTCAATAGAGTGGAGTGGGATTATCTCATAAAAGTTCTGGAGAAATTTGGATAATGGACCCTCTTTCATTTCCTGGATTAAAAATTTTATATAGCTCACCCAAGACCTCAGTTCGAACCAATTCCACTAACTCAAACTATTTCTTGTGGCACAGAGGAACATGATAAGGATGTTGCCTGTCACCATTTCTGTTTGACTTGGCGATCAAGCCTCTTGCCATAGCCATAAGGTTGGAGAAGAATATAATGGGAATAACAAGGAGTAACAAAACCCACAAGCTATCATTATATGCAGACGATTTGTTACTGTATGCATCTGACCCAGTATCATCTTTGCCGTGACTGATTGACATGCTAAACCAATTTGGTAAGATTTCAGGCTACAAATTGAATTTTTCCAAACGCTTACTTTTCCCCTTAAATAAATTGGCTACCAAGGTAGACTACAATTGCTTTCCTTTTGCCCTGGAGAGACAAGTATTCACATATTTAGGCATTGAAGTTACTCTTTCACTTAAAGATCTTTATGATCATAACTTAAAGGTACTTGTAGACCGTACTAAACAAGATTTTGCTAGGTGGTTTTCTTTGCCAATTTCTCTAGCTGGTCGAATTAACACAATCAAAATGGCGATTTTACCCCGGTTCCTATATTTGTGTTAGATGATTCCTTTATTTCTCACCAAGGGTTGGTTTAAGTAATTGAATAGTCTCATGAATGATTTTATTTGGAACAAGACTCCCCCACGTATGAAGAGAACCTATTTAGAGGTGCCCAAACCTGTCGGGAGCCAGGGCTTACCAAATTTTACGTACTACTACTGGGCTGCAAACATTACCAAATTGACCTACTGGGTCTCAACATATGAACACAGGAGAGGCCCGCTGTGGCTGAGATGGAGTTAGCAGCCTGTTTGCCTACTTCCCCAGTGGCTGTCCTTAGCTACCCACTACTTATAGAACCAAGCTGTCAGATTCTTAACCCAGTTGTCAAAAACTCTCTCAAAATATGGCTCCAGTTTAGGAAACATTTCCATCTCAATCGAACATGCAATCTTCATCCCTTAGCTAGCAATAATCTATTTACCCCCTCTTTGACTAATGTAGTCTTTGAACAATGGCGTAAAAATGGGCTGAACTTTTTTCGGGATCTGTTTGTGGATGGTGCATTTGTTTCATTTGATCTATTACAGTGTACTCATAATATTCCAAAGACTCAATTCTTTAGGTATCTGCAAGCTCACAGCTTTGCTAAAAAGCACTTGTCATTTTCTCTGCCATCTAAAAGTGTAATGGACATTATTCTGGATGCAGATCCTTACATCAAGTGGAGGATCTCGGAGGTCTACCGGACAATCCAAGCAATAAACCCACCTTCATGGGCCACAACTAAATCAACATGGGAGCGAGACTTAGGACTTGAACTTTCCGAAGAGACATAGCTCCACATCTTAAGGAATATTCATACATCCTCCCTTTGTATTAAACATGGACTTATTCAATTTAAAATAGTACACCGTCTCCACTACACCAATGAAAAACTTATCAAAATCTACCCTAATATGAGTGCAGATTGTCCAAGATGTCATTGTGGCCCTGCCACGACAGGTCACATGTTCTGGTCATGTTTGCTTTTAAAAGGTTTTTGGGAACAAAGTTTTGAAGTACTATCTTTTATGTGTAAGGATGTTTTAAAACCTGATCCTACTGTAGCTACCTTTGACATTTTCCCTACTGCGAAAAAATACTCTACCTCAAGGACCAGAGCTGTAGCTTTTGCATCACTTTTGGCTCGATATTTAATCCTGCTGCAGTGGAAATCATCAAATCCACCCTCCTTTAAACTGTGAATCAAAAGTGTATTGTCCATGCTTCCTCTTGAAAAGCTGCATTACAGTAAGGGCAAAACTCAACAAAAGTTCTTTACAACCTGGTCCCCCTTTATAGATTATGTAAAGAGCCACACCTTTATATGAGTTCACTATTTTATTTTATTGTCTTATTCTAATGTATAATGTCTGACTTGCTGTGCACATAACTGTGTAATTTCAGAAGTTGTACTTACGTTCTTCCTGTAACCATGCCTATTTTTTTGAGGGCCTTGGGGTGGGTGGGGGTTTCTCTTTCTTTTCCAATTTATGTTTGTGTTTTTTGTTTTTTTTTCATGTTAAAAACTTATAAATAAAGTATTAAAAAGGTTTCAGTTTGTTTTTCAATTGGGTTGAAGAGGTTATAGGTCACATTAATGATGGAAAAAGTTTTGAAATGATTTATCTTGGTCTCATTTTTTTACATCACAAACACCTGGCATTTGAACAGGACTGTGTAGACATTATATCCACTGTAAGTATGAGCTACCTTTTTTGCTTTTCTTATTTATGTTGTGTAGAACTCAGCAGACAGGTAATCTAGAAAATAAACACACACAAACACAGAATATGTCATGAGCTGAGCGCTGGAGGTTTCTGCCACGCTCAGTCTCATGGCTTTTTCTCTGCATTTATATATTTCTTGTATTTTGTGCTTTTTGGGTTCTATTATTCTCATACTGTTTTCTATTTTCTCATTTATGTTTTAGTTTTGCTACACTCACATTTTGTATTAATTTGTAATTATTTATCAGTCTGCATTTGGTGCTGTTTTATTCTTTATATTCTTGCTGTGGTTTTCTTTCTCGGGGTTGACAGCTGTCAAGTGGCGTTTCCGGTTTTGTGCTCAGTGTGGGCATCACCCTGTCAGCTGTCAAGTCCAGTTGCTCCTTTCTCATTGCTTCCAGCCTATCCAGATTGTTAATCATTGTTTTCTCCTGCCCGCTCTGATACCCACACCTGTGTTCTATTGTTTGATGCCTTATTTAAGACCGCTGCATTTTGTATTTGTCACAGCAGTCTTGACGAATGTCAGAACTCTCTAAACTAAGTTTTTCTCTTTGTCTTCGGGTTTATCTCTCTCTGGCTTTTGTGTTATGTTATGCACTTTATGTTTGTAATAAATTACCACAAACTCACAGTCCAGCATGTGCGTCTTACTCTCTGCCCCGAGGGGTGATTCATGACAGAATACCGCCGCCGGTAAGAGACCCAGCTGCTGTGAGTTTGTGGATTTTTGGCTGTTTTTTTTTTTTCACTCACTTGTTTCTCTGGAGCAAAGCATGTCGGACTCTGCAGGTGGGCACAGTTACCTGATGAGCCTGGGGTGGGAGTGCTGCAAAGCCCTCATGGAGATAGATGGGCTAATCCCCACAGCGCACATTGGCCCTACCCCAAGGGATCCGTTATGGTACCCGGGCCTCGCGGAGCAGCTGCTCACTGGTGCCCTCAGCTTCGGGAGCATGCTGAGGGGGTGGAGAGGATTTCTCTGGTGGCGGCGCTGCAACGAGAGAACAGTGGGATGGTGAGGAATTCCTCGACGAGACTTTAGCCCGTACTGAAGGGGAGGTGCTCCTCTGGGCTCTGAGGCCTCTGTAGTATCAGTGCCTCATCAGCCTCCGGCATCCTTTCCCGCTCCTGCTCCACCTACTCCAGAACGCCACCATTCAGGGAAATCTCGCCAGAGAAACGCCTCCACCTCTCAGGCAGCAGTTTCTCCTTCGCCGAGGCAGAAGACTCCCGCAGCAGTGCGCTCTCTTCGCTTTTCTTCTCCAGCTGTATTGTCAGCTTCCTCCCTCTCCTCAACTGCTGTTTCCTGCTTCCCCTCGGCGATTCCTCCCACTGCCGAGAGGCCCGCTGTGTCCTTCCTGGCTCTGCCCGGTTCCATGTCAGCAGGGGCAGCTCCTCCACGATCCACTGAAGGGCCCATTGTCACGACGGCCCTCACGGACCGTCACAAGACGCCTCAGTCACCAGAGAGTTTGCAGTGGTAATTTATTGTAGAGTAAGGATGAACACACACAGAACACATACAGTGGCTGGGTGAAGTCTGAGCCGGGGAACACCCGATGCGCCAGACGAGATAATCACAAAGATACAGTCACACAGAGCGTACCTTACAACGGGACCGTTAACAGTCGGGTAACGGGGATTCCCAAGTCCATTAACCACGATGAGCAAGGAGAATAACAGGAGCACGACGGAACGTGGCTGAACATACAGGTGAACATAACAGGATACAACAGAGACTGCCGCGTTGGAGGACATTTAGCACCCGCTTATATCTCTGGTGGCTAATGACCCCAACGCGGCACAGCTGCTGCTAATGACAGCAGAGCAGTAGCTGATTTTGACAGCAGGGAGCTCCCCCGGGCGCCTTCACAATAAGAGCCCGAGGAGCTGGAAGGAATCCTCAGCTGCCAAAGCCAGAGAACAAAAAGATATGAGACCCGAGTGTGGCCAGAACCGACACTCGGGTTATGACAGTACCTCCCCCTCAAGGCCGAGCTCTGAGCGGCCTGAGTAACACCCAAGCCCCCCCCCCCCCCCCCCTAGGGTGGGTGGATGGGGCGCTGGCAGGAGGGAGAGAGAGACAAACAACCAACAAGGCTACAAAGGTAGGGAGAAAAAACCCCCACAATAAGTACAAAATAGGCAACACACCCTTGGGCAAACAGAGTGACACAAAAACACAAAATAATCCCCCCCCCCCCCCCACACACACCCCAACAGTCCCACAGACGAGATCAGGAACCTGGAAAGGGCGCAGTCCAGGCCCGGAGGGATGGGGGCAAAAGGTTCGGGGGGGGGGGGGTCGTCCGGCAACAAGAGGCCACAGAACAGTGAGGGGAAAAGAGGACAGTTCGGGCGGCCTACCCCAGTCCCATGCTCGGGGGAAGAGAGTTTCAGGCGGCCGGAGCAGGTCGCCGCACAGGAAGATAAACAGGTCGGGGGGCCGACCCAGAGAACCAAACCAACGAGACAGCCCTTCAGGCAGCCGCCCCGCAACACCAGCTCACCAGAACCGTTGGGAAGAAGCAGCCGGTGGTCCCGCAGAAAAGGGGGGAGATGAGGGGAAACCGGGCGGAGCGTTCGGGACCCCAACGGCCCCAGGTGGAGATGGGTAGTGCTCCTCAGGGAGACGAGGAGGATGACGGTGGAGATGAGAGTGAAGAAGAAAACGAGCCTGTCCAGCATCCGGTGGCTGGGGATCTGCAGCTCCCTCACCGAACCTAGGACCTGCTGGTGCAGCACCCACGGTGGACCCCGATTGGGCCTCCGGAACCAAACCCACGGTGGACCCCGATTGGGCCTCCGGAACAGCACTCCCGGTGGACCCCGATTGGGCCTCCGGAACAGCACTCCCGGTGGACCCCAACTGGACTGGAACCGAACTCCCGGTGGACCCCAACTGGATCGGAACAGCACTCCCGGTGGACCCCAACTGGACCGGAACAGCACTTCCGGTGGACCCGGTCGGCGTGGCACCAGACTCGACCTCCAACCCCGAAACTGGAACCTCTGGCGCAGCAGGCGAGAGCAGCCCCTCGCCGGCGACCCTGGGAGAAGACTCACACAAGAGAGAAAACCCGGGATCAGGATCGCCGGCAGCGCCAGAACCCGGCGAGATAAGCTCGGACGCAGCGGGTGGCTGCACCTGGCTCATCTCCCCTTGAGACAGGCAAAAGTGCTCTAAAAGGTGAAGAAGAAAGATAAAACAGAGCACTTGCCTGAGCTCGGGTTCTGACGCCGTCCAGGACTGCGATGATCCGGGCTTAGAAGTCAGGAGGTCGTCCTCAGGCTCCCACTCAGCTGCGTCGGGCTCCGCAGCTGGCATGATGGTGCGTGCAGCCAGAGAGTCCTCCGGCACCGATGTCCACACCGGTGGCCCGCACGGCATGGTGGCAGGAGAATCTCGCCCTGCTGGACCGGACCGCTCCTCCGTGGAACCCCGGGGATGTTTCTTCATCGACGATGGCTCCACGCTGCAGTCCGCTCCCCTCCTCCGCCCATGGCGTGGCTGCGGAACCGGAACCAGGCTCTCCAGAACCGCAGGCCCCCTCCTCATCCAGCGACATTGGCCTGACGTCGAGGACCGCTCAGCGGAGGGAGACACAGAGGAAGCAGGGTTAATATTTTCATCCACAGCGGGTGGAGGGAGCTCAGGGGGCTGCATACCCTGAACTCCACCCCTAGGAGTCAGACAAGGCACAACAATGTCAAAAGAAGAGAAATTATCATGCACTTGCCTTTCCCCTAAGGGTAAGATGGTCTCCGCTGTGGGGGACGTCATTCCTTCCTTTCCCCGCTGGATGGCGACAGAGGGCCCTCTGGGAAGACGAGATGAGGCCACTCGAGGCGGATCCGGGATGAAGCTCGCCGAAACGGAGCTCTCGTGACACACAGCAGCCAGGATAGGCGACGAGGAGGAGGGGGCGACAGCCGGGGTCAGTCGGGCATGGAGCGCTGACGGGACAGCAGGCGAGGGCCCGGGAGAAGACGAGGCTGCGGGGATTCCCCTCTGACGAGGCGCAGGAGTGACAGCTGTGTGGGGGGTTGAGCCCTTGCGGCGACCCGGAACAGCATCCAGACGGGGCTCTAGCCGAGGTTGGAAGCCGGAGTGACGACGGTTCCTTGTAGGGGGAGAGGCGAAGGTGAGGTCCGGAAATCGCCGTTCCTGAGCAGAAACGGCGGCAAGCAAGTCAGCAAACTCAGGAAACTCACGCAGCGCTGGATTCCTCTCCACGAGTCTAACCGCCGCCACCACATGCTTCATACACGCTGGAGGATTCTTAGCGGAGCAAGCAGCAGCCACCCGGTCCCAGATCTTATCTGCTGTCATCTGCAGCTTCTCTGGGGGAATCCCGAGTGACGACATGCCCGATGGGAAAAGACCTCCGGATGGTGCGGATTCCCGGGCCGAAACGGAGGCAGGAGCAGGATCCCGAAGCGAGGGGCGACGTCTCCTCCGCTTCGGCTCCCTGCCAGGATTTCCCTCCAGCCCTCGGAGTATCTCACGCTGGGCGGCGATGTCATCTCTCCTCACGCTTACCTCTGGATGATTAGTGAAGCGGGGAAGAGAATCCAGAATTTCCTCGGCTAGGTCCAGGTACCAGGGCACTTCGCTGTTGTATTCGAGGAGGGAGGCGGCGACAAGGACTCTGTCCACGCGCTCGAGGGTGTCAGCGAGAACAGCGTCCTGCCTCCGAGCACGAGACCTCCACGATGGCATGCTTCAACACGGCACCCAGACAGGTAGGAACAAACAGTCCACTACTGCAAACTGCACGGTGAATGGCGTCTCGAAACAACGCCTCCTCTCCGGGCGTTAGGCGGCAGTCTACTGTCACGACGGCCCTCACGGACCGTCACAAGACGCCTCAGTCACCAGAGAGTTTGCAGTGGTAATTTATTGTAGAGTAAGGATGAACACACACAGAACACATACAGTGGCTGGGTGAAGTCTGAGCCGGGGAACACCCGATGCGCCAGACGAGATAATCACAAAGATACAGTCACACAGAGCGTACCTTACAACGGGACCGTTAACAGACGGGTAACGGGGATTCCCAAGTCCATTAACCACGATGAGCAAGGAGAATAACAGGAGCACGACGGAACGTGGCTGAACATACAGGTGAACATAACAGGATACAACAGAGACTGCCGCGTTGGAGGACATTTAGCACCCGCTTATATCTCTGGTGGCTAATGACCCCAACGCGGCACAGCTGCTGCTAATGACAGCAGAGCAGCAGCTGATTTTGACAGCAGGGAGCTCCCCCGGGCGCCTTCACAATAAGAGCCCAAGGAGCTGGAAGGAATCCTCAGCTGCCAAAGCCAGAGAACAAAAAGATATGAGACCCGAGTGTGGCCAGAACCGACACTCGGGTTATGACACCCATGTCCACCTTAGCCACGGAGAAGGGTGACTTCAGACCATCTGCAGCAGGAAACATCGTACTCCGGGAAAACAAGTGTCTTTTCATTTTTCAACATTTTATGAAAATGTGCCTTGCCTGATTCCCGGTGGTGAGGCTCAGTGTTTACAGTCCCCTGAGCCTTCACCGCCTGCTGCAGCCATCAATTTCTTACCTGCCCTCTCCGTGTCTCCTCCTACTCTTCCTGAGTGTCCACTAGCCCTAGGATCGTACAGCCAGACGCTGGAGGAGCCTGCGGTCCTGGAGGACCTGCTTCCAGCCCTGCAGCCATGCTCTGGATGGAGGGAGAGAGCTGAGACCGAACTGAGACTGAGCTGACGCCTGCACCAATGAAGGAGCATCCCCGGGCCTCAGCTGAGCAGAATCCAGCGCCGGCAGGAAATCGACCTCCTGAATCCACACTGGATGAGCCACCGACGTGGGTCACCTCACTGGGGGGGTCCCAGGACTGCATCCACCACCATGCCCGCTGCAGGGGCCGCCGCAGCAGAGCCGAAGTTGGACCTTCAGAGGGTCGGGCCCGAGGAATCATTGCCTGGCTTGACAGAGTCCTGGATGGTGGTGGAGCTCAAGCTCAGGCAAGTGCTCTCCTTTTTTTCATTGCTTCAGTTTTGGAGAGATCTTGTTGGGCTCTTGGTGGGGAGAGCCAAGTGCAGCTGTCAGCTGCACCTGAGCTCACCTCGCTGGGTTCCACTGCTGCCGGTGACCATGATCCTGTTTCTCTGCCCCTCTTGTCTGAGCTTTCCCCCAGGGTCATCGAGGATTGTCCAACTCTGCCAGAAGTCTCCGTGGGTCCTGGCTCACCACCCGAGATCCCCATGGGTCCAGCTCCTCCCGCTGAGGTCATGGTGGGCATGCTGTCCCAGCCCGGAACCTCCATGGGTGTTGCTCCCCCTCCTGCTGAGGTCTTTGCAGGTACTTCTTCCCAGCCCAGGGCCTCCGAGGGTGCTGCTTCCCCATCTGAGGTCGTTGTGGGCGCTCCGTCCCAGTCTAGAACCCCCACGGATGCAGCTCCTCCTCAGTCTGGGTCTCCATGGGTGCTGTGTCCTAGTCGGGGACCGTTGTGGGTGCTGTGCCCCAGCCTGAAACCAACTTGGGTGCTGCGCGCCAGTGTGGGCCCGCCATGGATGTTATGCTCCAGCCCGGGGGCCAATGTGGGTGCAGCTATGGCCCAGTCTGGGCCCACCATTGGTGCAGCTATGTCCCAGTCTGGGACCACCGAGGGTGCTACGGGCCAGTCCGAGGGTGTCGTGGTCCCCCTTCCTCTGCCTGATGCCATTGTGGTTCCCCCTCCTCTGCCAGACGCTGTCGTGGTTCCCCCTCCTCTTCCAGATGCCGTTGTGGTTCCCCCTCCTCTGCCAGACGCCGTCATGGTTCCCTCTCCTCTGCCAGACGCCGTTGTCTTTCCATCTCCTCCACCTGACATCGTCTTGGTTCCCCTGACTCCTCTATTGTGCCCACAATTAGTTCTTCCCATTGGGCAGCCACCTCCTGGACCACCATTTCTGTTCAGGTGGCTAAAGAACTCTGGCAGACCACCCGACAGACTGTGTCGCAGGGTTGGGTGGCCCACATTCTCTGGTAGGCCACCTGACTCTTTCCATCATACCATCTGCCGGGTCTGGGACTTTGGCCGCCCACCTGAACTGTCCAGCTCCTCGGTCCAGGGGGCTTAGGGGGTTGGGGTGCTTCCTGGTGTGGGTCCTGAGTGGGGTTTTGTTTTTGTTCCCTCCTACCCTGTTCTCCCACCACCCACTCGGGGTGGGTTATTATTGTGCTCCTATTGGGGGGGCTGGGTCTTTCTTTTTGTTTGGATGTTACCCTGGGGTATCTGGTATCCACCGCTTGAGAGGGGGGCTCTGTCATGAGCTGAGCGCTGAAGGTTTCTGCCACGCTCAGTCTCATGGCTTTTTTTCTGCATTTATATATTTGTTGTATTTTGTACTTTTTGGGTTCTGTCATTCTCGTACTGTTTTCTATTTTCTCGTTTATGTTTTAGTTTTGTTATGTTCATATTTTGTATTAATTTGTAATTATTTATCAGACTGTATTTGGTGCTGTTTTATTCTTTATATTCTTACTGTGGTGTTCTTTCTCGGGGTTGACAGTTGTCAAGTGGCGTTTCCGGTTTTGTGCTCAGTGTGGGCATCGCCCTGTCAGCTGTCAAGTCCAGTCACTCCTCTCTCATTGCTTCCAGCTGATCCAGATTGTTAATCATTATTTTCTCCTGCCCGCTCTGGTATCCACACCTGTGTTCTATTGTTTGATGCCTTATTTGAGACCGCTGCCTTTTGTATTCCTCGCGGCAGTCTTGACAAATGTCAGAACTCTAAAGTAAGTTTTATGCTCTGCGTTTTCTCCTTGTCTTCGAGTTTATCTCTCTCTTGCTTTTGTGTTATGCACTTTATGTTTGTAATAAATTACCACAAACTCACAGTCCAGTGTGTGGGTCTTTCTCTCTGCTCCGAGGGGCGATTCATGACAGAATAAGCTTTAGGACAAATCAGTACTGAAAGAAAATGGTTACCTGTGAAACATTTCCACTCTGTGTGAAGTGAGGACTGTTCTGAAATTCTTGAAACATCTGAATTTGTTGTTGAAAACAAATTAATGTAAAATGCACTCAGAATCAAGACTTTTCATGCTGTTTCTTATGTGTGCATGTCCACATGTATTCAAATGCACCACAACACAACTCAGCCTCCCACCACTGTTCATTTGGTTGTTTATTTAATCTGCACGTGCATCACTTTCTGCTTTCTTTAAAAGAAGGCAGCTGGTGGAGTCTGCACCCCCTCTTTCTAAAGATTAGCATCAGTTTGTTGGGGTGGTTATATAATGCACTAAATTTTTCCATCACGGTGACAATTTAAATGCAAGACTTTTTTCTGGGTAATTGAGAGAAAGAGAACTTCTGGGATGCCTGCACAAAATGTTGCTTTTCCAGCTTGTTTCACAGTTTCATAATCCCTCGGTGGGTGGAGAACTTCTGGCAATATTAAAAACGCCTAGGCAAGAAAAGTTCAAATTCAGTTTTTTTTTTTTAAATTTTCATTTGTGTTTACTTACATCTCCTCATTTGACATTCACTTCCAGTTTTGTGATTTACTTACTTTATAGACTAAACAGGCATTTTTAGTTTGTTAACATTTGACTAATGGTTAGGATTCGGTGCTAAAAACACCTGGCTGAGGTTAGGTTAATGGTTAGGGTAGAGTAGGTGGTCTACTTTAAACAATACATCTTGAACACTCAGTCAGATCAGTTATGAAGTAATTTTCACATCCATCCATCCATCCATCCATCCATCCATTGAGCCATCCATCCATCCATCCATCCACCTATCAATCCATCCACTACTTCTCGTTCAGGGGTCCGGGATGCGGGGGCAGCAGTCGAAGCAGAGCAGCCCAGACTGCCACCCGGTTCACATAGCATCATGATCCTCATGATCCCTCCTGCAGGTGGTGAGCCCACTGGAGGGCGGACCCATGTGGCTCCCTTGTGTATACTGGGTCCTCGTTGTAACTTTTTTCATAGAGATCCACTGGACCGTTCTTGGTCTGACCAGTTTCCTTTGGGAGACCCTACCAGGGGCAAGTTTCCCCCCGACAGCATAGCTCCTAGGATCATTAGGGAATAAAAACACCTTCATCATGATAAGGTGGCAATCCATGGAGAGGATTTTATTGTTATTATTATTATTACTAATGGCTATGGGGCAGCACGGTGGCGCAGTGGTTAGCACTGTGGCAGCACAGCAAGAAGGTCACAGGATTAATTCCACCCCTGACCACCGTGGGTTCGATCCCACCCCCAGACCATCAGTGACCTTTCTGTGTGGAGTTTGCATGTTCTCCCCGTGTCTGCGTGGGTTTACTCCGGGTACTCCGATTTCCTCCCACAGGCCAAAGACATGCAGTTTAGGTTAATTGGTATCAACTGGGGATTCTAAATTGTCCTTAGGTATTCATGTGAGAGTGAATGGTTGTCTGTTTCTCTGTGTTGGCCCTGTGATGGACTGGCGATCTGTCCAGGGTGTACCCTGCTTCTCACCAAAGATGCTGGGATAGGCTCCAGCCTCCCTGCGACCCAAAAAGGATTAAGCAGTAGAAGATAGATGGATGGATGGATATTATTATTATACTGTATCTCATTTCCTGCCAAATCTCAGGTTGGCCTATTGCCTAACCTCACAGTTGTTTCAGTTATAAAGGATAAAGATTCATCAGGTCACCCTCCTTTCATGACCCTATAGTTGGATGAGTGACCACCTCAAAACCATTTGCTGTGACGTCACACCTTTTGTTTACGCCACCATCTTGGACGGCGGAAGCGAGTGGACGGCGCTTTCAGCAGCTGTTCAGCGGTGTACCAGATCTCGATATATTTACCTGATTTCAACCTACGTCTTTGTTTTATTTTATGTTGGCATTGAATTAGACTATGTTGTTTCACTGCTGTGCCTTTGGGTGTACAAATCGCCAGAAAAAGGGATCCAACTTGAAGTTTTACCGGCTCCCAGCTGACGAAGACAGGCGCAGGAGGTGGGTGGCAGCGCTGAAGAGGAAAGATTGCATAGCCGCCTTACTCGCGGCTACGCAATCAACATTTTATGTGATGCACGCAGTGAAATAACCTGAAAATTATATATAACAATTAAATTTATTACTTAAGTCATGATATATTTTACATGCAATAGCTAAGCTAGTTGTACAACAAAGAAATATTATATTCTATTTGGCCAATACATTTTATTATTTTTAGTAAACCTCAGGTGATGATACAACCACAATCTACATGCCACACACACTTAGTTCTTCAGATTTTTCTGACTCCTTGAAATTGCTCTACAATCTGGACAGCACCACTTTTAATTTGGAACATTTTTCAACCTGAGACACTGTACATGGAACTGACCAATTTGACAAAAGCCAGACTCACAGGTTACAATAGATGCATCACCACAGGTTTTTCTGCAGTAGCAAATGACACTAGTATTATCACCTTTTGGGGTTTCTTTTGTCTTACAAGATATATGCAACAAATTTGGATTTTTGGTATACCATTTGGCGAGTAGTTCTGGTAAAATGACAGACGTGTGATATTTACCAACAAGTTGAACTTTCTCATTAAAAAAGAGGTCATCAAACTCAATTCTTTGAACATTACAACCTTTTTGAGTCCAGAGAACAAAGTCACAGTAAGAAAGTTCTGTGACACCCAGTTGAGCTTGGATTTGGTAGAAATATTTATGAGATGGTTTCAGCTTGATGTCGCCATCACTGTTGCTTGCACAAAACTGAGGGTCTTCCACCGCTTCCTCTAAAGCCTGATTCCTCTTACAGAAAGGACATTTCACCTCCACCAGACCCTCCCCACAGCAGCTACAGGAGACAAATCCATCCGGAGAGGCACCCATGAAGGGGAAGCGCTGACTGAGGACTAGTCCAGCATCACACACTAGTAGATCCTGGTGCTGAGAAGACCTGATTTCTTCATACTGGTCACGGGCCACTTTCTCATGGTCGCATCCCCATCTGTAAACAAATGGGCAAAATTATTGACAGAGTACCAAAAAAAAATGTACCAGTATTCCTTAAAACCAATATAGAACTATTTTCTGAAAGAAATCTGAATATTTTACATAGCACAATGAAATGACAATTTTTTTTAGAATTATGTCTTCTTTACAATTTAAATGTTGTCAGTTTCCATGATCAACCAACTTAGGACTCAATGATTCAATACAGCACCAAAAGTAGCTTACAGTAAGTAGCTAAGCATAGCAGGATAAAAAGAGATGATTACCGGTAAAAAAACAATTCAGGAATTGCATGCAGCCTTGGCGGAGGTTTGCGCTCTCCGAGTGCTTTTCTAGTCTCTTACTTTGTTGCTTTACTGGTAAAACTAACTGGGTAGCATATCTTGTTCAGCAGGCTTCTCGAAGGAGCGTCAAGATGAGTCTGTGCAGCTTCTTTGAAGATGGATGCCGTTATTCTGCCAACTCGCTTCTGATGCCACAACACGCACTTGTTCTGCGATCTGGTAGTTTCTTCAACAATTTTTACCTGCAGAAGAAACAATGTCTGATATAACTAACCTAAATTTTCCTGCATAGATATTATGATGTCCCACATAATGATTATGTAGCATTTAATAGACTGTAAAGCACTTTAAAAGTTGTTATTTTTAGAAATAAATTTTAAAACATTTGCAGAAAAATTACCTGCTCAGGAGTGACTTTCAGAAGTTGTTGTACCTGTTCACATCTATTCAACAGCTGCTCAAAGGTAAGCTGAAGACAATCAGGACTAAAAAGGGTATCCAGAGAAGCAGGACAATCATTGTGGGCCACCTGCAAATATAATTAGATGTTCTTTTCAACTGACATGTGTAGTTATACAGTTGTGGAACACTGCATATTTAGTTCTGTTCATCAGTCTTCATTCATTTTCGATTATACATTAGACATGATGCCATTTTCATTCATCTAAAAAATCAAGGAAAAAAATTGTACCAAAGCTATTAACCTGTGGAATGTACTCCTGATTATAAGGCTCAACCAGAGATAGTATAGCACACCGTTTGCCTGTCATTCTAGAAGTTTGATGCAGCCTTTGATACAATGCTCGGTGATCATCATCTGATGGAGGGGCAATGGGCTTGCTTTCCCTTTTACGGGGAATATGTTTTTTTTTCTGCATTGACATCCGTTGTTTTGTTTTGGGTTTTGAAAAATCGATATCACGCAATGCAGCAAAAGGAAGCTTCAAGTTTGCTGTTGGTGTATTCCAGGCGCAGGGAACATCAGTGCAAGTCTGGCCTTGGGACAGGCGGACAGCACACTCAACAGCAAACAACACAGCTGCAACATGCGAACAAGTCTCTCCTAACCCTGCCATACAAGTACAGTGTGAAGACAATATGACACCATCTTGATTCATGATCACCCAGGGTTTCAGTGGGGGGTCCGACATCTTCTGGGAGTGATGTACCTGTAGTGGATAAATATTCTTATAATTAATATGTGGGTATGATGACTTTTTATCTGGATATAAGTCTTTCTTGTATAGACTGAACAATAAAATTTGTAATATATCTAATAGTGTTGGGAGTTGTTTATCGAATATTCTATTGATAAGACAAATATTTAAAAATCCTTTTATAGAATATATAGATCTATAAAAATATTTAATTATTTTTTAATTAATTTAATTGAGACACTATATATACAGCTAATAACAATACTAATAATAATTGAATATTTTATAAAATTTTAATAATTTATCACTTAATAGATTCTATATAACATGACAAATCTATACAGTAGGGGAGAGAATAGAGTCTGAATTTTGGAAAAAATAAAGGAAAAATACCTGAGCCGTCACGACATAGTGGACCGTTGAAGTGATGACTGGGGATATCAGCACATTTCTCACAAGCCCAGCAACAAAATAACTATAAGCGTCCAAACTTTTGTAGGCTTTCAGAGACTCTCCAGTGTACCTAGACGGTGTGTTGACCAGGTAGTTGTAGATGTCCATATAGCGTACGTCAGGTTTGGGGCAAAAATCTATGAAACTGGTGAATTTTTCAAGCGACAAGTTGTAAGGGTCCACGCCGATAACACTGATCTTTTCCATGTACCGGTCACGATGTTTTTTATCTAGTAGTTGCGCTACATCGGACAAAGCCGGCACATCTGACTGAGCGGACGCCATGTTGAAACGCACTCGCACAGCGCCCGACTTGCCGTCCAATATGGCGGTATCAACAAAAATCCCGTGACGCGGGACGTCACTGGTAAATGGTCAATAGGCTATTCTGGTGACAACAGCTTTTTCAACAGCTTCTACTGCACAACTCTGGAAAAAATTAAGACCATTGCAAAATTAGATAAGATAAGATAAGATAAGATAAGATAAGATAAGATAAGCCTTTATTAGTCCCACAACGGGGAAATTCCAGGATTGCAACAGCACAGGGATAGCAACACTCAGAGCAACAATCAGAAGGCAAGAAAAAAAAAAACAAGCAAGCAAGAGCAGCTAATATACATATGTACGTATTACTATAAAATATATATATATACACACACACACAGACACACAGTGCAGAGCATTGTAGCTGGATGGAATAAATATATGAATATATGAACACACAGTGCAGAGCATTGTAGCTAGATGGAATAAATATGTAAATATATAAACACCCACAGTACGGAGCATTGCAGCTAGGTGGAATAAATATGCAAGTATATAAACACACACAGTACGGAGCAATGTAGCTAGATGGAATAATATGTAGATATATAAATATATAAACACACCCAGTGCTGAGCATTGTAGCTAGATGGAATAAATATGTAAATATATAAACACACACAGTGCAGAGCATTGTTGCTAGATGGAATGAAACAGCATAACCATCTACTTAGTTAAATTATCACTTTATCTGCTGTTACTATTAATATGTACGTGTTAGAGTAAAAGTAAGTAAGTAAATTTTATTTATATAGCACCTTTAACAGATGTAAAATCACAAAGTGCTTCACAAAACAGTAAAAATAAAATACAGACAGGGTAAATTTAAAAAAAACAGTGTGATACAATAAATAAATAAACACAGTCTTTATCTAGTTAAAAGCCTGTTTAAAAAGAAAAGTCTTTAGCTACTTTTAAATACATTCACACTATCTAGGCAACGAAGAGAAAAGGGAAGAGCATTCCTCAGCCTAGGTGCAACTACTTAAAGGAACGATCGCCTCGTGTCTTGAAATGGTTTTTTGGGACCATAAGTAACATTTGGCCTACTGAACTCAGACTACGAGTAAGGGTATAGGGCTGTGGCAGGTCTGAGATACAAGGAGGAGCTTGTCCATGCAAGGCTCTGAAAGTTAAGGTCAAAATTTTAAAATGTATTCTATAATTCACTGGTAACCAATGCACAGAGGCTAAACCAGACATAATATGAGCATGTTTGCATGTTCCAGTTAAAAGAGATCATATGCTAATGTACTTCAATCGTCTGACAACCAACCGACTGCCAAGCAGACCACGAACCAGCTACAGGTTGTCAACAAGACACGCCCCCACTCACAGTTACGCGTTGTACCAAAGTCTGGTAGGTGGTCTGGCAGGCATCAGGGTCAAGGTCAAGGTCATAAGAAGCACCAAGTCTTCTTCAGTCGACTTGACCCCACCACCAGACACCATCATGTACGCTCCTACATCGAAACCTGTGTTAAATTAAATGACAATATCAAGATTGAGCAACTAGAAACCAAGTATGATGGTTATGCCTCTTTTAAGATTACATGTCCTGCCAGTTGCAGCAAGAAGTTGCTTGACAAAAATGTGTGGTCATCTGGTTTATACCTTCGATAGTTTTTTGAGAGGAAATGATCTACATGTGATTGTCATTATTGTGTTTGTCATTATACTCATTCAATAGTAGGACCAACCTTAGAATATGTTCATTCAACTGCCAGAATGTAAAAACTTCATCTAATGAGATCTCCAGTTTATGTGATAACCATGACATTGTGTTGTTGCAGGAACACTGGTTGTTCGAAAACGAATTGTCTATTCTGAGCAGATTACATGGTGACTTTATAGGACAAGGTGTTTCTTTTATGGATACGGAAGAACGTGTTATCTTAGGTCGCCTCTATGGCGGCGTCGGTATCCTATGGCGGAAGTCACTTGCGAACAGTTGTGTTGTGAAAACTTACGATTGCTTAAGAGTTACAGGTATTGAAGTCAACCTGGGTGACTTTCACTGTCTTATATTATGTGTATATTTCCCCTATGACAGTGTTGAAAACTTGGATGAATACTTGCACTGCCTGAGTCTTGTTAAACGTATCACCGAGGATTTTCCAACTCCATATGTGTTCACAATTGGTGACTTCAACGCTAATACAGCACGTTCAAGTTGTTTTGGAGACGAACTGGTGTCTTTTTGTGAGAGTTACTCCTTACACATCTCGGACAGGATTATCTTACCAGGTGATACCTTTACTCATGTTAGCATGGCTCATGGCTCTACATCATGGCTTGATCACTGTGTGACTACATCCTCAGGCCATGATAGCGTGTCCAATATCAAAGTTCTGTTTGACTATGTGAGTTCTGATCATGTACCTTTATCTATAGATATTGAGGTATCTAGTGCTGTAAGTGGCCCCCGGGAAGCTCCCTCAGCCACAACGGGCAGTAGAACATACAAATGGCGTGATGCCACAGCGTCAGACCTGTCCAGATATAAGAAACTTACTCATAGGAAACTCTGTAACATCCGTGCTCCTATGGACGCCATCAGGTGTCACGACCGTAATTGTGCGGCACACAGGGACGATATCGACAGGTTCTACAGTGATATTGTTGATGCTTTAAATTACTGTGTGAGTGAATGCATTCCTAGTCACAGTGTGGCCACCCAATATAACGTCCCAGGCTGGAATGCTGTCGTTAGCGAGGCTCACACAGCTGCTCGGGATGCTTTTTTGTGGTGGAGGAGTAATAGCAAACCACGTTCTGGTCCAATATTTGAAAACATGAAAAATTGCAGGGCTAGGTTCAAATATGCTCTACAAGCATGCAGACACAATGAAGAAAGTATCAAATGTGACCAGCTAGCTAATCACATGAGTGAACTGAACATGGTAGAATTCTGGAAACAAATGAAGGCTATGAGCTCCCACCGGTCTGTCAGATCAAACACTATTGATGGTGTGACTGGTGACGTTAATATTGCTGAAAAGTGGAAATGTCAATATGAAGCTATTTTCAACTCAGTCAAGAATGTTTCAATGAAGGATTCTGTTATGCATGATATTCGTCTGTATAACGACATGTTTGATGCCTCTGATATTTCTGCTGTTACTCCTGTTGAAGTTGATTCACTGATCAAAGTTCTCAAGAAAGGCAAATCAGCTGGCCCTGACTGTCTCACCAGTGAATGCCTCATCAACGCTGATTTCAATTTGTGTATTCTGTTGTCATTATGTTTTAACTGTATGTTTGTTCATGGTTACATGCCAGATATGTTGATGGACTCTGTTATTATTCCTTTGGTGAAAAACAAATGTGCCAGTCTTTCTGATATGAACAACTACAGACCTATAGCTATTGCAAATGTTATATCTAAACTGTTAGAGGGTTTGTTCTTGAACAGAATTGAGGATTATCTGTGGACAAACGACAATCAGTTTGGTTTCAAATCAGCTCTTTCAACTGACAAGGCTGTTTACCTACTCCATGAATTTGTTGACTACTTCAGAAGCCATTCCACTAGTGTCTATGCTACGTTCCTAGATGCTAGCAAAGCTTTTGACAGGATTAACCACTGGTGTTTGTTCAGAAAATTGATCGATCGAGGTATTCCTATTTACATTGTTAGCATCCTGCTATACTGGTACAGAAGGCAGTCTATGGTTGTTAGATGGGGCAATGTCACCTCATCCAAATTTCATGTGACCAACGGTGTTAAACAAGGTGGTATACTGTCACCCTTGTTGTTTAATGTCTATGTTGATGATCTCAGTGTCCTGTTGAACAATACTAATGTGGGCGGCTCCTTTAACGGTGCACTGTTAAATCACATTTTCTACGCTGATGACCTCTGTTTGTTAAGTTTGTCTACTGCAGCGATGCAACATCTCCTTTCGGTATGTGAAAAATTTGGTGAAAAAAATGACATCCTGTTCAACTGTACTAAATCTATGTGTATGGCTTTCAAACCAAAGGGTGTCAATACATCGAATCCTGTTATGCCACTTTGTGGTAATAGCTTGAACTTTGTTGAAAAAGTCAAATACCTAGGTGTGTGGATTGAATCTGATAAGACCAATGTTGATTGTAACAGGCATCTCAGGAAGCTGTACGCTCAAACAAATTTACTGTTGCGAAATTTCCATAGATGTTCTCCTGATGTCAAATGTATGTTGTTCAAGACCTTCTGTACCTCAATGTACTGCTCGCCTTTATGGTTTAATAGCAATGTTGCTGTTAGGAACAAAATCTGCATTGCATATAATAACTCCCTAAGAAGGTTGTTAGATGTACCACGAAGGTCGAGTGCAAGCAAGATGTTTGTGTCTGTGAACATTCCGTCTTTTGGCGAATTGATACGTAAGAATGTTTACAGTTTTTTGAGAAGGTTGCTGGCATGTAACAATCATCTTATATCAGCAATTGTCAACTCGTCACTCACACTTCATTCCAGCATTTGGAAGTGGTGGCGTTCCATTTTATACTGAGCCCATTATTGTATGTTATTGTTGTTACAAGAGCGTCGAATGTCTGCTGATCTGTATATACTTTTATTTATTTATTTATCTATTTTCTACTTGTTTTAGTTTTGCTCTTAATATGAACCCTGAGTTTGAAATAAACGTTTGAATTTGAATTTGAAAAGCCTTGCAGCAGAGTTCTGAACAATCTGAATGTGGTCAAGTTCCTTCTTATTTAAACAGGTAAAAAAGCTATTACAAAAGTCCAGACACGAGGATACAAAAGCGTGGATAATCATTTCCAATTCAACCTTAGACGTCAGGGATTTCAATTTAGAAATAGTACTGAGATGGAAAAAACAGTTCTTTATTTACTGTTTAGAATGACGCTCCAAAGACATTACTGAATCAAAAATAACCCCTAGGTTATGAACGTAGGGCTGGGTAAAAGATGCTAAAGAATCTATGTGCTGTTTTATTAAAGGAACAATTTTGTTTTATTCTCTAGCCTACTGAAAACAATGCACCCAAATTCCAAGTCAAAATATCATCTTTTAAAGCATTTATACACAGACAATAACAACTGGCCAAAGCAACAAAAAACACATTACTTTAAGATGTGCTTTTGATGTGCTATTAGATCAAATAATGCAAAGAAAACAAGTTCACCTTCATTCTTAAATACTACAATACTTAATTTTTAACTTAGGAAGAACTCAAATCTATATTTGTGTTCTGAGTTTTATTCACAGCTTTCATGTGTCTTACTTTGCTTACTTGATCACCTATCAGTACCCCCCTAAGTAGACTGAGGTGTCCTTGTGTTGGAATTCACCAGATACTCAAATTGAATGGTTGCCATACATGTGAGATGCTAATTTAGGAAAGATTTTGCAGTAGTCTCCTATTGTTTCCAGAGCTACTATATCCAGGGCAGCCAGGCCAGGGTTTCTGTTTCCTTCTACCAGTTATATTTTAAAATTGTAGAAAATATGTTTCCCGTTATTTATGTGCAACTGAACTCTGTTTTAACATGACTGGCCAATACCATTTGGACTACAAATGGAACACAAACAAAAACTGTAGTGTCTCAGGCTAGTGCACACGTTTCACCTCAGTCTCTACTTCTGATTACCTGCTTTTGTTCAGCTGCTCTGATTAACCACCTGCTTCTCATCAACAACGGCCTTTAAAAGCAGGCGGTTCCTCTTCCTCCTCATGGGAATGTTGGACTCTGCATGGCAGTAGCTTGGCAGCTCTCCTTAAATTCTCATCTGCCTACATCCTCCACCTTCTCCCAACACTGGAATCTGTAAGCCAAACATTTATACTGATTATATCCACTGACTCCTACCTCTCTCAGGACATTCATTACACCTACCTTTTCTCGCGGACTTGGACTCCTCTCCTAGGTGGAACCGTAATCCGGAAACCCTCATTGCCTCCCAAATAAGCCAGAACTCATATCCTGAAATATCCTCATCCCCAAGTCCTCAGGCCCGGGGCACCCTCTACCTTCCTCAGACTCCCAACTTACCAAAGCCAGAACAGGATCAGTCTTCACCTGGTGAAGAGCGGCAGCCATCCTGCAATATACTCATCGTTCCTTGAAGCATCTCCACCTCTAAGAAAGATTAGCTAGGTAATTTACATTCAATATATCTCCTCTCAGTATACGCACCTTTTTCTTTTCTCTCCTTCCCCACAGGGTAGTCAGTTCTCCATCATCATTATCAACTAGTGCATACCAATGCATGCCCGTAGAAACCAAGTATAAGCAAGTACTTCTACATGCTCTTAGAAAGTTACTGTTACCATGGCAACAGTAACCATAATGATGCCTGCCTTTGATCTTTGACATGGTACCTGTGCAAGCCCGTAGAAACCAAGTATAAGTATTTCTGCTGCATGACTGCCTTTGATCTTTGACATGGTTACCATGGAAACAGTAACCATGGTGAAACCTGCCTTTGATCTTTGACATCACCACTTGTTCAGTGATGCCTGCGTTTGATCTTTGACGTCACCACTCGTTCAGTAATGCCTGCTTTTGATCTTTGATGATGACATAGCGAGTCCTATGATCATGACACACACACAAAGTCCTATGATCGTGACTTTGATGAAGTCATAGCGAGTCCTATTATCGTGACACACACACAGTCCTATAGTTATTGTCTTATGTGGTTCCCCTGGTTAGTTATGTCATCCCCTGTTTGTCTTTATTGTCATTATTGTGGTCTGGTGTGTATATTTGTTTACCTATTTTCCCCAGTTCCTAATGTTTTCTGTACCTATAGCCACTTTCCCTCACGTGTGCACTGGTTAGTCCTTGATTGTTCTCCCAGCTGTCCTGCGTCTGTGATCATTAGTTACTCTATTTATTGTGTCTGGTTCAGTTCTCTGTGGCGTTGTTAATGTTATCAACATTGAAGCTTGCTGTCATTTCTCTCGTGTGCTCCTGTGTCCCAAGTTACCTATCATGATCAGAGCGTGAGTTGTGCCATACCCTCACCTATAGTTATAATTCTACCTTAGTTATCACTGTTGTTATCAACCTTAGTTTAATCCTTTGTATTGTTATCCTGTCGTCATTTATCATCCTGTGTTTTCTCTTATTCTGACAGCGCCCTTATTTCCTGTTCTTCATGTGTTCGTTCTTTTGTTGTTAATTGTTCACAGCTGTGCCTCATCTTCTAATTATTGCCTGCTCTATATACAGTATACACCTCATGCCCTATCCTCAGTACGGTGTTCTAGTCATACCTTCCACATCTCTGCTGCTATATCATTTGTGTTAGCCATTACGGATTTATTTGTTGTTTTCAGCCCGCGAGCTGCTTTTGTTTTCTGCAATAAATTATATTCAAAGGTTGCCCAGCATTTGAATTCTCTTATATGCCCGGAGGGCTGCCATGACATTACCCCCGTGAGTTTGTTGTTTCCAGCCCCTGTGCTGCTGTTTATTTTGGATTTTGAACTTCTGTTAATAAATTACCATTTTTACACCATACTCCTTCCTGCAGCTTGGGTCCTTCTTATAACCCTCATCTGTCTGGAAGGCAGGTTCTGTGACATCTAGTGCTCATAGTGGTAACAGTGTGTTTTCCTTATACATGAATACAGTATGTCTTTTAATGAATATGGTGTGCATAGTAAATATTGTTCTCCATAGCTACATTTGCATTGATGTTGATGTGAAATAAAAAGTACTTTTTTGTGGTGAGGCATTACACAATAAATTTGTGAATTTTGGTAGGTCTCTTGTGTAAGTATTTCTATTGCAATGGGATTTTGAATGCATCTAAGAAAGTAATACAACTAATACATGCAAATATGATTGGTAAAAACATTTGGCCACATACAAGTACATGTTAGTGTTAATGTGAGTAACTCCCTTATGCTCTTTGTTAGAAAGCCCCATTAGTACAAATGAGCCACTCCAGATCCAATAAATAAACACTCGTACGTATATTCTACAAACTACATAAACAGGCTGCATAAAAATTATGAATTCCACCTGTGTGTATGTATGTGAGTGTGCACTCATGATAACTGAAGATTTGCATAACTGATGCCCTACTACTACCATGTTTGTAACACAATGTTATCACTATCTAATTAAACTGATTAGGATACCATATGAAGAAATTTAGAATTATAACTTGAATCAAACTCTAAAATTGTGTCAGTTAATTATTGAATTTATAGGGTTTTCACCCTTCCCCTCTGTGGACTGCCACCTCATTGTGGTGGAGGGGTTTGAGTACCCTATGTCAGGAGCTATGTTGTTGGGGGGCAACATAGCTCCTGGCAGGACCAGGACCAGTTTGCCTTAGGTGGCCCCTGGTAGGGCCTCCCAAGGCAAACTGGTCCTGGGTAAAGGGCCAGACCATGAGCAGTCCAGTGGAACTCACACTACTAATTTTTAGTACACGTTGTTCTTGCACGAGGTCTATTGTCTGTAGCCTCTGTGGTGATAAGGTTGCATAAAGGTAAAAAAAAATTAAAGTGTGTAAATGATAATTAATGGTCAGGTTGAGTCAGTGAGACATTTTAGTAATTATCTCAAAGATGAAACAAACATAGTGAGTTATCTTGCACTCCAGGAGAAGGTTGAAACATATTAGACGTGTCTGAGACCACAGTGAAGCCACATGGGCTGAGATGGAAAAAAAACCCCAAAAAACAGAAGAACAGGAAAAGTATGTCTAGCCGTCTACATGTCTCCTGACCTTTCCTCTCATTTCTACCTGCTCGGTGACATAAAAGAAGTCTCACTCACCTTGTTTGACTACCTAACGATCACATCTCCCGTTAATTAAAACAGAATTCATACACTTGCTTTGCTTTGTGTTGACAAATCCACACAAGATTTCCACTCTCACACAGTATCTTGAGATATTTTTCAGCTTGTTTCTGAGAATATAAAGTATTATACTGTTGTCATTAATTGCAGCTTGTGCTTTGTGATTATTAATCTGTTTATGAGCCGAGTCTTTAAACACAAGCACAGCCTCTGTCACAGACTGGGAGGTTGGGATAAACTTTACCCAAGAATCCTCTCAGGGACAAACACATTTCTCTCCTCTGCCTAATTATTCCTTTGGGTTTCAGGGGTGGCTGGACAGTGTTTTAAGAAGCCAATTCTCCGGGGATTAATTTCTCACATGCTTTGTGTAATTAAGGTATTAACAAATTGTAATAAACTCTTGCCAGAGGAGTCCTCAAAGCAGTGTATCGCTCATTGCTTCAGTCTGCACATCAAATATGTATTTAATCTAACTTTAATGTAGTGGCTACACAAGATAAACACATTTACCCACAGCTATAAAGCTCGGGGATCGATATAAACTGTTTCTTTGTTTACTCTCTTGTTTGTAGTTTGATTGCTTTCAGGTCATTCCGGGAAATGGAGAAGCCAGAAAAGCAGGGAGGTAAAGAACACACAAAAAAGAAGCAAGAGTTAGAAAGCACCGCCTAAGTAGTCTTCATCTTGACCTCAACTGGCCTTCATCATCAAATAAGCAGGGGCTCAGGGTTTGTGGTCCGCACATCCTTTTCATGTCAAACCCACTAGAGACCCTGCCTGGCTCAAGTTATTATTATTATTAAAACTGTGGGCAGTCTCAAGCACTTTACCAACATTAGGAAAAGATTGCTGCTCTGAATGAAATGAGGATTTCGGCTCCAGAAATTACGCCATCAGTGGACTGTCTATAAGGATTAGACGATATGTTCAAAGGGACAAGTTATGTCTCTAAATCTTTTCCAGAGAGTGATCATTAAAAATGAGTGCTGTGGGCTTTTTACCAGCAAATCCTTAATCATGCGATCTTCTCAGCACTGCTATATAAATCTGCTACATGCTTTTTTTAAGGTCAGATACAGGCATGTTGTGGGGTTGATAGCCTGTAAGGCTCAATTTATGGAGAATATGCTAACTTTGATGCACATACAGTAACAAGGCTCGTGGGGAGTTTATGTTCAGTGCACCGTTTAATGCTGTCTTGTAGTTTTTCATCCATTGTTGTCTTTTATCTTCTAAAAAAATGTAGGCTATATGATTCTTTCCCCCAGTCAGTGACTGAGTGTCCTTTCCAGCCTTGACTAAGCTGCCAAACTTTAATATACAGATTTTGAAATGCAGCATTACAAATGGCCAGAAACAGATAATACTCTACATCCTTTTTTTTTTTTTTTTTTACAATCCCTTTATTTGCTGGTATGTATATAATATACTTCATAATAGTGTTGAATTTTTCATTGCCCGTGGGGCTTGTTCCAGAATATATAAGGCTTATGCTTACAGGATGAATATCTTTGGAGCAGCTTTATGCTCTTTGGACTTTTATTTGTTCCTTTGGCTTGTATTAACACCTGCACTGGACCAAAGTTTAGTGTCATGGTTCTTACCCTCTAAAAAAGCCAGCCAAAAGGCCCGGGGGCCTCTGAACCTGCTGACACCTTTGCACAATTCCACCTTACACTTTGTCAGCATAGTATTTACATAATGGTAAACATCATGCAAGGTCAGCATGAAATTTTTCACTGGCGTGTTGTTAGTTTAAAAAAAAACTTTACAGTTCTTTGTTAAGGGATATGAACAAAACTACTGGGCCATGTACACATTACGCCTGCAGAAGGTTTTATGATATCACATTCTAAATCCATTAATATAAAGCTAGTCCCCTCTTTGCAGCTAAAGCAGATTCCATTCTCCTGGGAAGGCTTTTTAGAAAATTTTGGAGGGTCTGGGAATTTTAGCCCATTCATCCAGAAGATCATTTATGAGGTTGGACACGAACGTCCAACCAGAGGGTTTGGCTTCAATCTCCATTCTAATTTATCCCCAAAGGTGTTGGATGGGGCTGAGGTCAGGACTCTATGCGGCTAAGTCAAGCTCTTCCACACAAAACTCATCCACCCAAGCCTTTATGGACCCTGCTTTGTGCAGTACAGTGGGGTGCCGTCACGCTGGAGCACAAAAGGACCTTCCCAAATCTGATCCCATAAAGTTGGAAGCATGTCTTGGCTGAAGCATAAATTTCTGGGACTGAATAAAACACCTGAATTCAGCGATTAAGGGGTGTAGCCTTACATTTTTGTCCTTTTTGTAATTATACCTGTATTGTTCGCCTGCTGCTGATCGTACGCCACCCTCTCTGACTTCTATTTCTTAATATTATGTCTGGATTAGTCCTAGTTTTTTTTTTTTTTTTATTTAAGTTTTTGTAAAGGGTATACAGGTCGTTACAGCAATGCAGTGTTTACATTTTCATCACATGTTCCCTTATTTTCTGATATCTGACAACATTGGAAGATTAATTCTTACAACACCCCTTATTTTTTTTTTTTTTAAGTGAAAGAAAAAGTGAAATTAAAGAGAAAAAAAAACAAAACAAAAAACAAAAAAAAACCAAACAAACCAGTAAAAAACAAACAAAAAGAAAAAGTAAGTAAATAAAGATAAAAGAGCATCTGAGTAGCATTGGAACAAAGAGCAGAACCATTATTGAAATGGTATTTGTCAAAGATTAGATCTAATGGAAGACACATATGCGGTCCAGGGTTGCCAAAAGTTCATGAACCCATCCATGTCCTGTCTCAGTGCGAATGTCAACTTTTCCATCGAGTAAATGTCTTGGATCACGTTAGTCCAATCTTCAGGTGTAGGACAGTCCTTCAACATCCATTTTTTAGTTAGAGCTTTTTTGCTTGCCAATATTAAAACATTGAATAAGTATTTTTCTCCTCGTCTTTCCAGTGAGTCCGGTAGTAAACCCAAATACAAAGTTACAAAAGAAAAGGGAACTGTAATTTTGAATATTTTCCCCAATATTGTCTGTACATTGGTCCAATATTGGTGGATAACTGGGCATGACCAAAACACATGAAAATGATTTGCAGTCTTTTCACCACACAAGCGCCAACAGTTCAATCCCTTATGGGTAAATTTGATTTGTGCAGGTGTTCTGAAAAATCTTGCCAAGTTTTTCCATCCAAATTCTCTCCACTGCAGGGATGAGGTACTTTTCCATTGCTGTTTATTTAGCTTTTCCCATATTTCCAGATGTAAAGTGAAATTCCCCTCTTTTTCCCATCTCTCTTTTATATAAGATGTGTTGTCTCCTTTTAAGTCTTGAAGACCTTGGTATATTTTAGAAATGTATCTGATCCCTGGGATCCCTTTATATGCCATTAAGAAGACCTTCAGAACACCTGACTGGGCCCTTTCCAAAACCTCCTTTTTAAGTATATTGTTTATGTGGTGTCTAAGCTGGAAGAACCTGTAAAGGTCTTGATTTATTAGGCCTTGTTTTTTCAAATCTTCAAAACTTCTTAAGATTTGCCCTTTAAAAAAATCGTAATATTTTATCAGCCCCTTCTCCTTCCACTTTTTAAATCTGGTGTCTGTTTTATTAGGAGTAAAGTCCTGATCATAGGCGATCCATTGCAGAAGTCGATAGGGCTCTTTAGTTTGATTCTCTCTGACTATCTTAAACCAAATTTTTAGCGGGGTCTCTATCCACGGGTTAGTGTTATTCAAAAGCTTAGGTAAGACATTGTTCCCTATTATCGCCTGTAGGGGGATGTCACTTGTTATTTGGCATTCGATCTCCTTCCATTGTGCAGAGTAGACTGGGTTACATATCTCTACTAAAGTTTTAATTTGTGCGGCTTTAAAGTAGTCCCTGATATTTGGCAGCGCGAGCCCACCTTTGTCTTTGTTTAGCTGTAGGGTTCTATATCTGATTCTAGGTCTCTTGCCCTGCCATATGAATCTTGAGATCCTTCTGTCCAGCTCCTGCCATGTTTTTTTGGGAGGTTCTACCGGTATTGTTTGGAAAAGGTATAGAAGACGTGGAAGTATATTCATTTTGACTGCTTCAATTCTTTGTGCAATACCCAAGAATGGTATCATATTCCATCTTGCTAGGTCAGATTTTATTTTTGTCACCAGTGGATCATAGTTTAGTGATATAATTTTGTTGAGTTGTTTCGGGATATTGACCCCCAGATATTTCATAGATTCCGACTCCCAGTTAGTTTTGAGTTTGCTTAGTGAATAATGATTTGGGTCATAGTTGAATGTTAAAACTTGGGTTTTATGCATATTTAATTTGTACCCCGATAAATCTCCATACTCTGAAAAAACTGAGGTTAGTTCTGGTAAAGAAGTGTCCGGCTGCCCTAGGTATATTAAAATGTCATCAGCAAAGAGTGCTATTTTATGTTCCTTCTGACCAAGTGTAATACCTTGAATTTTTTGGTTTTGTCTTATCCATTGGCTCAGAGGTTCTATGAAGATTGCAAAGAGCAGTGGAGACAGGGGGCAGCCCTGACGACATCCTCTTTCCAGTTCAAAAGATGATGATAAATTACCGTTAATCCTTATTTTAGCTGTTGGTTTTTTATATAATGCCTGTATAGTTCTAATGAAGTTGTTATGAAAATTGAAACTGGATAAGATTCTGTATAGAAAAGACCAGTCAACCGAATCGAATGCTTTTTCAGCATCTAATCCTAATATGACTGCATTTAAGTTATATTTTTTTATATGATGAATTATGTGTAAAGTGCGTCGAATGTTGTCTTGTGTCTGTCTTTGTCTTATAAAACCTGTTTGGTCTAAATGAATTAGGTCTGTCAGTATATTCTCTAACCTTTTGGCAAGGATAATGGTAAAAAGCTTATAGTCCTGATTTAGTACACTGATTGGTCTGTAGTTGGAGCACTCTAGTTTATCCTTTTCAGGTTTAGGTATAACTGCAATGACCCCTTCTCTCCAGGAGGGGGGGATTTCCCCTGTGTGGAGGACATAATTAAATGTTTTCAGGAGGAGAGGAGATAGTTGCTGTTTAAAGGTTTTGTACCACTCTGCTGTATAGCCATCAGCTCCTGGGGATTTGTTAGCTTTAAGTTTCATAATTGCTTTTTCCAATTCTTTAGAATGTATTTCTGACAGTAGTGTTTTATTTTGTGACTCCGTAAGTTGGGGAAGGTTTAATGTGTTTAGGAATGCCTCGGATGCGTTTTTATGTTTTTTGTGGGAGTATAAGTTCTTATAGTAATTCTCGAAGTTTTTAAGAATATCCTGAATTCTGAATTTTATTTCCTTTGATACTGGGTCTCTGATTTTGTAGATTGCTCTTTCTGTTTGATGTTTCCTCAATTTATAGGCTAGCAATTTTGCCGATTTACTGCCTGCTTCATAGTATTTTTGTTTCAGAAATGTAAGTTTCTTCTGGATTTCTATTGTGTAGATCTCATTTATTTGGTTTTTAATTTCCTTAATCTTGAGCGAGTCAGTAGAATGAGTGTTGCCTTTGTGTTCTTTTTCTAGGTTCCTAAGTTCTGACTCTAATGTGGATAGTTTTTCTTGTCTTAGTTTCTTTTGGGTTGCCAGTTTTGCAATAATCTTTCCTCTTATTACAGCTTTACATGCATCCCACAGTATTAAAGGGGATACTTCTCCATTATCGTTATCTTCCAAATATCTGAGAATATCTGACTCCAATTCATCTTTCAATGGTCCTTTCAGGACATTTGAATTTAACCTCCAAGAAAATGTATTATTTGTGTATTTTTGGATATTTAAGTCCATGTAGATCGGACTGTGGTCGGAGAGATCCATCAGTCCTATTTTACATGTTTTTACTCTACCAATGTCTCTATTAAACATAAAAAAATAGTCAATCCTTGAGTAAGATGAATGTGGAGTTGAGTAAAATGTATAGTCTTTTACACTGGGGTTGAGTTCCCTCCACACATCACAGATTCCCATTTCTTTTAGTAGCATCCGAGTCTTCCTGTTTTGGGTGTTATTTTGATGTGGGGAATTACCAGAAGCATCCCAGTATGGATTCAGTCTAAGATTGAAGTCCCCACCACATATCACTAAACCTTGAGCTTTAGTTATCATTAGGTCGAATACATTTTTATAAAATTTCCAGTTAGCCCCTGGGGGAGCATACACATTCAGCAGGGTGATATCTTCTCCCTCTAGCCGCCCAGTTACCAAACTGTATCTCCCTTCTTTATCTTTGTGTTCTGATTTTTTTTCAAATGTAATTTTGGTTGATATCAATGTCGCTACTCCCCTCCTCCTCCCTGATTTATATGAAGATGAAGAGATCATTTTAAACCCTTGTCTACTGAGTTTATTGTGTTCCACGTCTGTTAGGTGGGTTTCTTGTAAAAGTATTATTCCTGCTTTGTCTTTTTTCATTTTGCCTAGAATCTTGGATCTTTTAACTGGATTCAGGATCCCTTTTACATTATATGAAATTATTTTGGTTACACCCTGTTTCTCCATTGTGTTGTTTTGTTTAGTATAACTGTGTGGTGGCCCTCTTTTGTGCTACTCAGAAACTGAAAGAACATTAAAAACAAGAAAAACATTAAGAACATAGTGTAAAAAACTTTAAAACAAAAAACTGTCAAAAGAACTTCCTGAGCTGAGGTCTTTTTAAAGACCCTGTAAGAGCCTTGATGGAGTGAAGGCCCTGAGGGAAATTCCTCAAACTCTGTTACGTGTTGAGGGCCCTCTCGTACCACTGAAAGTAGTCCCATGCTTTTAACGTGAGTTTCAGAACCCAATCCAAACTTGTAATGATTTTTTTTTTTTTTTCCTTTTATGCCTAAACCCTGTGAAATTGTGTGCACCCTCCCACCCCCATCACATCAAACATTCACGCAAAAACAGTATTTGTTAGTATGAGCAGAACATGTGGATTATTGTCACATTTCTATTTTAACAAGTTTTTTTTTTTTTTTTATTACAAAGACTTATTTGTTTCAAATAATATGATTGTTCCATGAAATGTTTTACCACATGCTGAATATGCATCTCCTTTAATGTTTGTTACCTTGTATGAGGGGGGTTGGATGTGCGGATTGATTCAAGAGGAAGGGAAAAAAAAAAAAAAGGTCGCTATTCCAACCTGAAAACGGATAGTTTATCCGCGACGCTCTGGTGCTGGGTTTCCCGCTGCTGGTCCGTGGATTTTGAGGGTCTTTGTGTTGTCCATGTTTGCGCTTTGATCTTCTCACTCGGGTCTGCTGCGGGTTTAAACACCGTTACCGGGAGCCCTCTTCTCGCCATGTCAGCTGTTGCTTCTTCCGCCGAATTATAGAGACACGTTTCATCGCCGTAGAAGACCCTTAACTTCGCAGGAAATGGTGTCTGAAAGCGCAATTTCTTCTCTCTTAACACCTTTTTCGCGTCATTGTATTCCCTGCGCTTTTTAAGGACCTCCGGGGCGTAATCGTGTTCCACGTAGACTTTTCTCTCCTGGTGCATAAATCCTTTTTTCTGCCAGGCCAGTCTTACAACCTCTTGTTTTATTTTGAAATTGGAAAATCTTACCAACACCGAACGTGGGGGCGCTTCCGCCGCCGGCCTAGCGGCTAATGAACGATGTGCCTTTTCTATCTTCAAGTCGGTGGTTTGTGGAATATCCAATTTCTCTCTTAGTAAGGATTCCACGCATTCTGCCATTGAGTTAAAACCATTTTCGGTTCCTTCTATCAGACCATGAATTCTTATGTTGTCTCTTCTTTGTTTTCCTTCTTGGTCGGTTAGCTTAGCCTCTATAGCTGCTTGTCTTTTGCGTAGGTCCAGCACAGAATCTTCGAGCACTTTTATTCGATCCTCTGTTTCCAAGATTCGGTTCTCGGCCTGGTCCACTCTGCTGTTTGTCCTTTTCAATTCTTCTCTGAATTCCCGAAATTCGGCCGTAACATCTCGGCGAAATCGTCGTAGTTCCTCAAATAGTGATTTCAGGCTAACCCTTTTGTTAGCTATCACCAGCTCCTCGTCTTCTGAACGGGGATCTTCCAGTTCAGATTCTCCGGCCGATACGTGTCCTGGCCTGGAGAATTTCAGTTTCTTCTGTTTTCCTTTAGACATGATGATTTTGTCTTTTGATTTTCACTCCTCCAAAAATCCGTTAAGTTTGATTTTCAAGGTGTTATCCTGGATTGAGTCTGAGAGCTTCAGTGTTAAGCTGCAGTCGCCATGGCGTCCAGACCGGAAGTCCCCTGGATTAGTCCTAGTTTTATTCTGTAAATATTTCTTGTACTGTTCCTGTTTGGTTTAGTTCAGTTTCTTTTTTTTATTTTAAAGTACTCCCTGTTTAGTTTTGTTTCTAATACCCAGATTACCTTTGGATTCATTTCATTGGTTGGTGCATTTCTGGTTTAGGGTTTTTGTTGTATAATATTTCTTCGACACAGAAAGACAGATATTTCTTGAATTATATATAGAGTGATGTCTAAGATATAGAGTTGGTGGAGACGAGCTCCTGACCAGATAGAGTGATGATATAGAGCAAAGTACGTGGCGGTAATGCACCTGTAAGCTGGTTGCCAACCACCAATCAAATCTAAAAGAAGAAAAAGAAAAAAACAATATTTCTTCTTAGTTGATTCCATGTCTTGAATAGGTTCTGTTCCCTTATGTGTCTGGTTCCTTGTGTGCCTCCCTCCTGGTGGATGTGTTCCCTCCTTGATTGTTGTGTTTTGTCTGCTTGTTTTCCTCCCTGCTCCCCCATTTGTGTTATTACCCTCACCTGCACAATTGTCTTCCCCGTCGCCCATTCCCTGATTGTTCTCCTTCTCTTTATACTCTGTTCAGTTTGTCTGTCCTCTGTTGTGCCATCAGTTGTGTGTGTCCCATGTTCCTCACTCTTCATCCCTCACTCTGGTCAGTATTTTGTTTCCTGGCCCCGTGCAGTGCTTTTGGCTTGTTTTGTTGTTTTTTCAGCGTTGTTTTCAGCTGCTTGTTTCTCCAGCCCATGTGTCTCAGCTTTCTTTTGTAGTATTTTCAGTGTTTAGTTTCTCGGTTTGTTTTCTCAGCCCACGTGCCTTGGTTTTTTTTTTACTTAACTCCAGTGTTCCGTTATTACCTCCCCTGGACCCCTGGTCCTTGGACTTTGGCTTTTTGTTTGTTTGTTTATTATGAAACAAAGGACTGTGGGGGGGCAGGGCTAGCCAGATAATAGATTATACAACGTTCTTACTTGGAGGTCTGGTGGAGAAAACACGAGGAAGCTATGAAGCCAGAAAAGGAGTGGAAGCTGGGTGAGCACAAAGGAGCCAGAGGTGGCAGGGTGGCAGGCAGTCAGCAGACCTGGTAGTCTTGGGGACAGAGTTCAGTCAGGGAGCAGGAGTCACACAGATGGGCTGCAATAGCTTACTGATCATTCAGAGTCACGAGGAGTAGGCTCACAAACTTGATGGTCCCACATCAATCTGTCAACTGAGCTCTCCTTAAAAAGACATGGCACTCAAACATTCAGCCAAGCATGGGAAAGCCACTAGCTGCACCTGATTATCTGATGAGAAGGTTACACGACCACAAAAGAGTAGACTTGTCATGACTGAAAGTATGAAGGTCACGTGCGAGGCAGCAAACACCAGAGAAGACACTAAAACACGGAGTAAAACATTAAACACAACTTTATTGAAAACACACACGCAGCTAAAGAGAAAAGCGGTGCACATCGAGGGAATACACAGCCTGTGGGGGAGAGAAACGAGAGCTGGGTAGGGATGAGGAGTGAGACTGAGGATAACGAATTGAGCAGCAACCCAGCTAGGAGGTGAGGGAGCCAGCAGGGCAGAGCTGACGGAGGAAGGAAGAGGAGAAGAGCTGAGGGAGGCTGACTGGGTGGAGGAGGCTGTCCAGGGTGAAGGAGATGAGGAGGCAGGTGAGCGCACAACAATCCCGGAGACGCACCACAGAGATGGCAGCAACCTGGGGAGCGAAGAGGAAAAGAAGGATTAGGCTGAGTCCCTAACGATTCAATTCTAAACTTAGCTTCAGGCAGCAGTACCCAACGAGCCAGCGCAGAAGTGTTCACAAGCAGGTCCTTTTAAGTGCTTGCAGTGAAGAGGCAGCAGGTGCGTCCACTCACGCAGGTGCATTGATGACCTGCAGAGCTGGGAACCAAGTGGAGAATCTCCCACAGAAAGGGAGGGGGAGTGCACTCACCCGATCATTACAGTGGCCTCCCCCCTTCCATGGGGCACCTCCTGGCGACCCACCGGGCTTGTTGAGATGAGCCCAATGAAAGGCCCGGACCATCCCCTTGTCGAGGAAATAGGAACCAGGGGATCCATGATCTCTCCTCCGGTCCGTAGCCTTTCCAATAAAGTAGTTACTGAAATCCCCGGCCCCGGCGGCGAACGTCCATGATCCTCTGGACGGAATAGGCAGTCTGGCCGTCAATGATCTGCGGAGGAGGAGGCGGCTTCGGGGGGGACAAAGAGGACTGGTGGAGAGGGGCTTGATCTTGGAAACGTGGAACATGGGGTGTATCTGGAGTGTCAATGGCAGTTTCAAGTGCACCATCACGTCGTTAATGAGCCTGGAGAGGGGAAAGGGACCAAGGAAGCAAAGTGACAGCTTCTTAGACTCCGTCTTCAGAGGGACCTGATCTGCAGACAACCACACACGCTGACCCACTGCATATTTGGGCACCGGAACCTTCCTGCGGTCTGCATACTCACAGTTCCGTTCAGCCAAATGGAGAAGGGCAGCCCGGGTGGATCTCCATAGGCAGCAGCAGTGGCGAGCATGGGCTCCCACGGATGGCATGGTCACTTCCCTTTCCGCCATAGGCAGCAGGTGGGAAGTATAACCCATAGACACCTTGAACAGCATTATTCCGGTGGCTGAGGAGACGGCAGAGTTGTGGGCATACTCCACCCAGGTCAGATGGGTGCTCCGGGAGGACGAGTTGGAGGACGCCACACATCTCAGGGCAGCCTCCAGGGATTGGTTAGCACGCTCAGCCTGCCCGTTACTCTGAGGGTGGTAACCAGAGGTGAGACTGACTGTGGTGCCCAGGAAGTGGCAGAAGGATTTCCAAACTTGGGAGGTGAATTGTGGACCCTGGTCAGACACAATGTCCAAAGGAATGCCATGCAGGCAGATAACATGGGATGTCAGAAGGTTGGCAGTTTCTGAGGCAGAGGGCAACTTGGGAAAAGGCACCAAATGGATGGCTTTAGAGAAGCGGTCAATGATGGTAAGAATGACCGTGTTGCCCTGTGAGGTAAGAAGGCCCATGACGAAGTCCATGGCTATATGCGACCAAGGGCAACTGGGAACCAGCAGGGGGTGCAGGAGACCAGCAGAAGGTGAAGAATCCAATTTATTCCTGATGCACACTTGACAGGCCTTAACATAGTCTCAAATGTCTGTCCATAATGTAGGCCACCAGAGCACTCGCTGCGCCAGGTGGGCAGTTTGGGAAATCCCGGGGTGACAGGCAAAGTGTCTGGTATGCCTCCACCGGATGACGTCACTGCAAAGGCTGGAAGGGACAAAGAGATGATCGTCAGGGCCCCCCTCGGGTTTAGGCTCCGTAGATTGGGCCTGTCGGACCCTCTGCTCAATCTCCCATGAGAGGACGCCGAGAATACAGGAGGGGGGCACTATGAGCTCAGGAGGCAAAGAGGAGGATGATAGATTGGAGGCGAACTGGTGGGAGAGAGCGGTGGGCTTGATATTGCAAGACCCAGGTTGATAGGTGATAGTGAGATTAAACCTAGGGAAGAATAGGGCCCAGTGGTCGGTCCACACAATGATGTGGTGAATGGCTTCCTCCAGCCAGTGCCTCCACTCCTTGAGAACCAATTTAATGGCTAGCAGCTCTTGGTCCCCTACGTTGTAATTCCTCTCAGCCGGCGTTAACTGTCAAAAGAAATACGCGCATGGGTGGAGCTTCTGATCGGAGGCCGAACACTACGAGAGGACAGCGCCCACCTCCGAGTCAGAAACATCCACCTCTACTATGAACTGGAGCTGGGGGTCGACCTGGGCCAAGATGGGTGTGTTGGAAAACAGGGCTTTCAATTCAGTGAAGGCCCGCTCTGCTGCCTCAGACCACTTAAAGGGCACTTTGGCCGAGGTCAGCTGAGTGAGAGGCTGCGCAACCCTGCTGTAATTTCTAATGACCCTACGATAGAAATTGGTAAAGCCAAGAAAGCACTGGAGCTGTTTGCAAGTGTGCAGGGTAGGCCAATTGAGCACAGCTCTCACCTCGGCTGGGTTGGCCCTCAGCTTCCCTTTGGCTACAACAAAGCCCAGGAAGGAAGTGGAGCAGGCAGAAAACTCACACTTTTCGGCCTTCACAAGCAGCTGATTCTTCAGGAGCCGCTGTAACACAGCCCAGACGTGGACTGTGTATTCCTCCAGCGTGCGGGAAAAAAATCAAGATGTCATCAAGATACACAAAAACAAATTGACTGATCATATCACGGAGGACGTTGTTGATCATGCGCTGGAAGACGGCTGGGGCATTAGTGAGCCCAAATGGCATCACTAAGCATTCAAAGTGCCCCAGATGAGTTTTGAATGCTGTCTTCCATTCGCCCCCTTTGCGTATGTGGACCAAATGGTATGCGTTGCACAAGTCGAGTTAGGAAAAACACCTGTGTGCACTGAAGGAGCTCGAATGTGGAACTGATCAGAGGCAACAGATATTTATCCTTGACAGTTGAGCTCGCGGTAATCGATGCGCGGACGCAGGGATTCGTCCTTCTTCCCGACAAAGAACCCCACTCCAAGAGGAGCCGAAGAGGGCTGAATGAGGCCGGTGTTCAAAGAGTCCTTGATGTAGCTTTCCATCGCCTCCCTTTCCGTCCCAGAAAGACTGTAGAGTTGCAGTTGCGTAGAGTTGTGTAGAGTTGCAGTTGTGCCCCCGGGAGGAGGTCGATAGCACAGTCATAAGAGCAGTGTGGTGGCAAAGAGAGAGCTCTTGACTTGCTAAAGACCTCCCCAAGGTCATGGTAGACCTCGGGGATGAGGCTGAGGTCTGGCGGCTCTGCCAGGAGAGAGGATGTGGGAAAGGACGGTGAACACGCAGCTGAACTGAGGCAGGAGGCTAGACAAAAGGGGCTCCAGGAAGAAATTGAGTTTTGTGCCCAGCTGATAATGGGGTTGTGCTTCTAGAGCCACGGGTAACTCAGAACCACCGGGGAGGACAAACTACGGAGAGTAAAGAATGAGAGAGACTCCCGGTGGTTCCAGGAAAGAAGGACAGAGACCAGCTCCGTGCGATCGGTAACGGAAGCTAGGCTACATCCGGATAGTGCCGCTACGTTTAATGAAGCTGGCAATTTGATAGTGGGTATGCCTATCTCCCGTACGAGTCATAAGGAAATAAAGTGATCTGCCCTGAATCAATTAACGCCGAGACCTTCTTCTCGACCCCCGGTAACTGGATAAGGGCCAGGATCGAAAACTTACCAGGGGGATTAGAGGAATTACCGCCCGCCAGACCCCCCCACGGCTACTGACGGGACACGTCTTTTGGTTTCAACAGGCAGTTAAACAGTTTGTGCTCCAACAAACTGCAGTACATGAAAGCACTGGCTTTCCTTCATCGCTGGTGCTCCTCCAGAGTCAGACGGACTCGGCCTAGCACCATAGCTTCGGAGGAGGAGTCAGCCTTGGTTAAGCTGGTTGCCGGAGGGGGTGTATGCGAGACGGACGGGCTGAAGAAGGTCTTTTGCTCCTTAATGAGCTCGTGGTACCAGTTATCCAAACTGACCGCCTGGTCGATGAGCTCATCCAGAGAGGAGGGGGTAGTATGAACTGCCAGGTCGTCTCGAAGGATGGCATTCAGACCCAGGAGGAAGGCGTTGTGTAAGGCAATGTCGTTCCACCTGAAGTCTGCCGCGGTGACCCAGAACTCCACAGAGAAATTGGCCGCAGACCGATTCCCCTGTCGGAGTAACATTAGGCGGCTCATGATATTCCCCTTGCTATCTGAATGGTCAAAAGCTTGGGAAAATTTGTGCACAAACCGTTCAAAGGAATAGTTGGGGCCCTCCGTGCTATTGAGAATGGACTGAGCCCAATTAAGAACCCAGTCCCAGAGCAGGAGGGTCATAAAATGGATCTTTGAAGTGTCATCTGGATACTCCCCACCCACCTGCTGTAGATAAAGGTGTACATGGAGCAAAAATCCCTTGCATCTCCCCACCTCTCCCACGTACGGGGCAGGTGAAGGAACGGAGGTGGTATGGCAGACGAGAACGGCTGCTGGGATGGTAGGTGGAGAGGGAGGACCCGAGCAAGACATTTGACAGAGATGGCTGGTGATTGTGGTCAGCTGCTAAGTAATGGTTTGCAGCTGCTCGGTGAACACAGCCACCTGCCGCTCTATGGCGTCCAATCGGAAAAGGGCGGAGTGCTCCGCTGATGCTGCACCTGCTGAGCTCAGGTCATGGCTGGCTCGTTCTGTCATGACTGAAAGTATGAAGCTCATGTGCGAGGCAGCAAACACCAGAGAAGACACTAAAACACAGAGTAAAACATTAAACACAGCTTTTTTGAAAACACACACACAGCTGAAGAGAAAAGTGGCGCACGCCGAGGGAATACACAGCCTGTGGGGGAGAGAAACGAGAGCTGGTCAGGGATGAGGAGTGAGACTGGGCATAATGAATTGAGCAGGGGTTTATCTTACTACAGGTGAGGAGAGAGCCCGGCAGAGGAGTCCAGCTAGGAGGTGAGGGAGCCAGCAGGGCAGAGCTGGCGGAGGAAGGAAGAGGAGAAGAGCTGAGGGAGTCTGACCGGGTGGAGGAGGCTGTCCTGGGTGAAGGAGATGAGGAGGCAGGTGAGAGCACAACAATCCTGGAGATGCACCGCAGAGATGGCAGCAACCTGGGGAGAGAAGAGGAAAAGGAGGATTAGGCTGAGTTCCTAATGATTCAATTCTAAACTTAGCTTCAGGCAGCAGTACCCAACAAGCAAGTGCAGAAGTGTTCACAAGCAGGTCCTTTTAAGAGCTGGCAGTGAAGTGGCAGCAGATGCATCCACTCATGCAGGTACATTGATGACCTGTGGAGCCAGGAACCAAGTGGAGAACCTCCTACAGAAAGGGAGGGAGAGCGCACTCACCTGGTCATTACAAGAATGTGCCAAGAGAGTAACGTGCTCACCCAGAACCACAACAGATAAACAACTTTACATATGGGCAAGGTTGTGAAGATTGCCATCGTTGTTTTTATGAATATAATTAAAAGTGCTTAAAGTATTATAAATGGCATTTTAACATTTTGGTATATGGACATTTCCACTTTTATGCATCCTCCTCCTAACTAAACAGGTTCAGCACCATGGAGAGCTCATAGTGTGCGAGGCGGCTGCAGTTCCTTTTAGCAGCTTTATTTATACCATCCAAATATACACGCAGTCGTTATACAGACACATATTAATATATACAGCATATACAGAGAGAAAAAAAAGACCTTTATGAAACCGATAAGAAATAATGCAAGCAGCCCCTGTTATGGTTAAATTAAACAACCCAGCTGAACAACACTTTAATCTTCCTGCATGCAGCATCTCTTGGGGCATCATTATTCTTTAACAAACCGGGCTGGTCACACAGACCATGAATGCATACAAACCACTTTTGTGCACTCTTTGAAATGACCATTTCTCCATCTGCACAGTTCTCTTTCACAGCTACCATGACGATGATCTTTATGTAACTCGCACCAGCAGAAGCAGAGCAGTGCACCTTGCTGTACTTTCAGGTTAAATACTCAGTCAGGTTAAAAATGATGATTCAGCCATTAAGCCTGCCAACTAAATCCTTGGCAATTTGTGCATTAATCTAATTTGATAGCATAAGCTCATCTATTGCAAGTAAATCTCAGGTCGAGGTCACTGCTACTCTGCCAAACAAGGCAATTCTATCCCTGAGGTCATTAATTACAGCGCTCAGACAAAGACCCTGGTGGGATTTTGGGGCCCATGGTTGGACGGAGATGCCAAATCACGTCTTTAACCAAACACTGCCCCTCCTCCTCTTTTGCAAATTACCTCAATGACTCAAGGCTAACAGATATGTGATTGTTGCAATTGGGCTGTCCAACTCAAACTCTCATTGTCATTACACTAACACTTCAGTGAGTTATTGGTTTGGCCCTCACCTTCGGTACAGCTGGCTAGTCACTAACTCAGGCGACTCCATTACATTTGCTCAAGTGTACTTGATGCATTGCATACTATAATCCAACATGTCCAGATTCAAAATTGACACAATATTGGATTTTGGTGTTCCCAATAAAGCATTTGTGGTTTACATGACTAAGAAAACTAATGAGAAATGTGCTTGCATACAGCAGTAGTAACTCAGTGTTCAGTTTTTTCTCTTGTGGCTCAGGAAGCATTGAGTTCATTGCTGTATGCTGGTCACAATATTTATATGGCTTGAGTTGTATTAGTTACAGAAGACACTTTGTGGCTTGCTCTTCCACAGAAGCCAAAAGCAGCGACAGTCTCTGCCTTCTTTTTTCATTGTTTTCTGACAAATGACTCATTATCCCGTGACAGCATACTCATTTATCCTGTGATCTTGCGAAAACATTGAAGAAGTATTAACGGCTGCTCTTGGCTTCTGTATTCATTATTATTAAAGTAAATTTTTACTTTAATAAATTGACTTCTTACCAGCCACTTTAGTAGGTACACCTTGCTATTACTGAGTTGGATCCCTGTTGTCTTCAGAACTGCTTTAAATCTTCCTGGCATAGAAGTAACAAGGTGCTGGAAACATTACTCAAGTATACTGGTCCAAACTGATATGCTAGTGCCACACTTGCTGCAGTTTTGTAAGCAGCACATCCGCGCTCCTCCATACCTGCATCAATTTTTTTCATGCTCATTAGAACAAATTCTGACCCTACCATAGACGTGTTGCGGCAAAAAACTGAGACTCAGATCAGGCAACATTTTTTCCAGTCTTCTTTTGTCCAATTTTGGTGAGCATGTGTGAACTGTAGCCTCAGTTTCCTGTTGTTAGCTGACAGGAATAGCAACAGTCAGGGTCTGCTGGTGCTTCAAAGGTCAGTGTGTTGGGCCTTCAGATATGCTCTTCTGTATAGCTCGGTTGTAATGAGTGGTTATTAGGGCCCGAGCCACTGACGTCAGCGGGCGAGAGCGCTACTGTACCCGCTATGTTTATTATTATTATTCCACCTAAACGATCACATTTTTGACCCTCTAAATGTTAACCAAAACATGATTTTTTTTCCGCACACACCTCAGACCTGGTGAAAAATTTTATTAACTGGAAAAGCATGCGGTACTGCACAAAATTGGATCAACTTTCACTCAAAGACCAGTAGTCAGAATGACGTGACATTTTCAGAGGTTTCTCAGGGCGCACTGGATTACCCTCAGTGGAAGTCACATTTGTCCTGTGATCATCACAGTTGCCACGGAAACCCGCTCCTCGCCATTCCTTTTTTACTTTGGAGGGCTGGGAAAGTCGGAGGGTCACGAAATGTGGAACACAAGTCAAGGTGACTCTCTTGTGTAGTTCTATACAGGTCTGCAACACGTATCTAATATGTAAGTGTTGCCACGGCCACATGCCGAAGTTTGCCCCCTCGCAACACGTGGGACAGCTGTAACTTGGACAAACTTTGTCCATCCTATGATCTTATGATGGCTATTAGCCCCACCCCACACTTCTCCTACATACAAATGATTGACAAAAGTTACAGCACCACTTACTGCTAACAGGAAGTACTGCACCAAATGGTTTTCTTTATTATTCATGCGGCACCTGCGGCGATGATGGGCAATTTTCCGAGCCAGCCAGGCCCGCGGGGCGGTGGGGTCCGCGGGCGTGTGGGCCCGTTTACAGCCGCTTGCAGCTTTGAGTCACTGTTTCCGTTCCGTCAGCTTGAGCCAGTCTGGCCCCCCCTCCCGTGACCCCTGGAACCAGCAAGGCATTTGGGGCCCAGAGAACTGCTGCTTACTGGAGATTTTCTCTTCCGCGAATCAAAACAATTTGAAAATCCCGGCAGATCAGCAGTTTCTGAAATATTGTGTGGCACCAGCAACCACGCCGCGTTCAAAGTCACTTAAATCACCTTTCTCCCGCATTCTGATGCGCTGTTTGAATTTCAGCTTCTCCTCTTGACCGCCTGTCTAAATGCATTCTGCTGCAACCATGTGATTACCTATTAAAGTGGCCGATGCACCGTGTAGAATCATCATAAATAAGAGCACAATTTCTGAGCACTCTGCCCACCTTTGACATGAGTGTGATTACGTTGCTGTGAATTAATGCTTGCAAGTTCAAAACTCTCAAGTTGAAAGATCTGATCGACTTTAAAACCGCAATAATAATGTTCAAAGTGAAGAATCTATCACTGCCCGCAAATATCCAAAAGTTGTTCCAAACAAGGGAGAAACGATATCACTTCAGAGGAACATGTATATTTCAAAAGCCTACAGTGAGAACAACTACCAAGCAACACTGTATTTCAGTGCAAGGTGTCAGATTATGGAACGATTTTGGACCTGAATTAAAATCATGTACAAAGCTTGGACAATTTAAACAAAAACTAAAGGAAGAAATACTCCAAACATATTTACAAGACGACATGTAAACTCACATAAGGATTGACATTTCCAGCCTGTGTTGTGTTATAGCTTAGTTTTTCTTTTTTCTCTGTGACACTATGTCTTAGATTTGTTTTTGAATAGTAACCGCTTAACTTAGACTAGCTCAGTTTTCTTTTTCTCTCAGTCATATTTTGTCTTAGCCTTGTTTTAAATTGTAATCGCTCTTGTCTTGTTTTCTCTTTTTTCTCCTTTGAATTCTTGGATGGAATATGGGTGGGCAATATAAGCTGCGGCTTCAGCCATCACCCATTTCGGATAACTCACGTGGAATTGTATAGTAGAAGGAGTCTTTGTCTAATTTGACCTTGTTGTTATATTATACAGTTTCTTTTAACCTGTAATGTACTATCCGAAATAAATTCATTCATTCATTCATTCAGTTCCGGTCTTTTCTTTTCTTTTTTTTTTGCCAGCAGCACCCCCCCCCCCCCCACACACACACACACACTCTCTCACCCCCTCCCTCCCTCCGTTCCTCTCCTATTTGAGTAGGGAGCCTACGGAGCTCTTTTGTTCAGTAGCGCTCAGCTGCTGGAGAGGTGAGCGCCACCCCGGCTGCAGCTCATCCACTCATCGCCGCCGCTGCAGCTGCTGCATCGGCGCACGGACAACCGCTCCACAACCGGGGGCAGCGCGCGCGTGGTCCTTCCGGTACATCTGCCTCCAGCTCTCTTCTTGACGTCCAGAAATTTGCTTTCCCCCCACCCCCTTCTCCTCCTCCTCTCCACCTGCGCTCGGGCAGGGCTTTTTACGCGTCCGTTGGATGGTTGTGCTCCCCGGTCTGTGTAGCACCTGCACCGGATCAGCCCGACGCTCCAGAGAAGCCGCGGCATCGCTCCACATTCCTGAGGACCGGACCGCTGGCCGCCAGAAAAGGTGAAGGCGAGTTGCCACAGCTGTTCTTTCGCAGTTTTAACAGCAGTGCGTGTTCAGTTGAAGTGACTTTAGTGCTGTGCTACTTCTGTGTCCGCTAAAGCAAGGCGAGAGTTCACGCGTTATCAGCTGTACGGGCTGCGGATTGGCTCGTGCTTGTCAATACAAAGACAATCATATGTGGTTAAGAGCAAAATACACGTGCACTATAACAATACAGAAGTGTGTGGCTATTATATATATATTCACGATTCACTCGTTTGTGCCTACTTAATCTTCTCCATCTGTTTGATTCTTCCTGTGTTGGGAATTTAGTTTTATAGGAGACCTAAGCTCATTTTCTGGGAAACAGAAAGCTCTCCCTGCTGTGCAGCGCTTTGTCATTTTCTGCCTGATTGTGTTATGCCATAACGGTCCAATTTTGCAGCATCTGTAAGGAATAATTCATGATGGGGGGGGGGAAGGATAATTCCTTCCTTTTTTCCCTCCCCCCTCCTCTCCTTTAAAGCTGCATGTGTTGAACCACTTAACATCCAACATTAACGGGTTGCTGTATTTTTTTTTTGTGTGTGTGTGTGTGTTTTTCTGTGCGATCACAAGCCCACTTTCTCCAGAGTGAAAGCCCCTCTCTTGCCATGAGCGTAAGCCTTCAGGTGAGGTAGATGGGGACAGAGTGGGCTTTCGGGGACTGGGACGGGACAGGACAGGCAGGGCTGTCAGCGCTGACAGCAGAAGGGGGTGGGGGTGCTGGTGGGGTCCCGAGACACTATCTTGGACGGCACTTGCTCCCTGCCAAAAAAAAAAAAAAAGCCTCTTAATTACTTCTCTTGGAAGAAACTTGGCCACCCAGATGGAGGGCCACCAAGTTCCAAACTGATAGGATAGGAGCTCCAAGCACGGCTATAGCCACAGTAACATGGAAACATGGCTTTGGTGTGTTTGGCTTTGCTTGTGTGTGTGTGTGTGTGTGTGTGTGTGTGTGTGTGTGTGTGTTTGCTGTAGTTTTCTTAGCTTATGACAGTTTGTCCGATATAGGACAGCAGTGGGAGTAGGAGGCTCTCCTGGGAAATTAAACACAGATTCAACCAAGCTGTTTGCAAAGTGGTTACTAGTGTTTCCTTTTTTTTTATTGTTTGGATCTAATCCTGGCTATTCTTTCCTTATTGGCTGTTATTTCAAGTCTTTGCTCCTGCTCGGCCATGTCAGTCAGTGCAGCAGCTTGAAATGCATGAAGGCACCATTTTTTCTTCTTTTGCAGAATTGATTATGAAAAACAGCTTTTCTGTCATACGCCCCTGCAAAGGTGAATAAAACATGGGCAAAGTTTCAAATGGCGCGGTGCACATTGTATCCGTGAATAAGTGGCTCCGGCTTCAAACTGCTGTTTGCTCTTTGTGTGACAGAAAAGGGACACCATGCAGCTCCGTCTGCCCACTGGTCCAACCTCCCGTTTAGGAGTCACAGCTAATCAGAAGAAAGTTGACTTGAAAGGAAGCTGCCTTCAGAAGGGAGGATCTAAAATGGCTTGTTTCACACGCAGAGAGAGGCGATGGGCTGCTGAGTCTGAGAATAAAAAAAAAAAAAAAAAAAAAAGGTGGGGGGTGGGGTGGCAGTGAACATAATATATCCACTTTAATGGGCTGGGCCAAGCCAATATCAGCAGACGGGCCAGCATCATTTTCATTCTGGGACTAGCTGGAGATGAAACATTCCTTCTTACTGGATGGGCAGCCATGTGTGGACCTTTGTGCATGTGATGCTTGTGCGCGCTCTCCTGTGTGCACCTCTATATTCATCATCAGCTCCTATTGCACTAATAGAATCTGGCTCCACGTTTAACTGCTGTTTAAGTCCCTCTGCTGCTTTTTGCTTCTTTCTGCCTTCTTGCACTCTCATGCATTTTGCAGAAGGTTTCTGTGTTTGTCTTTCTGTATCGTTCCCTTTTCTCACCCTGCTTGGACGCCTGCTCGTCACTCTTGCATTGGATCACAGGCTCCACCGCCATTGTTCTCAAAGGAGGTGCTCTCTTTTTTCCCCCAGTTCACTACCCCCATTTTCACATTTTCAGTGTGATGAGGCATTTCAATGGATGAACAATATTCCCTTTTAGAGAGCGGTTCAATGCTTCTTTTTTTTTTAGTGGCTCCACTCCAGCGGTGGCCAAGGCCAGAAGCGGCAAAGAAATGTTGTCATGTAACCTCAGGAGCAAATGAAAGGAAGCGGGGAAAGGGAAATAAAAGAGTGAAGGAGGGAGGCAACATACATGGGGGAATTTTACAGCATTATCTGCTCTTTGCATGAGGTTGCGTTGTCACATATTTCAATAATGTGTCTTTTCTGGCTGGCTGCGCTCAGCTTATAGTGCAGACACTTGTAGCGGAAGATGTGAATGGGCCAGAATTCAATTTTGCACTTGAGCGGTGTCCAAGCAAGTAAATGGGAAGCTGTGAATTTTTACAGAGATTTTGCAAATCTTAGACATTAATATTCCCACAATGAACCTTCCACTATGCTTAAAAACAAACAAACAAAGCTGCCCTGGCACGGAGTGAAACACGGGAAACCAGCCAAGCAAGTGCACAGTATTGATACGTGGAATCTCTGGGGTAGAGTCGGGCTGTTTGACTGGCAATGGCCTCCAGCTGTAAGTACGAGGGCTCGGAGTGTGTGGAGCTATGAGTCACTTTTGTTCCCGCTGTGGCTAATCTGAACAGTGGAAAAGGCTGTTTATTTTTTATTTATTTATTTTTTAAAGATTTTCATTGTGTTTTTTATGCCAGAAGTTCAGAGCTGCTCCAAATGTTTCAATCCTGGTAAAAGTGTAAAAAAAAAAAAAAGGGGCGGAAGAGTCCTGCAGAGTGAGAGTAATACACAGATTTTCGCCAGATAACTAGAATCCAATTAACCAGCGAGAACACCCACAGCACCCAACACTCATATTCAGCTCTGTTTGTGTGAATGTGTGTGTGGCAGCCGAGCCCTGAGCACGTGTGAGCACAGCTCGCTTTGTAGGCCGCGATCCCGCTGGCACCTTCACCCCCCCCCCCCCCACCAGTCGCGGCGGTCATTTCATCGGCTTCATGAATGCTGTTACCTGTGCTCGCCTGCTAACGTCGGTCTGCCTGATTGACAGCCCGGCGTCCTTCCATCCGTCCAACCTGACGCTGCCGGGCAGATGGAACGGAGCCCAAGTGGGCTGCTGGTGGCTTCTGCCTTGGCTAATAATGTAATGGCCTGGCATTAACCGTGTTGAACTAGCCACAGCGCAGAGAGCCAAGCAAATGAGTAGCGCAGCTGGGCCATCATGGCCAGTGGCGGAGCAGACAAAGCCCAGGAGGCACAGAGGTGGGGGTGGGGGTGGAGGTGGTTTACCACAATCCCCCCCAGACGCAGCTCCTGAATATTCATCAATCAACCCCACGCCCCCACCTCCCCAAGCCCAGCTCTGCAACCGCCCCCCCCCCCCCCCCAAATGTATTATTCAATGGAAGCATTTTCCCTATTAAATATTATAAATAAGTAATGACATCTGGTAACAGTTTTTGTCTGCTGAATTAATGACAGGGGCGCACTTGAGTATCTTGCAGTGATTGGAGGGAGGTGTGTGTCGAGCTCGCTTTTCCTCACCTTTTCCCCTCTTGTCTCTCCGGTTCAGCGTGATGCCTCCTTCGTTAAAGTCATTTGGCATGTCAGTTAATCTGAACTGGCTGGCACCTCTGTCGTTCACTTTGTGAAAACGCCCCGGAGGAGAAGCAAACGCTACTTCGCTGTTTATTTTACCATTATGTCTGTGTTTCCTCATCTGAGCTAATCCTCAGAAAATAAAAGGCTCCCTGTGGGCTCTTTACGCCGTTCAGCGCTGGGCAGCTCCTGAAGAATTGCCTGTTTTGTCTACCTTTTCCCCCTCCTGGTTAACAGAAAAAAAAAAAAAATCAACGAGTTCTCACATCTACACACATACTGTGGATGAGTGAAAGATGCCTCACTGAAGGGTATCATCTACGTAATGCTGGCATCGTTGTCGTACAGGCTGTAACTGTCAGAGTCTGATGAGCTGGTAAACAGGGAGAGCTGCAGAAGCCTACAGATGGCCAATGTTTTTCCTCGCTCGCGTGCCACAATTCCCTCAGGAGACGGACACGTCTCTGTTGTGCGTGTGTGAGATCAGCGCACACAGCAGTTTTAATTTGTAAGTGGCACAAAAAGAGTTCTCCCAGATCTGGATGGACAGTTCCTGACAGGAGGATCACAACTGAAGAAGAAGCACTGAGATCATCGATGGTGACTTCTGTCTGTCTTCCTCACCTACCTTCCCTCCTCACTACACCTGCACCACCTGGGGGCAGCGGTGGCGCAGGTGTAGTGTGACTGACTACTGATCGGAGGGTCATGGGTTTGATTCCCGCTCTGTCTGCTGTCCGGCTGTCGAAGTGTCCTTGAGCAAGACATTGAACCCCCAGTTGCTCCTGGTAGCCTGGTTAGCGCCTGTGTGTATGGCAGCTCTGCCGCCATCAGTGTGTGAATCTGCGTGTGAATGGGTGGATTGCAGGATCTGTAAAGTGCTTTGGTCATCCTAGATGAGAAGAAAAGCGCTATATACACATGGACAAAATTGTTGGTACCCCTCTGTTAATGAAAGAAAAACCCACAATGGTCACAGAAATAACTTGAATCTGACAAAAGTGGTAATAAATGAAAATCAGACAATGCTTTTGAATTGTGGTTCAACAGAATTATTTTAAAAAACAAACTCATGAAACAGGCCTGGACAAAAATGATGGTACCCTTAACTTAATATTTTGTTGCACAACCTTTTGAGGCAATCACTGCAATCAAACCATTTCTATAACTGTCAATGAGACTTCTGCACCTCTCAGCAGGTATTTTGGCCCACTCCTCATGAGCAAACTGCTCCAGTTATCTCAGGTTTGAAGGGTGCCTTCTCCAGACGGCATGTTTCAGCTCCTTCCACAGATGTTCAATAGGATTTAGATCAGGGCTCATAGAAGGCCACTTTAGAATAGTCCAATGTTTCGCTCTTAGCCATTCTTGGGTGTTTTTAGCTGTGTGTTTTGGGTCATTATCCTGTTGCAAGACCCATGACCTGCAACTGAGACCAAGCTGTCTGACACTGGGCAGCATATTTCTCTCTAGAATACCTTGATAGTCTTGAGATTTCATTCTACCCTGCACAGATTTAAGACACCCTGTGCCAGATGCAGCAAAGCAGCCCCAAAACATAACAGAACCTCCTCCATGTTTCACAGTAGGGACAGTGTTCTTTTCTTGGTATGCTTAACTTTTGCGACTGTGAACATAGCGCTGATGTGCCTTGCCAAAAAGTTGCAGTTTTGTCTCGTCTGTCCATAGGACATTCTCCCAGAAGCTTTGTGGCTTGTCAACATGCAGTTTGGCAAATTCCAGTCTGGCTTTTTTATGATTTGTTTTCAACAGTGGTGTCCTCCTTGGTCGTCTACCATCAAGTCCACTTTGGCTCAAACAACGACGGATGGTGTGATCTGACACTGATGTACCTTGACCTTGGATTTCACCATGAATGTGTTTAGAGGTTGTTCTGGGCTCTTTTGTTACCATTCTTCATCAAGTTTCCTCCTGCGGCCGCGTCCAGGGAGGTTGGCTACAGTCCCGTGGATCTTAAATTTCTGAATAATATGTGCAACTGTAGTCACAGGAACATCAAGCTGCTTGGAGATGGTCTTATAGCCTTTACCTTTAACATGCTTGTCTATAATTTTCTTTCTAATCTCCTGAGACAACGCTCTCCTTTGCTTCCTCTGGTCCATGTTTAGTGTGGTACACACCATGTCACCAAACAGCACAGTGACTACTTGTCACCCTTTAAAATAGGCCGACTGACTGATTACAAGTTTGTAGACACCTGTGATGTTAATTAGAGGACACATCTTGGTTGAACATGTCCCTATGGTCACATTATTTTCAATCTTTTCTAGGGGTACCATCATTTTTGTCCAGGCCTGTTTCATGAGTTTGTTTTTTAAAGTAATTCTGTTGAACCACCATTCAAAAGCACTGTCTGATTTTCATTGGTTTGTCCACGGCTGTAAGTGAACACCATTTACCATTACCATTCCTCTACCCGGCCTGCGTGGACTATTTATGAAGCTGAGACACCAGTGTGGTACTTGTAAAGCTCTCCTCTCAAATCACAGGTCTAGCTCTGGGTTTACCAAAGCCAGTCACGGAGAATTATGGGAAACTGGTGTCATTAATTTTATGCGGAACCCTTGCACCCAGGTCAGGCAGATCCATGGCTGCCAGGAGAGGCAGGGTAGATTTTGTGTTATGTAACTTCTGCTGTTATCACACAAAGTGAAACAAAATGTGATTTTTTTTTTTTCCCTTCTTTGAGCTATCCAGGCATATGCAGATTGGCAAATGCTGAAAGACTATTATACACACGGCTCTTTGTGCATAATTTCTATAAAGTAATGCCGCCTATAAAAGGTTGTTGTTGGCATTTTTTTTTTTTTGTCATTTCTGCATGCCGTTTCAAATTTCTTTATCCCAACCTTTTAAAAAAAAAATGGCTCTCTGTAATCCCTGCTCCTGTGTCTCTGTAGGCAGAGCCATGAGTCATATTTTTCTTTAAGGTTTATATTGTTGTGGTGATATCGCCTTTGAATATTTTCTACATCACTCAGCTTTTATTGTTCTGGTTATACATTCTAATGAAGCTAGGCACAGATGCATGCAGGTTAAAGTAAAATACAGCCGCTCTTACGTCACAATTATAACTCTTTGCTAAGTGTATGTGAGGTGTAAGTCATTGTATAACACAAAGTGTCATTGTCTTTAATGTCATCGTGACTATCATTGGTTACACACTGATTATGTTCACAGATACTTGCATGTAGTTGTTTCAAGCAAAAAAAAAAACATTCAAGGTTTTTAGACAAAAAATTATGCTATCATGCTCGTCACATATGAATGATTCGGGTAATTATTTCAAGTTATTTTTGTTTGCTTTGTAAACGGGACCAAGAAGCTTTTATGTCCAAGGCTGCCGTCATATTTTTAGTGCTAATTCTGACCAGTTTTGAGTTACTTCACTCAAAAAACACAAATGTCAAAGTCCAGTCAGCCCTTTAAGGCAGAGTTTTTTGAGTCATGGAATCCTTTTTACATGGAAAAAATGTTGTAAAATGACACATTGTAGCTTATTAAGGCATATCTGATGACAATTTATTCTTGTAATTTTTTATACTCTGTGTAAAACGGGGCACAATTACATACAAATTAAATGGAAAAATGCAAACGCGTGCATTTGCTACGGGTGACGCGAGTGCACGTGCACGTGCACGTGCACGTGCACTCCATGTCCACTTGAGATGGATTTTGTTCAACTTGGACCAGCAGTCGCCTGCTCTCCCTTGAAAGGGGTTGCTTCCATGGCAGACGTGCTTTTCTCAGCTGAACACCGGCGGACTTCCGTATCTACCGCCTGTTTGATGCCAGAGGGTGGCTGACACTGAGATACGGTTTCTGGGGGAGGTGATGACATTTTCTCTTCCCCATCTGGATGGTGTTGTGGGCTCAGCAGTAGTAAGCCTGTGGGTCCTGAAACCACTGCCTCCAGTTGTGCAGAAATCCACAACTCCCGATCCTCCGTGGAGTGGAGGAAGAAGAGGAGGAGGGATTGGGTTTGTGCTGCCACCTGCTGATATGGAGGAGCCCCAGCTGAAAACCAAGGCTCTAAGGGGATATTTAATGGTGGTAGAATTCATCTTCATGAGAAATAAATTGGATTTTATGTCAATTGTGAGACAATCCTTCTAATAGATGTTAAGATAGCTGGTCTGAAACAAGCCACCACTGTTGTAATCCCCTCTGTTGCCTCAAACCAACAAAGTTTCTCATCAGTTTATTGGCTCATTATTCTCTCAGATTTAAAACCTTATTTGCAAAGATCCAGAGAGACGAGAGCCAGGTGCAGATAGAGACATGGATAGGCGTGGAAACAGCCGGAGTGAGCGGCAGCAGCTGGCTGACCTGCAGCCCTCACCAGGTGGATTTAGTCAGTTGTGACCAAACTCAGCCTTTAGGTGACACTAGATTTGTAGTATGTGTCGCTTTAGCCAAAGATACTGTAGGAGCAAATCTGCTCCTTCAGAGCTTTTGGCCCTGCACCACCAGTCTCTGTGTGTGGATAGGCCACTGGGACTCACAGATGTGCTGAGCTGAACAGAATAAGCTGGAAGATTAGAAATAAGGTGTAAAGGCCAAACTGAGAGCTGACTCTGTGAGGACAATGCTCATCTTCTGGCCCGCAGAACGTCCATATGTCCACATAATTTGTCTGGTATCAGTTTTTTTTTTTTTTTTTTTTTTTTTGTCAGGCTCCCTCTGCTACCAACCGGAGTTTAATTATTACAAATCAACTGATTCATGGGAGATATTTCTCTTCATCTCATTTATTCCTCAGTGCGCCACTCTGAGAAGCACTGGAGATCAAATACAGAATTTGTAAAGCTCAGATCAGGTTGAGTTTGTTGCTGTTTTACCAGTACGCCACCACAGAGGCTTTTACATGAAGCTGTGAGGCAGACTGATGTTCAACTCTCCAAACAATCTCTGATGCTTCCTTTACACAGGGGTGGAGATCACTGAGAGACCTGGCCAATTTTTAATCTATCAGGGATCTCCAGTGATCTCCACAGTCACTGCAGTCTTCTCAGAGTTTTGGCTCAGTCCAGAACACATTAAGATCTCCTAACGATCCCCAAGATCAAAAATTGGCCCGATCTCTCGGCAGTCCTCATGCCATGTAAAGTGGCCTTTAACGATCACCAAAGGGAAGTGATCTCTCAACAATCTCTCAATGAATGCTCAACAATCTCATCGATCTCTCAACAATCTTTCAATGAACTAGCGTTAATTTTGGCAACTCTTTTTATTTTAGTTTTAGTCTTAGTCTTTTGTCAAATGCTCATTTTAGTTTTTATCATATTTAGTCATGTCCATCCTTTCTGAGTTTAGTCACATTTTAGTTAACTAAAAGTCTGTGCATTTCATTCTAGTTTTAGTCAGAGTTTATCAGTGCTATCTTAGTCTAGTTTTAGTCGACAGAAACTGTTGAGAAACTGTTGACATTTTAGTCTAGTTTTAGTCAGTGAAATCTGTATTGTGGTCTCTTTAATTTATGTAACATAAATTATCCAAAACCAACATTTTCTTTTGTCTTAGACCCATTTCAAAATTCACACAATAGGTTCTTACCCTTATCTGATGAAGCTTTGGCCACATTTCTTCCCCTCTATTTCTACAACACATTCCGTCATTTTTTTTCCTCATCAGTGTATCAGAAATATGTCCAACGATCCGACTCTTTTCCTCCCAAGCCCAGTGAAGACAATCTCCTGCTGCATCGCCATTGTGTCCTTTTCTCCATACACTCCCACTGAATCAGAAGCAACTGGATTTTAGTATTTTCCAAATGATGCAGGACGGGAAAAGAAACCAAAGGTGCCCCAGAGTACCTGCGCCGCACACAGTTAGGATGGAAATGGAAATGCTGCAAAAGAATAATCCAACGAAATAATTTTATAATATTTTGTCTCGTCATTTTTTGTCAACGAAAATAATGAGAGAGTTTGGCTAAGTTTTTATCTCTTAAACTAAATTTCGTCTCGTCTTTATTAGTCAACAAAATTGCATGTGATATTTAGTGACAGTCAGCATCACATGACCTCTGTTTACATCCCGTCCTGTCTCGTATTAGTCTCGTAAAAAAGGTTCATTGACAAACATATTGTCACACTTTTTGTTGAAGAAATTAACACTACAATGAATTCTACTGGTCTTTCATTGACTGCTCAGTGATCCCTCAGTGATCCCTCACTGATCTTTTGGTCATTACCCAGAGCTCATGACCATAGGTGAGGGTAGGAACGTAGGTTGACTGGTAAATTGACAGCTTTGCTATAGAGCTCAGCTCCCTCTTCACCACAGCAGACCGGTACAACGTCCGCATCACTGCAGATGCTGCTCCGATCCATCTGTCAATCTCTCACTCCATTCTCCCCTCACTCATGAATAAGACCCCGAGATACTTAAACTCCTCCACTTGGGGCAGGAGCTTGTCTCCAACCCTGAGAGGACAATCCACCTTTTTCCGGCTGAGCACCATGGACTCAGACTTGGAGGTGCTGATTCTCATTCAAGCTGCTTCACAATCAGTAGCAAACCATCCCAGTAAGACCTGTAGGTCATTGCTTGATGAAGCCATCAGGACAACATCATCTGCAAACAGCAGCGATGAGATCCTGTGGTCACCGAGCATAACGCCCTCCATTCCCTGGCTGTACCTAGAAATCCTATTCATAAAAATTATGAACAGGATTTGTGACAAAGTGCAGCTCTGGCAAAGTCCAACTCTCACTGGAAACAAGTTCAACTGGGTGTTGACAATACAAACCAAACTCTTGCAATGGTTGTATAGGGACCAGATAGCTCGTAACAACAAGTCTGATACCCCATACTCCCGCAGCACCCCCCCACAAGAGACCATGAGGGACGCGTTCGAAGGCTTTCTCCAAGTCCACAAAACACATGTACACTGGTCGAGCAAACTCCCACAATCCCTTGAGGATTCTCGAGAGGATAAAGAGCTGGTCCAATGTGCCATGGCCATGACTAAAACCACATTGCTCCTCCTGAATCCGAGGTTCGACCAGCGGCCAGACTCTCCTCTCCAGTACCCTGGCATAGACCTTCCCAGGAAGGCTGAGAAGTGTGATCCCCCTAAAGTTGGAACACACCCCCCGGTCCCCCTTTTAAAAAGAAGAACCACCACCCCAGTTTGCCATGCCAAAGGCACTGTCCCAACCTCCATACAATGTTGCAGAGGCATGTCAACCATGATAGCCCTACAGCATCCAGGGCCTTGAGATACTCGCGGTGAACCTCGTCCATCCCTAGGGCCCGCCCACCAAAGAGTTTTTTAACCACTTTGGTGACCTCAGCCCCTGTGATGGTCGAGTGTCCCCCTTGTTCACAAGCCCTGCTTCCTCTGTGGAAGGCATGTCAGTGGAATTGAGGAGATCCTCGAAGTATTCCTTCCACCACCCGACGATGTCCCCATTTGAAGTCAGCAGTGTCCCATCCACACCATACACAGTGTGGACAGGGAGCTGCTTCTCCCTCCTGAGCTACCGGACAATTTGCCAGAATCTCTTTGAGGCCAACCGAAAGTCTTGTTCCATGGCCTCACCAAAAACCTCCCACACCCGAGTTTTTGCTTCAGCAACCACCCGAGCTGCACTCCGCTTGGCCTGCCGGTACACCTCAGCTGCTTTGGGAGTCCCACAAGCCAACCAAGCTTGATAGGACTCCTCCTTCAGCTTGATGGCCCCCCTCACCATTGGTGCCCGCCACTTTATTTGGGGGTTGCCACCACGAGATGCGCCAATGACCTTGTGGCCACAGCTCTGAGCAGCTACTTCAAAAATGGAGGTGGAGGACATGGCACATTCAGATTCCATGTCTCCAGACTCCCTCGGAATGTGGTCAAAGTTCTTCCGGAGGTGGGAGTTGAAGGCCTCCTGGACAGAGGCCTCAGCCAGAGGTTCCCAGCACACCCTCACTTCAAGTTTAGGTCTGTTGGGTCTGAGTGGTGTCCACCCCTGCCATCAGATCCAACTCACCACCAGGTGGTAATCAATTGACAGTAGGGCTGGGAACGATCCCTAATTTCCAGAATCAATTTGATTCCGATTCTTGAGATTCTGAATCGATTAAATTCCGATTCGATTTGATCTGATCCCGATTTGATCTGGGAAATTATCATTTTAATAGCCATTTTACGTGCAAGGAAAAAAATCTTTGGGGCCTAATGCTGCAATTTGTACCAAGAATACTCTAACTTTGTTAATACATAAATTATCACATAAAGAACTGACCCAAAATCAGTTACAATAATGCACTTTTTATTATTTAACTTATGATTTCACAAAGTGCTCACAAGTGCTTTCTTTAGTGCAAAGGGTGTGTAGTGTCAAGTTGACAACCCAGAATCGGTAAACAAATTCAATGCATGAAGCATGTAGACATAATCTCACTGTATTTCAGTCCCTCCAGGATTTTGTCGGCTGTTTTTGTGATTGTTGTGGCCCAAAAAGCCTGAATTTGAGGGATCTTTTCCAAAAGGTTGTGACATTTTTAGTTTTTTTGCACTGAAAGTTGTGTGAGGAAGTACAGATTTTAAAGTAGCTGCTTTTTCCATAGTTTACAGTGATGCTATTCTGTGAAACACCACAAGAAAAGCACAGGATTGCCAAAAAATTCCTGTTAAACAGTGATTTATGTAGAATTAAATGCTCAGTAAAGTTGTCAAGAAAATGACCAACATTATATTCTTTGCTGAGAACATAAATAAATAAAAGAATTAGTCATTACAACAACTAAATTGCATTGAATGCATGTTAGCATATGGAGAAAATTATGGCAGCACCTTCTTGAATCTTGAATTTGAAAACTAAGACACCTGAAAAATTTGAGCTCTTCTTCTGTGCTGAAATCCACAATGATGCTGGTATGGCTCCTCCACTGACAGCCTCTTCCCTTCAGAACATCTCAGTGCAGGATAGATCTTGGAGTGGAAACCCAGTCTTCACAGATCTGAAGGGGAGATGAAAAGAATAGATTTCACAGTAAAATTAATAATCATCCTTTTAAATCCCCACACCACAGTAGGGTTTAATAATTTAGTTTCTTTTATTTTTTTTGTTGTTTATATTTTAACTACAAATTAACTTTCAGTTATTGAAAAGGGTTTCAATTTATTTCCTGGGAAGATTTGTTCATTTCAGTTTAGTTCTACTGAGTAAAATGGCTTGTACTGCAGTCTTTAGTTATTCTGCCATTTTCAGTGTAATATGATTTTTATTATGTTCAAATCTCTCACTTAAGTGCTAGAAGTCCATAATCTCATAAAATATACCTTTATTCTGCATTTATTCACAGCTCTTAACTAACAGTTAACTCTGTATCCATAGTTTGTAAAAGAAAACACTATCATGCCGGATAAATTATTAATTTACGATACAAATGTTAAAACAAACAAATGATATTTTACTTACAATTTCTGCCGCTCCAAGTCTCTCTCTCTCTGTTCATGAGTTTCAGCCAGTCTCCGTGCGTTTTCCGTTTATTAATTGTCGACTTTATGTTCCAACACAATGCTGCACATAGTACAAAACCGTTTATCCCTGCTTGATGAAAACTATTTGGAAGCTGTTGATTACAGTCTTTACGGTGACTTTTGTTGCTAAATTAAGAGACACACATGTTAACAACTCCGTTCATGTAAACACGGAAGTAAAGATGTGCGCACACGCCGCAGTGAACTCTTGCCAGATGAGAACCATTTTAACACCACAGAAGAAGAACCAGCATCTCCGTTAGCTTGTTAGCTGTTAGCTCCGTTAGTGCTCCGGGTGTTTCTGGTTCTTCGCCGCTGTTCCTGGCTCACTGACCCGGTTTCGACCCAGTCATTCTCAGCAGACATTCACGGAAGTAAAAGCATTATATTAAAAGATCGATCCATGGATTTTGTGGATCGATATTGGCTCAGTCAAATGTGAATCGATCAAGATTGTTGTATCGATCTTTTGAACTCACCCCTAGTTGACAGCTCTGGGCCTGTCTTTACCAGAGTGTCCAAGACATGTAGTCGCAGGTCTAATGACACGATAACAAAATCGATCATCGACCCGAGACCTAGGGTGTCCTGGTGCCAGGTGCACATATGGACACCCTTATGCTTGAACATGGTGTTCATTATGGACAAACTGTGGTTGGCACAGAAGTCCAATAACTGAACACCACTCAGGTTCAGATTGGGCAGACTGTTCCTCCCAGTCACACCCCTCCAGGTTTCACTGTCATTGCCCACGTGCACATTGAAGTCCTCCAGTAGGACAATGGAGTCTCCAAGAAGAGCACTCTCCAGTACCCTAGTCAAATACTCCAAAAAGGGTGGGTACTATGAACCATTGTTCGGTGCATAGGCACACAAATGATGGTCGGGACCCATTTCCTAACCCGAAGGCGCAGGGAGACAACCCTTTTGTCCACCGGGGAGAACTCAAATGTTGAGGCAGCAAAGTGGGGGGATGCAAGACCCACCCCTGTTCATCGCCTCTTGCCTGGGGAAACTCCAGAGTAGGCCAAATTCCAGCCCCTCTCTAGGAAACTCGCTGTGCGTTGAGGTGAGCCCAACTATATCTAGCTGGTAACACTCAACCTCATGCACCAGCTCAGGCTTCTTCCCCACCAGAGAGGTGATGTTTCACGTCCCAAAAGCCAGTTTAGGAAACCGGGGATCAGACCGTCAAGGTCTCTGCCTTCGACCGTCACCTGATCCGCATAGCACCAGACCCTGATTGTCCCTCCTGCAGGTGGTGAGCCCACTGGAGGGTGGACCCATGTAACTCGTTTAGGCTGAGCCTGGCTAGGTCCCATGAGCAGAAACCCGGCCACCAGGCACTAGCCATCGAGCCCCTCCTCCAGGCCTGGCTCTAGGGCGGTGCCCCAGTAACCCCATACCAGGTGGGGTACACTGAACCCTTGATTGTTTATTCATCATGGGACTCTATTGGATCCCTTAATCTTAATCTGGCCCTTCACCCAAGACCAGTTTGTCTTGGGAGACCCTACCAGAGGCATATTGCCCCGGACAACATGGCTCCTGGGATCACTCAGGCATGTAAACTCCCCCACCACGATAAGGTGGTGATCCATGGGGGGGATCTCTATCGATAGCCGTGAAAATTGTACAATCTCTCAAACATTTGCCCATAAATGTTGTTTTTTTGTTGTTGTTTTTTTTGAGTAGATAGTTGTGAGATTGGGCCAATTTTTTGATCTCTCAATGATCATCCAACTGTCTCCACCTCTGTGAAGGCATCCTAAATGACTGTGTTCAATGCTTAGCTTATCTGTTTATTTTGTGAATCACAAATGTGAAGACAGAAAGGATTTATTCTCTTCTTGTTTCCTGCAGACTTCATGCAAATATTATAAACCTTAGCTTCTTTTCAGATTGCTTTTACTGTCAAACAGAGAAATCAAAGCCTGATTATTCGCTCCACGCTGGGAGAAAACCATGCTTTTCATCCACTGACCCAATTTGTCCCGCAGAACATGGAGGTCAGTTTTATTTGTGGTTGCAGATTTTATTCTACAAGGCTGTCAAATAATTACCATTTTGTGGCTTTGAACTGAAGCTCCACGGGCCAGTCCCCCTCAGTGGTTAACAGTCGCTTTTTCGGTTCTGCTTTGGCAAATTCAAAATGATCTGCTGGGGTGCATACCAGATCTGTTTTGTAATTAACTGTCACACTGCTAAATTAATAGAAGAAAATATAGCGTGCAAAATTAGGAAAATGAAGAGCCTACGCCTCAGTCACTCAATCATGACTCGGGCAAGAAGGATATTAATCAGATGTGGTGTTTGTCAGCATGTTCGCAAACCTTTTTTTTTTTTTTTAAATTCTGCGACACTAACATCTGGCTTCAGCTCGACGGTGTCTGCTCATTTCCACAATAATAAACTACAATTAACCGCATCCCCTTGTGTCTTTTCCCTGTCCAGTTTTTTTTTTTTTTTTTGTCTGGAACTTTTCCCCTCTGCTGTAATTAAAGCAGCCGTCTGTCTGTCTGTTTGTCTGTCCGCCCCAATAATTACCCTTGGCACCAAACTCGCCGAAGCCCTCCAGTTTGCTCCCGCACCCCTTTGATGAATTGGGAGCTGTTGCCGGGGCATCTCTAGTGGCTGCTAATGTGCGTGATTTGGTTAGTGTGTGTGTGTGTGTGTTGCTCCCATTTCCTCGAGTGTCCAGGCTCTCTGCAGAGATTGATTTGAGGCCGCCGTCTGTGATGGATCTGATCTGCGGCGGACTGTCGGCTGAGTTGTCTGTCGGGTTACGGCAGCTGCACAAAAGGCCATGTTTTGTTTTTTTTCCCTGTGCATTCATTAGCAGATTCTTCTTCTCTGTCTCACCTCGCTCCAGCCGTTGCATTACAGTCCTAGTGTGGAATGGCAGTGCTTGTTTTATGTATTTATTTGGACGGCTTGTGTGTCAGCTCGTGTCCTTTCTTTGCGTTCACGTGCGCCTTCACAAGGCACGCTCGTTGCAGGTGTTCCAGGCCGGGCTCTAATTGGGCCTCGCCTTGACATGACCTTCATTGTTTTGACAGAGAGGGGATCGAAGGGAGGTGCTGCGGAAAGTGGAGGTTATCTCTCCCTCTCCCTCCGCCGGGGCTCAACAGCTGCGGAGGCATGTTCGAACAACCTTTAGCGGCCTCCCAAAAGGGTCAACGCTGTCTAAACCTGTGGAGTGGATGTCTTGGCACTCGCCTCGGTGGTTTGTGTGTGTGTGTGTGTGTGTGTGTGTGTGTGTGTGTGTGTGTGTGTGTGTGTGTGCTCTGAGTCTTTATGTGGCAACGCCGAGACGGGTGCCCGAGAGTTGCCCGGCAGTTCAAACAGAGTCGGGCCTCAACACGGCGCGTGATGTGATTTACCGTTGCACCATTAGCAGTCGAGCTGCGTGTGCTTCAGGTGTCCTCGGAGGGGATGGGGAAAAGAAATACTCACCACTGCACTGCACACAGATTTTAAAAGCTCCTTAGTGATTTATTAGGAAAACATTTCTTCCGACCACCTGCAATCACTTTGGTGCCTCGATACCTATAGATGCTGAGCGCGCTCTGTGCTGGAGCAGCAGGAGAGCAATTTGGAGTGGATTTTTTTTAAGCGGCCCGTGGATGTTCACTCCGGATTGTCACATATTCTCTTCGCCAATCTTTAAAAACAACGGGTTTCTGTTGTGTGCAGTCCCAAACGTCATGATGTCTCCATGTTCTGGGTTCCCTTATGTATTTCTTCTCCTTTTCTCTCTTTTTTTGTGACTGTGAACTTTGGCACATTTAAGTGGGCATCCGGCAATCACGTTTCTTGATTGCGGTGTTTGTTCCTAATCAGGATCTCAGGCAGGACAACGTCTTCAGCAGCAATCACTGCGTTTGTCATTTCTTGTGTATTCCCACAAGCAGCCGTAATTGGCTGCTTCATTTACCTCGACCAAACCGCCGCTGCTTCTGCTGAAGATGCTCGTTGGGATAAATGACATGTTTTCATAATGCAGGCTGAAATTAGAGCTGTAAATGAATTCTCAGGATCGCAGTTTTACTGTAAGTACCTTTTATAAATAATGTGTGTTAGATTGGTCCTCCACACTCCGTGTGTTGTATTCCCCCTGATCTTTGTGGTTTTATGTCTTGGTTGAGCTTCGTTTTAAACAGCCCACCTGTGTGCCATCCAGTCCAAGTGGCTATTACCTTTTTCCTAAAGTCAGGAGCTCAGGCTGCTCGTCTTGTCACAGCCGTTGATCCAACTGCCAACTCCTCGGGCCTCTAGTGGCATCTGTGCTTTGCATTGGCTGCTAGATAAATGAGGTGTTTGCTTCCCGTTGGCAGTTCAGTACTTCTCAGAAGGTCAGCAAGGGCAGATTTGTGGGGTGGGGTGGGGTGGGGGGAATGAGCTATGTTGATTTTAAATGACCACTTTTTCTAAATGTGTTAGCCCATTAACCACAAATCATGTATGCTTTAGGGTACTGCCAACCATTTCCCAAAGGTGGCTGAAAGTATTAGGATGAATTTCCTTCTTTTGCCTTTCTGGCAGCCACTGGTTTTACTAAAGTACCTTTGATGTAGATTTGAAGTTAACCCCTTGTATTTGGGGAGTTTCATCCTACAGGGAGCTCTCAAATAGATCTCACTGAAGCCTTTAGGATTTCTGCGTTATGACTCAACTGTTGGCATAGAGCAGTTTGGTCTCATTGAAGGCCTTCTGGGCTGCATAGCTGTCCATGATTTTTATGGAAGAGGCCCCAAATGGGGGTCAAAGGGCAGCATGGTGGCACTACTGCCTCACAGCAAGAAGGTCCTGGTTTCAAATCAACCAACAGGGCCTATCTCTGTGGAGTGTGTGTTCTCTTCATGTTATTGGGCAGCTCGGTGGTGCAGTGGTTAGCACTGTGGCAGCACAGTAAGAAGGTTGTGGGTTTGATCCCACCCCCTGACCATCAGTGACCCTTCTGTGTGGAGTTTGCATGTTCTCCCCGTGTCTGCGTGGGTTTAACCCAGGTACTCCGGTTTCCTCCCACAGGCCAAAAACAGGCAAGTTAAGTTAATTGAAGACTCTAAAGTGGCCCTAAGTGTGAATGTGTGTGTGAATGGTGAAGGGATTGGTGCCGCACCATTGCTGCCACATCCATCCACATGGATGCCCTGAATTTCCCTCTGGGATTAATAAAGTATACAAAATTAAAAAAAAAAAAAAAGGTTTTGTGGGTTTCCTCCCACAGTCCCAAAACCACACACCTTAGGTAAAGTAACACTATGTAAGATTTTCCCCGTAAAATATGTTTCTACAACTATTTTGATGATCCACCAACCTTTGACAGGTTGAATGTTGCTTCACCAGTAACCGGGGTGGCACCGCATTGCCTGCAGCAGCTCTGTTTTTGGTAGGGACACTGAAAGGACTGTAACTATTGTAACTATGACCTTAGTCCCAACAGCCAATCACAGGGCACAGCTGTAGCACCAACTACTAAACACCCTTTGATTGGCTGTTGGGATTGAGGTCATTGTCACTATAGTTATATTTTTTTCAATGTTCGTACCCAGAGCAAGAAAGTTACATAGTGCTGCTTTAAATGGAGATTGTAAAATGGTCGTATGTGTGAATGTTTTTTGACTGGATGCCCTCAAATTTCCCTCTGGGATTATTAAAGTATATAAAAAAAAGGCTGGAATGCCAAGGTAAATAATTCTGCAAAGGTTTTTGGTTTTAGGATTCTCTGCCCTACTGTCAAGCTCCTTGTGTTTTTTTTTTTTTTTTGACACATTGTATTTGCTGGTTCAGTTTTCCAGTTACAGTTGCTGAATCTTCCTTGTGTTTCCTTTGTCGCTGTGTTGGTATTGTGCTTGTGCTCCTCGTTCGCTGTCTGATCTTTGCCTAGATTTAGAATTTACTTCTCATCTGGATTTGTTGGGCTTATCTGACTTGTGTTTGGTCTTAATCTCATCAGCAGCTTGTTCCTAACAGGACTGCTGGCCTTGTGGTCGAGCATCTGCCCCACAGCTGGGAGGTCATGGGTTCAAGTCCCAGCCAGGTCATACCAAAGACCAGTTGCTATGGCTTTGTGTGAATATTGATTGTGGTGGTGCCTTGCCTCGGCGCGACTGACATTGTAGATAAGAGAAAACTGGCTTAACAAATATCTATGTGGTGTAATGTTACGCATTGAAGAGGAATTGAACTTAACTGAAATCAAGAATTTCTTCAGTGACTGGCCATTATTCTGAATGTAAACTATTCAAGTAGGGTTGAGTGATATGATAAACTAAAAAATCTTGATACACAGTATATGTCTTAATGTGTTTTTGGCCAGTGGATTGAATGAGTGGTCACCTTCCAGTTGTGGTTTTGGCTTACAAACATTTTTACAAGGTAAAACTGATCCAATTATATATGTCTACATGGTTTAATTCCTCTCATGAAATAGCTGCATAATACTCAGCATGTAAATGAAATAAGAAAAAAGCAAATATAAACATAGCTCACCTCAATTTGTTCTTCACAATATGTAACTGCTCAAAGGGCAATTGCATTTTTCTCTCACTTTGTAAAGCAATTTTTTTGTACAAAAGCAGTGCAAAAATAAACAGAAAACTAACCACCTTACCCGTAAAAGTAATCCAGTTTAATCACTGAGGTAAAACTAGAGGGCACTCAGAGAAGGCATACCTCCACCAAGGCACTATCTTGCAATATTAAAGAAAGTGAAAAAGTGATCCAGACTCTGTATCCTGACCTGGATCACCACCAAAAATGTTATGGGTTCATCCCTAGCCCAAAGTCCACCTCAGGTGAAAATTTCATCTAAATCCATTCTGTAGTTTTTGCTTAATCCTGTTAAAAGTCCTACAAATAGACAAATAAACGCCGGCAAAAAATATTTACCAGAAGTAAAACAGAGGTAATAAATATTTCAGATTCCCACTTGGTTGGGCCATTTAGGTCTATTAACATGTGTTGCAAGTATAATTTTAATGTTTTTTTTCATGTGTCTGAGACAATAAAACAGTGAATTGTTTGGTGACTCACTCACTTTTATCTTGAAAGCAGCCAGATGCAAACTATATGCTTTTAATCTGAAAGCTTCCCTGCATGTGAGGGGATGTATTCAGTCTGTGGCTGCACCGTGGGACCATGCAGCTAGTGTAGTTGATATACTGTATTTAGTGGAGTCCTTATTCCTCGAACTGAAAATTTATATTGACATATACTCAGAACATCTTTTAACACCTTTTTCCAGACTTTTTCATCATTTGTAGGAATCTTTTTTTTGATTTGTATTTACTGCTAATTAGCAAATGTTTGCCTTGACTAGCATTCTCATTATGAGCACAAGTATGGTGGGGCGGCATGGTGCTGTAGTGGTCAATGCTGTTGCCTCACAGAAAGTTGTGGGTTCAAATCCAGCAGCCAACAGGGCCTATCTGGGCGGAGTTTGTGTGTTCTCCCCATGCTTCTATCGTGCTTGTTTCCTGAAGTGAATGGTGGAGGGACTGGCACTGCACCATAGACGCCCTTGAATTTCCCTCTGGGACTAAATAAAGTATAACAAAGTTGGGTGTTTTGGATGTTTTAGAGATAACTTGTTTTATGCATAATGGAAAGCTCAAAAAAATACAGATAAAGGATTATGGTGGGTTTTCATAAGGTTACTGAACAATTAAAGCTTCAAAGAACTCAAAAATCCTTTTAACAGACATTTTTCATCAATCTTTTTTTTGTATTCATGTACAGTATATGATGCAGAGTCAAGACCTTTTGTTGGATTCAACCCCCCAGCCTTGTAATATGAAAGGCGATAGAAAATGCAAAGAAACACAGTGAGGAAATGGACGAAGCTTAAAAGAACCCATCTGAATTATTTTTTTGAAATGAAACCAAGAGATCTTAGTCGTTGTGCCATCATTTCCTGCGGTAAAAAGATGTTTTCAAATTCTCCCTTCTCAACCTTCACCTCATCCATTCACCCACAGCTAAATGTTTTCCTTCCTCTTAATGAGTCTTTCAATTAATTCCTTCAGCTGATCATTTACTTAACAAAGCTCCCTCCCCCTCCCCATCGCTCCTTCCAGCCTTTGCGCCAAAGTGTGTTTTGATTTAGCGCCAGGTGTTTGTTTTTCCTCCCTCGGCAAACAGTGTTTGAGTTAAATTAGGTTTGCCTTCGCCTCCTCCTTCAGATAGGAGGCGTGCGGCGGAGCAACAGTTTAGCTGAGGAGTTCAAGTCAAAAAGAAGGAAAAAAATTGACAAGCTGATCTAAGCTTCGGGTTCCTTGAGGAATTCACAGTCTGGTTTGATTAGCTTGTTGATTAACTCTGATTTAGAGCTGTTGTTATTCGTTGCTCACGCTGGTGCCTCGGTGGAGTCTTTCTTTCCGCAGGTAACGTATGAGTTCATCGTGGTTGGGATCTAGCTTGTGTTGTGACTCATTAGATAGGAGTGCCAGAGGTTCTGCGTTTATGAACATTAATTACAGAGTCCCATATGTTAACGATGAGCACTTGAGGAGCTCACTGCATTGACATAAGAACTTATTGTTCCAAGTTATTCTTTTTTAATTATCTTTCATGTTAGTCATTGCTTCGAGTCTGTACCAAAGCAACCTCCATTTCCACACATTTTCTTGAGTGAAGGGAAGTGATCTTGAATAGAAAGTACATTGTATACAAAATAAATACAGTTAAAGGCCGACATAAAAATGGTGCCAAAAATATCAGTACCTCCCTACTTCATCTGTTACTGCTCCCAGATTGTCAGCATCTTCATCCCGTGTCTCATGAAAGCAGCCACCTATTATCTGCTGTAGATGCAGGGCACCGCAACATTTTCAGATTCAAGATTCAAAGATTTTATTGTCAATACTACTATACGTACAAGACATACAGGAGAACTGAAATGGCGTTTCTCTCCTTCATTGGTGTGCAGAATATAAAAAGAAAAGGAAAAAGAATAAGGCTGGAAAAAAGGAAACAGCAGCAGCAGTCTAACATATACAATATGTACAGTAATGCAACCTGTGGTGCAAATGGCGACAAGAAAGACCCAGAACTCCTATAGTGCAAATAGAGATCAAGGATTAACGATGATAAAACCCAGCAATCCTATATCCAGACAGCTAGAGATGAATACCATAGTTGCAATTCAGTGCGGTAGTGTAGGAGCAGATAGTAACAGAGAGGACTGCACGTGATCAGTATTGCAGTTTTTTGAATCAGTTTTTGTAATCCCACAATCTTCTACTGCCTATTTGTAGACAGGAAACATTTGTCCTTGCTCCACAGATTGGCACAACTAGATCAGGAGAGTCATATGTCTGAGGTGGAAATGTCCCGTTCCTATTCAGGCACACTGTTAACATTTACTTCCTTGTATTTAAAATATAACACTATGTTTCATGCTTAGCTATAATTAGGGGCAGCATAAGAGAAATACAGATAATAATAATAATAATTAATTAGATCTATATGGTACTTTACATGTCAAGTGACATCTAAAAGAGCTTACAGTGAGTCCCATTATTCATTCATTCCAGACAGACATTGACAGTGGTAAGCTACTGCTGTAGCCACAGTTGCCCTGGGGCAGACTGATGGAAATGTGGCTGCCAATCCATGCCAACGGCCTCTCCCATCACTACTGAACATTTATACCCATTGTCATGGACACTGGAGGCAAGGTGGGTAAAGTGTCTTGCCCAGGTACACAACGGCAGGATGACTGGGGAAAGCGGGATTTGAACCACCAACCCTCCGGTTATTGGACGACCCACTCTACCTCCTGAGCCACTACTGTCCACATTTCTCTCCCCTGTTCCATTTTTGCTGAGCAACAAACTGGATGGCGGGAAGTTCCATTTTTACATGGTCTTTGGCATGACCCGGCCAGGACTTGAACTCCATCCTCCCGGTTGTGGAGTGGATGCTCTACCTCTAGGCCACCACTCCTGTCAGAAGCCGAGCTGGCTTGGTTTCCCCAGCTCGGTCCTGACCTCCCTGTGGGGTTAAGTGCCGCTGTGTATGTGTTTATTATGTATTTCAGTGTTGCTTTCCTATCCTTAGCCACTGCTCCCTGGCCGGTAGCTGTGAGGCAGCTCTCTTTGGCTCACTCTTCTTTGAGCGCTGGCTGACAGCCTGCCGGTCCGACCACGCCCCCTCACTCATTATCGCCAGCTGTTTCCACTCCAATTTGCCATCTCTCCGCTCTCACCCAGGTGCTCGCAATTTCACCATCAACAGCAATGCGTGTACTTAAACAGCCTTTTGCCGGTCACGCATTGCTGGGTCATTGTATTGTCCACCGATGTACATAGTTGTGTTTGCTGTGTGCCACGGAAGGTTAGCCACTTCCACTTTAGCCGTGGATTCTGTTGCGTCCGTTGAGCGATGTCGGCTCTGGGACGCCGTTGTGGTTAATTACTACTTCTTATGCGTTTGCCGGGCGATGCCGGTCCCCGAACACCAACCGTACACTACTGTTCAAAAGTTTGGGGTTACCCAGACAATTATTTTGTGTTTTCCATGAAAAGTCACACTTATTTACCACCATGGGTTGTAAAATGAATAGAAAATATAGTCAAGACATTGACAAGGTTAGAAATAATGATTTGTATTTGAAATAATAATTTTTTCCAGATACTCAACCTGCTCAAAGGAAGGTCAGTTTTATAGCTTCTCTAACCAGCTAAACTGTTTTCAGCTGTGCTAACATGATTGCACAAGGGTTTTCTAATCATCCATTAGCCTTCTGACGCAATGATCAAACACATTGTACCATTAGAACACTGGAATGATAGTTGCTGGAAATGGGCCTCTATACACCTATGTAGATATTGCACCAAAAACCAGACATTTGCAGCTAGAATAGTCATTTACCACATTAGCAATGTATATTAGATATTAGAGTGTATTTCTGATTAGTTTAAAGTTATCTTCATTGAAAAAAAGTGCTTTTCTTTCAAAAATAAGGAAATTTCTAAGTGACCCCAAACTTTTGAACGGTAGTGTATGTGCTCCTTTGTGTTTTTGTATGTCCTCACTCTTTTTGGAACTGTTTGTCATTTCTTTAATAAATGTGTTGTGGTGTAACCTGCACGTAAATCCTCATCATTTCTCCCCTCTCCATGTGCTGCGTAAAAGCGCACAGGGAGGTTCATGACAGAATGACCCAGCCTGAAAAGAGAATTTAGCAGGTACACCCACACATCCCTTTTTTCCTTTTTTGTGTCATTTTTTTTGGGACTCACCTGTGTTGGAGTTGGCCATGGATTCGGCAGGCCAGAGTTATCCTTTGAGCCTGGGATGGGAATGCTGCCAAGCATTAATGGATATCAATGGGCTAACTGCCTCGGCAAGCGAATATTCCACCCCAGAGGACATACTCTGGTACGTAGGCCTAGCGGAGGCAGAGGTCTGGCGGTGCCCTCAGCTCGCTCGGCATGCTGAGGGAATGGAGAGGATCACCTGGTTGGCAGCGCTGTGGCGGGGGTGCAGCGAAGGGAGGAGGAAATCTCCAAAGAAGACCGAGCTTGCGCCAAAGGGGGAGCACTTCCGGGGTTCCGTTCTCCCTGCTTCCCGCCAGAGTTCGACACCCTCTCCCGTTCCGGCTCATCCAGCTCCAGCACCCAGCAGTCAACGTCTTCCTGTGAGGAAACAACGGGACAAGCCCTCTTCGTCCTCGGAAGCCATCATCCCTCCAGCTGCTGCGAGGTCTGACAGGGCTGCCCCAGGAACGCCCACCTCCGTCACCAGGGAGGCAGCTCCTCCACCTTTGATGGAGATGGATGGCAATCAGCCTGCTGCAGCCGTCAACAACAAACTCCGGGAGGACAGGCAAGTGGTTTTTTTTTTTTTTTTTCAATTCAATTAAACTATGAAAGACCTTGTCTGTCTCCTGAGGGAGAGGCCCAGCCTCAGCAGTCCGCTGGGTCCTCTCCTCCGGCTGCAGTTGTTAGCTTACCCTCCATTTCCTCTGTGTCTCCTCCCTTTATCCCTGAGTGCCCGTCGGTCCTGGAACCGAGCCGCCAGACGTCGGAGGAGTTTGGGGCCCTGGATGATCCTGCCCAGGGGCCCACACAGAGGTGTTTCCCTGCAACCACGCCAGTGGAGTCCCCAGCGTTGGAGATGCTGCAGGGGTATGAAAGGACTGCTATGACCATCCTGCCAGCTGCGGAGGTGACGGCAGTGGAGTGGGAGCCAGAGTTGGACCTCCTGGAGGCCGGGCCTGGGATCACATCGCCAGGATTGATGGAGTCCTGAACAGTGGTGGAGCTCGAGCTCAGGCAAGTTTTCTCTCTAGTTTTTCTAATGTCAGTTTTAGAGAGAGCTTGTCTGGTTCTAGGTGAGGAGAGTCAGGCACAGTGTGCAGCTGCATCTGAACTCCCTTCACCAGACTCCGCCACTGCTGGCAACCCTAATCACTTTGTTTCTTCTCCCGTTCCTGAGAATCCTTCTAGGGTCGCCAGAGAGGAACCACCATCTCCAGGGGTCTCCACGGAACCGGTCTCGCCGCCTGACAATGTCGTGGGTCCAGCTCTCCTGCTGCCTGAGGCTGTCGTATGGGTCCCTCCGTAGGCTGAGTTTCCGTGGGTGTGGCACACTGGCTTAGGACCCTCGTGGGGGCTGCACCCCAGGATCAACCCAACTTGGGTGCTGCGCTCCTGTCTGGACCTGTCATGGACACCATGCTCCAGCGTGGGGTCAACTGGGGGGGCTATGCTGGCCCAGTCGGGGTCCATCATGGGTGCTGCAGAGCTCCAGCCGATTGCCACTGCAGGTGCTGCAGAGCTCCAGCCAGAGTTCACCGCGGGTGCTGCTAGGCTCCAGCCGGAGTTCACCGCGGGTGCTGCTAGGCTCCAGCCAGGAGCCACCGCTGGTGCTGCTAGGCTCCAGCCAGGAGCCACCGCTGGTGCTGCTAGGCTCCAGCCAGGAGCCACCGCTGGTGCTGCTAGGCTCCAGCCAGGAGCCACCGCGGGTGCTGCTAGGCTCCAGCCAGGAGCCACCGCGGGTGCTGCTAGGCTCCAGCCAGGAGCCACCGCGGGTGCTGCTAGGCTCCAGCCGGAGTCCGCTGCAGGTGCTACATGGCTCCAGCCGGAGTCCACTGAGGGTGCTGCAGGTCAGCTTGAGGACACTGTGGCCCTCTTCGCCTCACTGTCTGACACCGTGGAGGATCCCTTCCTACGGTCCGGTAATCCATCAGTGAGCCTCCCGGTGGGCAGGCTGCCTCCTGCTTCACCCCGCCGGCCGTGGTGGCTTAACAACGCTGGCCAACCGCCGGAGGGACTGAGTCCCTGGGCCAGATGGCCCGTGTTTTCCAGCAGGCCACCGGACTCTGTTTGCTGGACTGCCTGCTGGGCTTGGGACTCTGAGCCTCCCGAGCCTCCATGCCTTTGCACTTGGAGGGGGGGGGGGTTAATTGTGGGCCCTGGGCGGAGTGTATGGCTTTCCCTCCTTTCCTGTTCCCCCTACCTCCCACCCATGCTCGTGTTGTTTCTGCTGGGAAGGAAGGGGGGGTCCTCGGGATGTTACCTTGGGTGTCTGGGGATCCACCCCTTGAGAGGGGGGCTCTGTCAGGAGCTGAGCCGGCTTGGTTTCCCCGGCTCTGTTCTGACCTCCCTGTGGGGTTAAGTGCCTCTGTGTATGTGTTTATTATGTATTTCAGTGTTGCTTCCCTATCCTTAGCCACTGCTCTCTGGCCGGCAGCTGTGAGGCATCTTTCTTTGGCTCACTCTTCTGTGAGCACTGGCTGCCAGCCTGCCGGTCCCACTACACCCCTTCACTCATTATCACCAGCTGTTCCCACTCCAGTTTGCCATCTCTCCGCTCTCACCCAGGTGCTCGCAATTTCACCATCACCAGCAATGCGTGTATTTAAACAGCCTTTTGCCAGTCACGCATTGCTGGGTCATTGTATTGTCCACTGATGTACATAGTTGTGTTTGCTGTGTGCCACGGAGGGTTGGCCACTTCCACTTTAGCCATGGATTCTGTTGCATCCATTGAGCGATGTCGGCTCTGGGACGCCGTTGTGGTTAATTACTTCTTCTTACGCGTTCGCTGGGAGATGCCGGCCCCCGAACGCCAACCGTAAGTGTTCCTTTGTGTTTTTGTGCATCCTCATCCTTTTTGGAACTGTCATTTCTTTAATAAATGTGTTGTGGTGTAACCGGCACGTAAATCCTCATCATTTCTCCCCTCTCTGTGCGCTGCGTAATAGCGCACGGGTAGGTTCATTACAACTCTGGCCCCAATACTTCTGAGACTGGGGCACCAGATGCACTTTTAGTGATTTCTATCGAAAGGGACATTGACTGAAAAAATGTGTTTTTGTAAGTTTTAACCCTTTACTGGGTGAAAGCCCTATTTGGTAACTTTAGGAGGCATAATATATTGTAACACTATAATAATAATAATAATAATAATAGTAATAATCATTGAAACGGTCTTCTAATGTCTGGCAATAATGGTGTAGGGATGAAATTTTGAACTTTCAAGTTTGAACTTTCAAGTATATTAATGAGTGCCCTATAAAGGGTTGACCTTCTGAAATGTCTGTTAGTCATGTGATTATTAAAAAGTATCAAGACACTCATTTCACTTTAAAAACGCACACAGTCTGTGTATCATTTTTGTCTCCAAGAAGCTGTTTAACCTTGTGTTGTCCTGTATGTCAAGAAATGGGAAACGTCACTAAAAGGTAAATGCCATTAGCCTTAATACCTGCCCGGTGCTCTATTATTGGCCAGCCTAGCTGTCTATCATGTAGATGGGCAGGGAACCAAAGGCACTGGCTTCAGAAGTAAGTGGTGCTCAGAAGCTCGTGCTTATATCCTTATTTTCTTTAGATTTCAATCACCCTAATGGACATCACTGTTTCACCTGGTTCACTAATCCACAGTCAATCAATCAATTGTGGAGGAACAAAATAAGTTCAGGCGAGACACGGCGAGCTGAAGGTTTAAGTTTTATTCCTCCATCATCATGAGACACACAGTAGCGCTGTGTGCTGTGCTGTGTGTGTGTGTGTGTGCTCCTGTGAGTGCGCTGTTGTGAGGCATGTAAAGTCAGCTCTTTTATACAGACAAGGGAGAATGCATGGCATATTTACATATTGATATACATATCAGTCAATACATATCAATTGCATGATTAACTGGCACCAGAATTCCTCTCCTTACTCCGGGGATGTATAACAATAGTCATTGCTCTGGTTGTCCCCCTAGGGCTCTGTGTTTGTATGCAATCCCTGCTAAGCGTGAATATTATCAGTCTGCATTGTGCTGGGTGCCCACATGGCTCCCCCCAGAACGGTCAGAAGGGGCTGTGACCCCCCACCCCCACCCCCACCGTTTGGCGCCAGCTCCGGTAGAACTGTCGGAGGGCATGTCAGTCCGTGAGGGGGATGGGGGAGGGGTGGAAAGGGCAGTGTGCTCCGCTCCGAGTTCCAGCACGTTGAACGGCTGTGGATCGTGGGCGCACGAGCCGGTGTGTTGTCGTGCGTAATGGAACCAGATGGCAATCGGTCGGCTTAGGGAGCAAGGTGCGGGAAAAGCTCTGTGCAGGAAGGGGGAGGGAGTGGGAGTAAGCGAGTGCCAGCCTGGGACGTCAAAGGTGTCTGGGCCGCGCAAAAATTGCGTGTGGATCCGCAATGGTGAGGGACTTTCCTGTTTAGCCTGGTGGAGGTCCACAGCAGCTGTGGGGAAAAAAAAAAAATATATCTCTGACTTCTCTCGCGTCTCAATCTAGCAAGGATGTGGGGAAGGCAAGCGGCCAAATTCCCTGAGGATGCGTAGCGGCTGTGATAAACTGAAGCTGTCTCAGGGACTTGGCAGTTTGGGTTTAGGTGCGGGAAACAGCCCTAAAGTCATCGGGGAAAGCAATCAGCTAAATTCCCCTTGTGCGCCGTGGCTGGAAAGCTATACAAAGTCCTGTGTGCGGGCTGCACGTCCGCTCCAGGTGTGCGAGCAGCCCTGAAGGTTCCGAGGGTGGCGATTGACCGTTTTTCTCGGGCGTGTGCAGTGGCGGAGGACAAATGTATCAGTCTGTGGAGCCGATTTTGTCCCGTGCGTGGCGCGCGCTTGGCGCAGTGACTACATGGCTGAAAGTTGCGCTGTCCTCGTAATCCTGCAGTGTGCGCGCGTGGCTTCTGTGCGTGGAAGGTCCGTTGTTGAGAGGTGAGTCAGGGTCAGGGAGCTTGATGGAAATCAACGCAGTCGGCGCTGATGGTCTTCCCTGTTCAGGCTGTTTCTGTACGTTGCTCGTGTCGCTGATCCTCATGCGTCTCGGTCCAAGCGCCGTGCTCTCCGTCCGGCCCTGGAAGTCGCCATCGTGGAGAGAGGACAAGGCGTGCGCGCTCCCGTGTGGATGCAAAGGATGTAGGCGATACCCGGTCTCTGGAATCCACAGCGCGGTGAGAGGGAGTAGACGGTCATTCGCCCTTGTCAGGTCACCAGTGTGGAGGTAAAAGATCAGGCGAGGGTCGCACCATGACACGTTCTGGGGCTTTCCGTCCGGGTCATCACCGGGGTGTTTGCCTTGTGTTCCATTCTTCGTCAAGGGTCACCAGTGTGGAGGAACAAAATAAGTTCAGGCGAGACACGGCGAGCTGAAGGTTTAAGAGTTTTATTCCTCCATCATCGTGAGACACACAGTATCGCTGTGCTGTGCTGTGTGTGTGTGTGTGTGTGTGTGTGTGTGCTCCTGTGAGTGCGCTGTTGTGAGGCATGTAAAGTCAGCTCTTTTATACAGACAAGGGAGAATGCATGGCATATTTACTTATTGATATAAGATAAGATAAGATAAGATAAGCCTTTATTAGTCCCACAACGGGGAAATTCCAGGATTGCAACAGCACAGGGATAGCAACACTCAGAGCAACAATCAGAAGGCAAGAAAAAACAAGCAAGCAAGAGCAGCTAATATACATATGTACATATTACTATAAAATATATATATACACACACACACACACAGACACACAGTGCAGAGCATTGTAGCTGGATGGAATAAATATATGAATATATGAACACACAGTGCAGAGCATTGTAGCTAGATGGAATAAATATGTAAATATATAAACACCCACAGTATGGAGCATTGCAGCTAGGTGGAATAAATATGCAAGTATATAAACACACACAGTGCGGAGCAATGTAGCTAGATGGAATAATATGTAGATATATAAAAACACAGTGCTGAGCATTGTAGCTAGATGGAATAAATATGTAAATATATAAACACACACAGTGCAGAGCATTGTTGCTAGGTGGGATGAAACAGCATAACCGTCTATTTAGTTATCCTACATGGTATGATTATGTGCCCATACATATTCTCACCCTCCATAGCGACCGGTATGTTCCTAGTTGTATGCCGGAGAGGACCATTGTGTAAGTCTATTGCATCTTTTGCATTCAAAAAAAACTTTTAGTTTGTTACGTCTTTTTGCTATCTCTGCGAGCAGCCCTGCTTAGGTTGTACAGTCTGACAGCCGTTGGTAGGAAGGACCTACGAAACCTCTCGGTTGTGCACCTGGGATGATGTAGTCTGCTGCTAAATGAGCTCCTCAGTGCATCCAGTATGTCCTGCATAGGGTGGAACTCGGACTCCAGCAGAGATGACAGTTTAGCCACCGTCCTTCTCTCTCCTATCTCCTCCATCGGATCAAGGCGTTGCCCCAGGACAGAACTAGCTTTCTTAATCAGTTTGTTCAGTCTCTTCCTATCGGCTGCAGTAATGCCACTGCCCCAGCAGACCACTCCAAAAGTGATGGCTGATGCCACCACCGTGTCATAGAATGACTTCAGCAGCGCCCCTTGTACACCAAAAGACCTGAGTCTCCTCAGCAGGAACAGCCTGCGCTGTCCCTTCTTGTAGAGTGCGTCAGTATTGTGTGACCAGTCTAGTTTATTGTTCAGATGAATACCCAGGTACTTGTAGGATGTCACCATCTCGATGTCTGTTCCCTGTATATTTACTGGTGCTGTGAGGGGCTGCCCATGCCTGCGGCAGTCCACCACCAGCTCCTTAGTTTTCCTCGCGTTGATCTGGAGGCAGTTCCGATGGCACCAGTCCACAAAGTCCTGGATAAGCCCTCTGTACTCAGCTTCATCTCCGCTGGAGATGAGACCAACGATCGCAGAGTCATCAGAGAACTTCTGTAGATGGCAATGTGTTGTGTTGTGTGAGAAGTCCGCAGTATAAAGAGTGAACAAGAAGGGAGCCAGCACCGTTCCCTGGGGGGCCCCCGTGCTACTGATGATCGTGTCGGAAACACAGTCCCGGGTTCTCACAAACTGAGGCCGGTTCGTGAGGTAGTCCAGGATCCATGATGACAGGTGCTGGTCCACCCCTGCGCGCAGCAGCTTGTCCTTCAGGATCATCGGTTGGATGGTGTTGAAAGCACTGGAGAAGTCAAAGAACATGATCCTTACCATATTCCCGGGCTTCTCCAGGTGGGACAGAGAACGGTGAAGGAGGAAGATCACCGCATCCTCCACCCCAATGCCATGCTGGTAGGCGAACTGGAGTGGATCCATCGCTGGTTCCACCAGGGGGCGGAGATGAGCAAGGAGCAGTCTCTCCAGGGTCTTCATCAAGTGGGACGTCAAGGCCACCGGTCTGAAGCTGTTCAGGTCTTTGGGGTGGGAAGTTTTTGGTACAGGTACCACACAAGATGTTTTCCACAGCTGTGGTACCCTCCCCAGTTTCAGGCTCATGTTGAAGATATACGTCACAATCCCACACAGCTGGTCTGCACAGGACTTGAGGAGCTTTGCGCTGATGCCGTCCGGTCCTGACGCCTTCCTCGCCTTGATCTTCCTCAGCTCCGTCCTCACCTGGGTCTTGGTCAGGGTCAGGATGGGGGGCTGTGTGTTGGGAGTGGGGGGGGTGTCGGTGGAGTGGGGAGTGGGTAGCAGGACTTGATTTCTTAGAGGCAGCAGTGGTTGTTGTGCAGACAGGGGGGAGGGCGGTTGGTCAAATCTATTGAAAAACAGATTCAGGTTGTTCGCCCACTCCCTGCCCCCCGTGGCCTGGGGGGAGGTATTCTGGAGCCCCGAGATGGTTTTGAGGTTTCTCCAGACCCCGCTGATGTCGCTCTGTTGCAGCTTGTCCTCCATCTTCTTCCTGAAGCTGTCCTTGCCTTCTCTGATCTTTCTCCTCAGCTCCCTCTGTACGGACTTCAGCATCTCCCTGTTCCCCGACCTGAAGATCCTCTTCTTCTCTCTCAGAAGTGTTTTTATCTCAGGGTTGATCCAGGGTTTGTTGTTTGAGTGACGCCGTATGGTCTTGGTGGGAACGGATTTGTCCACACAGAAGCTGAGGTAGCCCGTGAAGGTGTGAATGAGGCCATCGATGTCCTCACCATGTGGATCGCAGAGCTGCTTCCAGGCAGTGGCTTCAAAACAGTCCTTTAGAGTGTCCATTGTCTCCTCAGACCATAACTCCACAGTGTGCATGGCCGGAGGTTGTCTGTGCACTAGGGGTTTGTACACCGGTCGGAGATGAACCAAGTTGTGATCCGATCTCCCAAGTGGGGGGAGTTGTGATGAGGTGTACGCCTCCTTAGTGTTTGCGTAGAACAAATCCAGTGTTTTATTGTCTCTAGTGTGGCATGTGACATACTGGGTGAAAGTGGGCAGAATGGGAGACAGTGAAACGTGGTTGAAATCGCCTGAGATGAGGAGAAGAGCATCTGGGTGTTCTGTCTGCAGCCTGCTGGTTACTGAATGGATGACGTCACGCGCTGTCCCAGCGTTCGCCGTCGGATTTGCATAAACAACAATGCAGATCACGTGTGAGTGTTCTCTCGGGAGATATGTAGGCCTCATGCTAACAGCTAGCAACTCAATGTCTTTGCTGCAGTGTCGTTGTTTAACAGTGATATGTCCCGGTCTGCACCAGTTGTTGTTAACATACATTATCACTCCACCGCCCCTAGTTTTGCCACTCTCTGGTGTTCGGTCAGCTCGTATCGTGTGAAAACCCTCCAGCTCAATGTTAGCATCTGCTGCTAGTTCAGTTAGCCACGTCTCAGTAAACAAAAGGAGAGAGCACTCCCGGTAAGTGCTATCATAACGGGAGATAGCCGCTAGCTCATCTAACTTTCCCAGTATCGACCGTACATTTCCCATGACAACAGATGGAAGGGAGGGTCTGTACCTTATATTTTTTGTCCTCCGCCTTACTCCAGCCCGGCAGCCGCGGCGTTTTCGCCTCAGTTCTCTCGGTATGTCGAGTTTTTCCAGTGGGACCGGGTGGCGGTTAAATGCTAGCAGCTCTTCCCTGTTATATCGTATCCTGCTATAAACAGTGGCTCCGTCCACCGGCTCAGGAGACATTTGGGATGATCTGTGTGTCCGTGATATAAGTGGGGTGAAAAAAAAAAAGTGATCAAAAGAGAGAGGAAGGGAAAAAAAACTCGGAGTCGAGCCGCTGTTGCAAAAAGCAGCCGACTGGTGTGGCGCCGAGAGGAGGAGACACATATCAATCGTGTGATTAACTGGTGCCGGAATTCCTCTCCTTACTCAGGGGATGTATAACAATAGTCATTGCTCTGGTTGTCCCCCTAGGGCTCTCTGTTCGTATGCAATCCCTGCTGAGCATGAATATTATCAGTCTGCATTGTGCTGGGTGCCCACACAATCAGTCAGTCAGTCAAAGCTATATTTATATAGCACTCTTCATACAAAAGTTGTAACACAAAGTGCTTCACGCATTGAACTAAAACACAACCCCCCCCCCACGCACACACGTGCACAGTCGATAATATATCTCGCATCCTTCTACCTTATTTTGTCATATTTTTACTGTGATGGTACATTGTTAGCATCACCATAGTGGCTAGCTGAAGCTAGCAGTTTAGCTTGGCTCATTCACGACTGTTTCTGTGCTTATTGCACTCCAGGGACTGGTCATATCCCGTCGACCACTTAAACCGCACGCCCCTGCCCACCAGTGATGCATTTTTTCATTCATTCTTTGAGAGAAACTTACGTTAGTTGGCTCAGGCTAGATCAGAGCTAACAAACTAATGTTAGCAATAGTGACGTTAGAGGGATGGTGGAGTTGAATGAGGTCAGAGAGATTTAAAGAGACGTGCACTGAAACCAGCCATTCACAGAAAGGCTGTAAAAGATGCAAATTATGCCGCAATCATTAAATAATTAATGAAAATTTGACCAAAATATGTCACAAACATTTCATTAAGAGATGTGTGCACTTTTGAAATATGGAAAAGGTGCAATCAATGACCCCTTTAGTGTTTTATTTATTTACTTGTTTGTTTATTTATTTTGATGGGGGAATTTGCTACTCCTTTGCGTGCCAAAGTTTTAATGCTCTCCAAACATTTCGAGAGTGAATCACTGCTGTTTAACTATCCATTCAAGACATTAAGCCACTGCAACAGCTCTCTACTTGATGTCCTTCATTAGCGTTACTTGGATGCCCTTATTGGGTTTTCTAGCAGCAATATTATATATTATAGTTTCATACTTTTGTTAAATTTGTTTATTATGAAAAAATAGTCAAACAAATTACAATACACAATGTAGCATCCACATTTTGCTTTTAAAGTAATCATTTACTAAGTATTTTTTTTCCAATTAAATAACCCCTTTCAGCTGTAATGGTGAAAAAGTCTCAAAAAGCATTTCTAGTGATTATGTCTTCCTTCAGCTTGATCATGCAGCCATTTATTTTTTTTTTTGCACATGTTAAAGCTGGAGTTTGAATAAATCTGAGAAACCAGAAAAAAAAAAGCTGCCTGAAATTTGAATAAAAAAAATCTTCCTGCTTCCTGCAGTTGCTCCTCACTTTCCTGTCCTAAACCATTCTTTATCCAAAGTGCACACCTATGAGGCTCATCAACTTCTGCACAGCAGCCAACAGCAAAGCCCCTGACTGACGAGACCTGTGATTGGCAAAGAAACCATAATGGGTTAGAAACTTTCTGCAGCTTGAATACAGCCCAAAGACCACGCCTTGGTGCAGTTGTCCTCTCAGAGCACTACAGATTGCTGCAGGATGATATTTGATTTATTTTCAGTTAAACAAAATCATTCTGCCTACTCGAGCTTTAAGGTCAGTTGTGGCAGCAAGAAGGTCAGTGACGCTCCAGAAGCATTCATATTAAATTTGATATGGCCATGATGAGTTCCTCTTCTGGCTGCCTAATAGGGCTGCTTTATGTCTGTAGAAATGCCTACAGCTAACTGAAGAAGAAGAATGATGCTGCTGCTAAAGCTCCAAAACTGCAATATTTAGTTCCACTAAGGTGTCAGTTTGAGGGAAGTTAAATAATTATGTTGCTTGTGATTAAGTGAGTGTGATGCTGCTGTTAACTCCACACTCTCGCAATAAAAGAAACTTAACACTTTTAGAAGTGCTACAGCCACTACACAATTTGAGGGAGGATGAAGGGGGTGACACCCCCGGTCAGCAAAATGACCTGAAACCATCCCCCTTGTTAAAATGTCACCCCCCCCCATCCTTTTAAAGAGTGCCAAAACAGTTTACACAGCACTAGTGAATATGTCAGCTTCTTTCAGACTCATTGATCATTTACCTGGCATCCTCGCTGAGGAAGCAGACAGATGCTGCACTTATTTTTCTCTACCCCACCCCTCTGTTAGTTTCGTTTTGGCTCCAAAATGTTTTCAAAACTAGATACTCATGTGGTAGTCAGAGATGAATCAGGGCTGCCAGTGAAGTATGGCTCAGAGGTGTCAATGCTGAGTGCCCCTCTGGGACAGAATTCAGGGCTCAAACGCTGGACTTAAAGTTTTATTTTGAGCTGGTCAACCCCGACATAGCTCGAGGGCTCAAAAACGAGGCTTGACAAGAATCCAAATCATATTAAACTTGTCAGGAATACAGGCGAGGCAAGACGGGAACAAAAAACATGGCATGAAGCGTGTAATCACGCCGAATGAGATTTAAGGACACCAGACAGAATAAAGGCAGACACGGTTTTAAATAAGGCAAGGGGTGACCAATGAATATCAAACAGGTGTGGACGCTAAATAAAACTAACAGCTGACACACTGGTAGAACAGTGATGACAGAACAGGATGGGTTGGGCAACACATACAATCACTGACAGTGAATGCACCGAAATATGAACAGAGGATAAAGGAGACAAGACCAAGACAGTCATAATGATAATAATCATAATTAACTGAGTCGGACAGGGAAGGCACATGAGACTTAATGAAATAAACAAAGGATAATACCATCAAAACCCATGATAACCATAATCCACATAATGGCCCATAATAATAACAACCCAGAAAAAAACAATAATGATAAACAGAAAATAAGAATGAACTTAAAGTGTGAGCATGGCCCTCCGCCCATGCACAGATCCTAACAAGAGGTGGGTAGTAAGGAGTTACATTTACTGTGTGTACTTAAGTAACTTTTTCCACAAAACTGAACTTTCATGACTTGTGTGTGGAGATTGTATGATTTTGCTCAGGCTATCTCTTCTAAAGGTGCCTTCAGGCCAAACGCGAACGGGCGGTGCGAATACATACAAAGCCAATGGAAAGAGGCGAGCACCTGTTAGTCTCATGCATTCGTGCATTCACATCCGGGGGATAGCGCCAGCTAGTAATGATCTAGAGACTCTGTCGTCACCGGAGTAAAACTATCAACACTGGAGAGTAAACTAGTTTGAAAATGAGACTGACACTCACCTGGAGACAGAAGGACCCAGAGCTCTGAAGCTGAATTGGAGTGTCGGAGTTTTACCCATGGACTCCTGCCACATCCGTGCTAACAAGGCTAGCAGGCTGACGGCGTAAACAACCCATCATCCAGGTGAAATTTTGGAGTCGGGGACAATTTTTTCAGGTGAGACCCCGTCAGATAATGTGAATCTATGCATGACGGTGTTTTGGGGATTTCCACAGCAGGTTCAACACAGCTGCAGAAGTTATAAAGGCAACTTCACCTGTCTGCAACTCACTCAGATGGTGAATTCATGTCTATTTGCGTCTTTACATTGAGTTAAAATGTTATGGGGCCGTGCAAAAAATTCGCCCGTTTGCGTTTGGTTTGAATGCACCTTTAGAGAAAAATGTCAGAGATGAGAGTATAGTTGTGAAAGTAGAAGAAAAATGTTAAAATATTATGAGAAGAATGTTGCATAAAGCTTCAAATTTATGTATATTCTTGTAAATTTGTGTGGAGAAAAAAAATCACAAAAAGTGACAATTTATAAGATAAAAGTACTTTAAGTACTTTATTATTAGAAGTACTTTATTATTAGAAAAGTCACATTTGTCAGAAATAAGAAATGTATGCGGAAAAAAGTCCGATTTATGAAAAGTGTTCTTGAAATTTAACATTTTTTCCGTCTCATTTGTGTGTTGTTCCCACAAATTTTTTTTACTTTTTCTCATAAATTTGAGACTTGCCTGTGGTAAATTTGTGACTTTTTAAATTGTAAATAGGCATCTTTTATCATATTTTTGCACCTTTATTCTTCCAAATTTGTTCTTAATTTGTATTTCTTGTATTTGCACCTGCTGATAAATGTCTGTATACAGTGGTGTGAAAAAGTGTGTGCAACCTACTTACTATATTCTGGACTATCTACTGGTCAGCAGCCAATTACAAAGGTCTGTTCATTTTCATAGCTGCAAAAGTATTTTCAGTGAGTTACCTCTCTTGCTAGGTAATGCAGATTACCATTTAATAGCAGCAATCCTATAATGTTACTACCTACTCTTAAAGTAACATCACCCAGCACAGCTCATGAATCTCATACTTTTAGTCACTGCATACACATATCCTAGTGAGATGAACTGTGAAGTCAAAATTGATTCTTTACTGAGTTGGGGTGAGGGGGAAAAATCGATGCATCGAAATGTCGTGATACTTTGTGGCAGTGATTCTGTATTGATTCAGGAGCGTTGGTATCATGATACTTTACTAAGAATTATTATTACATGTTGCAAACACAAACTCCCCTATTTAGGTGCCAGAGTAATAAAAACCAACTGACGTTTCAGTTCACTAGATGGTGCTAAATGCTCACTGTCTGGTTAGGCCAGCACAGCAAAGGAGTGACTCCTGAGATCTAGCTGGGAGATGAACAAGACAAGAATCAAGATGGAAATCACAGCATCTGATATCACAATACTAGGTTTATCACAAGATCATGATAGCATCGCATTGTGGCCCAAGTATTGTGATAGTATGGTGTGCACCCTTTGGTGGTTCCCACCTCTGTTACTGAGTGTTAAGTGTAGTTAGACAATTGTTATCCTCGACTGGAGCAGTTACAAGTGAGCTCCCAACACAAAAAAAGAAATATACAGTAGTGTGAAAAAGTGCTTGCGCCCTTCCTGAGTTCTCATTTTTTTGTATGTTTGTCACACTTAAATGTTTCAGATCATCAAACAAATTTAAATATTAGACAAAGATAACACAAGTAAACACAAAATACAGTTTTTAAATGAAGGTGTTTATTACACTGGTCAACACCAAATTTATTGTCTAAGTTTTTTTGTTTTTTTTTTTTAGCTGATTTAGGACAATTTTGATGTGCTGAATCCAAAAATCACATTGGTTTTACTCAGTCAGGTCAACTTTTTGAATTATGGCCACATGTTTTATACTTTTTTGTTTACATGTATGGGTATTTTCACATTATATGATGCAAAATTCTTTGTCTTGAAATTCTCTGAATTTTGAACAATGATGATGTAACATTCAATTTACATGTACTTACCTTTATATAAAGGTAAGTACATGCACAGTACTAAGTAAGTACTAAGTAAGTACAGGTTTTTACTTAGCACCTGATCGAGAGAAATGGATGTCATTTTTGGATTCAGCGGTGCAAAATTGTCTTAAATCAGTTGAAAAAACACAGACAACTTACAAAAAAAATTTTTGTAACTGTGTTATTAAGGGGAAAAAAATCCAAACCTACATGGCCCCATGTTAAAAAAAAAAAAAAAAAAAAAAAAAGTGATTACCCCCTAAACCTAATAACTGATTGGGCCACCCTTAGCAGCAACAACTGCAATCAAGCGTTTACGATAACTGGCAATGAGTCTTTTACAGCGCTGTGAAGGAATTTTGGCCCACTCATCCTTGCAGAATTGTTGTAATTCAGCCACATTAGAGGGTTTTAGAGCATGAACCACCTTTTTAAGGTCATGCCACAGCATCTCAATCAGATTCAGGTCAGGGCTTTGACTAGGCCACTCCAAAGTCTTCATTTTGTTTTTCTTAAGCCATTCAGAGGTGGACTTGCTGGTGTGTTTTGGATCATTGTCCTGCTGCAGAACCCTAGTGCGCTTCAGCTTGGGGTCACAAACAGATGGCCGGACATTCTCCTTCAGGATTTTTTGGTAGACAGCAGAATTCATGGTTCCATTTACCACAGCAAGTCTTGCAGGTCCTGAAGCAGCAAAACAACCCCAGACCATCACACTACCACCACCATATTTTACTGTTGGTATGATGTTTCTTTTCTGAAATGCTGTGATATTTGTACGCCAGATGTAATGGGACACACACCTTCCAAAAAGGTCTTCTTTGGTGACCTCTTGGATGAGTTGTTGCTGCACTTTTGGGGTAATTTTGGTTGGCTGGCCACTCATGGGAAGGTTCACCACTGTTCTTTGTTTTCGCCATTTGTGGATACTGGCTCTCACTGTGGTTCGCTAGGTCCCAAAGCTTTAGAAATGTCTTTATAATCTTTTCTAGACTGATAGATCTCAATTACTTTGTTTCTCATTTGTTTCTGAATTTCTTTGGATCGCAGCATGATGTCTAGCTTTTGAGGATCTTTTGGTCTACTTCACTTTGTCAGGCAGGTCCTATTTAAGTGATTTCTTGATTGAGAACAATCAATTGGCAACTTTTAACTGAGACTTACATCCCCTTTTTTGTGTGTCAGGTCAGGCATTGGCTTGCTTGCTACCGGATAACCATCAAAACCGGTACTACCTGTCTCATGGGTCGGGCCGTCGGCGACTCAACCGGCATCTCCGCCCTTCCAAGGGTGTGGAGGGTGAAACAGGGCATCCTGGTAGAACTAAAAACAATATCTTTCACAGGTCTATGCTGGACCACTCCCAGTTACATAGGGTGAGACTGGACATCCTGGCAGATAAACGCATCTGTTGCAAGGTCTGTGGTGGACTGTGCCACTCGGTGCATTGTGACATGCACTACACAAAGAGCAGAGATAAACAAACTTATCATCTGGTCAGTCACTGCGACAGATACTGGAGTCAGTTTGTCTTGGCTTGTCCTTGCCACTGATAATACCTTATCTGCCAAGAATGTGCTGCTAGTCCAGCAAAAGCTAGCAGTACTCAAATACTTTGCAAGCAGTTTCATGAAATGGTCAATCAGAAAGCAACTCATACCGGCTCGGACGTCGCCCGGGCTTACAAGGTCCGCGCTGATCTGTTCACACTCTTGCAGGCAGCTAAAAGTAAGCTAGGAGCAGGAAGACAAAAAAAGGGGAAAACAGCAACCTTGTGTGTAGCAGAATGGAATGTATGCACTCTGTTGGACAGAACAACATCACAGCGCCCAGAAAGACAGACCGCACTTGTGGCCCTGGAAATGAACAGGTACAATGTAGACATAGCTGCACTTAGTGAAACAAGATTGCCTGGATATGACAGCTTGGAAGACCATGGGTACATCTTCTTTTGAAGTGGGACATCAGCTCAAGAAAGGAGAGAAGCAGGAGTGGGCTTTGCAGTTAGAAAGGAGATAGCAGCAATGCTTGATGAGGAACCGGTGCCAATCAACGACAGGATAATGACTATGAGACTCCCACTACAGCGGAAGATGTATGCCACACTCATCAGTGTATATGCCCCAACAATGACCAACACAGAGGAGGTGAAGGAAGAGTTCTACGGTGATTTACATGAGACTAACAGGCATGTACCGACTGATGACAGGCTGATACTCGTTGGAAATTTTAATGCCAGAGTTGGTTCGGACACCGAGAAATGGAAAGGAGTGCTAGGCAGTCATGGAGTAGGCAAGTGCAATGCTAATGGAGAACTTCTACTTGCACTATGTTCAGAGTACAACCTTGTGATAACCAACACTCTATTTAAGCACAAGGACACACACAAGAAGACATGGATGCACCCAAGATCCAAGTACTGGCACTTATTAGACTACAACATAGTCAGGCAGAGAGACAGAAGGGATGTATTGGACACCAGAGCAATGAGAGGCGTGGACTGTGGCCTGATCATGTTATGCTGAGATCTAGATTAAGGATTTGGAGACGAAAACAGCACTGCAGGATGGGTGTGAAGCCACCACGGAAGCTAAACACTAGTGCACTGAAAGGCCAAAAGAAGCAGGAAGAACTTAAACAGGAAATGGATGAAAACTTGAAAGACTGGGACAGCAACAACTAAGAGAATGACATAGAAGAGAAATGGGCAACACTGAAGGATACGGTGTATCAGACTGTGAGTGATGCATTAGGCTACCATGAGAGGAAACATCAAGATTGGTTTGATAAGCATGATGAACACCTGAAGAAACTACTAGAAGCGAGGAATACAGCTAGGCAGGAAAACCTACAGTGTAACACAAGGTCGAAGAAGAAGAAATGCTCAAAGGCTCAGAGTGAGCTACAGAAGTACACCAGAGAGATGAAGTCCAACTGGTGGGATGAAAAAGCGGAGAAAATTCAAACTGCAGCAGACAGGAAGGACATGAAAACATTCTTCACAGGTTTGAGAGAAATCTACGGCCCTAAACCAAGAGGATTGATCCAACTAAAGGCTATGGATGGTGAAACGGTTTTGCAGGAGAAAGACAAGATCCTGGACAGATTTGCAGACCACTTTGACCAACTACTAAACAACCCTGGAGATCTCACTGAAGAGGCTAAAGAAGCTCTAGTGCAGCGACCAGCTGTATCAAGTCTGGATGAACCACCAAATTTTGATGAACTAATGGCAGCTATCAGGACAACACAGGATGGTAAAGCTCCAGGAAGGGATGGAATTCCAGCGGAAATGTGGAAATTTGGTGTTCAGCTGACCAACTGCCTGCACAAGTTCATCCAAGAGATATGGGATGCCCAGAAAGTACCTTAAGACTGGAAGGATGCAAGTATTGTGCCTTTGTTAAAGAAAGGTGACAGGAAGCATTGTTGAAATTACCGAGGTATATCACTGCTAGCCACTGTTGGTAAGATTCTCTCACGTGTACTACTTAACAGACTCAGTGAACACATCTCGCAGAATGTACTACCGGAAACCCAGTGCGGCTTTAGAAGTGGAAGAAGCACAATGGACATGATTTTCTGCTTGAAACAGGTTCAAGAAAAGTGTATCGAACAGAACATGCCGCTTTATGTAGTCTTCATAGACTTCAGTAAAGCCTGTTTCGCGACAAGGACTTTGGCAGGTACTCAAGAAATATGGTTGTACAGAGAAGTTTGTCAGCCTGATCGAAGCACTCCATACAGGTATGCAAGCAAACGTGGCAATGAGTGGTTCAGTATCTAAAGACTTTTCATTAAGCAATGGGGTGAAACAAGAGTGTGTGCTGGCACCTACACTTTTCTCGCTATATCTGGCAGCCATGCTTGAGGTGGCCTTCAAAGACACTTCAGAAGGAGTATACATTCAAACAAGGAAAGAAGAAGACTTGTTCAATGTGGCACAGTTTAAAACCAAGAGTAAGACATCGATAAAGGTAGTAAGAGAAATGTTCTTTGTCGATGACAGTGCTCTAGTTGCACACAGCGTGGAAGATATGCAATCTTTAGTGGAGAAATTTGCAAGAGCAGCTAGCCAATTCAGCCTCCAAGTCAACATCAAGAAGACAGAGTGCCTTTATCAACCACCAAAGTTCCAATTATCAACATCACTACCAGAAGAGATCAGCATTGGTACAGAGCCACTAGTCAAGGGCAAGACTTTCAAGTACCTAGGGAGTACTGTTTCATAGAATGCTAGGCTGGAGGATGAACTATCTCTCAGAATGGGAAGAGCGAGCACTGTGTTTGGAAACTTGGGGGAGAGACTGTGGAACAATCAACATGTGTCTATCCGTGTGAAATGCAAAGTGTACAGAGTGACAGTACTGGCTACTCTATTGTACGGTGCTGAAACTTGGACTGTCTACAGAGTGCAGGTGAAGAAACTCCACGCGTACGTGATGAGACACCTTCGAGCCATAATGAACATCTCATGGAAAGACAAGATAACTAACATAGAAGTGTTGAAACGAGCTGGTCTACCATCATTGGAGGACACGCTAATACAGATGACCCTGAGATGGCTCGGACATGTTGAGAGGATGGACCACCAGCGTCTCCCTCGGCAGTTACTCTACTCACAGTTATGCGAGGGCAAACGCAATCAGGGTAGACCAAGGCTCAGATTTAAAGACACTGTAAAAAGAAACTTGAAGAAGTTGGACATAGACAGGAGTTTCTGGCAGCGGAAGGCTAAGGACAGAGCTGTGTGGAGGAATCTGATCAGACCTAAATGAAACAGTCATTGTCGCCCACGATAGACTGCTATGATGATGATGATGATGATTGAAAACAGGTGTGGCAGTATTCAGGCCTGGGTGTGGCTAGAGAAATTGAACTCAGCTTTCCAAAGATGTGATAAACCACAGTTGATTTATGCTTTAACAGGGATGGGGGTGGTGGTTGGGCAAATCACTTTTTCACACAGGACTATGTAGGTTTGGATTTTTTTACCCTTAATAATAAACACCTTCATTTAAAAATTGCATTTTGTGTTTACTTGTGTTATCTTTGTCTAATATTTAAATTTGTTTGATGATCTGAAACATCTAAGTGTGACAAGCATACAAAAAAAATGAGAAATCAGGAAGGGGCAAACACTTTTTCACACCACTGTACATTACACATATGCGCATACACAAAGACAGGTGTCCCTGATTCACAGAAGCATCAAACACTCCATAACCACTATAGCTGTATGTCTCACCACGACCATTTTTGCTGCACCAGTTGCCTATTAACTTAGCTAAACATAAAGGCTTGGAGAAGCTGGAAAACATACATTTACACTGCTCTAATTCCTTTATTAGAGGATCACTTTGAGTTACTGCTCTAAATTACTGTTTTCAGGCTTTTACATCTGCCATATGAAAAGAGGATTGCTGCCAAGATATGAGTCTCTTGTCGCAGTGATGGGATTCATGCAGTTTAAAGGGAATTCATCAGGAAACAACTCGAAAGCACATGAAATTAGTCCAGGACTTGGGGGAAAAATATGAACCTGCATTTGACAAGTAAAAACATAAAAATGTATCATCCATAATGTAAAATCCCTCCTTTCTTGCATTGCGCAGTAATTGCTCAGCGCTGCCTTCTGCCTGCTCCCACCTGTGTCTCTCAGGATTGTAACACTTTTGCCAGAGTGCCTCCCTGTCAACTGTTATGATATGTTGTGAGCCGATCCTGACACTTCATCCTCAAGCTGTTGTGTGGGAAGTGGAAGGTGCTAAACTTGAACTGTTATCAGGGTGTTTGAGTTTGCCTTTTTCCTCAAGCCACTTTCTCTGCTGTCATTCGATGAGGAGTGAGTCAGTACCTTCAACGTGTGGGGGAAAATGAATAGGGCAGCTAATAAATTGTTAGAAATACAAAGAACCACTGTTCTTAACTGGATTTGACTAAAAAAATGTTGTTTTTGAGAGTGAACATATGTGAAGCAGCTATTAAACCAAAACGTGTCCCTGCATCTGGGGACAGACACGTAATGAAGATGATGAGAAGCAGCCATCGCTTGAACAGTTGGCTGCACTGACAGACGAACATCCATCAGTGCTGGACAGGATACCATGTGCTACCAGATACGAGCCCAGAGAGAGCCAAGGACCAGGCCTTGCTGGTAAACACACGTTCACAGATTTTACCCATATACCCCCCTCCCAAATCGTTGCTTGTGAAATATGAATCCTAGTATGTTTTTTCCCAAAGGCAATAACCAGCCATGTCTGTAATTTGCCTCGGTTGGTACAGGGGGACCTATTAGCTGATGCATGACTCCACCTCAGATTTGCAGATCACGCCTGTAAAGTCCCACCACAGTGGTAACGCAGGAGGACAGCTGAGAGCCTGTGGCACTGTGTGGTCGTGATGAGATGTGTAATTATCCAAAGCAGGCTGACAAAGTGCTGCAGGTGCATGAGAGATGAAGGGAAATGAGCCAGCAGAGAGGTCAGGCGAAGAGGAGAGGAGAGGTTGTTGTAGCCTGAAAAATTCAAGGAACTCCAGATCTATGCACTCGTGCAATCATACAGTATATTGTTGTTTCATCTCTATCTCATTGCGGCATCCATATGTGAACACCATGCTCCCGCTGTCTTTCTGTTTTGATCAATTTAGGAAGTTGCTCTTTCAGTTTGGATTAGCAGTGCTTAGAGGGCTGCTGCTCTATTGAGAATAAATAGCAAGACTACAGTATGAATCAGCCCCTCTGTTTGCACTGCCAAGAGTCCAGGTGGAAGAGGTGGAGGTTAACATCACCGATCAGGGTAATTAATTGCTCCAATTTAGTCATTAAGTGTTGAGTTGGAACCCAGAGTTGACACCTGCGGGGTCTCCGAGAGAGTCACAAAGAGAAATAAGAAGGGAATGAGTGAAACGGAGGAAGTGGATGAGACATTGTTGGTGCCAATTTAAAGGAACGTGACTAAAAAAGTTCATTGCGATCACAGCACATGGGATTTTACTGTTAAAAAACCATACTGATTTATCACACGGCTCCTTCTTCCCGGTGTAAAGCTAAAGGAGTACATATGTGTGTGGGTGATAAGGTATATTCTGACAGGCCCCTGCAGTGAGACCTTCACTCGGTCTGCTCCTGCCAAGACACTCATCAGCGATCCTACTGAGAGGGAGGAACAGAGCAGGAAATTGGGGTGAGGGGAAAAAAAGCTACAGGAGAGTCAAAGAGGGAACATTTGAAGAAAAACAGGAAAAAAAACTAGCAGAATGTCAAAACAACCATAAAACAAACAACTGTTCATGTGCAGCATGATTTTTGACTACAGAATAATAGTAATAATGGTGCTTGAATAACCCCTTTGGTCTCCAGATTGACATCGTGGTGTGTTTGCAGTGACTTTAAAAAAAACGAATATCATCACACTCCGATAATTTTTTTTTTTTTTTTTTTTTTTTTTTTTTTTTTTTTTTTTTTAAGCGGTGCGCATGGACGCAGCGGCCCCTTTTGGCATCAGCGAGTGTGAGAGTTTTGAGTGTTTTGATCATCCCAGACGTACATTTGGTAAAACTTACAAATGTGAGACCTTATTAAACATCAAGGTACTGCACGCTGCAAGAATCGCGGCGCTCGGTTGTGACTTGGACATTCTACGCCAGCATGGAATTCTGTCGGAGTTTCCGCTGGAGGCTACCCGGGAAAGGAGGAGGCGTAAGCGGAGCGAATGCAAGCAAAAGCAAGGAAAAAGGGCCGGGATTCATGCTAGGCTAAAGGCTAACCCCTCCAGACCAGCAGTACCGTCGCTCCTTCTCTCTAATGTCCGCTCCCTCGACAACAAGCTGGACGAGCTACGTCTGCTGAGAGAAACCCGGAGAGAGCCGGAGAGAGTGGAGGGACTGCTGTGTGTCTGTGTTCACGGAGACATGGCTCCACAACAACATCCCTGATGAGGCCATTCAACTGGAAGGTATGACAACGTTCTGGGCGGACAGAGAAACTGCGAGCTCCGGTAAGAGCTGTGGGGGGCGGCCTATGCATCTATGTTGACAAGAACTGGTGCGTTAACGCCACGTTAGTATCTAAACTCTGCTCTCCGTTGGCGGAGTTCCTTATTGTAAATTGTCGGCCATTTTATCTGCCGAGGGAATTCACCAACGTGTTTGTAGCTGCTGTTTACATAGCGCTGAGTGCTAACGCTAAAGCTAATGCTAAAGAGGCACTCTGAGAGCTGCACGATGCTATTAGTGAAATCCAAACTTCACACCTGGGGATTTTAACCACACCAGTTTAAAGACTGTGCTCCCCAAGTTTAAACAATGTGTAGACTTTAAGACCAGAGGAGAGAATATGTTGGACTTGGTGTACACAAACACAGATGCTTATAAGGCAACACCTCGCCCCCACCTCGGCCTTTCTGACCACACATCTGTGATGCTGGTGCCTGCCTAAAAACCTTTACTGAAGCGCAGCAGGCCAGTAGTGAAACAAATGAGAATTTGGCCAGAGAGTGCAACCTCAGCACTGAAAGACTGTTTTCTGCACACAGACTGGGAGGTCTTCAAAATAGCAGCCTCCCAGGGAGACAAGACAGATGTGGAGGAGTATGCTGAAACGGTCATCAGCTACATTGCGAAGTGCACAGAGGATGTCACTATAGTGAAGACCATCACTGCACGGGGCAACCATAAGCCCTGGATGACTATAGAGGTGCGCTCGCTGCTCACAGCCAGAGATGCAGCATTCAGAGTGAAGGACAGGATCGCCCTCCGCTCAGCCAGGTCTGCGCTCTCAAAGGGAATTAAGACGGCGAAGCGCGCCTATGCGGAGAAAATCCAGGGACACCTCTGTGACACTAGGAACACCAAGCAGATGTGGCAGGGAGTTCGGACACTGACGGACTATAAGTCTAGGCAGGGGGTCGATGATGATGACGCTTTGCTTCCAGACAGGCTTAACAACTTCTTTGCATGTTTTGAAGTATCAAACCCGACAATCAGAGGGAGGACTGGCCCATCTCCACCATCGGTTGGGCCAGCTATCACCATCAACACAGGGGACACACGGAGGACCCTAACCAGAGTCAACCCACGTAAAGCTGCAGGTTCGGACAACATCCCGGGACGTGTGCTCCGAGACTGCGCGAGCGAGTTGGCGGATGTCCTGACTGACATTTATAACATCTCCCTGAGTCAGGCCATCGTTCCCAGATGCTTTAAGACCTGTACCATAGTACCGGTGGCAAAGAAACCAGTTGTGTCCTGTCTGAATGACTATTGTCCTGTTGCACTGACACCAATTGTGATGAAGTGTTTTGAACGGCTTGTCAAACCACACATCACAGCCTGCCTCCCTGCGTCACATGACCTGCTCCAGTTTGCATATCGTTCAAACCGCTCCACGGAGGATGCTATAGTCACCACCCTGCACTCTGTCATCACCCACCTGGATCAGAAAGACACCTACGCCAGACTCCTGTACATTGATTTCAGTTCAGCATTCAACACCATTATTCCCCAGAGACTGATGGAGAAATTACTCCTTCTTGGTCTGAACACCGCCACATGTCTCTAGATCCTGGATTTCCTGACTGAGAGACCTCAGTCTGTCCAGGTTGGAAATAACATCTCCAACTCTATTACGCTGAGCACCGGATCCCCTCAAGTCTGCGTACTCAGTCCACTGTTGTTTACGCTTCTAACACATGACTGTGTATCCAGACACGAGGGGAACCAGATTATTAAGTTTGCAGACGACACCACGGTGGTGGGACTTATTCAGAGGGATGAGGAATCAATGTACAGGGAAGAAGTGAGAGACCTGGGGGGCTGGTGCAGGGAGAACAATTTGGTGCTCAACGTGGACAAAACGAAGGAGATGATTATCGACTTCCGGTGGTCACAGCCTGAACACGTCCCTCTCAGCATCAGCGGCCGTTTAGTGGAGAGAGTGGAGAACATCAAGTTCCTCGGAGTGCAGATCTTGCAGGACCTGACCTGGAGCAAGAATTCCTTGGGGATCAGGAAGCGGGCCCAGCAGAGACTGCGCTTCTTGAGGAAACTCAAACAGGCCTCTCTCCCCATCTGCATCCTCAGGACCTTCTACAGAGGTGTGGTGGAGAGTGTTCTGACGTACTGCATTGCTACATGGTACTCCAGCTGCAGTATGTCAGACAAAAAAGCCCTGCAGAGGATAGTCAAGGGGGCGGAGAGGGTAATTGGAGTCTCCCTCCCCTCTGTCCAAGAACTTTTTCAGAACCATTGTAGGAGCAGGGCACTGAACATTGCCAAGGACCATTCTCACCCTCTGCATAAACACTTTGAACTTCTGCCATCTGGCAAACGATTCAGGAGCATCAGAGGCAGAACCACCAGACTGATTAACAGCTTCCTTCCACAAGCTGTTAGGATGCTGAAAAGTTGATCCGGAATCTTTCATACATACTACTGCACCTTATGGACATTATGTATATAGTTCTAGTTAGTTTCAAGTATGTCTCAGGGAAGTGTGAATGGCTGTGTTGGGGGGGGGGGGTGAGGGTATGTGTGAGTGTGTCTTAAATCATGTTCTTTTTACTTATATGGATGTCAAGAGAAACACAATTTCATCTTGCCTGCACTACAGTTGTATGTACAGCAATATGACAAAGGTTGATTTGAAATTCCAAAATGGAGAAAGAATGGTGAATGAGGAAGCTTTGTTTTTCAACCAGGGGTCCCTAGAATGTGTCATGAGCTGAGTGCTGGAAGTTTCCGCCATGCTCAGTCTCATGGCTTGTCTCTATATTTGTATATTTGTTGAATTTTGTGCCTATTGGTTTTTGTATTTCTCCTACTGTTTCTCATTTTTCCTGTTTAGGTCATAGTTTTGTTACTCTCTTATTTTGTATTGGGTTGTATTTATTTCTCAGTCTGTATTTGTTGATATTTTATTCTTTATATCCCTTACTGTTGTGTTCTCCCTCTGGGTTGATAGCTGTCAGTGGCGCTTCCGGGGTTTTGCTCCGTGTGGGCGTTGACCCTGTCAGCTCCGGTCTCTCCCCTCTCTTTGCTCCCAGCTGGTCCAAATTATTAATCATTGTTACTTTCTGCCCGCTCATGTGACCCACACCTGTCACTACTTGTGTGATTTGTTAAGGGCGGTTATTTTCATTTCTCCTTGCCGCAGTCTTGAATTTTCTCTTTCCTCGTCTCCACCAGAGCACAGCCCTTGTTCTGGTGTGCTTTACCCGTAAATTTACTTGTATGGCAGTTGGATTTTTTGCTGGAGCACTGTTTGGACTTTGTGTTTTGTTGTTTTCAATAAATCTCACAAACTGCAGTCCAGCACGTGGGTCTCTCCTCTCTGCCCCGAGAGGCGATTCATGGCAGAATGTTCAGGTTTTTATGGGAAATTTTCAAACTTCACTACTTAATTGGCCAAATTGGTCTGTAGGCACCCATACACATCAACGGCAGTTATTAGGAACCAATTAAGAAGTTAAATTTGAAAATTTCCGACGGAAACCTGAATGTTCCGGGGACCCCAATTGAAATGTCACCTATTAGATTGTGTTTCATATTTAATGTATAATGCACTCCTCGTAACATTTTCAAAAAACCTTTGATGATGGGTTTAGCTTCTTGGTGTATTTCTGGAGTCAGAAGCTATCACATTGTAGCTGGTACATGTGGTGTATTAAATGCATGGCCTAAAAACAGCAAAAATGTTCCTTTACTTGCTACAGGAGTATATAAAGATATCCAGGTAGGCCTTTAGAATAGGAAGTGTAGCTCTCTTCACGACAACAGACACAGGTTGGTTCCTTTAAACGGGCGTTTATTGGGACTTATGCACCTCCCTCATGGTCACGCCGTGAGAACTGTATAGGCAAACATAACGCATAACCATATATACAGTACAGAGCGAAATGATATAAAGAAGTTACAAAACAAATACCTCGTTGGCCGCTTGTCATGAAGAGTTCTGAAGGTAAAACAAACTGCATGGCTTCAATCTTCAATCAAACTTAAGTGCCAGATAGCTGAATAACGTGGCACGGCGTTCTTCTTATTTCCGCTATGTGCTACAATGAAAACAATCCCAGCGGCACTCCAGACGGAAAACATCAGTTCCGGTCAGGAAACAATAAATTTCAACAAAATATACAGTTGCAACAACAAACATGTAATGTACAGAAAATATATAATTTTATAACAACACTTACACTCCCACCAAATCACTCATTGATTTAAATGCGGGATTTCTTTTAAACACAGATTATAAATGGAATCAATGGCTTGGGTTGTTTTAACTCTGAAAGAATGTGACCCACTTTGTTTAATTTCTACTTAATTTGCCTCAAGCAAGGTAACCACCTTGTGAATGGGCCTTTCAAGGTAAACCAGTCTAGGTTTTCCTTTGTCAAGTGTAGCGTCACTAACTTGTAGTTTCAGCTTTCGTACCATGCCATCTGTACTAGGATGAGTTTCTACAACTCTGGCGAGCTTCCACTGATTTCTTGGTGAGTTGTCATCTTGTAGAATCACAATGTCATCTACTTGTGAATTTCGTGTTGGTTTTTGCCATTTCTGTCTTTGCTGGAGGTTTAGAAGATATTCTCGTTTCCATCTTTGCCAGAATTCATTGGCTAGGAACTGCACCCTTTTCCACCTCTTATGCAGATAGAGGTCTTCCTTGCAGAACTGTCCCGGGGGGGGGGGGGCAGTATTATTGAAGACTTCATAGTTAAGATGTGGTTCGGAGTGAGAGGTTCTGGACCAGTAGGATCCTGACGATGTTCAACACTCAGTGGCCTGCTGTTGATTATGGCCATTGTTTCATAGAGAAATGTCCTCAGAGTTGTAGTGTCGAGTCTACTTGCAGACTTGTCAAGCATGGCAGTCGAGATGTTTCTGATTGTGCGGATTTGGCGCTCCCAGACTCCTCCCATGTGGCTTGCTGAGGGGATATTCACTACAAACTCGCAACCGATTGCTTGTTGACGTTCTTGATCCATTGTCTTGAGCAGTTGAGAAAACTCTCTCTTGGCACCCATGAAATTTGTTCCTTGATCGCATCTTAGTTGCCGCACAGGTCCCCTGATGGCTACAACTATTCGAAGCGCATTCATGAAGGCATCTGTTGTCAAATCATCTAGGGTTTCTATGTGTACTGCTCTGGAACATAAGCAGGTAAACAACAATCCATATCGTTTCATTTCTTTTCTTCCTTCCTTCACAATAAAGAGGCCAAAACGATCAAGACCACAGTAAGTAAAGTGAGGGGATGTCTCAGTTCTCTCTTCTGGCAGGTCTGCCATTTGCTGGACCTCTGTAGTTCGTCTGTATCTCCTACATCTTACACATTTGTAAATGTGTGAGGACACAACATTTCCACATCCTAAGATCCATATTCCATTTGCACGCAACTCATTCATGGTTATACCTCTTCCTTGGTGGTGTACACGCTCATGATGATGCTTGACAAGCAGTGTTGAAACATGGGATTTCTTTGGAAGGATCGCCGGATGTTTTACATCATGGTGCAAGGCTGACTGGGACAATCGTCCTCCTACCCTTAGGACATTGTTCTTGTCCAAGAAGGCGTTCAGCTTATATAACTTGCTGTACTTGTTCAAAGTGTCTCCCTTCTGAGCTTTGATTTTTTTGTATGTCCGCAGCAAAGGCATCTTCTTGCACTAGCCTGATGATAAAGCTTTTTGCTTCCTTTCTTTCTTCAAGACTAGTTGCTTCATTTGTTCTTGGCTGAAGTCCTTTGATTTCTTTGGCAAATCTCTTGAGCCTAGCAATGGCTCTAACTGCCCTGGACCAGTCAGAGAATTTGGCGAGGCGTTTCGCCACTGACTCTATTCCTTTCATCATGACTGTATGGACATGGGCTTTGCGAAGTTCAGGGTCAGTTCTTTCAACATCTCCCACCATTTCCTCTTCACGTGGAAGATTCTGGTGCCAAAGAAAATCAGGTCCTGTCAGCCAATTAGACTCTTTTAACTGAGCTGCACTCAGTCCTCTTGAAGCGTAGTCAGCTGGGTTGTTTTCAGTGCTGACATGTCGCCATTGTGCGGGATCTGTGCTAGATCTTATGCATTGGATCCGGTTGGCTACGAATGTGTGGAATCTCTTTGCATCATTGTAGTTAGCTTCGGGATTTGCACAGCCGACAATACTCCAGCCAAGATCAGTTCGCTGTGCATATGGATGATTGTCTTTCCCAAACAGAATTTCTCTTGGAAGAAGGGCTTGTTGGCAGTTGTAGCCGATTAGTAGTCCTACTTCACAATCTAGTGGTGGTGGAATCTTGTCTGCCAGTTGTTCAAGATGAGGCCACTTTAGTGCTGTTTCAGAGGTTGGAATGTGTGACCTATCTGCTGGGATGAACTCTCGTGTGAAAAGTGCTGGCAATGGAATTCTTCTCTCTAAGTTGTATCCTCTCACTTGCAAGTTTGTCAGTTTCTGAGAGGTTATGACTACTGATTTTGTAGTCATTGTGGATAGCCGCAAGCTGACATTCTCTTTGCTTGTATCGAGGTCTTGGGCTATTTCGTCTAGGATGAAAGTTGTATCGCTTTGAGTGTCTAAGAGTGCATACACAAGAACTTCGTGGTCTGGGTGCTTTGTAGACGAGATCCAGACTGGTACGATTGAGGATGTTTGTGTGTTTGGGCCCTCTTGTATGACTCTGTTGGTAGTTGCTGTCGCAACTACTTCTTTGATCTCTGCTTTGTCCTTTGAGTTATCTTCTCCTTTTGGAACAGTCAGCCTTTGATGGTCTTTAAACTTCTCCTCATGCAAACATGTCGGATGTCTTCTTTGGCACCTCTGGCATGTACTTCTGTTGTCACACTCCTTTGAGTGATGTCCTACATTGAGACATCCAAAACAAAGCTTCTCTGCTTGCACAAACTTGACACGATCTTGAACTGTCTTTTCACTGAACTTTCTGCACTTAGCAAGGTCATGTCCTGCTCTTTTGCAGAAAACACATGATGGAATGCTGCTCTGTTTTGTATCTGTGGCCAGTGTCTTTGCTTGAATAGTTTGGCTTCGGGTGTGTTTTGTTTTCTCACTTTCCACACTTTTGAGCGCTTGAATTGAGGATATGGGATCACAAGCAAGGTCTGCTTCCTTAGACAGGAAGTCTACAAACTCTTTAAATGGTGGATAATCAGCGTTTGCTTCTCTGACTTCCATCACTTTACGGTTCCATCTGGATACCAGCCAATCTGGTAACTTCAGCAGAATTTTTTGGCTTTCATTACAGTCATTAAGAATTTCTAATGTCTTCATGTGGGGCATTGCAGCCTCACAGCTCTTAAGGAAGTCTGCAAATTCCCTTAATTCACAACCATCTTTTGTGCTTATTTTTGGCCATCCATGTAGTTTGTCCGTGAAGGATTTCCCAATTATAAATGGGTCTCAAAACGTTTTTCCAAAAGCTGCCAGGCCGAGTCATATGCAGCTTCAGTGCCCAATAAGAAGAATCCTTCAACGGCCTTTTTTGCAGCACCACCTAAATACTTCCTTAGATAATACAGTTTTTCATTCTTTGGGATGTTTTTCCTGTCAATCAATGTTTCAAAGGAGAGTCGCCAGTCCTTGAATCTCAAGGGGTCTCCAGTGAATAATGCAGGCTCTGGTGTTGGAAGACGACTCGCATTTATAGCTTCTGTTAGCATGCAGACCAAATCTGAGGTGTTCTGTACTGTAGGAATGGGTGGAGCTTGAGCTGTGACTGGCAGGGACTGAGGAATGAAGGAGGGACTTGAGGCATTGAGGGCTTGTGTGGTGACTGGCAGGGACTGAGGGATGAAGGAGGGACTTAAAGCATTGAGGGCTTGTGTGGTGACTGGCAGAGACTGAGGGATGAAGGAGGGACTTGAGGCATTGAGGGCTTGTGTTTCTCCAAATTCAACATCATACAGCAATTCAGCTGTTTTAAAATTTTCTTCAACTTGATCATAGACCATTACTCGTGCTCTTGCAGCATTTAACTTCTTCACTTCTTCCAAGCGTTTAAGCCTTCTACGTTTGTCTTGCATTTCTTGTTGTCTGGCAAAGGTTTCAGATTCAAATTGTGCAAGCCGTTGTTTATCTTCAGCCTCTAGCCTTTGGAGTTCAGCCTCTTCTCTTTCTTGTTCATCCAATACTGCTAAAACTTCCTGGGATGCGGCAGCCTCCGCTGCAGCCTCACATCTTTTGGCTGAGTTAGTACTAGAACGAATAGAACATTTTGATTGATGAGATGGTGGCCTTGATAAGGAGCAAGTTGAGTTTAGAACTGATCCAACATCGGGCCAAGGTTCATCCTCTTCTTCTGTTTTAGGCTTCTTAAGCTGCCCTTTTGCCTTTTGAATGATTAACTCTGAGAGTGAAACGCAGGTGTCTACTCTGCGTCGCAGATCTGGCTCAGGATTTTTTATTTTGCGTAATGTTCCATATATGGCCTTTACATCGGAGCAAGTGCTGCTTATATTTTCAATCAGCTCACTCAATTCATCCTCTGAGGCTTCATTGGTCAGTATTTCCTTGCCTATTCTAGCATGGTACCTCCATTTCTCATAAATGACTCTGTACCGTCGTTGGATACTTTTCATCTTGTCTTCTTGAAGTTCTCTCCCCTTCTCTGTGAGGGTTCGAATTCTTTCGCCTCTTCGCAGCCCTTCTGCTTCTGCAGATTTGGTAACTTCAGGTTGGGCAGATGAGTCAGCCATCTTGTGACAGGTCTCATTGTTTGTGTCAGACATTTTGAGATAACTTGAACAACAGTGAAACAACTGGATGATGACTAGTTTGTAATTATACTGACTTCAATACTGCATTAAGATAACTGTATAAACATTTAAACTTAGCCACTTTTCAGCTAACTTCAATTTCAAAGCAAGAATAAAAACAGTGAAATTACCTTAACACAATATGTAAATATGAACTTTAACAGATGAGATAATATGTTTAGAAATGCATTAAATTGCTTATTTTACAAAATAGGAAAAGCAGAGTTGGGTTAAGTGCCCTTTAACTTAATTGAAAATGCCCTTTAAGCTTGTTGAAATTTTATAGACACAAAGCTTGCATAAATCTTAGTTTCAGATTAAAATGTCCATATTTTTTAACATTCATCAAAGATTGTTAATTTACATATAAATTTAACATCGACTTTAACCTTGTAACATGAAGCAGCTGTGAAAATCAGGACATCTGATAATCTCCAACCACAACAACTAAATAGCACACAAGTTGATAGATCTGAGTCCTTATTGCAATGTCCAAGTTAAACCACTTCTCACACCACCTTAACTTGAAACTTGAGGTGGAGTGCTTTCTGGCTTTAACTTGTAAAATTGCGCTTTAACACAGTCTAACGGCCGTTACTTGCGGTTGCTATGACGACAGTGCGGTATGGACTTGCTTAACTGACGACCTGGATCTTCCTCTCCTCGCTACCCGCCGTGATTTCTGAGTCCTTGTTACCCGTGTTGAGCAGGCGAGTTCTCACTGTAGCTCTCTTCACGACAACAGACACAGGTTGGTTCCTTTAAACGGGCGTTTATTGGGACTTATGCACCTCCCTCATGGTCACGCCGTGAGAACTGTATAGGCAAACATAACGCATAACCATATATACAGTACAGAGCGAAATAATATAAAGAAGTTACAAAACAAATACCTCGTTGGCCGCTTGTCATGAAAAGAGTTCTGAAGGTAAAACAAACTGCTTGGCTTCAATCTTCAATCAAACTTAAGTGCCAGATAGCTGAATAACGTGGCACAGCGTTCTTCTTATTTCCGCTATGTGCTACAATGAAAACAATCCCAGCGGCACTCCAGACGGAAAACATCAGTTCCGGTCAGGAAACAATAATTTTCAACAAAATATACAGTTGCAACAACCAACATGTAATGTACAGAAAATATATAATTTTATAACAACACTTACAGGAAGGTATGGACACATTTAGTTGGGCATCATCCAGAGCTAAATATTCCTTATTTAGAGTTCATTTGTGTCGTCTTCTTGATCATTCCTGCTCTCATTGTTTTCCAATGTTCCCCTCCTGATGCTGATGCAAGTCCTCTGTCTTCCCTCTTCCCCACCTCACTCCCGGAGCGGAGTAATTACTGCACAGGCTGGAGGAGGATACGTTGACACTCTTTCTCTATGATATTCAAATGAGCCTCCTCGTCCTCATTTGTCAAAAGTTCATGCGTGCATATGTATGCATGTGTGTTTGTTGTATCTAATTTCTTATTTAGAGCATCACACGGGAACATCGGTCGGATGAGAAATTAGAAGTGGGGCTGATTAATTTCCGGCAAAAGAGAAATTAAAGGGTACCTCCCTGCCATCCCCTTTGTCATGGCTCCAGGATTTACCTGCGGCGTGATTGAAGGTGGCTGCTCTGTGCTGCCGCCGTCATTAATAATCACTCGCCCTCTAGAAGATTCATGCTGCCATGTGCTAGTTGGTTCAAAACACTTAGCCATTACACATGACGCTGAGGCCTTGATTGACGGCCTAATAGCACCGCACTCCAGCACCAACGCGGTAGAACAACAATAAGGACCATTAAGCTTTTATCTCAAAGATTAGCAGAACGCGTTGCAATTCAACAAAAGTAGCAGGCTGTCATGAAGCTGAATTAAAATGGACTGTAATGGACAATTAGAACACTTAGACTACTTTAGCATTGGTTTTGTTGGTATTGTTATAAATTACAATGTCAGGAATTGTCATATCTTTTTGGGACGTGTGTGTATGTGAGTTCTTTCTGGGGAAAAAAGAGCTTTGCAATGCTGAAAGTTTCTTTTTTTTTTTTTTTTTAGCCAACTCACTGTTTCACTATAGAGCAAAACTTTTACAGTTCCCCACCTTGCATTTCTCCTTCTCATGCCCAGGGTGAAATATAATAAATGTGATCAAATTTATAGCCTACTAACGCTGTTCTCCACTGTAAAGCAGGTTAATTTGCTTCCAATAAAGAAGCAGTAGAAACTAAATGACTTTATTACTTTAGATTCAGGCTGGAGCACCTTCAGTTTTTTTTTTTTTTTTTTTTCAAACTTTTTTTTTTAAAAAGTGGATTCAGTGGAGATGAATAAGCACTTCATGGCTGGCTCTAATTTTCTTTGGTCAAGTGTTAGGTGGCAGGTACTAATCATTTTCATTACATTAACTCAGGTGATAACGCCCCATGGGAGATTGGAAAGAGAAGCGTTTAGTGTTGCAGCTCAAGCCTTCTGTGTGGCTTAAAACTGTTCATGTGCCGCATCCAAAAAGGAAATGATATTAACATTTATGAAACTCATTCTTTTCGGCTATGAATGCTACTGCACACATAATACCATTTGATGGCCATCTGATGTCTTGGACAACATTAAGCACATCTTGCATTCAGTTTGCAAAGGAAGCATCCAGAATCAGAGGCTTGTCACTTTCCGATAAAAACATGAAAAAGCTGAGGTGATCAGAGGCCCGTCTGATGTAGTTTGGCCTCTTTGTTCATGTGTCGGAGGATGAGGGAGGGGGGTATTGATGCTCTGCTGCATTCTCTCCATCCGAAAGCAGCTAAGAAATGAGCACACATGGCTGCACGATCCTGAGTATACACGTAACAACGCATTCATTCTAACGTGAGAACGGAGATCATTTGTGTATCAAGCAGGTGCATGAAGAACCTCAAACTCTGTTAAAGTGATATCCCCCCCCCCCCCCCCCCCCCCCACACACACACACACACCGCTCTCTCTGAGAGACCCTACTGGCCACCATTGTGCCTGAGACAGATTTCAAATTTTGCTGCTAATTATTTTATGTCGCCGTTTGAAACGTCTGATGAAATCCAATTATCGGGCAGTCTGTGGAGCTTACAAGATTGGGGCGGTGACAAGGGGAGGGGAGAATTGGGAGGCTGAGAGAGAGAGGAAATCAGAAGGAAATGATGCTTGTGAGGTACAAGGATTTTCAGCGAGGGGAAACTGTTCATACAAGAAGCTTTGAAACTCTTGTTTACTTTGAAATTTTTTTTAAAACTTTTCTAAAGGCACAAGCTTCAGACAATAGTTTGGCTTATCATTTGTGCTTAGCTTAGCAAAATCTTATTTAGGGTGGAAATACTAACCTCGGCTTTGTCTTCGAGGAAGTGATGCCATACAGCAGACATTCATTTCATGTGCAGTAATTCAGTTTCTTGGTCATTCTGCTTGGTAGGTCTATGGCGTTGCTAAGAAGTGCTAGAGACTGCAGTGGCTAGATAAACAACAGTGCCGGATAAATATTTGAAAAGGAAAGTTTCAGACTCTGAACTGGGCCCTGTGCTGATGGAGCAGCCGCCATCGGTGAGAGACACCCAGATGTTGTTGTTATGCAGTTTTTTGCATTGCGAGGCACTCGTTGCCAAGACTTCACTAGCAGATCTACCTCCTGTGTTGGATGATGTCATGTGGATGGTAAACTTTATAAAGACAAGACCTCTGAAAAGCATATTTGCAGCTTTACGTGAGGAATTGGGAGTGGAGCATAAAACCTTATTGCGCCATGCTGAGGTCCGATGGTCCGCACGGCAAAGTGCTGGAGAGCTTTTTTTATTTTGTAACATTTTTGGTTGGTGGGGTTCACCGAGGTTATTTTTAGTGTAAAAATGGTTCCTTGGCTCAACCCCCCCCCCCCCCCCAAAAAAAAACCATTGAATATCACTGCAATGTGGAACATATTAAGTTTTCTTTGTAAGTTGTTATGAGCATAAATAGCATTTTTTGTTTTTCTGGAAATATTGGGAAATAACACAGGACTCCATGAAAGATTACAAAGCATGAAAAGGGATTTTTTTCCCCACAATATTTTTATTGAACCTTTTTTTAACAAACATGACACCAACAATCAAACCCTAACACTAAAGTAAATTAAAAATAAATGTTCTAAAAACACCAACAACCATTAACAAAACAAGTCAAACAATGCTCCTCTGTTTAGTCTAGGTAATCCATTACATAAGTATACATATTATACATTCACCAATTTGGAATTTACAAGATCCACACATATCATTCACCTTCTTCTTCAGAAGTTATGTTTAGTTTCTTTACATAATCAATGAAAGGTCTCCATATATTCTCAAACACATTTTCCTTTGATTTCAATATGTATGTTATTCTTTCTAGTGGAAGGTTTGTTAACATCTGTCTTAACCACTGAGTCACATCTGGTCTATGAGTCTTTTTCCACAGTAGTGCAATACATTTTTTGGCGTTAAGCAAACTGAGGTCTATGAATGTTCTTTCACTCTTATTAAAGTTATGCTTTTCTGGATACAGACCCAACAAAAACAATTTAGGATTCAATATGAGTTGTTTTGAAATTATTTTTTCAATTGTTACCCTCACCTCTTCCCAAAACATTCTAATTTTTCTACATTCCCATAAACAATGAAATGGAGTTCCTTTACTATCCATACATTTTGTGCATATATCTAGTATGTTTTTGTTATATCTATTTAACTCCACCGGTGTAACATACATCCGCATTAACCATTTAAAATGTATCAATTTAAGACGTACATTTATTGATTTGGTTTGAACTTCTGTGTAAGCCAATTCCCATTGTTCCTCTGAAATTTCAATTTGCAGGTCTTCTTTCCAATAATTCATTCTTTTCTGTGAGTTTTCACTTGAGGATAATATCAGTGAGTTATAGAACTCTGAAATAATACCCTTTCTCTTACTATTTTTTGTCAAAATTTTTTCCAAGTATGAATAGGTAGGTCGGGTGAGAGCATTATTTTGATTTGATCGAATAAAATTCCTAAGCTGAAGATATTTTAAAAAAATGTGTTCTATTAAGATTAAATTTGGCCCTCAGTTCTTCAAAAGACATTATGTTTTCTGAACGTGCCAAATGTAAATCTTGAATCTTTTGAATCCCTTTTAAATTTCATAATTTAAATACAGCATCCACTCTCCCTGGTGTAAAATATTGATTACCCCATATTGGGCTAAATTGTGACAATAAGTGCAGTTCTTTTAAATATTTTTTGATTTCATACCATATTTTGATCATATGCTTTACAATAGGATTTTTAACTTGTTTCTGTAATTTTTTAGCCGAGTCTGAGTATATAAATAAGGGAAGAGATAAAGGTAAATTGTATGATTCCATCTCCGTCCAGTGAGGGAGATCATTTGATGAAAAATAATGTCATAGACCTCAGTTGTGCTGACCAGTAATACAACATAAAGTTTGGACATTTCAGAACTCCACGATCAAATGGTAAATATAGTAAGGACAGACGTAATCTAGCCTTCCTATTGTTCCATATAAATTCCACTAACTTTTTTTTAATTCTTGAGAATAGATCTGAAGGTGGTGGTAAAGGAATGTATTGAAATAAATATAGCATTTTGGGTAAGATATTACTTTTAAGTATATTAATTCTCCCGATCATCGACATTGGTAGTGACATCCATCTCTGAAGTAACTCATTTATGTCTGTCATTAAGGCTTCATAGCTGATACTAGCGGCTGATTCTAACTTAGGCACAATTTGAATTCCAAAGTATTTAAACTGATTTACAACATTGAACTGATTTACCTCAGTTGCTGGGTGCTTTCTCTGGGTCTCATTTAGCATTAATATTGAAGATTTAGTTTTATTTATTTTATATCCTGATATTTCCCCAAAGTTCTTTATTAAATTTAACAAGGTCGGAATTGATTTTTTTTAAGGTTCAACATAAACAAAATTGTCATCAGCATACAGAGAGATTTTATGTTCTGTTGGTCCTACTTTAATTCCATATATTTGTGGATGTAAACGTACTGCCATCGCTAAAGGTTCAATTGCCATAGTAAACAGTAAAGGTGAAAGTGGACAGCCTTGTCGACAACCCCTATTAATTTTTATTGATTTTGAGATATTGCTATTTGTTAGGATTTCTGCTGTAGCATTATTGTATATTATCTGAACCCATTTTATGAAATTCTTTCCAAGTCCAAACCTTTGTAAAACTTCAAAAAGAAAAGGCCATTCGACCCTATCAAAGGCCTTTTCAGCATCCAATGATAGGAGAGCTGTATCCGGCTATTATGGCAGTAATTTACTATTTTGAAATGCTTCTAAAGCCATTTCCAAAAATGGTTTTATTAATTTATTCTTAAATTTTTTTATAGAGGTCAACTGGAAGACCGTCAGGTCCCGCACTTTTTCCTGATTTCATATTATCAATGGCTAGCCCAACTTCTTCTTGACTAATTTTTGACTCCAGTATCTCCCTATTTTCATTTGGAATACACGGTATAGATAATCCACCCAAAAACCCATTTAGTTTTGTTAAATCAGTTTCATTTTTTGTATCGTATAGATTTTCATAATAATCTCTAAAGGCACTGTTAATTTCTAAAGGATCTACGACTGCCCCTCCATTACTTATAATACTGGTAATTGGTGTTTTAAATTCTAATTGTTTAATCAGCCAAGCCAATAATTTTCCTGATTTTTCACCTTGTTCATAAAAAGATTGCTTCAATCTTAGAAGACTCGAGGCAGTTCTATTCGCTGATTTTTTGTCATATTCAGCTCTCAGAATCAGTAATTCATCCTCTAATTTGGGATTACTTCCTGCATACACTTTTCTTGAAGAATTTTTATTTTACGTTCCAATTGGACTCTCTCCTCTCGAGTCTTCCTAGATTTTGAACCTGTGTAACTAATAATATGCCCCCTAATAAAAGCTTTGAAAGCTTCCCACTTTATACATGCTGATGTTTGTGTAGTGTTGATTTCAAAGAACTCATCTATCTGTTTTTCTATGTACTTAACAAATTCCTCATCTTGAAGCCATTTATGCTGAAATTGCCACCTACCAGGAACCTTTGTCAATTTCTTATCTACATATATTAGACAACAGGGTGCGTGATCAGAGATCACAATGTTATCATAGAAACAATTTTGAATCTTGGACCTTAATTCTGTGGAGATCAAAAAATAGTCAATACGTGAAAATGTCTTGTAGGTGTTAGAATAACAAGAATAGACTTTGACTTGTGGTTTCATTTCTCTCCATATATCTAGCAATCTCAATTCTTTCATAAAATGATTAATGGTCATCCTACATCCACTGTGCGTACAGTCCTGTCCTGTTGACCTATCTATACTGGGATTCAATGTACAATTAAAATCCCCTGCTATTATATATAGCCCTGTGAGTGATGCTAAAGTAAGAAATAAATTAACGAAGAAGTTTTGATCATCTATATTGGGACCATATAAGTTCACCAGATTTATATTTTCTAATAACAAAGATCCTTGGATGATTAAATATCTTCCCAATTTATCTCCAATTACATTTTTCACCTGAAATGGGACTGATTTATGTATGAGAGTCATGACTCCCCTGGCTCGAGATGAAAATGATGAGGTGAACACACTTCCCTGCCATCTACTCCTTATTCTTTTTACATCCTCCTCTATTAGATGAGTTTCTTGTAAAAACACAATTTTTGAACCTATGTCTTTTATTGTATTCAAAACTTGTTTAAGTTTTTTTAGATTTTGTAGACCTCTGCAATTCCATGATGTTAAGTTAAGCTTAACGCTTTGGTCTATGATCAATAAAGAGTTTGAGATTACCTTGCAATATAAACCTGCTCATACAGAGAAGCAAAAACATGGATGGTTGAACATTCATCCCACAAACTACACACAAACAAATTCCCCCTCCCCACATTCGTGGTAATCCCCCCAAAATAAAAAAAAAAAAAAAAAAAATCTGTCTCCCGTTATAGCCTGAATCTGCTCCTCCCCCGCGAGGTTCAGTCAAACCACTCACTCTTTCCTCCTCTCAGTCACCCTGACTCTGCTACTTTTAATGACATGACAATAACTCTCTTCTGTAGTTTTTCCAATTTAACTCCAAAATTTTTATAGCAACTTTGTACATCATAGCTTTTTTTTTATATAATACAATCTATATTTTGTAGACATGCTATATGTTTCAAATCAGTCAGATACTTGAACACTTGCTTAAATATTCTACCTTTTATATCTTGTTCTTGCTTCATGCTTGGCTCTCGCCAGTCTCTCCTTGGATCTGCTTAATGAGTTCCTGCGCCTCCTGAGGGGTCTTGAAGACTTGGGTTCTCCCTTTATACGTGACCAGCAGTCTTGCAGGATAAATCATTCCGTGACGAATCCCAAGGCTGCGCAGCTCTTTACGGGCGGGGTCAAACTGTTTCCTTAATTGTTGGATTCCTGCGGCCAAATCTGGATAGAACCGCACCTGTTGATCCTGGTATTTAATTTCTCCTTTAGTACGCGCTGCGTTGGAGACCGTCATCTTGTCCCTGTAGTTGAGGAACTTCATAATCGGCGTCCTCGGTGTTGTCTTCTTATCTCTCGGTGGGCCTATTCGGTGAGCACTTTCCAAGACGACTGATGACTGTAGATCTGCGTTATTCAGCACTTCTGGAATCCACTTTTCCAAAAAGGAACACGCATCCTGTTCCTCCGCCCCCTCCGGAAGGCCCACAAGCCTTAAATTATTCCGTCTCGACCGGGATTCTAAGTCCAAGACGTTATCTTCCAGACGTTTATTATTTAATTCCAATGTTTGGACCTTTAGTTGCAGGCTGTTGACGTCATCTTCAGCGTTGGAGATCCGGAGCTCTGCCTGCGATATTCGCTCCATGCAGTCACTTATTTCTTTTCTCATAGCTTCTAACGCAGCTATAATCCCATCAAATTTAGACGAAAAGTCTGTTCTCATAGCGCTGATGGCAGCAAGGATCGCATTCGTTCCTTCGGCAGTCACTGCACCACCGCTAGCTCCCTCCTCAGCCATGGTCACAGGCGATTTATCTGCTGCGTCATGAGTGTGGAAATCTGTTAACTTGGCTTGTCTCGACGAATCAGTTTTTCCTCCGCCTGATTTCACAGCCTTAGTTTTTACCATATCCGCCCCCAAATGCTAGAATAGGTTTTTGTTCCAATTGGGAGAGTTTTAGCCTACTTTTTTATCTTTAGGAGCAGAGCAGAGTGGAGCACACCCTCCTACGCGGCCGCCATAACCGGAAGTCCCCATGAAAAGGGATTTTAATTACAATTCATTGTAATGGCACTAATGAGTAACTATAAAAATCCATTTTGACAATACTGATCAGCATATCAGATGAGTGTCTTTCAAGTTGTCAGCAACATGTAGCAATCCCAGCATTGAGTATTGAATGGCCCATTCTATATTTTAGATTTTAAAGGGTCGCAGCTGAGCCATTAGCTAAGGTTAGCTGGCAACTTCTAAGTCAGTGTAAACTGGTCAAGAATCATTGTTGATTAAACTAAAATGACAGCAGGAGGTCACTTAAAACTGCAGGAAATAAAGCAAATATTTAGTCTAAAACTGATCCCCCGGTTGCATCATTGACTGGCTTGTAATGACATTCCAAAAACAGCCTAAAACTTTAATGAACTCCTCCCCTCTGTGAAATGACAATTCCTGTTGACTGCTTCATCCTGGTTTACGGTGTAGGTGACCTCCCGTGTGCTCGCTGTTGCGTTTTCTCACATCCACATACATGCTGTGAAATTAGTTATCACGCTTGGACACTGCCGGCTGCTGGTGGCCCCAGCAGGTAGCCTTATATTCTCAGACAGATAAGACCAGGGCCAGAGCAGGCACCAGATAAATAAGTAACTAAACCTCGGCCTGAGGCAGGTCTCATCAATTCTGATTCTCCCAAATGAGTGTGCCTGAGAATCGATATACCTAGGGGATCCTGGTCCTGTCTCCATCTCAGACCAAAGAATCGTGCATGGACTCAGGCTGCACCGTCGTGGCACTTCCAATGAAGCTGGAAATAGCAACGCTGAACCATGAAACGCCTGCCAGTCTCTCTTAATCTCTTTCACTCTTTCCTTTCTTCTCGCTTTCTCTTCAGGGCCCCCCCCCCCCCCCGTTATCTTTTTTTTTCGTCATGGTGACTTTTCATTCTTCTCTGCATGTCCCGTGGCTTCCCTGCTACCACCAGCTCACACCTTCATCATCCTCCCAGTATATGCTTTAACAGCACCCTCACAGTTTTGCCTCTCTTTGAAGGAGACGGCAAACATCTGCACACTTTCATGACTCATTAACCCCGCTACTTTGTGATTATTTAATGAGTACAGAGCACATTAAAGGTACCGCCACAGGGTTACTTTCTGTTTACACTCCTTTTTCCCTTGGCATATTTATTTATTTAATTAATTCTTAATTTTTTAAATATTTTTTTTTTGAGCATTTGATTTCTTCCCCTTCTCACACCTCAACTCTTCCTCCCCCACACAGTCATCACTGCACACAGCCTCTTTCCTCCATGGTGCTTTTTTTCCCCTCACATTCTACATTTACCCTGTCAAAATGAGGTTTTCTTCATGGCTGGAGTATGCTCCAGTTCCAATTGTGGTTCTTCTTTTTCAGTGTACTTCTCAACTTGTCTGTGTCTCTGCCAATTTCCCCCCATGACATTTTCCTTTACCTACGCACCTACAATTCACACATGATTCACATACAGTATAATAACATGCAGTAGTTTTGTGGTTTAGAGAATTGTTACTTTCACCAAGGGAAGACGGAGGTAATGTTTTTAGTGGCGTTTGTCATGTTCGGGGTCATTGCCCCGTCCATGACCTGTGGCTGTAGGTTTTGATTACAACTTATTATTTCCAGCTGCCAGATTGAGCCTCGCTCTCTGACAGTCCTACAGCCATGCCTTCTCCTCTTACCAGACATTCACCGGATTCTTCTCATCACCACGTACACATTCACACACTCATGCACGCACACACACCCATACATGTACACACACACTGATTGCTACTCATTCATACACCTGTTTGCCACACGGCTGGGGCGACTCGCCATCGTTAGTGCTTTTGTACAAATAGCGTGGCAGCATGACCAGTCGGCGTGGCAGCTTAAAGAATGTCAACGTTGGACATCCAGGCTCGCATCTGTTGGTTTTCCCCTGGACTTAACTGTGTAGTCGCTCCAGAGCCTTTCCGCTCCTACGCATTTGTAAGTCTTCCTTTTGTGCCTTTTTTCTCCGCTCCTGTTGCTTGGAGCGCGTTAGGCATTCCCTTGAGCCAACAAAGCTTGTAGCCGGGTGTCTTCCCCCTTTTCACTGTAGCTGTTATTTGGACATTTTGTACATTTTCCCACTGTAAATAAACACATTACTTACTCTCCGTTTTGGGCTCGCTGCTATTTCATATGTTCGCTGAGAAGTAACGCAGTGAACATGACACCGTTGGTTGATTGGTTTGTCTGTTAGCAACATAACTCAAAAAGTTATGAATGGATTTTGATGAAATTTTCAGAAAAGGTGTGTAATGGCACGGGGAACAGATGATTAGATTTTGGTGATGATTCGGATCACGATCTGGATGCAGGAAGTTTTTGAATATTATTTTATATATTAATCTGGCGCTTTTTATATATTGTCCCTTTAAGACCTGTCCACTGAGTTACATACATGGCCACACCATAGGGCCACGCACCTTAGCAACCCGGAACCCAAACACTGCAGAAAGAATATTAGGGGTCATGCCCACCAAACTCATTTTTTCTGCTGTGGGCGACTATTTTCTGTTCATTCTCTATGTAGTCCAGCTCTTACAGCAGTGAGCGCACTTGGTGGGGAAACGTTTTGAGCGGTGGCCGCTTTTTGTTGTGGTACTCAGGGCTGAGAAAAGCTCAACTTGTCAGACTACTGTACAGCTGCGCTTGTCAATGTCAGATCTTTCTAAACAGCCAATCAGAATTAAGGAAGGGTGGGATGTAGGACGGTGGTACAGGAAGACGAGGACGGGAGGTGATGGACAGTGGAGAGGCTGAACTTTGGTGCATCAAACAACCCGGTACTCTTTGATCTGACACTCTATGGATATCATGATCAAAATTTGAAAGCAAACACTTGGAGGAACATGTCCACATCTGTCGGTGTGCCAGGTGAGCATTTGTGCCTTTGTCACGGTCGTATTTCTTACAAGTTTGTTGTGGTAGATAATATGGATACTGTGTGAATTTGTAGTTGATAACTGCAAAAAAAAAAAATAGTATGATACCACACTGTTGTGTAATATTGCTTAATAATTATGAACCTTGTCAGTGAACTGTAAGAGAGAAGAGAGGAGGGAAAATAAACAAACACCATCCTGAAAGATTCAGTAAACCATGATGTCGATTTAAGGTGGAATTGCCCACCCCCAATGTGGTCAATACAATTATGACAGTCTTATTATTATTATTGTTCTACTTCTTCTTATTATTATTATATAGTCAAATTGTTTTTGCTGTTGTTTCTCTATCTGTTAATAATCATAATCATAATAATGGATTGCATTTATATAGCACCTTTCATTCAAATTTTCAGGAAAGGTGTGTAATGGCACACTGAACAGATGATTAGATTTTGGTGACGATCTCAAAATGCATACCTCTGCCAAGGCTCTTATCTTCTCACAGAGTGTTAGCAACAATACTCAAAAACTACTGGATGGATTTGTATGAAATTTTCGCCAGAGGTGGGTCTTGAGCTACAGATGAATCCACTACATTTTGGTGATCTAAGAATGCATACCTCAGCCAAGGCTCTTATCTTTCACAGTGTGTTAGCAACAATACTCCAAAACTAATTGACAGACTGAGGCAATTTTCACCAAAAGTGTCTCTAGGCTTATGCAGAAACCCATTACATTTTGGAGGTGATCCATGAGGGATGGAAGGAGCCTTGGTGGAGGTCTGCATTCTGTGAGTGCTTTCTAGTTTATTTATTTATTTATTACATCTGCCAAGGAGGTTGTCATGAGCTGAGAGCTGGAGGTTTCCGCCAGGCTTGGTCTCATGGGTTTTTCATTATATTTACTTATTTGTTGTATTTTATGCTTTTTGGGTTTCTGTATTAAGGTACTGTTTGCCATTTTCCTGTTTGTGTTCTAGTTTTGTTACACTTTTATTTTGTATTAATTTATATTTTATTTTAGTCTGCTTGGGTTGATATTTTATTCTTTATATCTTCACTGTTGTTCTTTTGCTGGTTGACAGCTGTCAGTGGCATGGTGCTCCGTGTGGGCGTTGTCCTGTCAGCTTAGGTTCGCTCCTCTCTCACTGCCCCCAGCTGGTCCTAATTATGTTTCATTGCTTTCTCCTGCCCGCTCAGATAACCCACACCTGTCATTGATTATGTAAATGGTTTTTGATCCTATTTAAGGGCTGTATTTTCATTTTCTCATCGCCGCAGTCTTGTTTGTATTGTCCTCGTCTCCACCAGAGCCCTGCCCTGCTCTGGTGCGCTATCAGTAAGTTTACTTCCGCATTTGCATTTTTGTGTTCTGAGCATGATTTAGTCTTTATGTGTGTTGTTTTTCCAATAAATCTGCCAAACTCATAGTTCAGCGCGTGGGTCTCATCTTCCTGCTCCGAAGGGCAAATCATGACAGAGGTTATGCAATCAGGGTGGTTTGTCTGACTGTTAGCAGGATTACGCAAAAAAGTACTGGATGGATTTGGATGAAATTTTCACTAGAAGTAGCCCTTGGGCCAAGGATGAACCCATTAAATTTTGGTTATGATCTGACAGTGCATACCTCCACCAAGGACCTTGTTTGTATTTTTGCAGCAGGATTACGCAAAGGCTACTGGATGGATTTGGATGAAATTTTCACCAGAGGTGGTTCTTGAGGCTACAGAGGAACCCATTACACTGTGGTGATGATCTGAGAATGCACACCTCAGCCAAGGCTCTTATCTTCTCACAGTGTGTTAGCAATAGGTTTAGACAATATGGCCTAAAAATGATATCACAATATTTCTGTGAAGTTTCATGATAACGATATTTTTTCATGATATTGCAGAATGCATTTTTTTTCTTTTAAATTTATGCAAAAAGAACAGTATCACAGGCCAGCATTATTTACCTTCAACATTCAGGAACAACAAAACAAAAACTCTTATTTCTCCATTTTATAAACAGCAGCTCAGATTTAGTTTAAATATTTTTTTAAATCCTGTATCAAATATTACAAGAAAATAATATCAACTGTTACATCTTAACTGCACACAGACGTTGGGTTTTATGCTGAATCACTTTACCTGCTCTCGTTACGTGGACCTGTCCTGAGGCTTTTGGCTCTCCTTGCGCTGAATGGATGTTTTTTGTTTCTCTCTCTCTCTTCGGATGGTTTAATAAAAATGGAAGTAAAATACAACCACTTCAAGTGGCACATTGTCCAGCATTAACACCGCTCCAGCGGTATTGACGTGCGGAAAAAATGCAGGCAGAACTGCTTCACAGTTTTTTTGTTTTTATTTTTTTAAACATGACAGAAGTCTGAAACAGAAAGTGAAACTTAAATATTTCCACTCAACTGGAGACTCCGGGTGAAGATGGAACACGTTTGTGCGCTGCTTCACCGACTTGAAGCTGGACAGGAGAGAGAGTGACCAGAAAATTAGATCAATTATCACGAAATGTAGTTAGGGTATCAGCAGTAGACAATGACGGTCTGACTTCAGAGCTGCAGTTTCCCGCTGCTGTGTTTGTTTTGCCATTTCTATGTGGTGTGACGTCGTCACGCAGCAGACCGCAAATATTGTGATATTCATTTTGACAGCGGTGTCAAAATTTATACCGGTATCATCGTGAACGATATGATATGGCACACCCCTAATTAGCAACAATACTCCAAAACTAATGGACAGACTTTGATGCAATTTTCACCAGAAGTGGCTCTAGGCCTACACATAAACCCACTACATATTGGAGGTGATCCATGAGGGATGGAAGGAGCCTTGGCTTATTATGCCTTGGTGAAAACGGAGGCATACGGTAATCAGTCAGTGCGTGTGTGTGTGGGGGTGGGTGGGGGGTTGTATCTGTCAGTCTGTCTGTTACCAGCTTTTCAGCTCGCCCAGTCAAAATTAAGTGCAACTAAAGGTTTGCATCATTGTATGGCCATATTTTCTCCACTTTTAATTCGAGATAAGGGTTTGTTTTCAAAATAAACACAAAAACAACTCTCCTTTTCTCTCAATGGGACGGTATTGTAATAATTATGCTGGGCCACTAGGGGCGCCAGTACAAGTCCCAACATTCCTCGCCCACAAATGGTTGCAGTGAACTGCACATGCGCCCTGAAATGGAGGGAAGTACTGACCAATCCGCCAATACTGGTGGAACAAATGTCCGTCTTTTCGCCCATCTGTTTTCTTCTGCTGCTGCTAAACAGCAAAAGCTCCTGTTTGTCTTCATTGTCATTGTATTTGCGTACCTCCATCACTTCCACCATTTAAAAATGTCTGCCACCGTGCTCTTCTTTTGTGTTTGGATTACAGCTGTTCAAATCAGTTTGGTGGCTCTTGGCTGCCGCTGACAGTATGGGCATGTGAACTGTAGATTATTTTCACTGCGCATGTGTGTACTCTAAAACTACTGGATGGAGTTGGATAATTTTTTTTTTTTTTTACCAGAGGTGGTCCTTGGGCTAGAGAGGAATCCATAACATTCTGGTGATGATCCCAGAACGCATACCTCCACCAAGGCTCTTATCTTCTCACAGTGTGTTAGCAAGAATATTCCAAAACTACTGGATGGATTTGGATGACATTTTTACCAGAGGTGGTCCTTGGGCTAGAGAGAAACCCATAACATTTCTGTGATGATCCAAAAATGCATACCTCCGCCAAGGCTCTGGCACCGAGACATCAGCACCTTGGTGCTTTCATTTTGATACATTTTTGTTGTGATGCTACAGTGAATCATTAGCATTAGCTTAGCTAGGCGGTTGGAGTTGGTCAGTCTAACTGCATTAGAACTTGCCTCAATGGGGTGAGGATGACAGACAGGCCACTTGGTGTTTGCTTAACTGTTAATCTGACCATTTATGATGGCCATTTTCTATAAATTCTATTCACAAATCATCTGCAACACTTGGCTATATACGTCATTCTTAGACATTGTTTTTAGCTTATTTTACTTTAGTTTATTTTTTCTAACTGAGACCCAGGCCAGCTAGTTGACACTAGTTGCTTAGCCATTCACTCATTCGTGAATGTTTCTGTGCTTATTATACTCCAGGGACTGATCATATCCTATTGACCACTGAAACCACACACCCCTGTCCAGCAATGATGCATTTTTTTTAAATTCATTCTTTAAGACAAATTTACTTTAGTTGGCCCAGAGTGACTATCCGAGCTAAGAGCTAGCCCATTATGATTAGCAGTGGTGATGGAAGAGCAAGGATGGAGTTGAATCAAATCAATAAATAAGTAAATGCAATTTAAAGAGACATGCACTGAAACAAGCCATTCTGAGGAAGGCTACAAAAGATGATTCACATTGAAGCTGCAATAATTAGATAGTTAAAGGCAATAGTAAAGTATGACAAAGTATGCCACAAGCATTTAATTAAGGCATGTGGGAACTGTCAACATGTGGAAAAAGTGCAGTAAATGGGACCTTTAAGGTTTGTATTGTGAGTTTAGTGTCATGGGCACCTCCGGCAGGCAGGTATGAAGGACTCGCACAGCAGGCAGAACTCCAGTGTGACATGGTTTTATTGATTAAATAAAGTAACGAAACAAAATACACCATGAGGGCTGGACAGTAACTGAAGACGCGATAAATAAACTAGTGATGGGACGGCAGGCTCCGGAGCTTCAAGGGGGCTCTGACCTTGTCCAGGAAATATTTGACAAAGTGCGTTTTGAGGCATGTATTGCTGACATCGTACCACATGACTGGGTCAGGAAGCCATTCATGATCTTGTACGCAACATGAAATAAAGTGAGCAGTGATATACAATGGAAATTTCCATCCCTCATGTTTTGTGTTGTCGATGTTTGACTGTGTAAGGGATTTGTCACAGCCAATTTTCAGATGGAGCCAGCACCAAAAACATGGACTTCTCCCATTTGGGAACAGTTTGATCTCATTTCTCCCATTGATACATTTTTCACAATAAGTGGCTACGTCTTGTAACTGAAGTGATGGCCTAGTGGTAAAGCATCTGCCCCACAGCTGGGAAGCTGGGGTTCAAGTCCCAGCTGGGCCATTCTTACAATTTATTTTTATTTGCACAGTGAAGTGTCTGTTGTGTTTCAAAGACCTTGGATACAACAATAACACATAATTATGCTGAGGCACTATTGTGCCTTGCATGACAATAAGGACAGAGGTGAATGCACTGGGAGAGACAGAAACTTGTCTACCCTACACTGTACAAACTTGCAGTAGCCTTCCTTTGCTCACCTGCATCCTCTGTGCTCTGAGAGAGTATTCTCCAAAGCTGGAGAAATAATCTGTAAAAAAAAAAAAAAAAGAAAAGAAAACGCCTTAGTCCAAAGACTGTTGAAAAGGTATTATTTCTTAATAAAAATGGATAAGTTACCCCGTGTCTGCGTGGGTTTACTCCGGGATTTCTCCGGTTTCCTCCCACATGCCAAAAACATGCAAGTTGGGTTAATTGGCATCAAACTGGGGATTCTAAATTGTCCTTAGATATGACTGTGAGAGTGGATGGTTGTCTGTCTCTCTGTGTTGGCCCTGCGATGGACTGGCGATCTGTCCAGGGTGTACCCTGCCTCTCGCCCAAAGATGCTGGGACAGGCTCCAGCCCCCCCCCCCCCCCCCCCCCGCGACCCGAAAAGGATTAAGTGGAAGAAGATGGATGAATGAATGAATGAATGAATGAAAAATGGATAAGTACAACAAGCACATTCACTGTAGGCACCCGAGTTTTATTATTTCTTTTTGCCCTTATGATCATTGATATTTCTTAAAAGACATTTATTGCATTTATTGAAATGGAAACATTAAAACACATTAAACCAACAATGCCCTTGTAAAAATCTGCATGTTGTATACATTTTGTCTACTAGATGGCCTAGTAGAAAAATGAAGTTTCACATGAGGCCTCGTCTATATGAACCATTTTGATGAAAGGCCTCAAGTCCTCTAGAAAGCCTCATCTGGCCATCACTAAAATAAACTCACAAGGATACTGGATACAGAACGCTAGGATGCCGGCAGGGAAATTAGACGGCGACGCCACACTAGACACGGACAGAACCCAGAATATATAGACAGGGGAATGATTAACACAACACAGAACAGCTGGGCACAATCAAGGGCAGCAGGGGAACTGGCTGCAGGTGAGGAGCACAGGATAGGCGGGGCTTTGCAGACAGGACATGAACATGGAACATAACAATGAACACACAGGACCACAATACAGGAGTAATGCAGAGAGGGCAGTGGCTAGGGGTACGGAAAACATGAGGCACTGGAACAATAGGTAAACCAATATACACACAAGACCTCAGGACCAGACAAGGGATGACACAGAAGACAATGACAGAGGACTCAGGGGAACACAGAGGGCCATAATGCAAATAATCACAACAACCAAATCAGGGTAGCATACAGAAAACACAAATAAACAAAAAACGTGGGCTTGATACTAAGATCAAGCCCGGACTATATAACATTTAGTTTATTTAAATTCAAGCAATGACTGATGAGTGACCCTTATTTTACCGTGATGCAAATATATGTAGCATCAGCTCCCCTTGGCTATAATCTATAACATTACTTTTCACCTTAAAGAAACTGCTTCACCAAGAAAACTGGTCAAGGATTGTTTTTCTTCATCTAAGGACCACGGTGGAAAAACATTCCATAGTGAAAGGATCCCTTTCGTGCCAGTAACTGACTCTCTTTCTAGTCATAAATCCCAAAGCTTACTCCTTAACCTGACAGGTTAATGCTAAGAGAACACTCTTTGAGCCAGTCCAGACCCCCATAAAGTCTGAACTGCATTCCACAAGTCCCAAGGAATTATCCACAGCTCAACATTACCCCCTGGTGGATATGTACGGAATATGTTTTCATTACTTTTGCAGCTGATGAACTGTTATTTCTAAGAAATGTTCATTAATCCTTGATTTTTAAATGTGTGCATGTTTGGGAAATGTTACATGAGTCTAATGCCAATGCATGTTAATTATAGAAGGATCCGTTTATAACGAGCACGCTCACTGAATGTTAGTTTTGAATCACTGAAGTTAGCTTAGATTCCATATTAGGTATATAATGAATTTCATAGAAAATGTATGAATGTTTTGTTTTTTTTTTTTTTAAACTTGTCAGTCACCTGACTGGTACCAGCAATCACCAGGCCATCGCTGTTAGATGACGCCCCCTTTCATTTTATTGGTTGGTTACAGACAAAAAACTGTTTTCTGATTGGACCAGAGATTCATTCAAACCTCCTGCGATGGAAGACAGTTGGTTCTCTTCTCATGCCAGTCAAACTAACCCTGGGAAAAACTGGCTCAGTTAAATAGAGGGAGCCGCCCTAGTTTTCAGTTCTGTCAAGAGTTTTAGTTCTGTCAAGTTTTTGTCTTTGTGAAGTTTTTTTTCCTGTCTTTGCTCAGTTCAGTCTTCTGTAAGCCTTATTCTGTTTTTTTTTTTCTTTTTTTCTGGCATCTGAGGAGAGATCACCCTTTTCTGTTGAGCTCAACCGCTTCATGGGAGTAAAACTCCAAAACGCCTTTTTCTTCCTCTCCTCAGAAGCCGTGTGTGTCCTACTGAGCTTTCGCGATTGATTTGCGTAACTCATCGTCAAACTGGACTAATGGAGATCTTTGGACTTTTGTTTCCTGCCTCACCCACATACCATGACGTTAGAAGAACTAGGATTTAGTGGGTGGAACTGTCTAAATACCGTTTTCCTTCAGCCTTAAGTTCTTATCGGCTGGGGATATCCTAAATTTTCGGACCTATTGCCGGAAAGATGTCACACCTGACTCCGGGTTAGTCATTCATTCTTCCGCTGGCTCCATGCCCGCATGCTCAAGGTGCCCGCTTCTGAGTCTGAGCCATCACAGCTGTAGCTGAAAGGACTGCTGGCAGTCACTTTCCCTGTTTGCCACCTGTTGGCGTTACGATCATCGCTAGATTATCTGAAAACACAGCTGTCTCGTAAGGCAGACTTCCACTTACTGTCTGCTGGACTAAATGTGATGTCTAATTCTAATTGAATATGACCCATTCTCCATGTTAGAGTAATCCATAAGCTACGATAGAAGCTATAAGCTGAAGGAAAATTAATATTCTCTTTTCAGTAACCGCCGTTCTTTTTGTAGATCAATTCAGAATCTTCTTTTTCAGATAATCAGCTTATGTCATTTTCTCCATAAAATTGCGTCCAATTTTATGCATTTTTTTGTTATTTCACAGTCTTCCATTGCATTATAGTTAAAATTAAAAATCTGGTTTCTCTTGGTTCAACAAATGTGATTACAATCTGTTGCTCAATGATCAGTTGCCGAATGAATGTGATGCTTAACCTTTAATCATTTTGCCTGATTACAAATCATTTGAATGTAATGTCATTTAACCTGAATCTGATTATAAAAACTTGTTAACGATAGAGAGAAGTTGTACTTGATTTCTTTCGTTTGTGTGTGCTTTCCTGGGTCACGCAGAAGAACTCACAAATTTTGAGACTGGTTAATGACAGGTTCAAGGATTAGTTATTAATAATTGTCCATGATCTGGACTGGTGCCCCTTATGAGTGTTTATTCTGTTTTGTGAGTGGTTGTGGTGAAAGAGTAAATCTCTGTCCCCACTCACACACTTCTAATTATAAAATAAGTAACCCTTGTACCTTATCACACTTATAATCAATTGTCACGCTACATATATAACAAGTGAAACAAAAATACACATCTTAGAATAAACAGACACAAGAAGATGCAATTAGTTAAAGATACAGGAAGCAAAACAACACATCTTTTTCATATTTCATACAGTCACAGATACTGCAGAAATCATTACTCATAAACCTGTGGGCAGAGCAATGTCCACGGGTTTAAGAGGGGAAACATGTTCATAAATCCTTCTGCTATAATCAGGACAAAGAGAAATCAAATAATTGTCTTCACCCAAACTTATAGGCAAATATACTTTTATTTATGTGATTAAAAAGGTTTTTGCAAACTCAAGTCAAGTTTTATATCCTTAAACTTGTAGAACAATAAAGCGATGTTGCAAACTTTCTTTGGCTGGATAGATTTAATATACGGTGGGGGGGGGGGGGGGCTGAAAAGTTCATAGTGGTCAAATTTGACCAAAGGTGGTTTATTTTTCAACATGGTCTCCCCTTCGGTCCACACACTTCTTCCATCGGTGTTGCAGCGCTTAAATCCCTGCGGTTGAAAAATAAACCACACTTGGTTAAATTTGACCACTATGAACTTTTCAGCCCACCCTCCCCATACAGTATTACAGTATTAGCTGTTCAACTTAGCATGCAACAGCATACTTTGCTTTTTCATCAGACCAAGCGTCTTATAATCCCCCACCCAGTCCTTTGTAATGTAGTGAAGGTGTAGTAGTTAGCTGTCACACCAGAGGTCACAGTCTAGCCTTCACAACAGCAGTGGATGACACACACACACACACACACACACACACACACACACACACACACACACACACACACACACACACACACACACCACTGCTGTGAACATGATACAAACACACCATCTGTCCATCTGCTTCCTGGAGACCTTGTGGTTTGTTGTGTATGCATGTCCTCTTAGGTGCCTTGGATAGATGTCTGTGTCTGGCACTCCCTGACGCTGCCATTGTGATGAGATGCAGATTGTTTTAACTGCCCATCAGGCTGTAGATTACACTGGCCACTGAGCTTTGTGTACCTTTAAAACAAGACCCTACTATACTCACATAAGGTTTCTAGCATGATGTCTGATTGTGGTAGGATTTAATTAAGCAGTATTTCACAAGAAGGAGAGCAGTATCAACTAGAGGACACTCAGAGAGTGCATACCTCTGCCAAAGCTCCTTCCGTCCCTGATGGATCACCTCCAAAATGTAATGGGTTTGTGTGTAGGCCACAAGCCAGTTCTAGTGAAAATTGCATCAAAGTCTATCCAGTAGTTTTGGAGGATTCTTGCTAACACACTGTGACAAAATAAGAGCCTCGGTGGAGGTATGCGTTCTTGAATCATCACCAAAATGTAATGGATTCCTCTCTAGAGCAAGGACCACCTCTGGTGAAAATTTCATCCAAATCCATCCAGTAGTTTTTGTGTAATCCTGCTGCACAAACAATAACAAGGTCCTTGGTGGAGGTATGCAGACTCAGATCATCACCAAAATTTAATGGGTTCATCCATGGCCCAAGGGCTACCTTTGGTGAAGATGTCATCAAAATATGTGTGGTAGGTTCTGTGTAATCCTGCTAACAGACAGACAAACCATCCTGAAAACATAATGTCCTTGGTGGAGGTAAGTGGGGGTGGGGGAATTGATGCATTGTAGTATCGCAATACTTTGGGGTGGTGATGTTGTATCAGTTCAGAGACACAGTATCATGATAAGAATTATTAATAAATGCTACAAATACAAACTTATCTACAGTATTTATGTACCAGAGTAATAAAAACCTTTTGACTTTTCAGTCCATTAGATAGTGCTAGGGCTGGAACAAAAAATTGATTCAGCATAATATCGTAGTACTTGACAGTCATGATGATCCCTAAATGCACATATGTATCTTTTATTAATTATATATGTATACAATATGTAGTATTGCACTACTTAATGAATCGTAGTATCCAGATAGAATTGCATCGTGACCCAAGTATCGTGATACATATTGTATCGTAAGGTCCCTCAAGATTCCCACCCCTACTATCAATGAATATAAAATCGCAGTGATTCTGTCATAGTTACGAGCAGGCAGAGTGACAGAAACATCACTGCAATATCAGTGCTATATTCATGATAACGCACAACGTCAAGTGTAATACTGCTGTGCAACAGTTCCACAAATACAGATTATAATTTGACAGCAATAAATGACAACAGACTGAGCATAATATATAAGATATATAATATATTTTAAACATTATATTCAGTGGAAATCTGCTGCTGCCCACCAGTCATTGTTTATTTCCAAAGTATAGCAATCCAATTGCTTTGGTCATAAATTTCAGTACTCTGGGACTAATAAAGGATTATCTTATCGTGTCTTCTCTTGTCAAGCAGCTTGATAACTAGCTAGCAAGCTAACTAGCTAGCAGCTAGCTAGCTAGTGCTTGAAAGCTGCATATGATATTCCTGGATGAAGCCAATATTTGACTTAAACTCAGCCTGTCCGTCTTGTTGGTAAAGGACATGTTTTAAAAAAAAATTCTGGAGCAGTGATCTGTCTGTGCAGAAGCTATCCCAGTACAGTATCTGTGCTTTTGTTTGTTCTGTTCACCAGCTTATTGTCATCTTCAGATGAAGAGTCAGAAGCACACACTATCCCGTGAGGCTCTAATAGAAACTGTACACTGAGAGGCTTTAATCTAAAGGCCTGTACATACGCCGCAAGAACAGAATTTTTTTTTTTCTTTTTCTTGAGGTGGCAATAGCAAGAACAAAGTTCTTTCTGGCCAGGACATTTCATACTTCACAAGAAACTCAAGCTCACAACTCCTGGTAAATTCAAATTTCTGACCAATCACACAATAGTTCTCAGACACCACACAAGAAAAAAGTTCTGCAAAAAAAGGGCTGCAAGAACAAAATGACATCATTTTGTTCTTGCAGCCATGGGAGAGAGAACAAATTTCTCAGTTCTTCCAGAGTACGTAAAGGCCTTAAACTTTGTAGTAACTAATTCTAAACGTAAAATACCAACTAAATGGGCTAACTATTGGCATCAACATGGAACACAACAGCACAATTTCCAGGTTGTGAAGGCCGCCTCTTTTAAAATAGCATCCCATTGTAGAAATTAAAGTGACTCTCCGCCAAAAATTGAGATTTTGTCTCATTAACGTCTGTAACATGTTTTTCATAATTTGCAAGACATGTTGAGAGCAAAGTTGCTCAAATGTCTCATATCTCTGTTTTTTTGCTGTAAAATTTCACTTAAGCCCTGCCCCCTGCAAAAAGGCGAGTTGAGATGGAATGTTTTTGGTGACATAACTATTCGTGGTGCTGGCACGTGGGTAGTGTTGAACCAAACAGGACACTCTGGCCTAACTGACATTATCATCCAGGCTAGTTAGTATTTTTAACAACTTTGAAAACTTGACCCAAATTAAAATGGGTTTGTACCATTAACCTGCTTTTAAGGACCAATGCAGTTTCAGTCATTGCCCTGGGCCACTGTGCATACAAGTGGGCAGGTCCTTCAACCGGTAAGTCTTTTTATCACAGGATTTATTCTGATAATGTAATGCTAGCCACTTTTAGCATTGTGGCATGTGGATGGGCCTAGTAATCACTGATTCTGGCGTTTGAAGGGGGGAGGGCAGTGAAAAGATTTTGACATGAAACTGTAAGAGAATGTAAGTTTTTTTGTAGAAAAAGGGGCATAAGATACTATTTTAGATAATGTAGATTTGTTTTTTTATAGGGGATTTATATCCACCAGAGTGCATCTTTAAGGTACACAACACAGCATTGTCTTAACCTTAACCTTAATCCTCGCCTGGCCACTTAAGTGACCAATCGTCTGGGCGGTCTTGGGCTAGGGCAATGAGGTCAGCCAGAGGTCTTATCTTTGCGGCCTGGGTCATCCAGGACAGTCTGGCCTGACCTCGGGGGCAATACCTTGGCTGGTGTCCTGTCATCCAACCTGGCCACGTGGCCGAGGAGCCGCAGCCTCCCTCTTCTGATGACAGTGGAGATGGGGATGGGGCAGTCAGCTCTCCTGTAGACCTCATGATGATGAGGTTGATGCCGAGCGTGTGAGGGCCCAGCCTAAGTATGATTGACATTTGTAGCGGTGGATTTCTACAGAACAGAGCTGCTAACCCTGCCCCAACCCTCCTCACTTTCTCATCCGGTTTTGGGACCGGCAATGGCAGAATTAATGAGCATTGCAATACTCATTGCAATACTCATATACAGTGGATATAAAAAAGTCTACATACCCCTGTTCAAATGCTAGTTTTTTGTGATGTAAAAAAATGAGACCAAGATAAATCATTTCAAAACTTTTTCTACCATTAATGTGACCTCTAACCTGTACAACCCAATTGAAAAACAAACTGAAATCTTTTAAGGAGAAAAATAAAAAACTTACGATAACCTGGTTGCATAAATATGCACACCCTGTTATAACTAGGGATGTGCTGTGTTCAGAATTAACCAATCACTTTCAAACTCATGTTAAATGGGAGTCAGCACAGACCTGCCACCATTTAAAGTGCCTCTGATTAACCCCCCCAAAAAGTTCAGCTGTTCTAGTAGGCTTTTCCTGACATTTTTGTAGTCACATCTTACAGCAAAAGCTATGGTCCGCAGAGAGCTTCCAGAGCATCAGAGGTATCTCATTGTCCAAAGGTATTAGTCAGGAGAAGAGTACAAAAGAATTTCTAAGGCATTAAATATACCATGGAACACAGTGAAAACAGTCATCATCAAGTGGAGAAAATATGGCACAACAGTGACATTACCAATAACTGGCCGTCCCTCCAAAATTGATGAAAAGACTAGAAGAAAACTGGTTAGGGAGGCTGCCAAGAGGCCGGCAACAACATTGAAGTAGCTGCAGGAATTTCTGGCAAGTACTGGCTGTTTGGTACATGTGACAACAATCTCCCATCTAGGGTGGCAAGATGGAAGCCGTATCATACGAAGAAAAACATCTAAGCCCAGCTACATTTTGCAAAAACACATTTGAAATCTTCCAAACGCATGTGGGAAAATGTGTTATGGTCCACTGAAACCAAGGTTGAACTTTTTGGACATAATTCCAGAAGGTATATTTGGCGCAAACACAACACTGCTAATCACCAAAAGTACACCATTCTTACAGTGAAGCATGGTGGTGTCAGCCTCATGCTTTGGGGCTGTTTTTCTTCAGCTGGAACTGGGGCCTTAGTCAAGTTGAAGGAAATTATGAACAGTTCCAAATACCAGTCAGTGTTGGCACAAAACCTTAAGGCTTCTGCTAGAAAGCTGAAGAGGAAGAGGAACTTCATTGTTCAGCATGACAATGAGCCAAAGCACGCATCCAAATCCACAAAAGAATGGCTTCACCAGAAGAATTTTAAGGTTTTGAAATGGCCCAGCCAGAGTCCAGACCTGAATCCCATCGAACGTCTGTGGGGTGATCTGAAGAGGGCTGTGCACAGGAGATGCCCTTGCAATCTGACAGATTTGGAGCATTTTTGCAAAGAAGAGTGGGCAAATATTGCCATATCAAGATGTGACACGCTGACAGACTCCTACCCAAAAAGACTGAGTGCTGTAAAAAAAGCCAAAGGTGCTGCAACAAAGTATTAGTTTAAGGGTGTGCATATTTATGCAAACATGTTATTGTAAGTTTTTTTTTTCCCCCTTAAAAGATTTCAGTTTGTTTTTCCAATTGGGTTGTACAGGTTATAGGTCACATTAATGGTGGAAAAAGTTTTGAAATGATTTATCTTGGTCTCATTTTTTTTACATTGCAAAAACCTGGCATTTGAACAAAGGGTGTGTAGACTTTTTATATCCATTGTATTACAAGAAACCACAAAGAATTACTGTAATGAGCAATTATTGGAACACAACTGCAGCAGAGTGATACAGAGCCGATGAAGTGTCTGAGCATAGCTACCAGAAAAAAGTAACTCCTGCAATCCCTATTGCTCAATCAATCAGATTGCTCAGTCAGAACTAACTGTTGTATAATATACAATACAAAATCACACTGGAAACTTGAGTAACTGACTTAATGGGCAGTGCTTGTGAAAAAGTACACACACACACACACACACACACACACACACACACACACACACACACACACACACACACACACACACACACACACACACTGTTACACTGGCTTATATTTCCAAATGCATCTCTCTAATTTCCCTCATTCTGTCCACCCCCCTCCCCGCCTCATTTTCCAGGCAGCTTCTCAACCTCCCTCTGAAAATACTAGAGAAATTAGTTGAGTTCTAACAACAGGCAGCTCTCATCCCTCTGTTAATTAGTTTTGTCTCTCTGTGTTGCTGAATAGCATGATGAGGGAGGCGGAGGAATAAGGAAAGGGGGAAAAACATGTATCAAAGGGAAAGAAGAAAAATTTACTGCTGCAAACTCCACAGGAAAATGCAAACAACAACAAAAAAATGTGTAAAATGGTAAATGGCATTCACTTCGCTTTTTACTCATCTCTAGATGACCAGAGCACTTTACAGATCCTGCTATCCACCCATTCACACACTGATGGCGACAGAGCTGCTATGCACTGGCGCTGGCCTGACCCACCAGGAGCAACTTGGGGTTCAGTGTCTTGCTCAAGGACACTTCGACATGCAAACTGCAGACAGAACAGGAATCGAACCCCTGATCCTCCAGTCAGTAGTGGGCCACACTAGACCTGCACCACAGCCGCTCAGGGTGTGTTTACAGGGTGTGTCTGTGTCTTGAGAATTTTTTTAAATACAATGTTCAAATCTGAATATTTTGTAATATGTCTGGAAAAATTACCTTAAATTGTGCTAGTCAGAGTTTTCGGTCATGTAATCCATGTCCACATTTGCAGCAAGGACAGACTTGGTAATTTTCACTATGTTTTATGACAGAAATATTGAGGAAAATCTCCCCCCAACAAGAAAAAAAACATATTCAAAAGAGTCCAAGATTTTTATTTGTCAATACTTCCATACATACAGGACATACAGGAGAATTGAAATGCTGTTTCTCTCTCTCTTAGTGGTGTACGCAATATATAAGAAAAGAAGGAGTTAGGATGAAAAACAACAACAGCAGTCTATGTACAGTAATGCTACCCATAGTACAAATGAAGCTAAATGATAAAACCCAGCAATCCTCTATACAGAAAAAGTGGAGCCATAATATCCATAATTCCAAGTTCAATGTGGTAGTGTAGGTGCAGACAGTGACAGATTGGACTGCACATGGTCAATATTTCAATAACAGACAGCAGCAGGTATGGCATTTGTGCAAATAATAATTTGCAATCAAGCTGCAAGTGCTGGGCATGTGTGCACTACATACATGCAGTATTTCTAATATTTCTAATTCACAATTTAGCCTCAGTTTTGTAATGACAAAGGGATGCAGGGAAGTCACAAATTCTGCAGTTTTGTTATAAAAATTATTTCATTCATTTCATTCATTTTCTTCCGCTTAATCCTTTTTTGGGTCGCGGGAGGCTGGAGCCTATCCCAGCATCTTTGGACGAGAGGCAGGGTACACCCTGGACAGATCACCAGTCCATCGCAGGGCCAACACAGAGAGACAGACAACCATTCACTCTCACAGTCATACCCAAGGACAATTTAGAATCCCCAGTTTGATGCCAGTTAACCTAACTTGCATGTTTTTGGCATGTGGGAGTAAACCGGAGAAATCCCGGAGTAAACCCACGCTGACACAGGGAGAACATGCAAACTCCACACAGATCACTGTTGGTCGGGGGCTGGGATCGAACCCAGGATCCCCCGGCCAAGGGTGAGTTGCTGTGCTGCCGCAGTGCTGACCACTCCGCCATCGTGCCGCCTAAAAATTATTTATAATCACAAAATAGGACTTCAAACTTATGTTTTTTTCACATTTCCATTTTTTTGTCCTGTCCAGCACCTTGGGAAGCAGAACAAATATATTTGCTTTGCCAAAAGGATCTCTGCTCATATTTGATATATGTTATATACAGTATAAATAGTACCTGTATTTATTGACTCCTCTTGCTGTATAATAACTTAAATACTTTATTTAAATTGTAGTACGCTGCATGTCCACCAAATGCATTTTTTTTGTCACTGGACTAGCCTGAACCTCTCTTTTACAGCACTTGTGTGCTGCACTCTGGAAACAAAAGTCTGTGCTCTGTATCCTAGCAACAGCTTGTCACTCACATCTCAGCACTTCTGCTTTTCCCATCGAGACTTTCTACTTATTTTTTAATAGCAATACCAACAGTCTAAATAATGGACAGGAAATGCAATCTGGCATTGGCAGCAGCTCTGGATGCAAAATATGATGACATGGAAAAGAAAACAAGAGTCTGGGTACATGACACCAACCTGTCGAGGAAACATCTGGGAGAGTAGCACCGACTTGTACAGGAGTTGCACATTTCAAGGAGTGTTTTAAATTGACAGGAGTCAGTTTGAACTGGTTTTGGAGGAGATCAGCCCGTCAATTTCTCGGATTCAGAGTAATTACAGAGAGCCCTTCTGCCCTCCTAAGGTGAGTAGAATAGTCTATGGTCAAAGTTTCATTTATTTTTACATCCATTTTCATAAAACTCATGATGAGATGTGCTCAACACACGGTTTCCTAAACTCTTAAATGACTGTCAGTATATGATCACATTTCACATTGGAGGTATTTCCATTTTTTGCAGTCATCATCTGTACAAATTCACATACAGTAATATCAGTTAACTGCCTTATCTACTACAACAAACTTGTAAGAAATATGACCGTGACGAAGGCACAAACACTCACCTGGCATGCCGACAGATGTGGACACGTTCCTCAAAGCTTTTGCTTTCTAAGTTTGATCATGGTATCCTTTTAGTGTCAGATCAAAGAGTACTGGGTTGTCTGATACAGTGAGGGTCAGGCTATAAAGTAAAACCGTTCTCTTCTTCCTGTACCTGTGTCCAATGTCCCCCTCTTCCTTAATTCTGATTGGCTGGTTAGAAAGGTTTGACACAGATGAGCACAACTGTTCTCTAAAAAGCTAAACTTTTTTCAGTTTTCAGCAACCTGAGTGCTGCGACAAAAAACAGTCACCACTGACAGTGTTTTACCGTCAAGGGCACTCAGCACTGTATATGATGGACTACATAGAGAATGAATAGAAAATAGTCGCCCACAGCAGAAAAAAAAAAGATGTTTGGTGAACACGTAGCCTTACTTATGCTGGACCCGATGGGGGGAATGGGGGAGGTAATTGAAGGGATATGAATTGGTTAGAAGAGATGGGAGGAGAGGGAAAAAAAAGCCAAAGGAAGAGAAAACACATTTCCAATTTTGTATGCAATATACTGAGACACTGATATGATAGTTTGTCACATATCTTACATTTGATGAATTTCTTTATAAATGAAGAGTTTGTTTGCAAAAACCGATAAATGCCACTTCCATGAAAATTTCAGTCTTTACATCAAACAACTGTTAACATTACCTACTTATAGAAGTTCAAATCGTTTTGTCTCAAAAGTTGATATGTCCTATGTTATAGACGTTACAAATTCATATTTGTTTTTTGTTTTTTTTTTCAAAAGCCGATAAATGCCTGGAGCGTTTTTTTTTTTTTACAAAAGTAGATAACTCCACCAGGCAAATCAGCGCTTGGTATTTGGGTCACGTGACTCATCTTGGCTGCCTTCCAGGTCTGCTTGCTCTGAATGATTTTCCTGGCTGTGTTCGGAATGTTCACTCACTCCCTCCCTCCCTACTCACTATATAGTGAATTTAGATATAGTGGACTATACAGTAAACTCAATATAACAATAAAATTGACCACTTTTGGACACTACTAGCTTGTTATCATGTGAGACAGTAAAATGTAACAGACTAACGGTGGCAAAAAAATAAATACCTGCCTGTAATTTGTAGTAAATATGTATTAAATCAAATCGTTTTTGCTGAATTATTAAACATAAATATCTTCAGGTAGTTTATGTAGTGATGTGAAGCTCTTCTCTCGCTGCTCCGTTGGCGGTGCATTCACTATATAGTCCACTATATGGGGAAGGAGTGAGCATTTTGAGCACAGCACCTGCTTGCTGTGAGTGATTTCCCTGCCAGTTTTTTTTTTTTTTGTTTGTTTTTTACAATTTTGTTGCATTTTATGTCAAATATGGATAATTTTGATGAAGCAGATGAACCAGAGATGTGTTCACCAGTAGGGGGCAAACAAGGTCAGAACAGCGAACAATATTCAGAATTCTTGCTATTATTATCTTCTATCATCAGAATTCTTGCTACTTTGCTGCTGTATGCCTCTGCACATTAACATTAACCGCAACCATTTGCACAAATGCCATATCTGCTGCTGTCTGTCTGTCACTGCAATGCTGATCACGTGCAGTCCGATCTGTTACTGTCTGCACCTACACTACCACACTGAACTGCGACTACAGGTACTACATCTCTAGTTGTCTGTATATAGGATTGCTGGGTTTTATCATTGTTAATCGTTTATCTCAATTTTGCATTTTGGGAGGTCTGGGTCTTTCTTGTCGCCATTTGCACCACAGGTTGCATTACTGTACATATTGTATATTAGACTGTTGTTGTTTTCTTTTTTCCACCCTTATTCCTTTTCTTTTTATACTGTGCACACCAATGAAGAGAGAGAGAAACACCATTTCAATTCTCCTGTATGTCCTGTTCGTATAGTAGTATTGACAATAAAATCTTTGAATCTTGAATTATAGCTTTATTATACAATTTTACTGAGGGCCTAAATCAGTGTGTCAATCATACTACATTGATGCTTATAGACATTCAAGTATGTTCCAGACAAAATAGCATAGTTTTCGGGACTTGTCTGTTTTTGCAAAAAAAAAAAAAAAAAGTACTAATAAATTGCCAATAAGTAACAATGAGTTGATATTTGATTTTTTTCTTTGTGTCTGAGATACTCATATGTCTTAGACCATGTGACCATGTCTTAGAAGCTGATTTGGAAATAATAGCACCTATAAACCTACAGATGAAAGTGTTTTTTCTCATTTTGAACACAACTGGACTTACCTGTTTTTGCAAAAGAACTCTTCAAATATTTCTTATTATATTATATTCCTTATTTATTTCTTTAAAAATAATGTAATTGTGCTAAAACAATTATAAGATCCTAAGGGAGGCTGAACTTGAGCATGCTGCGCTCCATCTGAAAAGCAAAGAAGGAGCCCCCACATGCTTTATCTATAGGCTGTTTGTTCTCATCCGGGAATCTGGTGCAGGATTGATAGTGTCGGTGTACGGACCAGCACGTGGTCCTTTACCCCAGCCTGATTTAGTGCCACTGCACCAGTGACTTTGATTAACATGAGGACTTTTTACAACCTGCACTCAACAACCAAGATTTACTGTATCCCATTCACCCCAGACCGGAAACGGAGCGAAAAGGAGACAACGGTGAGAGAGCGAGTGGAGATATGAAGACAGACAGGCTGGGGTGGTATGATAAAAGAAAGTAAAAGAAAGTAAAACACAGAAGAGAGAAAAAGAGACTGGAGGAGGTAAAGAGAGGCAAGACCTGGCAGCTTTCCCAGAGAAATATGTCCTTCTGTAATAAGCTGATAACATCCTTTCACCGCCATCATGTACAGCTCTATACAGAGATGTGTTTGAGGCCACACTTGTGGCAAATGGTGGGAGTTGTGTTGAAAGGATGGGGTCATATATACGGCTGGAGATATAGAAGGTAACAGAAGGAAAATAAAACTTGCTCCAGTCTTCTCATTCTATAACCACATTATTAAGTATCCATAAATTAGAACATTCATTTGTCAACATGAGCCCCAGGGATATTCTTTGCTTCTTTCAAACTCTTATGTACAAGGTGTTAAAACTATTTCTTCCACCCCGTACCCCTGCCTCGAGCCATATTTACTATTCCAGGAGAAGACAAGCAGGCATCCAAGGGGACCTTAATGTCACCAGAACAGGTTTAACATTTGCCATCGTATAAAGTGGCTTTGCGGCCCCAGCCAACGAGTAGCCTCAGACGTCTGAAAATTGCCTGGCCACCCTTCCTGCACATAAAAAGCTTTCTGTCACCTCATTTTTCAGGTGAATCTCTCACTGTCCCTCCTTCCCTCCTCTTCTTTTTGCTTCCCCACCGTTCATTTTTGCCCTTTTTTTTTTTTATTCACATGTAGGAAGAGCTCGCCTTTTCTGGCCACGGAGAGCTAGGTAATAGGTTTCAGAGAAAGTAATGGGAGATATTCTACTTCCAACCAACTCCCCTGTTTTAGCTCTTGGCTAGTGTGAGGGTGCGTCGTATGAATAAGGAAAAACGGGGTAGCTTTCAGCTGTAAGTAATGGCTTTCTGTATAGTTCTAGGCAGCCCTGAAGCTTATTCCCACTCAGCACCATCAGGGTGCTCAGCAGTGTCAGCCCTGCTTTGTATGGTACCCCACCTTTTTTTTTTAATCTTCCTTTTACCCTTTGGATCATCGGGTTTAGTGGAATTTTAAAAAAAAATTGTGCAAGTAAAAAAAAAATAAAAAAATAAAATGCAAACACTCAGTCTGACAAAAGCACATAATGTCAGGACCTTGTGCACTGTCTGGTCTTGGGCATGTGTGCACATGTGAAACACTGTAATTGACAACACTTTGCAGCTTTGTAGCGATAAAGCTGGAACAAGTATTTTGTCATCCTTGGTTTTATTCCTCCTTCTCCCCCCATCCCTGTGCCCCCCTCGGCCAAACTCCTGATTAGCTGCTCCTTTTCATCTGAGTGCCAGCGGCTCCCCATTCACGTAAGGCCCATCTTAATAAAAATAATCTGCATTTGTATAGCACCTTTCAATATTACAATTCCACAGTGCTTTGTGAACTAAAATGCCTCACCCAGAATATACGGCAACAAGGGAGTTAACCGTTGGAAAGACAATGCGTTCCCACGCAAGTAAATCTAAGCTCATAAAAGTGCAAAAAAAAAAAAAATCATTCAAGTGTGTCCACAGTTGAGATGTATGTTTGCACTAATGGGCTTACATCACTCTCATGTACGTGCGCAGCCATCGACAGTCATGCAGGCATCTGTTGGTGTCATTCACACTCCTGGAGCTCGGATATATTTGCATTCCCTTAGCTACTCAGTACGTTGCATATTGAATGTTTATAATATCACCGCCTTCATTATGATGCAGATCAGCTCTCCTCCCTCATAACCTACCTCTTCTTCAACCTCTTAGGCAGTAGGGAAAATGTTATTGCCTCAACGTGCACTGTTGGCATGTGTGTGTGTGTGTGTGTGTGTGTGTGAATGAATGAAACTGTCTCTGGGTTGTGCTGTGTGTCTAAACCCATATGGTGACTTTCTCAATCTTGATGGCAACTTCTCCCGCCCCCCTTTTTTTGGGGTGGGTGGGGGTGGGGGCTGCCATATTCCTTTGCACTGGTTCACCAGTTTTCTTTGCCTTCCAGGCGTACATATTCAGCACAGGCCTCATCGCAGAGCATCAGAGAAAATTTATGGCTGCTTAAGATTCAAGTCCCCCACCACCAGCAGCACCACTACATCCACTCAGACTTGGCGTTCGAGTGGGGTTGGAATAAGCTTTGGATTTTTTTTTCTCTTTCCCTCTCTCTATGGCTCCTTACACTCTTGGCTTTATTTCTCCTTTATCTTATTCCGACTACCATCTTCTTTTTGCTTCCTCTTCCCAGCTTCCTTTATCGTTCTTCTAGTTCTCAACTCTGACCCCTTCTCTCTCCCTCTCCCTCTTTAGGGTAATTGTCTATTTATCAGTGAGTCATCTGAATTGTCAGCTGTACGTCTTCTTCTGTCCTCACACACAAAACGTTCCCTTTTCTATTATATATATATTTTGCCAGCACAACTGTGGCATCCTGCCGTGCTACCTCGTACAGGTTTTATAAGCTCAAATACAACTACCCACTCAGCTATTGTTTTTTAAAACATGTTTTATACTGTAGCTTTGCAGCAGTAAAAGAAACCACCCAAGGATGCATGCCTATAAGACAGGTGCAAACACGCAAGCGGCCCCTTTTGTGCAGAAAATGTGAAGCACTAAAGCCGTTTATGTATGACATAGTGTGACAGGCTGCTGGCTAAAACCTTGGTAATATCCTCCAGGAAGGAAAACAACCTTTTGTCACTTGAAGGGTAGCCTCATTTGTCACTCTAAGGGACTTATATGCAGACACTGATGGGACGTACTCTCCCTGTGAAACCAACATTAATGTGCGTATGACTGTGCGTGCATGCGTGTGCTGCGGGAACAACAGCGCGGCGCGGTGATGGAGTGACAGGCGGCCTGAGTGATTAATGAGCCTTCTTAATAATGCATGGCGGCACAGAAAGAGTGCATTGACAAATTTGAGAAAAGAACAGGATTGAAGAGAGATCAAACTCATGGGGAAAAACACACACACAAAAGAGACTGAGCCAAGGGTACAGATGGTGGCAGACATAGATTGGCAGCTAATTTTATCCAAATATAGATAGACAGAGAAAAGGTAGAAGGTGAGATTAAGATGGAACGACAGATGGATTGGTCGAGTCATCCTCCATGAAACGCTGAGATTGGCCTGAGGTTTTTTTCCCCACTGGAACTAAAAACAAAATGCAACAGCCAGGCTCTGCGTTTTTCCTCTCGGTGTCTCTCTGACTTTTTGTCTGTCTGTCCAGTGGGGAGGAGAGCAGTTGAAATCTGGCTGGAGCTTCCTGACATGCAGCAGAAGAGTTCACTGACATTCGAAAGTATCATAATAATGAATCTTTGGGTCTGTGTCTGTCTGTCTTGTTTTGATCTTTAATTATTTTTAGTGGCGACAAATGATGAATTGATTACACTTTCGAAATTGCTAGTTAATTGATATTAATTGTAATTTAATCTCTGATTTTTTTTAAAATAAAATGTACCTTATGTTATGTATGAGGAATGAGGGACTGGAGTCTCGTCTGTCATCCAGCAAGTCCACTCTTTATTATCAGAACAGGAAGGGCCGTGCCGCCTGACGTCACACGAGGGGCGGGTACTGTAGCACGCACACACCACGCTCACTACACCACAGTTCCCCTCCCCCTTACAAAAATGCAAACCACACACACAATCGAGACCCTCCTCAATTTATGATCCGAATGGTGCGCTAAGGAACAAGGAATCATGAACTGTAGGAAAATGGCCTTTCACAGTCACACAAAAATAACTCAAACCAGCATTTTTTTTTCTTTTCAAAATACACACCAAATAAGTAAAACAATCCCATAACATACATACTCACATGCACATCAGCAGAGTATATGTATTATTTACATCAAGAGTATTTAAGTCACACCTAGGTCCACCGGCAGCCAGAGGTAACACCGGCCCGGAGGACCAAGGCAGCCCCAAATCACGCACGCCCCTGGCCGCTGACGATAGGACCGGCTTGGAGGTCCCGGGCAGCCCCACGGCATGAACGCCCCTAGCCGCCGTCTGCCTCCGGGATCAAAACCAACCTCTTCCACAAAAATATCACTCTTCACCACCGATTGCCTCATTCCTCGGGAACCGCCGTGCTGCTGTCCGGCATACCGTTTCTCCGTGCTCGTTGGTCCGCTCCCGACCGCTTTCAACACCACTGCAGCTGCCATCGTTGTCCTGAACACTCCGGCCCCTCGTGGCTGAACTCCGGAAAGAACCGAAGCCTGCTCGTCGGCACCGCTCACTGTCTCGGGCGCCTTGCTGTAATGCCCAGCACCCTCGTCCAGGGTGGCCTGAGCTCTGGCACTGAGACACTGCCCGACTTCCGTGGCGCACGGTTGCTGTTGCTCACTCCCGGGGCTCACAGCATTGCTTTCGTTGGTGACACTCTCTGACCCGGGAGTTTCGTCGCTGCTCTCGGTACCCTTGTTCCAGGCACTCCGCTGCGTCGTCTCCATGCCCGGTCATAGCTGCTCTCCCTCAGGGCTCTCAGCGTCACTTTCCGACCTGAGCGTTTCGTTGCTGCTCTCGGTACCCTTGTTCTAGGTGCTCCGCTGCGTTGTCTCCATGCCCAGCTGTCACTGTTCTTTCCCAGGGCTCTCAGCCTCCATGGTCCCGCTCACTCTCTGCTTAGTCTCCAGCTGCGGGGATGACTCCTGCTACTCTCCCTCTCCACTGTTGTTGCACACCGTGCCGTCCGACTCATCAGCGCAATGGTCCTGTACCATGCCGAGCTCCTTGACTGGCATGCTGTCTTCAGTGACCAGGGACTCTTCCACTCGTGGCCCCGGTCCTACCTTGAGGTCTAGCTGGTAGCTCATAGCTTGGTTTTGGCACGAAGTTAGCTTAGCGGCTAACCTGTCTATAGGCACAAAATGGGTCGTTGGCTTCCCCAAACTAACTAGCTTAGCCGTCTCTGGCGCCAACAGCTCCATTACCCACAGCTTCATGGTCCTCGTCTGCTTGGCAAAGTACTCGGCCAGCCACTCGACAGCAACCTCGTAGTACTCCGTTTCACCCAACGTACCGAAAATTCTTTGGCCCGCCGCGCCGAGATTGTGGGCCAGAAGTGCTCGCCTTTGTCTCCTGTTGCATCTACTTAAGCTCAGTGCCCTAATATAATCCTCAAACATGGTCGTCCACTGCGGCCACAGGATTACCGGCTCTCTTGTGTACTCTAGAAACGGTGCTAGTGGTGGCGGTAGCGCGTACGCTCCCATAGTTTTTATCCTTGTCTCCAAATGTTATGTATGAGGAATGAGAGGCAGGAGGCTCTTGTGTCATGCGTACCCGCCCTTGGTGTGACGTCAGGGGCGGGTATGGCAGCACGCACACAGCACAATCACTGCACCACACCTTAAATTTGTCATTTTTCAAGTTTTTTGTACTTTTATTATTAGCATGAGAATGGACAAATATTCTTACTTTCTGCTGCTGCAGGTTTATTATTATTCCAAAATGTCAACATAATGACAAATACTACCCAGAATATTTTCCACAAAAACATCAGAAGTACTGCTTGTGCAGAACAGAGGGGAAGGGCATGATAACCTCATTGTAACATTACTTAAAATACTGATACAATTCACTGTCCAACTATACTCTTGTTAACACTACATAAGAGAAAACAATAGAGAAAACCACTTAAATTAGGAGCTTTTAACAATTATACACATACATAAAGGAGTGCATTAATTACCTGCAGTTCCCCAGCAAGGTCTCCAACCTCAACTTGTTGTTGGCATTGTTGTGTAGTAACAGAAGTGCAGTAGTCTTCATATAAGTTACAGTGGTGTGAAAAAGTGTTTGCCCCTTCCTGATTTCTCATTTTTTTGTATGTTTGTCACACTTAAATGTTTCAGATCATCAAACAAATTTAAATATTAGACAAAGATAACACAAGTAAACATAAAATGCAGTTTTTAAATGAAGGTGTTTATTATTAAGGGTAAAAAAAATAATCCAAAACTACATGGCCCTGTGTGAAAATTGTCCCCTCTCCCCCATTTAAAACATAAATTAACTGTGGTTTATCACATCTTTGGAAAGCTGAGTTCAATTTCTCTAGCCACACCCAGGTCTGATTACTGCCACACCTCTTCTCAATCAAGAAATCACTTAAATAGGACTTGCCTGACAAAGTGAAGTAGACCAAAAGATCCTCAAAATCTAGACCTCATGCTGTGATCCAAAGAAATTCAGGAGCAAATGAGAAACAAAGTAATTGAAATCTGTCAGTCTGGAAAAGGTTATAAAGCCATTTCTAAAGCTTTGGGACTCCAGCGAACCACAGTGAGAGCCATTATCCACAAATGGTGAAAACATGGAACAGTGATGAACCTTCCCAGAAGTGTCCGGCCAACCAAAATTACCCCAAGAGCACAGCGACGACTCATCCAAGAGGTCCCAAAAGACCCCACAACGACATCCAAAGAACTGCAGGCCTCACTTGCCTCAGTTAAGGTCAGTGTTCATGACACCACCATAAGAAAGAACTGGGCAAAAATGGCCTACATGGTAGAGTTCCAAGATGAAAACACTGCTGAGCAAAAAGAACATAAAGGCTCATCTCAGTTTTGCTAGAAAACATCTTGATGATCCCCAAGACTTTTGGGAGAATCGTTTGTGGACTGACGAGACAAAAGTTGAACTTTTTGGAAGGTGTGTATCCCATTACATCCGGCATAAAAGTAACACAGCATTTCAGAAAAGGAACATCATACCAACAGTAAAATATGGTGGTGGTAGTGTGATGGTCTGGGGCTGTTTTGTTGATTCAGGGCCTGGAAGACTTGTGTTAAATGGAACCATGAATTCTGCTGTCTACCAAGAAGTCCAGCCATCTGTTTGTGACCTCAAGCTGAAGTGTGCTTGGGTTAGCAGCAGGACAATGATCCAAAACACACCAGCAAGTCCTCCTCTGAATGGCTTAAGAAAAACAAAATGAAGACTTTGGAGTGACCTAGTCAAAGTCCTGATCTGAATCTGATTGAGATGCTGTGGCATGACCTTAAAAAAAGCAGTTCGTGCTTGAAAACCCTCCAATGTGGCTGAATTACAACAACTCTGCAAAGATGAGTGGGTCAAAATTCCTCCACAACGCTATAAAAGACTCATTGCCAGTTATCGCAAATGCTTGATTGCAGTTGTTTCTGCTAAGGGTGGCCCAACCAGTTATTAGGTTTAGGGGCAATCACTTTTTTACACAGGGCCATGTAGGTTTGGATTTTTTTTTCCACTTAATAATAAACACCTTCATTTAAAAACTACATTTTGTTTTTACTTATCTTTGTCTAATATTTAAATTTGTTTGATGATTTGAAACATTTAAGTGTGGCAAACATACAAAAAACAAAGAGAAATCAGGAAGGGGGCAAACACTTTTTCACACCACTGTATCTTGTTTACTGTGGTGGGTCTCAAAGGCAATTCATAAGTGCAGTTGTTGGGCTCAATATGAATTATTTCAAGCAGACCCTCATCGTCCACAATACAGTACTAATCGACCTGCAAGCAGTAGCTACCCATTCTGCGATCACTGTGGAAAATTTGTTGATTGTTGGGTTGTGCAACTAGCATAGTAAGCAAAACAGTTTGAAGTGGTGCTTTGTGCTGCTGCTGATGTAACCTTGCTAACACTCCAGCTGTACAGTCCCACCCCTCCTTCCTCTCCCTGCAGCGCCTCTGTCTCCTGATCATCAGGAATCCAACACACAGAGAGCCCAGGGACCTGGCAGTCTCTTTCAGAATGTTATGCAAGCAGAGAAACTCAGCTGTAACACGCTCCTTGCTCTGTAAACCAACCATTAGAAGATTCTGCTGGCTGGAGATGTTGTTTGCCAAGCAGAAAGTCGTCAGGAACTGATATATACACACAAACAGTCATACAAGACAGAGAACATAAGAGCACAGAATGGCTGTGTGTATGTGTGCTACCATTTCCTAAACAGTGGGCATGCATCTCAAACATGGCAAGACAACAAGGTCAAAAACATGATTAATCAGTTGTGATCAATAAGATAGATTGCAATCAAAGAGGTGTTGAGTTAATTGCAATTAACTCGATTAATGCTTTCAACACTAATTATTTTGTATAAAGGGCAGTCACGTTAAAAAATTTTTCAGAAAATACATCTTTGTTTTTTAACGTTTTCACAAGTTAAAATGACCAATAAAGACACCTTTATAGATGGAAGGGTTAGTTTATATTAACAATTTAGGGAGCCCTACTCATGTGGTTACAGTTGCCATTAATGCCATGGTTTTGTGTGTCTGTAAAGCCCATATTGTGATATTTTTATAACAATGTTGGTTTACAGATTAGCTGGAGTCTTAGTTTTGAATACGCTAGGTTCTTTGTTTTACCTGGTTCAAAGCAGTCTTTAAAATTCAGTGGTGTGAAAAAGTGTTTGCTCCCTTCCTGATTTCTTTTTTTTTGTATGTTTGTCACAATAAATGTTTCAGATCATCAAACAAATTTAAATATTAGACAGAGATATCACAAGTAAACACAAAATGCAGTTTTTAAATGGTGTTTATTATTAAGGGTAAAAATAACCACACCTACATGGCCATGCATGTGTGAAAAAGTGATTGCCCCCCGTTAAAACATAAATTAACTGGTTTATCACATCTTTCGAAAGCTGAGTTCAATTTCTCTAAACACACCCAGGCCTGATTACTGGCACACCTGTTCTCAATCAACTTCTGATTGTCTACCAAAAAATCCTGAAGGAGAATGTCTGGCCATCTGTTCGTGACTTCAAGCTGAAGCGCACTCGAGTTCTGCAGCAGGACAATGATCCAAAACACACTAGCAAGTCCACCTCTGAATGGCTTAAGAAAAACAAAATGAAGAGTCTGGTGAGGCCCAGTCAAAGTCCTGACCTGAATCTGATTGAGATGCTGTGGCATGACCTTAAAGAGGCGGTTCTTGCTCAAAAACCCTCCAATGTGGCTGAATTACAACAATTCTGATAAGATAAGTGGGCCAAAATTCCTCCACAGCGCTGTAAAAGACTCATTGCCAGTTATCGCAAATGCTTGATTGCAGTTGTCATGGTTTGTTTAGCTGGAGGCTCACGTGCAAGGCATCTAACACCAGAGGAAGCCCACAGACTTGGGGAAGCACGTTTACGCATACTTTATTGAAAATGCACAACAGTATGGAAGAGAGCATATGCCGGGGAAACTCACAGCCTGTAAGAGAGAGAGCGAGAGCTGGTTAGCTGTGAGGAAAATGACTGGGAATAAAGGGGGCGTGTGCTGTGGTGATCTTACGAGAGTAGAGCAGAGAACCTGGCAGTGAAACCCAGCAGGGAGTTGGAGGAGCCAGCTGGACAAAGCTGGCAGAAGGAGAGGAGGAGCAGTGGAGCTGGGGAGAGTCTGACCGGGTTGAGTTGGAGAGCTTTGATGATGAGGCAGGTGAGCACACTGCAATCCCAGGGACACACCGCTGAGATGGCAGCAAACTGGGGAAAGAGAAGGAGTAGGGGAATTAGGACGAGTTTCAGTAACAACTTTGAAACCAACACTTTAAGGCAGCAGTACCCAACGGTCCAGCGCTGAAGCATTCACGAACTGATGCTTATAAGCTCTGGCAGAGAAAAGGCAGCAGGTGCGTCCACTCACACAGGTGCGTTGATGGCCTGTGGAACCGGGAAACGGGAAACGGGTGGAGAACCTCCCACAGAAAGGGAGGAGGAGTGCGCTCACCCAATCATCACAGTGCCCCCCTCAAGGGGCGCCTCCTGGTGACCCACTGGGTTTATTGGGATGAGCTCAGTGAAAGGCACGGACCAGCCCCTTGTCATGGAAGTTAGCACTGGGGATCCATGATCTCTCTTCTGGTCCATAGCCCTTCCAGTGGACCAGGTAATGCAAGCCCTGGCCCCGATGGTGAATGTCCAGAATCCTTTGAATGGTGTAGGTGGTCTGGCCATCGAGGATCCAGGGGGGAGGAGGCAGCTTTGGGGGGGGCCAGAGAGAGCTGGTGGAGTGGGGCTTGATCTAGGAGACGTGGAATGTGGGGTGAATGTGGAGTGTTGGCGGCAGTTTCAGACGGACCGTCACGTCGTTGATGATCCTAGAGATGGGAAAGGGACCAAGGAAGCAAAGTGACAGCTTCCTAGACTCCATCTTCAGAGTAACCTAGTCCACCGACAACCACACGCTCTGATCAACTGCATATTTAGGCGCCGGGACCTGCCTGTGGTCCGCATACTGGCGATTCCGCTCAGCCGAATGGAGAAGGGCAGCCCGGGTGGACCTCCACAAGTGGTGGCAGTGGCGAGCATGGGCCCCCACAGATGGCATGGCCACGTCCCTCTCTGCCATCGGCAGGCGGGGAGGAGTGTAGCCCATTGACGCCTTGAATGGCGTTACTCTGGTGGCTGAGGAGATGGCAGAATTGTAGGCGTACTCCACCCAGGTCAGATGGGAGCTCTAGGTGGACAGGTTGCAGGAAGCCAGGCATCTCAGGGCGGCCTCCAGGGATTGGTTAGCATGCTCAACCTGCCTGTTGCTCTGAAGGTGGTAACCGGAGGTGAGACTGACTGTGGTGCCCAGGGAATGACAGAAGGATTTCCAGACTTGAGAGATGAATTGGGGCCCCGGTCAGACACAATGTCCAGAGGGATACCATGAAGGCAGATAACATGAGTGGTGAGCAAATTGGTGGTCTCAGAGGCAGAGGGCAACTTGTGGAGGGGCACCAAATGGATGGCTTTAGAGAAGCGATCTATGATGGTAAGAATAACAGTGTTGCCCTGTGAGGCGGGGAGACCCGTGACAAAGTCCATGGCAATATATGACCAGGGGCGACTGGGGACCGGCAGGGGGTACAGGAGATCAGCAGTAGGTGAAGAGTCTGACTTGTTTGTGGCACTTACTTGACAGGCTTTGACGTAGTCGTGAACGTCCGTCCGCAGTGTCGGTCACCAGAAAAACCACTGAACCAGCTTTGCAGTGTGGGATATGCTGGGATGACAAGCAGAATGGCTGGTGTGTCCCCACTGGATGACATCACTGCGGAGAGAGGAAGGGAAGAACAAGCGGTCGTTGGGGCCTCCCTTGGGCTTGGGTTCCCTGCCTGCGGGACCCTCTGCTCAGTCTCCCAAGAGAGGGCGCCCACTATGCACGAAGAGGGCACAATGGGTTCAGGAGGAAGATGGGACGAGGATAGGTCGGAGGTGAACTGGCGAGAGAGAGCATCAGGCTTAATGTTACGTGATCCAGGCCGATAGGTGATAGTGAGATTGAACCTAAGAAAAAATAAGGCCCAACGGGCCTGCCTGGAATTAAGCCTGCGGGCCGACTTTAGATACTCTAAATTTTTATGGTCGGCTCACACGATGATGGGGTGAACGGCTCCCTCTAGCCAATGCCTCCATTCCTCTAGTGCCAATTTAATGGCCAGCAGTTCTCGATCTCCTACATCGTAATTCTTCTCGGCCAGGGTCAACCGCTGAGAGAAATACACGCATGGGTGGAGCTTCTGATCAGAGACTGACCGCTGCGAAAGGACAGTGCCCACCCCTGAATCAGAAGCATCCATCTCTACCACAAACTGGAGTTGAGGGTCGACCTGTGTCAGAATGGGCGTTTTGGAGAATAAAGCCTTCAGCTCAGCAAAGGCCTGCTCTGCCGCCTCAGACCATTTAAAGGGGACTTTGGTCGAGGTCAGCTGAGTGAGGGGCTGATCAACCCTACTGTAATTTCTAATGAACCTCCGGTAGAAATTAGCAAAGCCCAAGAAACATTGGAGGTGTTTCCTAGATTGAAGGGTAGGCCAATCAAGCACTGTCCTAACCTTGGCCTGGTCGGCCTTCAGCACACTTTCAGCCGCAACAAAGCCCAGGAAGGACGTGGAGCGGGTAGAAAACTCACACTTCTCGGCCTTCACAAAGAGCTGATTCTCCAGAAGCCATTGTAACACACCCCAGACGTGGACTGTGTGTTCCTATGCCGTGTGGGGAAAAAATCAAAATATCATCCAGGTATACAAAAACAAATTGGTTCACCATATCATGGAGGACGTCATTTATCATACAATGGAAGACGGCGGGGGCGTTGGTAAGGCCAAAGGGCATCACAAGATATTCAAAGTGACCCAAGTGCGTTTTAAACACCGTCTTCCATTCATCCCCCTCGCATATGTGAACCAAATGGTATGTGTTGCGCAGATTGAGTTTAGGAAACACCCGCACACGCTAAATGAGCTTGAATGCGGAATTGATCAGGGGCAATGGGTATTTGTCCTTAACAGTGATAGCGTTAAGCTCGTGGTAGTCAATGCAGGGACACAGGGATCCGTCCTTCTTTCCCACAAAAAAAAAAAACCCGCTCCGAGTGGAGCCGAACAGGGCCAAATAAGGCCGGTATTCAGGGAGTCCTTGATATAACTTTCCATCGCCTCCCTCTCCGGTCCTGAATGGCTGTAGAGCCGGCTGGACTGCAACCTCACGCCCGGGAGGAGGTCTATGGCACAGTCGTAGGAGCGGTGAGGTGGTAAAGGGAGAGCCCTCGACTTGCTAAAGACCTCCCCAAGGTCATGGTAGACCTTGGGCATGAGGCTGAGGCCCAGTGGCTCCGCTGGACGGGAGGTGATGGAAAGTGAAGGAGAACAGGCAGCCAAACTGAGCCATGAGGATACACAAAAGGGGCTCCAAGAGGAAATTGAATTTTTTGCCCAATTGATAATGGGGTTATGTCTCCAGAGCCAAGGGTAACCTAAGACCACCGGGGAAGATGAACTAGGGAAAATGGAAAAAAAGAGAGTGACTCCGGGTGGTTCCCGGAAAGAAGCTGTTCGGCCCCTGAATCAAGTAATGCTGAAACCTTCATCTCGGCCCCTGGTAACTGAATGAGAGCCGGCAACGAAAAGTTATCAGGGGAATTGATGGGAACCCCGCCACCCAGACCCCCCACGGCTATGGACAGGCCAAATCTTTTGATCTTGACCAGGCAGTTGTGTACTTTGTGCTCCGCGGAGCCGCAAAATATACAGGCGCCAGTCATTTTACCGCACTGATGCTCCTCCTGAGTCAATTGGGTCTGGCCCAGGACCATTGGCTCGGAAGAGGAATCCAGCTCGGTGAAGCACATAGCCGGGGGGAATGATCACACAAAGGACAGGGCGAGGAAGGTCTCCTGCTCCTTCGCATGTTTGTGGTACCGATTGTCCAGGCTCATGGCCTGTTCAGCTCGTCCAGAGAGGAGGGTTGCACATGAACCGCCAGGTCGTTGTGGAGGTTGGATTTCAGACCCAGGAGGAAGGCGCTGCGTAAGGGAACATCGTTCCACCCGGAGTCTGCCACAATGACCCGGAACTCGACCGAGAAATCGGCCGCAGACCAACTCCCCTGTCAAAGTGACATGAGGCAACTCATGATGTGCCCCTCACTCTCTGAGTGATTGAAAGCCCGGGAGAACTCCTGAACAAAGTGATTAAACGTGTAATTGGGACCCTCCGAGGTGCAGAGAACGGATTGAGCCCAATTGAGGGCTCGGTCCCGGAGCAGCAGGGTCAAAAAATTAATTTTAGATGTGTCGTCCGGATATTCCTCTCCCACCTGCTGTAGATAAAGGCGAATGTGGAGTAAAAACCCCTTGCATCCCCCCACCTCCCCCGTGTACGGGGCAGCCGGAGTGGTGGCTCAGTTGGTAGAGCATCCGCCCCACACCCGGGAGGCAGGGGTTCAAATCCCGGCCGGGTCATACCAAAGACCATATAAAAATGGTACTTTCCGCCTTCTAGCGTGGTGCTCAGCATAATCAGAATCAGAATCAGCTTTATTGGCCAAGTATGCACAACACATACAAGGAATTTGACTTTGGCTAAAAACTTGCTCTCGTTGTTCAGGTGAAGGATTTAAATAAGGATTCAATGACAACCACAGTATGTACAGTAAATTACAGTCTGTCCACGTTTCTATAAAAGGATGCAAATATATACAGGAATATATGCAGTTATTTACTCGGACTAACCACACTTTGCAGAAATATATGAAAAAATATACAATCACACAGTATTTCAATGTGGACTCAGATTCAGTGATATAATGTGAATGAAGTAAAAAGCAGTGTGAGAGTTATGTGCAATGTAATAATGGATGAAAAGTCATGAGTACAGCAACAGGTAGGACTAGGTGAATGTTAGGAGTTCTTCAGAGTGATGGCTTGAGGAAAGAAACTGTTCCTGTGACGGGTGGTTTTGACCTTCAGTGATCTGTAACGACGACCAGAAGATAGAAGTTCAAACAGTTTGTGGCCGGGGTGTGATGGGTCAGCACAGATGTTTCCCGCCTGTTTCCTGGTTATGGACCGATATAAGTTCTCAATGGAGGGTAGGTCGGTACCAATGATCCTCTCCGCAGACTTAATGATCCGCTGCAGTCTGGTCTTGTCCTGTTTAGTGGCAGATCCAAACCAGACAGTGATGGAAAAGCAGAGGACAGATTGGATGATGGCGGTGTAGAAGACAACCAGCAGCTCCTGAGGCAAATCAAACTTCTTGAGCTGACGCAGAAAAAACAACCTCTGCTGGGCCTTTTTCCGGACAGTGTCAATATGGGAGGACCACTTCAGGTTCCGGGAGATTGTGGTACCCAGAAACTTGAAGGAGTCCACAGTGGACACTGTGCTGTTGAGGATGGTGAGTGGGGGGAATGAAGGGGGGTGTCGCCTGAAATCCACAGTCATCTCCACCGTTTTGGCTGGGTTAAGTTCAAGATGGTTCTGGCTGCACCAGAGGATCAGCTGCTCCACCTCCCGCCTGTATGCAGACTCATCATCATCCCGGATCAAACCGATGACTGTGGTGTCGTCCGCAAACTTCAGGAGCTTCACCGAAGGGTCCTCTGAGGTGCAGTCGTTGGAGTAGAGGGAGAAGAGCAGTGGGGAAAGGACACATCCTTGGGGGGCGCCAGTACTAATTTTTCGGGAGCTGGATGTAAATCTCCCTAGCTTCACCTGTTGCCACCTGTCAGTCAGAAAGCTGGAGATCCACTGGCAGGTGGAGGGGGGCACCTTGAGCTGGAGGAGTTTCTGATGAAGAATGCCTGGGATGATGGTGTTGAACGCTGAGCTGAAGTCGACAAACAGGATCCTGGCGTACGTCCCTGGGGAGTCGAGGTGTTGCAGGATGTAATGTAGTCCCATATTCACTGCATCATCCACTGACCTGTTTGACCGGTAGGCAAACTGCAGTGGGTCCATCAGGGGGCCTGTGATGACCTTCAGGTGGTTCAGCACCAATCTCTCCAAGGATTTCATGACCACAGAGGTCAGGGCAACAGGTCTGTAGTCGTTTAATCCTGTAATAGAGGGTTTCTTGGGAACTGGAATGATGATGGAGCATTTGAAGCAGGAAGGCACTTCACGCAGCTCCAGTGATCTGTTAAAGATCCGGGTGAAGATGGGGGCCAACTCGTTGGAGCAGACTCTGAGGCAGGACGGAGACACACCATCAGGTCCTGCAGCCTTCTTGATCTTTTGTCTCTGAAAGACCCGGCGCACCTCCTCTTCACAGATCATTAGTGCTGGTGGGAGGTCAGAGTGGAGGAGGGATGGAATGTTCCTGGGGCTGCAGATAATCCTTTTGTGTGGGTGGGAGGTGAGAACTGTAGGTTCTTTTCAAACCTGCAGTAAAAGCTGTTTAGGTCATTAGCCAGCTGGAGGTTTTCCGCAGGGTGGGGGGATGGTCTCCTGTAGTTGGTGATATTCCGTAGGCCTCTCCAGACAGAAGCAGAGTTGTTAGCTGAGAAGTTTTTTTGTAACTTCACACTGTAGCTCCTCTTAGCAAGCCTGGTCTCCTTCGTCAGCATGTTTCTGGCCCGCTTGTACAGAGTCCAGTCACCAGTCCTGTAGGCCTCCTCCTTGGTCTGACGTAGCTGCTTCAGTTTAGGAATGAACCAGGGTTTATTGTTGTTGTATATGCAGAAGGTCTTGGTCTGCACACACATGTCCTCGCAGAAACAGGTGTATGATGTCACAGTGTCAGTGAGTTCATTTAAGTTAATGGCTGCAGCTTCAAAAACACTCCAATCTGTGCAGTCAAAGCAGGCTTGTAACTCCAGCTTTGATTCCTCAGTCCATTTCTTCACAGTCCTTACAACAGGCTTGGAAGTTTTTAGTTTCTGTCTGTATGTTGGAATAAGATGGAGCAGGCAGTGGTCAGAAAAACCCAGAGCTGCACGGGGGACGGCATGATAGGCATTTCTTAAAACTGTGTAACAGTGGTCAAGTGTATTTGTGTCCCTGGTGGGACATTTAATATGCTGTCTGTATTTAGGAAGCTCATTTGTGAGATTAGCTCTATTGAAATCACCCAGAATGATAAGCAGAGAGTCTGGATGTTTTTCCTCCACGTCTGCTATCTGGTCAGCGAGGAGCTGCAGTGCCTCCGTTGTACAAGCAGCAGGCGAGATATAAATTCCGACCAGAATAAATGAGGAGAACTCTCGCGGTGAATAAAAGGGTTTACAGTTTATGAACAGTGACTCTAGGTTAGGGCTACAAAACTTCTTCAACACTGTGACATCAGTACACCAACCTTCGTTTATGTAGAAGCAGATTCCACCACCCTTAGTCTTTCCAGAAAATTCTCGGCTGCGATCAGCGCGAAACAGTTGAAATCCGTCCAGACGGACCGCGCTGTCCGGGATGTGTTCACTCAGCCAGGACTCCGTGAAACAAAGGGCTCCAGATCTGCTAAAATCCCGGTTTTTGTGAGTCAGGAGCAGCAGTTCATCCATTTTGTTCGCCAAACTGCGGATATTTGCCAGATGGATCGATGGGAGCGGCATGCGAAATCCTCGTTTCTTCAGCCTGACTAACGCACCGGCACGTTTACCACGCCGCCGTCGTTTCCGGCCAGCGCCAATAGCCGCTGCTCCCACAGCTAAGATGGACTGAAAAAACTTCAGATCAGCAGCAGTAACTGGCGGAGAAGTTGCATTGGGAGGTAGTCTGAGTGAAAGTAGTTCCTCCCTTGAATAGGTGATTCGGACAGAAGAGCAGAAGTCCAAAAAAACACACAAAATTATCAAAAACATCAGAGAGTAGAAGCCAGTGGCTGCCATCCGCGGCGCCATCTTGGATTTTTTTTTTATTTTTTTTATTTTTTTTATTTTTTTTTTTACAGGGATTAGGGAAAGTTACGCACAGAGCTACCAGAGAACTGACCCCCCACTGTAGCTTTCACTACTTACAGTAGCTGTGTGGCCTAGGGTCAGAGAAACGGAGATAGGCACCGCCCCATACACCAAAAATGGTGTTCCACATGCTGTGGAAGGGAATTAACTAACTAACTAACCTGCTGTAGATAAAGGCGAATGTGGAGTAAAAATCCCTTGCATCCCCCCACCTCCCCCGTGTACGGGGCAGGTGACAGAACAGTGATGGTGCGGCGGGAAGTAGACCCCGCCAGGGCAGTAGGAGGAGGGGAAGGCCCCGGATGAGACAGATAGCCAAGATGTTTGACAACAGTGGCCAACAGATGCGTGACTGTTTGGCACTGCTCAGAGAGCTTGGCAATTTGCCGCTCCGTAGTGGCTAACCGGAAGGACGCTGAGTGCTCCCCTGGTGAAGTGCCTGCTGAGCCTTGAACTTGGCTGGACTGTTCTGTCATGGTTTGTTTAGCTGGAGGCTCATGTGTGAAGTACCGAGCACCAGAGAAAGCACACAGACTTGGGGAAGCACGTTTACGCACACTTTATTGAAAATACGCAACAGGATGGAACAGAGGACACGCTGGGGAAACACACAGTCTGTAAGAGAGAGAGCGAGAGCTGGTTAGCTGTGAGGAAAATGACTGGGAATAAAGGGGGCGTGTGCTGTGGTGATCTTAAGGGAGTAAAGCAGAGAACCCGGCAGTGAAACTGTCATGAATGCCCTTCGGGGAAGAGAGGTGAGACCCACCTGCTGAACTGTGAGTTTGGGCAATTTATTGAAAAACAAACAACAAAGTTCAACAAGGTGCTCAAAATGCAAAATAACAACGAGGGAGAAAACTTATAAGAATAGCGCCAGAGCAGAAATAGGCTCTGGTGGCAATGAAGAGAGGCTTGTAGATACACTTGATAAGTCAAGGCAGTGGCACATGGGAATGAAATAACTCCCCTTAAATAGGGTCAAAACCATATATGTAAGTGGTGACAGGTGTGGGTTCACATGAGTGGGCAAAAAGGTAACAATGAATGAAGATTGGGATCAGTTGGAAGAGATGAGGGAGGAGCGGCTGGACTTGACAACTGAAAGGACGACACCCACACAGAGCACCAAACCGGAAATGCTGCCTGACAGCTGTCAACTCAGAGAAAGAACACCAAAGGACAAATATAAGGAATAACCATCATCAAAAACAGACTAATAAATAAATACAAATTGAAATGAAACATGAGCGTAACAAAACTGAAGCCTAAACAGAAAAATAGCAAGCAGTATTGAAACTCAAAAGGCACAAAATACAACAAATATATAAATGGCAGGGCGGCAGTGGCTCAGGAGGTAAAGCAGGTCGTCCAATAACCACATGGTTGGCGGTTCGAATCCCGCTCTCCCCGGATATTCTGCCATTGTGTCCCTGGGCAAGACACTTCACCCTCAATTGCTCCTGGTGGGTCTGGAAGCGCCATGTTAGGTAACATGCCGCCATCAGTGTGTGAATGGGTGGATAGCAGGATCTGTAAAGCGCTTTGGTCATCAAGAGATGAGAATAAAAGCGCTATATAAGTGAATGCCATTTACCATATAAATGCAAGGAAAAAGCCACGAGACTGAGCCTGGCAGAACTTCCAGAGCTCAGCTCGTGATAGAAACCCAGCGGGGAGTTGGAGGAGCCAGCGGAAGGAAAGGAGGAACAGTGGAGCTGGGGAGAGTCTGACCAGGTGGAGTTGGAGATCTTCGATGATGAGGCAGGTAAGCGCACTGCAATCCTGGGGACACACCGCTGAGATGGCAGCAACCTGGGGAAAGAGGAAGAGAAGGAGGATTAGGCCGAGTTTCAGTAACAACTTTCAAACCAACACTTTAAGGCAGCAGTACCCAACGGTCCAGTGCTGAAGCATTCACAAACTGATCCTGCATTTTGTGTTTACTTGTGTTATCTTTGTCTAATATGTAAATTTGCTTGATGATCTGAAACATTTAAGTGTGACAAACATACAAAAAAATGAGAAATCAGGGAGAGGGCAAACACTTTTTCACACTATAATTATTCATCCAATAGACAGCTTTGATTTAGCTTGAGTAGGTTCATTATGTCTTCTTTTAATTATTTACCTTTTGTTCTTATTAAAGACAAAAATAGAAAGGAGATGTTTTTACCTTTACATGTTTTGACTGTTCACTGCAGCCTTTGTCACTGCAGCCTTCGTCTGCAGTGAACAGTCAAAACATGTAAAGGTAAAAACATCTCCTTTCTATTTTTGTCTTTAATTAAGAACAAAAGATAAATAAAAAAGCTTTGATTTATTCTCCCTTTACTGACTGGAAAATATTGAGAAATGTTACATTTCTTTTTTTTTCTTCAAAACTCTATTAGTTTTCAATGCAGCAAAATAAATTCATACAAGGGGGTTAGAGCAAGTATTAAATGTGTCATCAACAGAGTAAAACCCAGTTGAGTTATTCAGTAATATAGGAAAACTCAGCCTTATTGAAATTAAGTAGATTACAGGGAACAAAGATCAGACTACAATACCATCCCCCCTCATTACATATTTAAATTAGAAATAACATTAAGCATTAAGAAACAGAAGACAGCCAGTCAAACAAAATAAAAAAAAGAAACACACAAAGGAAAAAAAAAAAAAGGCCCACCATGCCCAAGCAAATCATGTAAGGTCAGAGATATTTGAAAAATTTAACTGTTTAACACATTTAAAAAAAAAAGGATCCCAAGTCCTATACAATTTATCATTAGAGCTTCTTAACACATGTTGAATCCTCTCCAGATTGAGACAATTGAGGATTTCTTTTATCCACTGGGTGTGTGAAGGAGCTGTTGGAGATTTCCACTTAAGTAATATTGTACGTCTCGCCAACAAAGTAACAAAAGCAATAGAATCTGATTCTGTTGATGTAAGCGATACAGTTGAAGCAATCCCAAACAAACCCATCAAAACATTAGGCTCAATATGTTTTCCAATAACACTTGATAGGGATTTGGAAATTTCTGCCCAGAAAGATTGCAAGGCAGGGCAAGATCAAAACATGTGGGCATGGTTTGCTGGAGGTAGGCGACACTTGCCACAGATCGGGTCTGTGTCTCTGTAAATTTTAGATAATTTAACCTTAGTGAAGTGAAGACGGTGTACAATTTAAACTGAATTAATCCATGCTTTACACAAATAGGTGATTTACGTATGTACTTTATAAAGAATATTTCTCCAAAGATCATCTGGAACATTATTGCCTAACTCTGCTTCCCATGAAGTTTTGATCAAACAAAGGGAATGAATCAGGGAATAAATATGATAAATCATTCCTTTCGATTTACTAATAGGCTCTAGGAAGATGTCCAGAGGGGAATTATCAGGTAGACATGGGAAATGAGGGAATGTTTTGGTCAGAAAGCTACAGATTTGTAAATATCTAAAGAAATGATGCTTAGGCAATTCAAATTTATCAGACAATTGGCCAAAGGAGACACATAAATTATCAATATATAGATCTTTAAATGATTTAATACCCAGGTTGAACCAGGTTTTAAACATGTTGTCCACTAAGGATGGAGGAAACAAATGGTTAGCGGTTATAGGAGCAGAGATTGAATATGTTTGAAGATGGAAACTACATTTAAATTGATTCCAGATTCTCAGTGAGGTCTTACATACATACTTTATTTTATTTCGAACAAAAAAGTAAAACAAAACAAAACAAATGACAAATACAATAAAGTAACAGTATACAGTGTTCGAAAGGGAGAAGGAAGAGGTGAACACTTATTAATTCCAACTCCTCTTTTCCATAAATACAACCCATGTGAATTATATACAAATTACCACATTTAAGACCCCAAGTAAACAGTTAACTGTATTTTGTACATATCAACATTAACACCCATCCATCCTAACATACATTGATGTCCATACATCAAAACCAGCCTCAAACAACACAGATATACACAGTGCTGTCCCACCCACCATTCCATAGTGTCCCAGAGTGAGCATAGTGAATCGTACACATAAATACTACCCTTCTAACATATATCCTTTCAGCAAATAATGTTTATACCTCTTTTTGAATTGATTTCTGTTTGTACATAGTTTCAGTTCTGGCTCCAGACTGTTCCACAAATCCACCCCACAGACAGATATGCACATACTTTTCTTGGTTGTTCGTATCTTGGGTTTTGTAAAGTTTAAGTCTCCTCTCAAATTATAATCATTGTCTCTTTTTTTAAATATTTTTTGTATATTAGTTGGGAATTGATTATTAATTGCCCTGTACATGACTTGTGCTGTCTTAAATTTAACTAAATCCATGAACTTCATGACATGTGACTTTAAAAACAACAAATTAAGATAAGATAAGATAAGATAAGCCTTTATTAGTCCCACAACGGGGAAATTCCAGGATTGCAACAGCACAGGGATAGCAACACTCAGAGCAACAATCAGAAGGCAAGAAAAAAAACAAGCAAGCAAGAGCAGCTAATAAACATATGTACGTATTACTATAAAATATATATATATACACACACACACAGACACACAGTGCAGAGCATTGTAGCTGGATGGAATAAATATATGAATATATGAACACACAGTGCAGAGCATTGTAGCTAGATGGAATAAATATGTAAATATATAAACACCCACAGTACGGAGCATTGCAGCTAGGTGGAATAAATATGCAAGTATATAAACACACACAGTGCGGAGCAATGTAGCTAGATGGAATAATATGTAGATATATAAATATATAAACACCCACAGTACGGAGCATTGTAGCTAGATGGAATAAATATGCAAATATATAAACACACACAGTGCAGAGCATTGTTGCTAGATGGAATGAAACAGCATAACCGTCTACTTAGTTATCCTACATGGTATGATTATGTGCCCATACATATTCTCACCCTCCATAGCGACCGGTATGTTCCTAGTTGTATGCCGGAGAGGACCATTGTGTAAGTCTATTGCATCTTTTGCATTCAAAAAACTATTAGTTTGTTACGTCTTTTTGCTATCTCTGCGAGCAGCCCTGCTTAGGTTGTACAGTCTGACAGCCGTTGGTAGGAAGGACCTACGAAACCTCTCGGTTGTGCACCTGGGATGATGTAGTCTGCTGCTAAATGAGCTCCTCAGTGCATTCAGTATGTCCTGCATAGGGTGGAACTCGGACTCCAGCAGAGATGACAGTTTAGCCACCGTCCTTCTCTCTCCTATCTCCTCCATCGGATCAAGGCGCTGCCCCAGGACAGAGCTAGCTTTCTTAATCAGTTTGTTCAGTCTCTTCCTATCGGCTGCAGTAATGCCACTGCCCCAGCAGACCACTCCAAAAGTGATGGCTGATGCCACCACCGTGTCATAGAATGACTTCAGCAGCGCCCCTTGTACACCAAAAGACCTGAGTCTCCTCAGCAGGAACAGCCTGCGCTGTCCCTTCTTGTAGAGTGCATCAGTATTGTGTGACCAGTCTAGTTTATTGTTCAGATGAATACCCAGGTACTTATAGGATGTCACCATCTCGATGTCTGTTCCCTGTATATTTACTGGTACTGTGAGGGGCTGCCCATGCCTGCGGCAGTCCACCACCAGCTCCTTAGTTTTCCTCGCGTTGATCTGGAGGCAGTTCCGATGGCACCAGTCCACGAAGTCCTGGATAAGCCCTCTGTACTCAGCTTCATCTCCATTGGAGATGAGGCCAACGATCGCAGAGTCATCAGAGAACTTCTGTAGATGGCAGTGTGTTGTGTTGTGTGAGAAGTCCGCAGTATAAAGAGTGAACAGGAAGGGAGCCAGCACCGTTCCCTGGGGGGCCCCCGTGCTACTGATGATCGTGTCGGACACACAGTCCCGGGTTCTCACAAACTGAGGCCGGTTCGTGAGGTAGTCCAGGATCCATGATGACAGGTGCTGGTCCACCCCTGCGCGCAGCAGCTTGTCCTTCAGGATCATCGGTTGGATGGTGTTGAAAGCACTGGAGAAGTCAAAGAACATGATCCTCACCATATTCCCGGGCTTCTCCAGGTGGGACAGAGAACGGTGAAGGAGGAAGATCACCGCATCCTCCACCCCAATGCCATGCTGGTAGGCGAACTGGAGTGGATCCATCGCTGGTTCCACCAGGGGGCGGAGGTGAGCAAGGAGCAGTCTCTCCAGGGTCTTCATCAAGTGGGACGTCAAGGCCACCGGTCTGTAGCTGTTCAGGTCTTTGGGGTGGGAAGTTTTTGGTACAGGTACCACACAAGATGTTTTCCACAGCTGTGGTACCCTCCCCAGTTTCAGGCTCATGTTGAAGATATACGTCACAATCCCACACAGCTGGTCTGCACAGGACTTGAGGAGCTTTGCGCTGATGCCGTCCGGTCCCGGCGCCTTCCTCGCCTTGATCTTCCTCAGCTCCGTCCTCACCTGGGTCCTGGTCAGGGTCAGGATGGGGGGCTGTGTGTTGGGAGTGGGGGGGTGTTGGTAGAGTGGGGAGTGGGCAGCAGGACTTGATTTCTTTAGAGGCAGCAGTGGTTGTTGTGCAGTCAGGGGGGAGGGCGGTTGGTCAAATCTATTGAAAAACAGATTCAGGTTGTTCGCCCACTCCCTGCCCCCTGTGGCCTGGGGGGAGGTATTCTGGAGCCCCGAGATGGTTTTGAGGTTTCTCCAGACCCCGCTGATGTCGCTCTGTTGCAGCTTGTCCTCCATCTTCTTCCTGAAGCTGTCCTTGCCTTCTCTGATCTTTCTCCTCAGCTCCCTCTGTACGGACTTCAGCATCTCCCTGTTCCCCGACCTGAAGATCCTCTTCTTCTCTCTCAGAAGTGTTTTTATCTCAGGGTTGATCCAGGGTTTGTTGTTTGAGTGACGCCGTATGGTCTTGGTGGGAACGGATTTGTCCACACAGAAGCTGAGGTAGCCCGTGAAGGTGTGAATGAGGCCATCGATGTCCTCACCATGTGGATCGCAGAGCTGCTTCCAGGCGGTGGCTTCAAAACAGCCCTTTAGGGTGTCCATTGTCTCCTCAGACCATAACTCCACAGTGTGCATGGCCGGAGGTTGTCTGTGCACTAGGGGTTTGTACACCGGCCGGAGATGAACCAAGTTGTGATCCGATCTCCCGAGTGGGGGTAGTTGTGATGAGGTGTACGCCTCCTTAGTGTTTGCGTAGAATAAATCCAGTGTTTTATTGTCTCTAGTGTGGCATGTGACATACTGGGTGAACGTGGGTAGAATGGGAGACAGTGAAACATGGTTGAAATCGCCTGAGATGAGGAGAAGAGCATCTGGGTGTTCTGTCTGCAGCCTGCTGGTTACTGAATGGATGACGTCACGTGCTGTCCCAGCGTTCGCCGTCGGATTTGCATAAACAACAATGCAGATCACGTGTGAGTGTTCTCTCGGGAGATATGTAGGCCTCATGCTAACAGCTAGCAACTCAATGTCTTTGCTGCAGTGTCGTTGTTTAACAGTGATATGTCCCGGTCTGCACCAGTTGTTGTTAACATACATGATCACTCCACCGCCCCTAGCCTTGCCACTGTCTGGTGTTCGGTCAGCTCGTATCATGTGAAAACCCTCCAGCTCAATGTTAGCATCTGCTGCTAGTTCAGTTAGCCACGTCTCAGTAAACAAAAGGAGAGAGCACTCCCGGTATGTGCTATCATAACGGGAGATAGCCGCTAGCTCATCTAACTTTCCCAGTATCGACCGTACATTTCCCATGACAACAGATGGAAGGGAGGGTCTGTACCTTATATTTTTTGTCCTCCGCCTTACTCCAGCCCGGCAGCCGCGGCGTTTTCGCCTCAGTTCACTCGGTATGTCGAGTTTTTCCAATGGGACCGGGTGGCGGTTGAATGCTAGCAGCTGTTCTCTGCTGTATCGTATCCTGCTATAGACAGTGGCTCCGTCCACCGGCTCAGGAGACATTTAGGACGATCTGTGTGTCCGTGATATAAGTGGGGTGAAAAAAAAAGACGGATCAAAAGAGAGAGGAAGGGAAAAAGACTCGGAATCGAGCCGCTGTTGCAAAAGGCAGCCGACTCGTGTGGCGCCGAGAGAAAAAAAAAAAAAAAAAAAAAAAAAAATTGGTATGGTCTCTATATCCTACATTATTGATTTTCATTATAGCTCTTTTTTGTAATGTGCATACTGACTGTAGGTTGGTCTTGTAGGTGTTTTCCCAGACTTCTACACAGTAGTTAAGATAAGGTAGAAACAGTGAATTGTACAGTAAGAACAATGATTTATAGTCCAAGATGTGTCCTGTCTTAATAATAATAATAATAATGCATCGGTTTTATATAGCGCTTTATCATATATATTCAAAGACGCTTTACAAATAGGTACATTATTCATTCACTCCAGACAGACAATGGGAGTGGCAAGCTACTTCTGCAGCCACAGCTGCCCTGGGGCAGGCTGACAGAAACGTGGCAGCCAATCTGCGCCAACGGCCTTTCCGGCCACCACCGAACATTTTATACATTTATACACATTCATACCCAGTGTTATGGGCACTGGAGGCAATGCGGGTGAAGTGTCTTGCCCAGGGACACAACGGCAGGATATCTGGGGAGAGCGGGATTTGAACCGCCAACCATCAGGTTATTAGATGACCTGCTCTACCTCCTGAGCCACTGCCGCCCCAATATCTGTCTTCCCCAGTATCCCTATACATGTATCCCTATACATTTTGCCAACTTGGCCCAGATGTGACTGATGTGAGGTTTCCAGCAGATTTTATTGTCTAGCGTCACCCCCAGAAACTTATTTTCTTGTACTGTTTCTATTCTGGTATCATCTATCGTTACCATTATTTCATGATTTATTTTATAATTTCCAAACAACATAATCTTTGTTTTTTCAGATTTAGAGATAATTTATTTTTGTTGAACCACTGCGTTAACCTTTTCATTGAAGTTGTGACCACCTCTAAAACCTGCTGCAAATTCTCACCACTGCAAAGGATATTTGTGTCATCCGCAAACAAAATAAATTTCAGAATTTTTGATACTTGGCATATGTCATTTATATACAAAATAAAGAGTTTGGGTCCCAAAACTGACCCCTGGGGCACACCACAAGTGATGTCCATGAAGGGTGATTTGTGCTCATCAATTTGTACAAATTGTTGTCTGTTACTTAAATAACTTTCCACCCAACTCAGTCCGACCCCTCTTATCCCATACCTTTCCAGTTTCCTTAGTAGTATTCTGTGGTCAATGGTGTCAAAAGCTTTCTTTAAATCTATAAATACTCCTACAGCAAACTTTTTTTTTTATCTATACAACTAGTAATTTCTTCAATAAGTTTGATCAGTGCCAAAGATGTAGATTTATCTGCTCTAAAACCATACTGGCTGTCTGTAAGGAGGTTGTGTTTTTCAATGAAATCATCCAGTCTCTTAGTGAAGATTTTTTCAAGTATTTTGGAGAATTGTGAGAGTAAAGAGACTGGCCTGTAATTTGTGAAACAATGACTGTCTCCTGTTAAGTATAGAGGTATTACTTTTGCTATTTTCATTTTGTTTGGAAATTTACCAGTTTGAAATGACAGGTTACAGATGTGGGTGAGTGGCTTAACAATTCCTTCAGTTACTTTTTTCACTATTGTCATGTCAATTTCATTCCAGTCCGTTGATTTTTTGTTCTTAAATTTACTCACAGTCTCGATAATTTCCTTTTCAGTAACTGCACCCAAAAAGATTGTGTTTGGATTTCTATCTTCCATTTCATTTACAGAACCACTGTTGTTTGTTTCTGTTGTCACTATTGATTTTGCTAATTCAGGACCAACGTTTACAAAAAATTTATTGTAACCACTGACCACATCCTCCATATTATTTATCAAATTGCCATTTTCAATAAAATATTCTGGATAATTAGCATTTTTAGGTCGATTACTAATAATCCCATTGAGTACTTGCCATATTCCTCTTAAGTTATTTTTATTATCCTCTAATATTCTGTTGTAGTATTCTTTCTTACAGGTCCTCATTATATTAGTAAGCTTATTTTTATATCTTTTATATTTGATCTCAGCCTCCACAGTTCTGCACTTAGTGAATTGTTTATATAATGTATTCTTCTTTTTACATGCATTTATTAACCCCTTGGTGACCCAAGGAATATTTTTCTTTTGTTGTTTGTTACTGTATCATTTTATAGGACAGTTTTTATTGTACAATGATTGAAATATTTGTAAAAATTTATCATATGCTTTATTTATATCATTTTCATCATAAACTATCTTCCAGTCTTGTATTAATAACTCCTTTGTCAGTAAATATATAGATTCTTCGGTTCTTATTCTTTTATATTTAATATTTTTGGTATACTTTTTCTTCCTATAATCATATTGATAGACAACAAAAATCGGCAGGTGGTCACTGATATCATTCAATAAAAGCCCACTCCTGATATTATTTTCCATAATGTATGTGAATATGTTATCTATTAGTGTGGCACTGTGTAACGGGATTCTGCTAGGTCTGGTAATTGTTGGATGTAAGCCCATACTGTACATTGTGTTGATAAATTCTTGTTTTGAATTCATCAGATCTATATTTAAATTCCCACAGATGAACATAACTTTGAGTTAGTTTTGCATACATTTTTTCCATCCAGTCCTTAAATAAGTCAATGTTTGATCCAGGTGTTCTATATACACAGCTCACTACTATATTCTTCACATTGTCCAGACAGATTTCTATTGTAATACATTCAAATAAATCATCCACAGTTACTGACAGATTTTCAACAACCTTGTATTGCAAGCTCTTGTCAACATAAATTGCAACTCCTCCTCCTTTTTCACTTTTCTATTTATATAATTTTATTCATAATCATCCATGGTAAAATTCACTCCTTTCTCTTCACTGAGCCACATCTCTGATATTGCCACAATATTGAATGGCTCTTTAAACTGATGTAAATAATCTTTAATGTTATTAAAGTTGGCATAGAGACTTCTGCTGTTGAAATGGATCATAGAAATATTGAAATCAGATGTGACCATTGTGTTAAACTGTTCATCCGTGTAGTAACTACAATTATTGATGGAGCTAAATAAATTATTATCAGGGTCTATGTTATATTCTACGTCCTGTGGGTTGTGATCCGTATATTCAAAAACTTTCAGTTCCTGTTGTTCCTGTTTGTTGATCTTTTGTTTCATGTTATTAAATGTCTTGTTGCAGGTAAGTATATCCCTTCAGCGTCCTACAGTTGTCTCTTGTTGCTGTTGACTCCAGTTCATAATATTCATTGATATTTGTCCAGTTCCATAATATTACGGATGTTAATGACCTTGGCTTCTTCAGGTGATCCATTTAATTTGATGTATATTTTACAGTTTGATGTCCAGGTGTTTTGAATCTTTTTCTGCTTTCTCAGGTATCTTGCTTTTCTGGCTATTTCTGTGTTTTCTTTTGTAAGGTGCTCGTTTATGTAAATGTTCGTTCCTTTCAGTTTCTTACCTTGTTTTAGCAGCGCCGTCTTGTGTTTTCTATTCACAAACCTCATGATCACAGCCGGTTTGTCGCTGTTTTTCCTGGGCAGGGGGTGGCAGGCCTCAATGGTGTTACAGTCCAGCTGGATTCCTTTGGACTGCATGAAGGCCGCCACTTGTTGTTCCGTCGATTCGTCTTCCAGCGCGTCGAGCCTCCCTCTGCTGTCTGCGGCCACCGCCCGAGCGTATGATCGAGGTTTAATGTGGAGCCCCGTGATGATCACATCGTTCACCCGAGTGTTCTGCTCCAGGTCCGACACTCTGCTCTCCAGATACGCCAGACTCTTGTCCTTCTCGGGGTTCTGGATCCACAGCGCTTTCACCTCCTCCAGCAGGCCCAGGATGTTTTGTTGCTGCAGCTTAACAGCAGAAATCTCTTCAGCCAAGAAGTCGAGCGATCTTTTAATATCGTCCACCTCCTCAGTCTGCTGAGCTTTCTTGGGACCCATGATCCCGGACAATGTATGTTGATTGTGATCGTAGAAAAGAAACAACATTGCCCTAACAATAATATTTCTTGTATAATCAGGAGAGGAAGTTTTGATGGAATGAGTCAAAACTGGCAGAGATACTGGGCCACAGGAGGCAGATTCCATTGTAAGCCAAACAGGTGGAGGTTGAGAAAAGTTCCGAGTGCAACCAGAATTGAATGATTCTTAAATTAGCTGCCCATTGGACTTCCGGTTATGGCGGCCGCCTAGAAGGACACGTATCACTCTGCTCTGCTCCTGGAAATAAAGATTCGGCAAATAACTCTCTCATTTGGAACAGAACTTTTCCCAGCGTTTGGGTGAGGATATGCCGGGGAAGACTAAGGCTGGGAAATCAAGCAGGGGAAAAATTGAATCGCCGAAGCAGTCCAAATTAACGGACTTTAAAGTTTGTGGCGCAGTAGAAAAAGCTGCGGATATGGCGGATGAAACTAGCGGTGGTGCGGTAACTGCTGATGATGGCGGCACAGGTGCAGTGCTGGCTGCCATTAGCTCAATGAGAGCAGACTTTTCCGCTAAACTTGATGGGATTATGGCAGCGTTGGATGCAATGAGAAAGGAGTTGGGTGACTGCGTGGAGCGAGTGACGCAGGCGGAGCTTCGTGTTTCAAGTGCGGAGGATGAAATCAGTGGACTTCAAATAAAGGTGCGCACTTTGGAAAAAAAAAAATAAAGATCTGGAAAATAACGTTCTGGACTTGGAGTCCCGGTCCAGACGGAACAACCTGAGGCTGGTGGGTTTACCGGAGGGAGCCGAAGGTCGTGATTCATGCTCCTTTTTGGAGGGGTGGATCCCGGAGGTGCTGAACAACGCGGAGCTAAAATCATCAGTCGTCTTGGAAAGCGCCCACCGAATCGGCCCACCGAGAGGTAACAAGGCAGCACCGAGGACGTTAATTATGAAGTTTCTCAGCTACAGAGACAGGATGACGATCTCCAACGCGGTGCGGGCCAAAGGAGAAATTAAATACCAAGATCAGCAGGTGCGGTTCTACCCAGATTTGGCCTCAGGAATCCAACAATTAAGGAAGCAGTTTGACCCCATCCGTAAAGAACTGCGCAACCTTGAGATTCGTCATGGAGTGATTCACCCTGCAAGACTTCTGGTCACATATGAGGGCAGAACACACATCTTCAAGACCCCCGAGGAGGCGCAGGAGCTCATCAAGAAGATTCAGGAAGAGACTGGTGGGAGCTAAGCATGAACAGAATATAGGGTAGAATATTTGAGCATTTAACTGATTAGAAGCATATAACAAGATTACAAAATATAGATTGTATTACATATTAAAAATTTTTTTTAAAAAAAGTACAAAATTGCTAAAAAATTTTGGAGTTAAATTGGAAAATTACAGAAGAGAGTTAATGTTACGTTATTAAAAGCAGTAGAGTTAGGGTGATTGGGAGGATGAAGAAGGAGTGGCTTTGGCTGATCCTCGTGGGTGTGGAACGGTCGATGGCTATATCGGGAGACGGAATTTTTCTTTTGTTTTTGGGGGGATTGCCACAAATGTGGGAAGGGGGAATTTGTTTGTGTGTAGTTTGTAGGGTGAATGTTCAACCACTCATTTTTTTGCTTTTCTGTTTGAGCATGTTTACACTGCAAGGTAATCCCAAACTCCCTATTGATCATAAATCAAAGCGTTAATCTTAATTTAACTTCATGGAATTGCAGAGGTCTACAAAATTTAAAAAAAACTTAAACAAGTTATGAATAAAATAAAAGACATGGGTTCAAAAATTGTGTTTTTACAAGAAACTCATCTAATAGAGGAATATGTAAAAAGAATTAGGAGTAGATGGCAAGGAAATGTTTTCACCTCATCATTTTCATCCCGAGCCAGGGGAGTTATGACTCTCATACATAAATCAGTCCCATTTCAAGTGAAAAATGTAATTGGAGACAAATTCGGAAAATATGTAATCATTCAAGGATCTTTGCTATTAGAAAACATAAATTTGGTGAACTTATATGGTCCCAATATAGATGATCAAAAGTTCTTTGCTAATTTATTTCTTATCTTATCATCACTTACAGGGCAACATATAATAGCAGGGGATTTTAATTGTACATTGAATCCCGGTATAGATAGATCAACAGGACTGGACTGTACGCACAATGGATGTAGGATGACTATTAATCATTTTATGAAAGAATTGAAATTGATAGATATATGGAGAGAAATGAAACCACAAGTTAAAGCATACTCTTGTTATTCCAATACCTACAAGACATTCTCACGTATAGATTATTTTTTGATCTCCACAGAATTAAGGTCCAAGATTCAAAACTGCTTTTATGATAACATCGTGATCTCTGATCATGCACCCTGTTGTCTAATATATGTAGATAAAAAATTGACAAAGGAACCAGGTAGATGGCAATTTCAGCATAAATGGCTTCAGGATGAGGAATTTGTTAAATACATAGAAAAACAGATGAGTTCTTTGACATCAATACTACACAAACATCAGCATGTGTAAAGTGGGAGGCTTTCAAAGCTTTTATTAGGGGACATATTATTAGTTATACAGGTTCAAAATCTAAGAAGACTCGAGAGGAGAGAGTCCAATTGGAACATAAAATAAAAATTCTTCAAGAAAGAGTATATGCAGGAAGAGATCCAAGGTTGGAGAACGAATTACTGATTTTGAGAGCTGAATATGACAAAAAATCAGCGAATAGAGCTGCCTCGAGTCTTCTAAGATTGAAACAATCTTTTTATGAACAAGGTGAAAAATCAGGAAAATTATTGGCATGGCAGATTAAACAATTAGAATCTAAAACACCAATTACCAGTATTATAAGTAAAGGACAGGTAGTTATAGATCCTTTAGAAATTAATAGAGCCTTTAGAGATTACTATGAAAAATTATATGATACCAAAAATGAATCTGACTTAACAAAACTACATGGGTTTTTGAACGAACTATTTATACCGTGTATTCCAAATGAAAATAGGGAGATACTGGAGTCTAAAATTAGTCAAGAAGAAGTTGGACTAGCCATTGATAATATGAAATCAGGAAAAAGTGCAGGACCAGATGGTCTTCCAGTTGACCTTTATAAAAAATTTAAGAATAAATTAACAAAACCTTTTTTGGAAATGGTTTTAGAAGCATTTCAAAATAGTAATTTACCATCATATATGAATAATGCCTTAATTATACTGCTGCCAAAACCAGGTAAGCCCTCTAATAAATGTGAAAATATGAGACCAATAAGCCTATTAAATGCCGACCTTAAGATAATCTGTAAAATTTTAGCAAGACGAATACAAGAAATTTTACCAAATATTATTAATCGAGATCAGAATGGCTTTATAAAGGGAAGACAAGGCTTCCATAATGTAAGAAGACTATTTAATATTATTTATTCTAATAAAGAAGCACCGGATACAGCTCTCTTATCACTGGATGCCGAAAAAGCCTTTGATAGAGTTGAATGGCCCTTTCTTTTTGAAGTCTTACAAAGGTTTGGACTTGGAAATAATTTCATAAAATGGGTTCAGATAATATATAATAATGCTATTGCAGAAATCCTAACAAATAACAATATTTCAAAATCAATAAAAATCAATAGAGGATGTCGACAAGGCTGTCCACTTTCACCTTTACTGTTTACTATGGCAATTGAACCTTTAGCGATGGCGATACGTCTACAGTCACAAATATATGGAATTAAAGTTGGACCAACAGAACATAAAATCTCCCTGTATGCCGATGACATAATTTTGTTTATGTCGAATCTTAAAAAATCAATTCCGACCTTGTTGAATTTAATAAAGAATTTTGGGGAAATATCAGGATATAAAATAAATAAAACTAAATCTTCAATATTAATGCTAAATGAGACCCAGAGAAATTACCCAGCCCCTGAGGTAAATCAATTCAATGTTGTAAATTAGTTTAAATATTTAGGAATCCAAATTGTGCCTAAGCTAGAATCAATCGCCAGTGTCAATTATGAAGCCTTAATGACAGATATTGATGAGTTACTTCAGAGATGGATGTCACTACCAATGTCGATGATCGGGAGAATTAATATACTTAAAAGTAATATCTTACCTAAAATACTTTATTTATTTCAATACATTCCCTTACCACCACCTCTAGATTTATTCTCAAGAATTAAAAAAAAGTTAGTGGAATTTATATGGAACAACAGGAGGGCTAGATTACGTCTGTCTTTATTATATCTACCATTTGATCGTGGAGGTCTGAAATGTCCAAATTTTATGTTGTATTATTGGTCGGCACAACTGAGGTCTATGACATATTATTTTTCATCAAATGATCTCCCTCACTGGACTGAAATGGAATCATACAATTTACCTTTACCTCTTCCCATATTCATATACTCAGATTCGGCAAAAAAATTACAAAAACAAGTTAAAAATCCATTTGTAAAGCATATGATCAAAATATGGTGTGAAGCTAAAAACTATTTAAAAGAACCACAGTTATTGTCACAATTTAGTCCAATATGGGGTAATCAATATTTTAAACCAGGGAGAGCGGACGCTGTATTTAAAGTATGGAATTTAAAAGGGATACAAAAGATTCAGGATTTATATTTGCCATGTGCAGAAAACATAATGTCTTTTGAAGAGCTGAGGATCAAATTTAATCTCAATAGAACACATTTTTTTAAATATCTTCAACTTAGAAACTTTATTCGATCAAATCAAAATAAAGCTCTCACTCGACCTATCTATTCATCCTTGGAAAAAATGTTGATGAAAGATGGTAAAAGAAAGGGTATTATTTCAGAGTTTTATAACTCATTGTCACTATCTTCAAGTGAAAATTCACTGAAAAGATTAAACTACTGGAAAGAAGATCTGCAAACTGAAATTTCAGAGGAACAATGGGAATTGGCTTGTACAGAAGCTCAAACCAAATCAATAAATGTACGCCTTAAATTGATACATTTCAAATGGTTAATGCGGATGTATGTTACACCGGAGGAGTTAAATAGATATAACAAAAATATACCAGATACATGCACAAAATGCATGGAAAGTAAAGGAACCCTATTTCATTGTTTATGGGAATGTAGATTAATAAGAATGTTTTGGGAAGAGGTGAGGGTAACAATTGAAAAAATAATCTCAAAACAAATCATATTGAATCCTAAACTGTTTTTGTTGGGTCTGTACCCAGAAAAGCATAATTTTAATAAAAGTGAAAGAACATTCATAGACCTCAGTTTGCTTAATGCCAAAAAATGTATTGCACTATTATGGAAAAAGACTCATAGACCAGATGTGACTCAGTGGTTAAGACAGATGTTAACAAACCTTCCATTAGAAAGAATAACATATATACTGAAATCAAAGGAAATTGTGTTTGAGAATATATGGAGACCTTTTATTGATTATGTAAAAAATTTAAACATAACTCTTGAAGAAGAAGGTGAATGATGTGTGTGGACCTTGTAAATTCCAAACTGGTGAACATAATATGTATACTTATGTAATGGATTGTCTAGACTAAACAGAGGAGCATTGTTGAAGATTTGATTTTGTTGGTGGTTGTTGGTGTTTTTTAGTGCATTTTTTTTTGTAGTACTTTAGTGTTAGTGTTTGATTGTTTGTATCATGTTTGTTAAAAAAAAAAAAGGTTCAATAAAGATATTGTGGGAAAAAAAAAATTAGCTGCCCATTAATAAAATTTTATATTTGGTCAGCCCACGCCTCCAGTTTCTTTAGGTCTTTGTAAGAATTGTTGTCTAATCCTTGGAGTTTTTTTTTTATTCCAAATGAATTCCTTAATAGTAGTGTCAATTTTATAAAAAAAAAAAAAAAAGCTTAGAGGAAGAAAGATTGGTATAGATTGAAATATATACAAGAGTTTAGGCAAATTATTCATGTTAACCGCATTGACACTGCCGGCTGAAGACAAATTCAACACTGACCAACGATCAAAATGTTCTTGTATCCGGGTGAGGAGGGGAGACAGATTTGCTTTATAGAATTCATTGAATTTATGAGTTACCTCCACCCCTAAGTAAGTAAAGCTGTGTTGTGCTACCCTGAAGGGTAGAGTGTGCAACGGATATTCTTCTGCTGCTTTATTTAAAGGAAAGAATTGGCTTTTATTCAAATTTAGTTTAAGCCCGAAATAGCACCAAAGGAGTTCAAGATATTAAGAGCTCTAGGAATAGAAGTTGAAAAATCAGAGATGTACAACAGAAGGTCATCTGCATACAGAGATATTCGATGCTCCATTTCATATCTGAGAATCCCCATAATAGAGGGATCGTTACGAAGTGCATTGGAAAGTGGTTCAATGGCTATTGCAAATAGGAGTGGACTTAAAGGGCAACCCTGCTGAATGGAGCGGTGAAGAGGGAAGTATGATGAATAATTATTGTTGGTTCTAACTGCAGCTTGTGGGGATGCGTATAGTATTTTAATCCATGAAATAAAATTTTTACCCTAACTTCTCCAGCGTGTAGAAAAGATACTGCCATTCCATATAGTTGAAGGCCTTTTCCGCATCCAGAGAGATTATAGCCTGTGGACTGGATGTTTGGGAAGGGTGATAAATAATGTTAAACAGTTGTCTTAAATTAAAAAAAGGAGTACCTCTTTTTAATGAATCCTGTTTGGTCAGGGGAAATAATTAATGGCAATACATTCTCCAGACATAAGGCCAATATTTTAGACAATAATTTAACATTCACATTTAATAAGCTAATTGGGCTGTAGGAAGAGCAGTTAAGAGGGTCCATATCTTTCTTCAATATTAGAGAAATACAGTAGATGCTTGGTAGAGCGTTGGAGGTAAGTTACTTGGCTTAAAGGATTCATTGAACATATCCAGCAAAAGAGGGGCTAATTTGTGTTGAAATTTCCTGTAGAACTCAATAGGATAGCCATCTGGGCCTGGGCATTTGCCACTCTGTGTTGAGGAAATAGCTGTTAATATTTCAGGAACTGCCAGCGGCTTCTCCAGTTCCTCAACCATTTCAAATCCTACAGTGGGAATTTCAAGTGTGTCAAAGAAATTATTTATGTCTTGAATGGATGAAGAGTTTTCCGAGGTATGTAACTGAGAGTAAAAGTGCTGAAATTCTTTAATTTCTTTAGGATCGGTAGTGATACCCGAAGATGTTTGTATTTGTGATATCTGATGAGAGGAAGAGGTTTGTCGAAGTTGATGACCAGTAATCTGCCAGCCTTGTCACCCTGTTCGTAATAGGTACTTCTGGATTTAGCGAGAAGTTCTGCAGCGTCATCTGCTGTTAGTACATTGATCTCCGATTGTAATAAAAGATGTTCTTTATACATGTCTGGAGTTGGTGAAGTAGCATACAGGTGATCCAAATGAGCAATACGAGCTGTTAATTCAATCAGTGTCTCTCTTCCACATTTTTTCTGAAAACTTACATAAGCTACGATCTGTCCTCGTAGATAAGCTTTAAGTGTTTCCCAGAGGGTAGACACTGAAACATCAGGAGTCCTGTCAATACCCAGGAATATGTCAATTTGATTACTAATCATTTACAAAAATTTAATGTCTGAGAGGAGATGTGTATCAAAATGCCAAGGGGTATGTAAGTTGAGAGGACGATCCATTTGTATGCTCATTACGACAGGTGCATGGTCAGAGATTACAATCAGCACATAAAAACATGATTCCACAGAGGGAAAAATTCTATCAACTAAGAAGTAATCTACGCGCGTATATGTATGATGCACCTGTGGAAAAAAAAAAAAAGAATAAGCCTTACCCATCGGATTATGAGCACGCCAAGGATCTGAAATTGAGAACTCACTCATAAAAGCTTTAATTATCCTGGCTGACTGTGAGGAGGAGGCAGATTTTGTAAAGAATCGATCCAGTTCTGGGTTTAACCAGCAGTTAAAGGCCCCCCTAAGATAAGGGAATGAGAAGACATACCAGGAAGCTTAGAAAATAAATTTAAAAAAAAAATCTACATTATCCCAGTTAGGCGCGTACACATTCATCAGGATAACAACAGTACCACACATTGTACCAGTGATGATTAAGTATCTACTATTAGGATCTGAAAGCACATCAGTGCATGTGAACGAGAGATTTATGAATCAAAATTGTGACCCCTCTGGATTTTTTTTATAGAATGAAGAAGAATAATCCTGCCCAATCCATCCACACTTGGTCCTAAGAGTTATGGAGGGTTTCAGGTGTGTTTCTTGTAGGTTAACCACGTGAGCTTTTAGTCGTTGAAAGTGAGGTAGGACCTTACTGCGTTTTATTGGGGAATTAAGACCATTACAATTCCAACTTACAAACTTAAGTGAATTTCCCTTCTGGTGTTGGTTCAATCCAGACTGGGCCATATAGATCTAATGCGAAGGATATTGAAGTTAATATGACTTGGGCAGGCAGGCATAATACAAACACTAACAGAGCAAAACAAAACAGAACTCCCAAATCTAACATAATAAAAGAAAAAAGAAGACAAAGTACAATCCCCCCCACCAATCCCTGCACTAGCATCTCCCCAAACGAGATGCGTGCAAAAAAACCAAAACTCTCAAAGTCCAGGAAGTTTCACAAGAGTCTTAAAAATGCCAAAATAAAAGCACCTAACTACATCTACTCTAGATTAATATGACCCTATAAATGCAGTGTGATTTTACCAGGTGCCTATGACTTATTTATACTTAGCTTTTACGTACATAATAATTATATACTTGGACAAAAGCGATTTGTGGTGCTGTGAAAAAAAGGAAAAAAAAATTAATTGGGTAAATTAAGCAAAGCACCAAAGGATGTAATCCATTTACTTACAAGATTAACATGAAGCTTTTAACAAGCATTTCAGGGCGGGAAAAGAAAAAAGAGAAAAGAAACACACATAACTATATGCAAGCGTATAAGTCAATGTATGAACAAACAAAACATTCAAGCTCAAGAAATTCTGACAAAAAAGCTTAATAGAACTCCCAAAAGTAGCCTACTGTAAAGCTTAAATAAAGCTATAGCTATAAAGGAGAAACTTAAGGGTGAAATATATAAACAAAAGAGAAAACAAATCACAGTCAGTAGGACTGCCAAAGGCACCTGTACAAATGGTCCTATAATATGAAAAAAAGAAAAAAGGAGAGAAAAAAAAGAAAACTCTTCAGTCCGATTTCTTTTATTCAGTCATTCCAGAAAACAGGATAGGTTTGTTTAGAAAGTTACTCACTTAGACATTTTGTTTATGAACTCTGTAGCAATCGTAGGATCATCAAACCTGTGTGTCGTTCCATCTGGAGTAGTGACTCTTAAAACTGCCGGGTACAGGAGACCAAACTTCAGCCCTGGGTAGGAGCGAAGAGTCCGTTTCACCGTGATGAACGAGGCCCTCTTCTTGGCGACAGAGGACGTGTAGTCAGGGAATATGGAACGTCTCTTGCCTTTATACCGGAGAGGGGAGTTCCCCTCAGCCCGCTGCAGCAGTAGACTTCAGAAGTGGAAATAATGCACTCTTGCAATAAGAAGACAAGGTGGGTCTCCATCCATGGGCTTTTCCCGCAGGGCCCGATGTGCACGATCGAGCAAGGGTTTCTCCTCCAAGCCAAGCAGATCTTGAAGTAATTGGGCAACGAAGTCAGTCTGTTGGGGTCCCTCCAGTCCTTCCGGTACGCCAAGCACACGTATATTATTTCTTCGAGATCTGGCCTCCAGATCTTCACACCATTCATCCAAGTGCTTGACTTGTGCTGTTAGCAAGCTAACTGTAGCTTCTAGCTCGCTTACCCGAGTGCCATTGTCCGTGGTTGCTCGCTCCAATTCTCCCACTAGCGACTCATTTGCCTCAAGCCTGCGTTCAAGTGGTTCAATTGAATTCTTCAGTTCTTGTCTCACAGATATTATTTCAGAGTGCAGACTCGTAGACAGAGCATCAATTTTACCACATATATGGTTTTTAAGAGCATCAATTGTGGCATGAAACCGTGTAGCATCTAGGGTGGTCTCATCAGAATAAGGCGGACTCTGTGAGACAGGAGCAGGTGTAGCTGGCTCAGCAGGTATCGGTGCTTTGCGGCCTCCTCTCGAGGATTACTCGACATTTTATGTCAGAGTAGATGGAATAAATGACACTGAAGAGTTGTAATAAAATTGTTAAATGTCCAGGACCATATATGAGCAGGGGTTAACAGGTAAAAATTATTTAAATAATATTTTCTCGGAGCTGCACCAAGACACATCTACAGTACTTCCTGGCAGCCGTAATCAGCTTCCACTGAAAAACATTTATTTTCCACAGATAAATGACACTGCAGTTATAAATTTATTTGCCAATATGACAACAACAACATATAAATTCTTATTAAACCTAATGGTTCATCTTTAGTTTTTCAAGCTAAGTTTTTATCATTAAAGTTTTATAGACTTAAATGATACAGACTGCCAATCAAGCTCATCAATTGTCTGATCTAATGCTAATGGTTAAAAGCTTATTAGTCAAAAACTGAAAATTTAAGGTGAAATTAGTTTAAGAGGTTGAATTAAAAAACTGACACTAATAAACAAGTCTGTAAATTGCACAAGATGACATGCTAAAAGACCAGATGTAATGCTTCATATCCATATTAAAATCACTGTTCATACAATGCACAGAAAGCAAGGTAATCATATAGTAACAATAATTATAGAGTGCATTACAAACAAACACGCTGACCTGAATGCTTGAATACATGTGTAGGTGGGGAAAGGTGGTGATTGTGTTAATGCACTTATACTGAAGTCAGACCTAAGCAATATTGAGATGTATGGCACGAAGCATTAAAAAAAAAGTGTCCATGCATTTGCTGCATGTGATTGTACTTATCTGCAGGTGATTGCATGCATACAAGCAACCCAAGTAAACTTAAGGAAAGTCATGTAAAATGTCAGGGAGTTATGCATTTTTTAATCATTTTTATCTGCTAGCGTAGTTCAGTGCAGATTTACAAGCATTTCCACAGGAATTGTACATGACACAACCTGTGTTTACACGTGTTGTAGGTATACACAAGTGTTCACAAGTCTTCAAATACATAGCTCTGTGTGACTGAGGCTTTAATGCGGGGGACCATTAACTTGGCAGATATTTAGGCTTCCAAGCATCATCTTCTTCTTCTTCTTCTTTGCTGAAAGTGTATGGCGAGCAAAAATGACAACAGAAACTTGAAATTTTACAGTCTGATCAGAAATTCTTCCCAATACTCAGAGACCAAAACTCAAGGCACTGCGTACATAGGTGGCGCTATAATAAATAGTTTTACATTTTTGCAAATATCTCAAGAATGGGTGGACTTAGACTTAAAAAATTTTTTTATCATTCTATTCTGTGAAATATCCTGCAACTTTTTTCCACTGGTCTCATGCTCTAAAAATGAAGTTTTCTGCACCATATTTTCAAAAATGTGCCAGTGAAGTTAAAATGAACTCCTAGGCCATTCATCCAAACTGCTTGAAATTAAGCATAGACTATCTACAGACATTGATAATTAAAAATTGTTAAAATTGCCCAAAATTATACAACAGTTAGTTCTGACCAAGCAGTTTGATTTGATAACAGGGATTCCAGGAGTTACCATATTTTTTGGACTATAAAGCGCATTTAAAATCCTTTAATTTTCTCAAAAATCGACAGTGCGCTTTATAATCTGGTGCGCCTTATGTATTAATTCTGGTTGTGCTTACTGACCTCGAACCGATTTTATGTGGTACACGGCGCTCAAAAATCTGTCAAAAATGTTTTAGTACGACTTTGGTAAGTTACGAAGCCGAACTGCTTGATGGATTGTCGGAGCATTACGGTAGTCAGGAGCCTCGCGGAGTAATATGTGCTTCAACATAATGGCCGGATGGCTTTTTCCACAAATCTCCATCCCTATTGATCTGCCACTCCATGCGCGCCCATCTCACCGATACTGTCAAAACCCAAGTGAAGCAAACTAATTCGGAGCTTGCCATCATTCCGGGTGGATTAACCAAAGAACTCCAACTGCTATATTGGTGTCAACAGGTCTTTCAAAGTTAAATTGCTAGCGAGTTACGCCACTATCTGCCAATGGATCGTGGATCGAAACTGCTCCTGTTTAGCTGTAATTAATATTCAAAAATGATATTTTCGGGACGAAAGAATTCAAGCGTCCTGACATTTGTTTGCATTGTTTACTTCTCGGGGCTGCCGCCGGAGAGCGAGCCGTATCGATTACTGAGCGAGTATCCTGGCGATGTAAACAGCCACGGACCAAAAACGTACATTTGCTCGTGGAATAGGTCATTCACACTTGCAGACAATCGTGCTATATGTGTCTATAATGACTATAGATAGGATTTTCATTCCATGCACGCAAAAAAAAAAAAAAAAAAAAATTCCCAGATCCGACTACCTCGCAAGGTAGTCCCTCGCGAGGTAGTCGATACCCAAAAGCCGATGGTGTATAGAACACGTATATTACGATTTGTATGTGAAATTTCGGCATTGAAACTGCTCCCGTTTAGCTGTAAACGGGAGCAGTAAATACGGCTGTAAATACGTATTTACGGCTGTAAATACGACTTGCTGTCCACCGGAGAGCGAGCCATATTGATTACCAAGCGAGTACTGAACGAGTATTCTGGTCAATATGGCGATGTAAACAGCCACGGACTAAAAACGTTCCGCCTGCTCATGGAACAGGTCATTCACACTCACAATCGCGCTATATGTGTCTATAATGACTATAGATACGATTGTCTTTCCATGCACGCAAAAAATTTTTTTTTCCCGGCTCTGACTACCTCACTTTAATGTGCCTTATAATCCAGTGCGCCTTATGTATGAAATTAGACCATCAAATAGACCGTTCATTGATAGTGCGCCTTATAATCCGGTGCGCCTTATAGTCCCAAAAATACGGTACTATATTCCACGATAATTGCACTCCAACGTTTCACTGGATATGTCTCACTCCACTTCAAGGGTGTTCTAGTAACTGTTAATTACTAACAGTAATTTACTGGCAAGTCTGCAGACTTGAGAATTGCAATACTGTGTTGGATACCTTCATTTTCACAGTGAGATGCTGTTTGAAAAGCAACTAGACAGTCTCAATTCAGCGGTCTCTGATCTGGAAGTTCTGTCCTTTTAAATATCTGGCGACATATTTTACGTGTGTTTAAACAAAACAGACAGGCTAGAGTTGAATTTATTGACTCGATTAGAAAACCACTCTTTTTTCATCTGAAAATGCCAAGAAAGAGCAAGTGAAATATGCCAAAGCCAAATTGCTAGGATGCTAATGAGCCACCAGCATTGATCTCATCCTTTCTGCGGTACTGACTCAACAGGTGACCAGTATGTATTTAGGTGTTTAACAACAGTTACTGGGTACATTTAGAAGGGGCTGTTTTTTCCTCAGCTGTGCAAAATAACTGGTTAAACAAACAAATCATAATATTTTGTCCAGTATTGCTGTCATTTAATAAATGGTGCTTGCAGAACTGTTGTATAAAAGCAATATTACACTCGAGGGAGTACAGTATCAATGAATATAGTAACAGTAATATGTCTAATGCCCTCCACTACATGTTGGGCATAAGAATATCACACCCGCAGTTACTTAATTTATTGATAACGTATTCCCTTGAGCATAATATTGCATAAATGTCAATCTATTTTGATTTTCTAGGCCAGTCAGTTTGTACAGTTTCTCTTGGGCATGTGTTTTTGGGTTCAACTCCTGATATAGTGATACAAATTTGCTGAAACTTCACACTCACAATCACAAAAGTATTCTTCAGCTAACCACCAAATTTCATGCAATTCTGTTAATGTTCCAAAAATCACGTTTATGAACTGTCTGTCAGCCATTTTGTCTTGTCAGTGGAATATTTTGTTAGTGTGTGAGGAAGTCAGCATGTGATCCAAGCAGTTGTGTGGTATAGTGGTTAAGATGCTGTCACGATTCAACACCAGAGAGGCTCAAACGCAGAGCAAACCACACTGGATGAACACTCAGACTCAGGTGAAAAAGTGAACACAATTTTAATGAAAACACAAATTTTCAAAATACACAAACTTGGATAAACAAGCAAGAACTTGTGAACAGCGCAAAATAAGACACAAACTTAAATTGATATAAAACGCAAGCGCACGCAGGAGCACATGCAGCCTGAGGAGAGAGAAGAGGGAGAGGATTAGTAATGAGGGATATCAAGAGAGTGAGCGAGTGAAGGAAAAGAGAAAACAGCTTACTGCACTAAGCAGAGGGCCCGGCAGGGAACTCCTGCAGAGAACATAAAGGGGCGAGTAGGATGAGGAATAGGTAGGTTTACCTGGGTGGAGAGTCCGTTGTCTAGCGAGAGGAGAGGACCAGGCGAGCGCACACAGCCCCAGGAAACACATTACAGAGGTGGCAGCAAACCTGAAAGGGAGAAGACAAAAAGGTGAGAAAATGGGGAAAATAACGTCAAAAGCATAGGCTGGTAACTTTTCGGCAGCGATACCCAATGGTCCAGCAGAGAAGCATTCACACACTGGCTCTTAAATATGCTGGTGACCCAGAGGGCAGCAGATGTAGCCAATCACACAGGTGTGCAGATGAGCTCCGGAGCCGGGAAGAAACAGAAGCAGGAGGGGAGGGGGTGCATGCTCGCCTGATCATCACAGATGCTTGTCTGTCATGCAGGAGCCCTGGGTTCAAATCCAGCCCTGCTGGATTACTGTGAGGCAATAGTGCTTACCACCATGCAGTAATAAGCAGTTTTTCCCACGCTTGCCTGATCACAGTGCACCCCCCCCACCCCCCAAGGGACACCTTCTGGCATCCCATTGAGCTTGTAAGGGTGTGTTCGATGGAATGCCCGCACCATACCCTTGTCGAGGATAAAGGAGCCTGGGATCCATGACCTCTCCTTCGGCCCATACCCCTTCCAGTGAACAAGGTATTGGAGACCCCGACCCTGCCAATGGATGTCCAGGATCTTCTAAACTGTGTAGGTGGTCTGTCCATCAATGATCTGGGGGGAGGAGGGGGATCCGGAAGAGGGAAAAGAGAACTGGTGGAGAGGGGTTTAATCCGGGACACATGGAAAGTCGGATGGATGCGTAGTGAAGGCAACAGGTCCAGCCGAACAGTAACATCATTGATGATGCGTGTGATGGTGTACGGGCCCAGGTAGTGCGGCGACAGCTTCCGGGACTCCGTCTTCAACGAGACCTGCTCGGTGGACAGCCAGACCTTCTGTCCCACGACGTACTTCGGCACTGATGCATGTCTGCGGTTTGCATAGCGCTGGTTCCGCAACGATGAGCAGAGAAAAGCAGCTCACCTGGCCCTCCACAGATGGCGACAATGGCGCACGTGGGCCTCCACGGATGGCACAGCGATCCCCCTCTCCACCATAGGTAGCAATGGCAGGGTGTACCCCATCGAAGCCTTGAACGATATCAGCCCAGTAGTGGAGGAGACGGCGGTGTTGTGGGCGTACTCCACCCAGGTCAGGTGGGAGCTCCAGGTTGACGGGTTACAGGAAGCCACACACCTCAGAATGGCCTCCAGAGACTGGTTAGCGTGCTTGACTTGACCACTGCTCTGTTGATGGTATCCTGATGTGAGACTGGCAGTGGCACCCAGGGAACGACAAAATGCTTTCCAGACATGCAATGTGAATTGAGGACCTCAGTCAGAGACAATGTCTATAAGGATCCCATGCAGGCGGATGACATGGAGGGTCAGCAAATTGGCTGTTTCCGCAGCCGAGGGCAATTTGGGGAGAGGAACCAGGTGAATTGCTTTGGAAAAGCAATTAATGATAGTGAGGATGACTGAATTACCTTGAGATGGAGGGGGTCCGCAATGAAATTCACTGCAATATGGGACCAAGGACGACTCAGATCCGGGAGTGGGTGAAGGAGGCTGGCTGGAGGAGAAGAGTCAGTTTTGTTGGTCACGCAGATGTGACACGCCTTAACATACTCCTGCACATCCTTTCTGAGTGAGGGCCACCAAAAAACTCGTTGCAGCAGCTTAACAGTCCGTGAGATCCTGGGATGGCAGGCAAAAAAGCTGGTGTGCCCCCACTTGATAACTTGCGTAAAGAGGAGGGCACAAACAGTTGGTTGAGTGGGCCTCCATGCGGGATAAGTTCGGAGGACTGGGCCCACTGGACCCTCTGCTCAATCTCACAAGAGAGGGCCCCAGGAAAGCAGGAAGAGGGAAGGATGGTCTCCGGAGGACAGGCGGCAGCTGCGGAGAGAGAAGAGGAATCGGAGGAGAACTGGCGCGAGAGGGCATCAGCCTTGGCAATACGGGACCCTGGGTGGTACATGATGGAGAGATTAAACCTGAGGAGCTCGAATGGCATGACCAGGTATTCAAACTGGCCCAGGTGTGTTTTAAAAGCCGTCTTCCATTCGTCCCCCTCACATATGCGAACCAAATGGTATGCATTACGAAGGTCAAGTTGGTGAAATACCACGCCCGTTGGAGAAGTTCAAAAGCAGAATTGATGAGGAGCAATGGGTATTTATCCTTACGGGTAATAGCTTTGAGTTCATGGTAATCAATGCATGGCCGCAAAGACCTGTCTTTTTTACCTACAAAAAGAACCCAGCACCGAGAGGGGCGGACGACAGACGAATAAGGCCTGTGCTGAGGGAGTCTTTGATGTAGCTCTTCATCGCCTCCCTCTCCAGCCCAGATAAACTGTAGAGCCAGCTAGATGGTAGCCACGCACCCAGAAGGAGGTCAATAGCACAGTCGTAGGCCCAATGAGGTGGTAATTAAAGGGCCTCAACTTGCTAAAGACCTCCCCTAAGTCATGATAGATCCCGGGCACGGAGCTGAGATCCGCCGACTCAGCAAGAGGGGAGGAGATGGGGAGAGAGGGTGAGCATGCAGCCGAGCGGAGACACAAAGAGAGACAAAATGGGCTCCAGGAGGAAATGGAGCCTGCTGGAGGGTACCCATAGGTACCCCCCAGCACCCGTAGGCAGATTTGTTTTGCAGTCTGGTGACATCCATATTTACAAACCACAATTGCATTCAACAAAAACACAAACACAGGCACACATGAAGCTGACTATAAACATGATAAAAATACTTAAGGCTCCATCAATCAGGATATAAAGACAAAGAGATGGGAGAAAAACCAGCGATAAGAGAGAAGGGTCATATTAAAAAGTTAAAGACTATTCAAAGAGGTTAAAAACTCAAAGGTCTAGAACCCAATAAAAGATTTAGAACCCAAATAAAAATCCTACAAAAATAAGTAAATATAAAATGGAGTTAATAAATAGGTAACTAAATTATGTGCCATATATTGTTACAACTTGTTCAACTCTCTGACAGCAGCAGGAACAAAGCTGTTTTTGTAGCGCTGGGTTTTACTTTTTGGGTCAGCAAACCTCCGTCTTGAGGGAAGAAGCTGAAAGTGGCAGTGCAAAGGGTGGGAGTCATCATTTAAAATGGAGGTAGCAATCCTCTGTACCTGTCTGGTGTACAAGGATGTCAGGCTCAGCTGTGACTCACCAAGCAAACGACTGGACCATCTAACTACCTGATCCAAGGATTTCCTCTGTTTCAGTTTTATCTGACCAAACCATGACACTAAAGAAGAGGATAAAACAGATTCAATAAAAGCCCGATAAAACATTGTCATTATGGTTCGGTCAATTTGGAAGCGTGCAAGTTTCCTCAAACAATGCAAATGTTGCTGACCCTTTTTGCACACCCTTTCACACTTCTCTTCAAAGTTTAAATTACTATCAATAATCATCCTAAGATATTTGTAGGATTGTACACATTCAGTGGTCTGGCCTTTTAGTACGATGACTGTGCCTGGGAGTTTTCCTCATAAAGTCAATAATCATATCTTTAGTTTTTGTCGTATTCAGCTGCAGGTAGGAATCCTCACACCAGTGAACAAAATCATCAACTACTGGGCCGTGGCCACTTTCACCATCCTGGAGGAGACTGACAATAACTGAATCATCAGCATACTTTATAACGTGTCTGTTGTCATGTCTGCTCCGACACATGTTTGTGTACAGGATGAAGAGTAGTGGTGACAACACACACCCCTGAGGAGAGCCAGTAGAAGAGCACTTTTGGTCAGACAATGTACCATTGACCCTTACTCTCTGTGTCCTGTTGGTTAAGAAATTCAGAATCCAACCCACCAGATTATTGCTCAAATCAAATTGTTGCAGGAGCCTTTCAACTAAAATATGAGGTTGGATTGTATTAAAGGCGGAGGAAAAGTCCACAAATAAAAGCCTGGCGTATGTCCCATTAAAATCGAGATGTTCAAAAAGCATGTTAAACAGAGTGACAGTGGCATCCTCCACTCCTTTGTGAGGCCTATATGCAAACTGCAAAGGATTCAATGCATGTTCAGTCTGCTTTAGGACCTCAAATCTGACCAGTTTTTCAAAAATTTTCATTAAAATTGAAGTCAAAGCAACTGGTCTAAAGTCGTTTACCGTTTTAGGACAGCTGGATTTTGGAACAGGAACAACCACGGCATCTTTCCAGATCGTAGGCACATGTTATGTCTGTAAGGACTTATTGAAAATGTAATGAAATACAGGACTCAGTTCGTGTGCAAAGGACTTTACCAATCACCCACATATATTATCAGGGCCCTGACTTTTGTTCACTTTTACAGCACAGAACTCCCTTTTAATATCCTGCACCTCAATATTAAAGTGCTGATTGTCTTTGAGTTTCTGTTTCAAATCTTGGGTTTTTGTGCTAAAATCAAAGGAGTCAAAATGACCATAAAAACAATTAAGAAAATTAGCCAGCTCTGAGTCTGAGTTAAAACCATCTAAAAACACATGATTACTGCGCTCTGTGCTCTGAAGACCTGCAATAGTTTTCATACTGGCCCAGGCTGAACCAAGTTTCTTTGTTGCCATCTTGCTTTCCAATTCTGATTTATAATTCTGTTTTGCTCTTAAAATTACGGACTTCAGCTCTTTTGTGGCAACCTGTAGCTCAGAAACAACCCCCTGTTTAAAGGCAAGTGCTTTCCTCTGTAAGCAGGATTTAACTGATTTTGTAACCCATGGCTTGTTGTTGGGATATATTTTGACACGTTTACGTGGAACGATCATATTTTTACAGAAAGCCATGTATGAGCATGTGACGTCTACCAAAGAGTCCAAATCATCCCCGCAGGACAGTGAGAACATCTCCCAGTCTGTACAGTTAAAGCATTCCTGGAGGCAGTGCACTGAATCCTCTGTCCACACATCTATGTCTCTGGTCTTCACCTTGCCTCTCTTGCCTCTTGCCTGCTGTGACAAATTTGTAACTTTTTATTCATAATTTTGCTAATTTTCTCACAAATTTACAACATTTTGGTGACAGTCTTAAGGTAAATTTTTGACTTACCTCAAATTACCTGCATTTTTTGTGATAAATTAGCATCCTTTTCCCATTGTGCCATTATTGTGTCGTTTTTGCCCCTTTCGGGGCATGAATGAGGCACCAAATGCTGACAGTGAGTTTGCTTATTTATTAACAGAAAGTAACAAAATAAAGAGCCACGTGGGGCAAAACACATACGCAAAATCTGAAACACAAAGAAGCAGTACAAACACCTACACAAGAGAATAACGAGGGCGAAACCTGATGCTGAAGAATAAACACTTACATAAGATTGTAGCGAGGGCAAAACCTGATGCTGAAGCGAGACTGGAGCTGGATGTAGGGACTCCAGTCTAAGGTTGACGAGATCGCAGCAATGACTGTGTCTAGCTGGCGATCTTAAATAGGAAACAGAAACTCAAACTACAAACAGGTGTGGTGTAAACGTAATTACAAAGTGCACACAGCCGTGGCAGGTCGTGAGCAGGTTTGACAGCAGGAAGTCCTGCCACGGCACTGTCAAAATAAAAGCACAGACATGATAACGAAAATGTAATTAAAAACACATATGGAAGAAAGGGAAATAAACAGGAGACCCGAGCCGGGTGCGGAACCAAACTCGGGATCACCACATATTGTTGCTATTTTTTCCTCCTAAGTTTGCATCTTGCTTTAAATTTGTGATTATATTTTATATATCATGAATGTACTTTTCCTATTGAATGCAGTGATTTTGTTGATTCACGTGTCTTTTGCAGAAAATATAGAGTTACATGACACTGTCAAATTCTATAGGTATTTGGGTGCTGGGCCAGTGCTAAAGTCAGGTTCTGGGTGGGTATGTCTAGTGCTAGTATAAATATTTACACCTGACTTGAACTTGGCGACCCCTATACATGCAGTGGAAAATTCATCCTGTATCCTCTATGCTGCGATTGTCTGAAGTCATGGGCTCTGCAGCTGCATTTAGACTCAATGTGGGTGTCTGTCAGGTCTGACTCAAGTTAGCTGATGCTTTGAAAGGACAGTCCCAGCATGTTGTCTGACAGGGGCACACTCAAACGTACACGCACACACACGCTCCCTCTCTGTCTCTCTTATACAACAGTGTTCTCAGCTCTCGCTTCTTTAATGAGTCATATTGTGGTCATACTAGGGTTGGCCTAACTTCACAATCGGGAAGACTGAAAGGTGGCATAGGGCTCTATGCTGAGGTCCGGTGGGGCCAAAACCGACCTTTGCTGTGAGCTTGGAAAAATACATAGTTTACATGAAAAGAAATAAATGTCAGTGTGGCTGTGTTTAAAATGTTAATTCAGGTAAAAGGGAGTGAGGATTAAAAAAAAGAAAATGAATAGCAGAGTTAGGGTGCTACAGAGATGAAGTGTGGAGAAAATAAAAGGAGCAATATAATCCCAAATCAGAGTAAACACCACTCTGATCTGGGAGCGCACAAGTACCTGCTATTGATGAAGAGGAGAGAGAGAGAAAAGAGAGACGATGAATCACTGACTGAAGCCAGTGAGCAAGAAACAGCCACACCAATTTAACTGTGAGTGTCTTTCTTTTCAAGCAGTTTATTACATACATTTTCATTATAATGCTGGTAAAAACCTTTTGAATGAATCTGATGATCGATATTTTTCTGCCTTTTTACTTTTAAAATTACGCATATTGTTCAAAATAGTTTTCATGGGATTTTAGCCTCATAAAATGCCTGTATACCATTCAAATGGTGAAGTGCTCACTTCACAGAGAGGTGCACACTACTCTCTTTATTTAGGTAAACTCTGGGAAAAAAAAAATGAATTGCACTTCCTGGGTTTGTGATGTGACGACCCAACAACAGACCTCCTTTTCAGTTACACTCCATTCAGTCCTGTTGGCTGTTGAGCCCTGCCTCTGCTGTAGGCTTTGCCTCATTTCTTGTGCATGGCTTATATCATGCATCATTTAGGAAATCTTTACCCAATCAGATTAGGGGATCATTAATATTAGTGAGCAGACTGCAAACTAACTGTTTCAGAGAGAGATTTTTGGACAGCCTTTTTGGCGAGCTATAGAACAACACAGAAATTGTTTTTGGTTTTTAAAACTAGATATATATGTACAGAAACGTAAATTTAATCCCTGGAAAATGCACAATATTGGACCTTTAAGCCTCTCTGTGGATGACCACCTTATCGTGCTACAAAGCCCCTGGTTGGCTCTCCCAAAGCAAACTGACCCTGGGAGAAGGGCCAGAATAAGAGCGTTCCAGCAGATCCCCGTGAAAGATGCATGTTCTCCCTGTGCTGCGTGGGCTTACTCCGGGGGCTCCGGTTTCCTCCCACAATCCAAAGACATGCATGTTAGGTTAATTGGCTGTTCTAAATTGTCCCTAGATATCTGTTTCTTATAGGCCCTTAGAATAGAGGGTTAGTACTAGTGAAAGCGCTCTGAGTGGTCTTTGTGACTAGAAAAGCGCTATATAAGTGCAGGTTGGTTAGTAGTTAGTTAGAAAGAAAGTTATTACAAGGATCCTGTTTACCCTGCCTGGCATGGGGTCATCGGGGTCCTGCCCTCAGCCCAGACGAGCACCATGGGTCCACCCTCCACTGGGTTCACCACCTGCAGGGATCATGGGGATCATGGCGCTATGTGAACTGGGCGGCAATCTGGGCTTCTTTGCTTTGACTGATGCCCCTGTGGATGGATGGATGGATGAGGGATGGATGGATTTTTAAGTGATTTATATGCTCATTATCTATCTATAAATTCACAAAATCTCTGTCTGTCTGTGTGTTTGTGTGTCTGTCCGTCTGTCTGTTCCTTGCATATCTCTCAAACTGTTTGTCAGACTGGCCTCAGATTTTAAACATGCTTTCCTGAGGTTATGCAAGTATGCATCCCTGAATATGGAGTTGTGCTGTCAAAATATGTAATTTTTGTCAATAAAAGTTTAGCCACTGCTGTGTCTCATGCCCAGGCTTCTAGAAGTGTGGGCAGGGTTTGGTTTCGGATTGACTCCTCCACAGCGTTCCGTGTGCAAAACAAGGAAGCAAAACGTGACAAATTTGACTAGAAAAAGATAATACATAAGATTTAATGCTTAAAAAATTATACCATAAAGTTGCTGTGATTGCATAGGTCTAATGGATAATGAGGCATGGAGAACATATGGAGTCGCTCAGTCAAAATATGTAATTTTTATCAATAAAAGTTTAGCCACCATTCTGTCTCATGCCCAGGCAGTGTGCGGGGTTTGGTTTTGGATTGACTCCACTACAACGCTCCGTGTGCAAAACAAGGAAGCGAAATAGTCTAATGGATAATTTGGCAAGGAGAACACGAGGTGCCGCTGGGGAAGGGGGGAGGGGGCAGCAGCTGAATCGCTGGCACCACGGGTAAACTCTGAGTGTGCAAAACAACGAAGCAAAATGCGACAAATTTGATCAATTAAAAAAAAAACCCCGCTTACAACAGAGCTGCAGCGCTCACATTGTTATTTGCAAGTTATTTTCAATAAAGTGGAAAAAAAGATAATGCATGGAAGTGTGCTTTTTCCCTGAGGCTGATTTATCATGGAAAACAGCTGAGCTCTGTGGTTCCAGTGATCAGCTGATTGGATCCACCTTTTTTTTTTTTACCTTTGGAAAAAAAAAAAAAAAAAAACATAAGGGGAAGACCCTACGACCTTTGCTCCACGACGTATCAACCATACGCTGGATAAATTTTCAGCGTGGGACACATATTTTTTCCAGTTTACAAAATGTTTCACTGGGTCCGAGGTGTCTGTTAAAAAAATGCATTTTGGTTAACGTTTAGAGGGTCAAAAATGCGATCGTTTAGGCGGAATAATAATAATAAGAAAAAATCTTCTTGCATCAATAAAAAACAAATGCTTACAATAGAGCGACTGCACTCAGTCTTTGCCAGCCACACCCTCAAGGTTCAGATCATTATTTGGCCTCAGTATCCCCCCAGCGTGATGATATAAGCACCGCCTCAATCTTAGCATTAAAGTTTTAAAAAACCTTTTAATAACAAAATATTGCTAAAATATAAAATGATGCTCAACAATGAGTCTCAAATATTTGTAAGTGTGTCCTGTTATAGTACTGCATGAGTTTATTGACGATACACAAAAGAAATTCAACCTTACACTGAACTCCATCACTGAACAGTGATATAAACTAAAATAATGACAATGACGACTGAACAACTCCCATTCCCCAAAGTGTAAGATACGCCATTATGAATATAAGTGGTTAAAGATCAGACAAATCTGATCAGATCTGATCAGATCTGGCATACAAATAAACAAGGGATCTGAAACGGTCGCTAATATTGGATGTCCCATTCATTTTCAGTGTTTAGGTATTCTGTAATTAATATTCACACATTCAAATAAATCTTAGTGCCATTTACTCCCTTTTATATTTGTCAAAGTCTAACATGTGATTGCCTACATACAGGCTGCACCTCTTTGTATTCCACTTTCAAACACAGCCTACATTTGGGCCTGGAAAGCCTGATTGGGAAACCTGTTTCAGACAGGAATACTTGCGTCCTACAGGCAATGCTCTAGTCTGATAAAAAACATAGCCTTAATCCAGTCACATTCACTCTCGGTCTATTGGGCTGAGGATCCAGTCCACTTTTGTCTTATGTTATTGGGAAATGAGTTGCTGTGAATGTTTATCTTCATTAAAAAAAAAAGGATCAGATGAATTCAGCTTAATTGGTATTGTAATATCATTTCTGTTCTGCTACTAATTAGTGTTTCATCCTTATTAATTAATAATTGCTGAAAGAGAGCCCCAGTTTTGTCTCATAGATGCATTTATTTGCCTTTATGCCTCTAAGCAGTCTGCTACAGTCTTCTCAGCCTTCAAACTGAAATTAATAAAAGGCTTTATTGATGCGTTTGAAGCAACTTAAAAACAACAAATATCAGAAGGAATTCTCTTAATCAGGTACTCACAGGTCAGTCTTGTTACTTTAGTAAATATAGTATTAGTAAATATGAGTCATTTGCCCATGAATACATTTGCATTAGCCCATGAGTTCAGTAAAACAGATTTTCCTAGCTACAATCAATAACTTTTGTGAAATTACTGTATAGAATTTTTATTAGTGACAAATCCTGCAAATCTACACCAAACACTTTATGAGCAGCTTCCATCCAGCTGCTGCACTGCACAAGTGTTTGGTATGAGGTCAGTGTTTCTGTCCTTGGCTGTACCTTTGAGACTGAGTCAGAGCGACCAGCGCTGTTGTAACTGACATCGGCTATCTGTGTCCACCATCGCCTCTACCAGCCGCTAAATCCTCCCCCCGTCCCTCCCTCCCAGCTGCTCTCCTGCCCTCGGGCCCCGCTCGCCCCGCCACATCTCCGGAGATGTCATACTCATTATTTACTCTGAGGCCCCCATGGCTGGGGCTGACTTACCTCATTTGGTCTCTGTTCTCTGACCTTTGTGACACTTGCATTTTAGTTAATAGCTGTGCGTAAATGAAAAGCTTTAGAATTTAGTGGACACATTCTCACAAGAAATTACTTCTGCCTTCTTTGTGTATTTCTTGTTAATCTCTTCTTTGCTGTCTGACTGCTGTCATCTGATGGGATTGTAGCAATTTGAAATGAGCGTTTCTGTCCCACGATGTGAGATACAGTAATTACTTCATGACACATTTTCATGCAAGAGGTGTCCCTTGCATGAAGAATTAAAGGGAAACTTAAACCAGTGCCCGTGTAAGACCTGGGTGACTTAAGAAAACAGCAAGAAAACAGAATAAAAATTCTTGCTGGTCCAAATAAACCTATGCAGATATCACACAGACAGCTCCTGTCAGCCTAACTGATTTTTTCTCTCTTTTGTGTGACAGCATCAATTCTGCTTTAATATTTTACTCCTCACTGGAATTGTCAGCAGGTGGTTCACAACAAGGGAACGCAGGGGTCCATCATGTTAGATTTTTCACTGTTTTTCTTACCTGTTTATGGTGTTAAAGTGTATCAGCATCTCCTTACTGTAAACTGTTTTCACCTGAAAATACCTGTTTTTATGAGCTTCTGTTAATGCCACTGCACGTGTTGTACCATATGCTTTTAATTTCAAAATATATCACTTACAGCAATATTACTTTACCATATCTGTATATAGAGGATGTATGTACTGTGTCACCTATTGGTTTTCCTCCTCAACCAGCTTTTTAAGATGTTTATTAAAGATCCCATTCACTTCACTTTTTCCATATGTTGACAGGTCCCACAGGTATTAATGAAATGTCTACCACATGGTTTGGTCAAATTGCCTTTAATTATATAATTATTACCACATCACTGTGAATCATCTTTTGCAGCCTTCCTCTTAACAGCTTCTTTTAGTTCATGTCTCTTTAAATTCTCATGAGCCCCAGTTAACCACACCCTGCCTCTTACCCCACTTAGGATGTTGCTAATGTCACATGCCAATCTTAGCTGGCTAGCTCCTAGCTCGGTTAGCTAGACTGAACCAGCTGACATAAATTTATCTTGAAGAATGAATGAAATAATGTATCACTGGTGGACAGGGGTGTGTGGCTTCAGCAGTTGATAGAATATGGTCAGTCCCTAGAGTTCAATAAGCACAGAAACAACCCTGAATGAACGGGAAACTGCTAAAGGCCGCTAGCTGCCTTTGGTCCCGGTCAGAGTAAAAAGTCAAGTGAGCTAAAATAATGCTGAAGAATGACATACTGTATATGTTTAAGTGTTGGTAGATGAACAAGGATTCCATTGGAGGTGAATAAAATTTATAGAGAATAGTGCTCAAAACTGGCTGTAATGACACAGTTAAGCTACCAATAAGACTGACTTTGACCACCTAGCTAAGCTTATGCTAATGGTTCCTTTACTATCACGTTGAAAACATTAAAAAAAAATTAGAATGATGCAAGATGTATCATTAACTGTGAATTAGTGAACCAGGTGGGAAACAGGGAGGTCTATTAGGGTGACTGGAATTTGAAGAAAATAACAACTGTGCTTGGTAAGCTAAGTTCATTGTAGCCTTGATAGCTCTGAAGCTAACGCCCTCGGCTCACACTCTGGGTGGGGACTGGAGTGTCATAACCAATAGCACGGTAATTGGTTGTAACTGAAGACTGAATCATTTGTCAGTGACGTAGGAAAATAAGGAGCAAAATGGACTTCTGACCATTCTGCTGAAATGTTAAAATAATTTATAAATGAAGATATGCTTTTAAAAGTTTACTATAGTCATATGTTATGTCAGGTCAGGCACTGGTTTGCTTGCTACCAGATAACCATGAAAACCGGTACTACCTGTCTCATGGGTCGGGCCGTCGTCGACTCAACCAGCAACCCCACCGGCAACCCCACCCTTCTGAGGGTGTGGAGAGTGAAACTGGGCATCCTAGCAGAAATAAAAACAATGTCTGTCACAGGTCTGGACCACTCCCAGTTACACGGGGTGAGACTGGACATCCTGGCAGATAAACACATCTGTCGCAAGGTCTGTGGTGGACTTTTGCCAGTCGGTGCATCGTGACATGCACTACACAAAGAGCAGAGATAAACAAACCATCAAATCATCTGGTCAGTCACTGCAACAGATACTGGAGTCAGTTTGTCTTGGCCTGTCCTTGCCACTGATAATACCTCTATCTGCCAAGAATGTGCCACTAGTCCAGCAAAAGCTAGCAGTACTCAAATACTTTGCAAGCAGTTTCATGAAATGGTCAGTCAGAAAGCAACTCATACCGGCTCGGACGTTGCCCGGGTTAACAAGGTCAGGAGTTCCTGGCAGCGGAGGGCGAAGGAGAGATGGGGTGATGATGTGGAGTGAAGTGCGTGGCAGTGGTGCACCTGTGGGCTAGTTGCCGGCCACCAATCGGGTCTAGGAGAAGAAGAAGGAAAGCGAAGGACAGAGCTGTGTGGAGGAATCTGATCAGACCTAAATAAAACAGTCATTGTCGCCCCCGACAGACTGCTATGATGATGATGATGACGATGATAGTCATATGACCCAAGAAAGCATGTTTAAAAGGTTTAAATTCACAAAAGTACCATTGGTGAGTTAATGATACTCAGAACCAGCCATAATTAGGCAAGCAGACAAGCAATTAGACAATTAATGAGCATCTATTGATATTGTTGGGTGACAGTGCATTTCATTTTACTTCAGAAGGATGAAACACAATAGACACATCAAAACAAGCTTATTTATCGTGTAGCCTTTAAAACCCTTTAAACACAGTTGAGGTTTCAAAGGGCATACAGTAAAAAGACTTTATGCCACCACTGCGCTACCACATGGGCAGTGTGGTGGCAGCACAGCAACTCACCCTTGGCCATGGGATCCCTGGTTCGATCCCAGCCCCTAACCAACAGTGATGTGTGTGGAGTTTGCATGTTCTCCCTGTGTCTGCGTGGGTTTACTCTGGGAGTTCTCCGATTTCCTCCCACAGGCCAAAAACATGCAGGTTAGGTTAACTGGAGACTCTAAAAGTGGCCCTAGGTGTGAATGTGTCTGTGAATGGTAAAGGGATAGCGTCGTACCGTGGCTGCTTCATCCATCCAGGTGGATGCCCTCATCCACCTGGATGATGGTTCCCCAGATCCTCTGGGGATCAATAAAGTACACAAAAGCAAAAAAAAAAATAAATAAATTATGAAACAGCAAATTAAAGTGGAGAATGAAGTACAATAGGCCTTGTGTCCTAAGGCCTATACTGAGCAATATAAACATAAAGAAAAAAATCTCATGAAAAGATTTACAGCCAGTGACTCATCCGAGCATGCAGTGTGTAATACCTAGAAGAACTTCACAAGGACAGTCTAGTTTCCTTTGTGTGCTCACATTTTCTTTCTCTCTCTCTCTCTCTCTCTCTCTCTCTCTCTCTCTCTCTTAATCTCACTCTCCAGGTGCAGCAGGATGCAGGACTTACTGCTGGTGTGTGGACTTCAGCCCCTGCGGGCCCTCCTTCTGCTTCAGGCTGCCAGCTGTGGTGAGTTCTCATTAAACTGTGGGCAGCCTGCATCAGTCGACCTGTAGTGCATTTAATGTATAACTTCCAAATAAACATGTGCACCTACAAATACTTTTATGTCTGTCTCACTCCCTTATCGCTGATGTGTCAGACTGTGCTGAGTGTAGTTTTTTTGACTACGGGGTCAGAGTTTTCAAGAAATTGGAGTAGAAATTCACTGAAGAGTTGTATACACATATCATGAGCTATTTCAGCTAATGCTAAGCTCTGTTTAGGCAGTTTGTAGTTCAGTATACAGTGGTGTGAAAAAGTGTTTGCCCCCTTCCTGATTTCTCTTTTTTTTTGTATGTTTTGTCACACTTAAACGTTTCAGATCATCAAACAAATTTAAATATTAGCCAAAGATAACACAAGTAAACACAAAATGCAGTTTTTAAATGAAGGTGTTTATGATTAAGGGGAAAAAAAAATCCAATCTTACATGGCCCTTTGTGAAAAAATGATTGCCCCCCAAACCTAATAACTGGTTGGGCCGATCAAAAGCTGGTTGACGCTGCCGAGAGGACCAATTGACTAAATAGAGTAATGATTTAGAGTGAAGTATGTGGCAGTAATGCACCAGTAAGTTGGTTGCCAACTGCCAATCAAATCTAAAAGAAGAAGAACTGGTTGGGCCACCGTTAGCAGCAACAATTGCAATCAAGTGTTTGCAATAACTGGCAATGAGTCTTTTACAGCACTGTGGAGGAATTTTGGCCCTCTCATCTTTGCAGAATTGTTATAATTCAACCACATTGGAGGGTTTTCAAGCATGAACTGCCTTTTTAAGGTCATGCCACAGCATTTCAATAAGATTTAGGTCAGGACTTTGATTAGGCCACTCCAAAATCTTCATTTTGTTTTTTTTAAGCCATTCAGAGTTGGACTTGCTGGTTTGTTTTCAATCATTATCCTGCTTCAGAACCCAAGTGTGCTTCAGCTTGAGGTCACAAACAGATGGCCGGACATTCTCCTTCAGGATTTTTTGGTAGACAGCAGAATTCATGGTTCCATTTACCACAACAAGTCTTGCAGGTCCTGAAGCAGCAAAACAGCCCCAGACCATCACACTACCACCACCGTATTTTACTGTTGGTATGATGTTCCCTTTCTGGAATGCTGTTATACTTTTACGCCAGATGTAATGTGACACACATCTTCCAAAAAGTTCAACTTATGTCTCGTCAGTCCACAGAGTATTTTCCCAAAAGTCTTGGGGATCATCAAGATATTTTCTGGCAAAACTGGCAAAATGGAGACGAGCCTTTATGTTCTTTTTGCTCAGCAGTGGTTTTCGTCTTGGAACTCTGCCTTGCAGGCCATTTTTGCCCAGTCTCTTTCTTATGGTGGAGTCATGAACACTGACCTTTGCTGAGGCAAATGAGGCCTGCAGTTCTTTGGATGTTGTTGTGGGATCATTTGTGACCTCTTGCATGAATCGTCACTGCACTCTTGGGGTAATTTTGATCGGTAGGCCACTCCTGGGAATGTTTACCACTGTTCCATGGTTTTGCCATTTGTGGATAATGGCTGTCACTGTTGTTCGCTGGAGTCCCAAAGCTTTAGAAATGGCTAGAGATTTGAACTCAGCTTTCAAAGACGTGATAAACCACAGTTAATTTATGTTTTAACAGGGGGGCAGTCATGTTTTCACACAGGGCCATATAGGTTTGGATTTTTTTTAACTGTAAATAATAAACACCTTCAATTGAAAACTACATTTTGTGTTTACTTGTGTTATCCTTGTCTAATATTTAAATTTGTTTGATGATCTGAAACATTTAAGTGTGACAAACATACAAAAAAATGAGAAATCAGGAAGGGGGCAAACACTTTTTACCACTGTATACAGTATTTGGCTGCGACTTAGTGCAGTGGTTACTAACATTTTTTCAAATGTTCTCATGCTGGATACCCAAGTTGGGAAAAAGGAACTTCATGGTTGAAAGAAGGAAGGAAAAACATACAAACTCCTTGCAAGTGAAACACATCACACTTCTGACCTCTTGCTCACAGAGAATTCATGGAGTTTGTTGGACATGCCTGTCATCCTCAGTACGTGCTTACGTGCTCTAAAAATCTCTAAAAATTCACAAGAAACACTTGCATGGCATGTGACATTCAGCCCCAAAGCTGCACGCAGACAGGCCTTAGCAGCCTGTACGGTCAGTTGTAACCCATGCTTAAGGAAGGAAGGAAGAAGGGAAGGAAGCAAGGAAGCATGTAACTAAGGAAAGCAGGAAAAAAGGAAGGGCGGAAGGAATGCTTAGTAACTAAGTAGGTAAGGAAGGAAGGAAGGAAGGAAGGAAGGAAGAATGAATGGAAAGAAGGATGGAAGGAAGCAAGTAGCTAAGGAAGGAAGGTAGGAAATTGCTGTATATTAATAAAAATGCTAGACTGGAATCTGAACGCGTACATTTCCAGGGAAATTAAACTCCTATTTCCCATTTAAATTGCATGTTGTCTGCATCTGGGTGGAGAGTGGAAAAAACAATTAAGTATTTGTAAATATGCAGATTTGTTAAATATTCCAATTTATGACCAAAAAAATCTACTGCGGCTGTCTTAAATAGGATTAAAAATCAAATTTATTGGCTTCACTTGTTTAATCTTCTCTGTCAAGCTCCCATTCTTTTGTCAGTCTGTTTCTTTCCCTTTGCTTCTCTAATCGCTTTGTTACATTTAACATTTAAAAGATCTTTTCAGCTTAGCCTCTGTTCTCTCCCTGTAATTGTGTAAATCGCTCTTCCAAGAGGCATCTGACAAGAGCTTGAAATGATTTTGATGTTTCAGTAAATTTCCAAAATATTTTCTACTGTATATTTGCTGACCTCATTAAACTTTGCTTTGATTGACTTAGAAGAAAGTAGCAATTTAGGATCTTAATCCTCTCATTACATGTCAGCAAATTATGCAAACTTTAAAGCAAGAGATAAAATTGTGTATTGTGTGCATGTATATTTCATGGATATTTTAGTCCCTCAGTTTAGCTAAGAGAAGGACAGAGAAACATGAAACCCGTGTTAACTCCTGAGTCATTTGGCAGCTTATATGAGAGATCTGGCTGCCCCTTTTTTTTGAGCTTATCTGTACATTCAAGGATACCTTTAGAAAAGGTAGTGCAACGATGCAAATCCTTCACTCCTTTGCCCTCTCTGTAGTCTCCTTGTCTATGCAGATGTACAAAAGTAGTCCTGCTGTGTATCTGTGTGTGTATGCATGTGTTGGTCCAGACCAAGCTACCCACCCCCTCCTTGCTGCTCTCCATGTTCTCCCTGGCCGTGTCTGCATTGTATTGTTTCTGTGTTCTGTGGATGTGAAATAAAGCTAGCTGACCTGGCACTGGGGCGTTTCTTTGACTCAGGGCCCTGATGTGCTTGCAGAGAGATGATGAAATTGCAGCCAACTCTCCTGTCTTTTTTCTTAGTGTATTTTTTGTTTGTGTGGAGAGCCTCAGGTTACATCTGCCAGGTCACTGTGGCCAACTTACAGAGAACTGTAGCCCCGTTACCCCACACAAACACACATGCGCGTATAATCTCACAGAAGAGCCTGAAAGCACACTTGCGTGCATGTCAGAGTTTGTGTGTCAGATGAATACACTCTCTCTGTTTCTCTTTTTGAAGAAACACCAACGTCTGCTATTGTTGCTTTTTTTCTTCCATTTTTTTTTTCCTCTCAGCAGAGTGACACTGGAAGTAGTCAGTAGGAGGTAGAGGACTATTGGGAGGGTTGGTACTAGAGTTCATCCCTTTTGTTGATAGCCATGAAATAAAAAGAGGGGTGGACCAGTTGAAGATGAGCTATGGAGAACTGAGAGATACATGTTAAAAGTGCATTGCAATAATCAAGATGGGAGAAAATTAAAGTGTGTATAACAGTTCAAGATCGCTGGGGGACAGTAAAGTTTTGAGTTTTGCAATTTTTTTTCGATGGAAAAAAATGACTGAATGAGTTTTGAAATGTGGGATTCAAAGTTCAACTTTTGGTCAAAAGTGACACCAAGGTTGTTGGTGCATGATTTCATATTATTGACGAGGGGGCCAATGTGCTGGCTAATAGGGCTGGGAACAATCCCTAATTTCCAGAATCATTTCGATTCCGATTCTTGAGATTCTGAATCGATTTGGTACGATCCCGATTCGATCTGGGAAATTACCATTTTAATAGCCATTTTACTCGCCAAGGAAAAAAAAAATCTTCGAGACCTAATGCTGCAAATTGTACCAAGAATACTCCAACTTTGTTAATACATAAATTATCACGTATAGAACTGACCCAAAATCATTTACAATAATGCACTTTTTATTATTTAATTTATGATTTCACAAAGTGCTCACAAGTGCTTTCTTTAGTGCAAATGGTATGTAGTGTCAAGTTGACAACCCAGAGTCAGTAAACAAATTCAAAGCATGAAGCATGTAGACATAATCTCACTGTATTTCAGTCTCTCCAGGATTTCGTCGACTGTTTGTGTGATTGTTGTGGCCCAAAAAGCCTGAATTTGTAGGATCTTTTCCAAAAAGTTGACATTTTTAGAGTTTTTTTGCATTGAAAGTTGTGTGAGGAAGTACAGATTTTAAAGTAGCTGCCTTTTCCATAGTTTACAGTGATGCTGTTCTATGTAACGCCACCAGAAAAGCACAGGATTGGCAAAAAATTTCCTGTTAAACAGTGATTTATGTAGAACTAAATGCTCAGTGAAATTGTCAGAAAATGACCAACATTGCATTCTTACTGAGAACTTAAATAAAAAAAAAGAAATAAAAGAATTAGTCATTACAACAACTAAATTGCATTGAATGCATACTGGATTATGGAGAAAATTATGGCAGCACCTTCTTGAATCTTGAATTTGAAAACTAAGACCCTGAAAAATTTGAGCTCTTCTGTGCTGAAATCCACAATGAAGCAGGGACGGCTCCTCCACTGACAACCTCATCCCTTCAGGTCTCAGTGCAGGATGGACCTTGGAGTGGAAACCCAGTCTTCACAGATCTGAAGGGGGAGATGAAAAGAATAGATCTCACAGTAAAATTAATAATCCTATTTTTAAATCCCCACACCACAGTAGGATTTCTTTTATTTTTTTGTTGTTTATATTTTAACTACAAATTAACTTTCAATTACTGAAAAGGATTTCAATTCATTTCCTGGGAAGATTTCTTCATTTCAGTTTAGTTCTATTTAGTAAAATGGCTCGTACTGCAGCCTTTATTAATTCTGCCATTTTCATTTTATTGTGAATCATTATCTTCAAATCTCTCACTTGAGTGCTAGAAGTCCATAATCTCATAAAATATACCTGTATTCTGCATTTATTCACAGCGCTTAACCAACAGTTAACTCTGTATCAATAGTTTGTAAAAGAAACCAACAGCATGCCGGATAAACTATTAATTTACAACACAAACGTTAAAACAAACAAATTATATTTTACTCCAAGTCTCCCTCTTTGTTCACGGGTTTCAGCCAGTCTCCATGCGTTTTCAGTTTATCAGTCATCGACTTTATGTTCCAACACAGCTCTGTGCATAGTACAAAACCGTTTCTCCACTCATGTAAACACGGAAGTAAAGAAGTGCCCATGCGCTGCAGGGAACTCTTGCCGGATGAGAACCGTTTTAACACCACAGAAGAAGAACTACAGTGGTGTGAAAAAGTGTTTGCCCCCTTCCTGATTTCTCTTTTTTTTTGTATATTTGTAGCACTTAAATGTTTCAGATTATCAAACAAATTTAAATTTTAGACAAAGATAACAAAAGTAATCACAAAATGCAGTTTTTAAATGAAGGTGTTTATTATTAGGGGAAAAAAATCCAAACCTACATGGCCCTGTGTGAAAAAGTGATTGCCCCCTAAACCTAATAAGTGATTGGGCCACCCTTAGCAGCAACAACTGCAATCAAGTGTTTGCAATAACTGGCAATGAGTCTTTCACAGCGCTGTGGAGGAATTTTGGCCCACTCATCTTTGCAGAATTGTTGTAATTCAGCTATATTGGAGGGTTTCCAAGCATGAACCACCTTTTTAAGGTCATGCCACAACATCTCAATCGGATTAAGGTCAGGACTTTGACTAGGCCACTCCAAAGTCTTCATTTTATTTTTCTTAAGCCACTCAGAAGTGGACTTGCTGGTGTGTTTTGGATGATTGTCCTGCTGCAGAACCCAAGTGCACTTCAGCTTGAGGTCACGAACAGATGGCTGTACATTCTCCTTAAGGACTTTTTGGTAGACAGCGGAATTCATGGTTCCATTTACCACAGCAAGTCTTGCAGGTCCTGAAGCAGCAAAACGGCCCCAGACCATCACACTACCACCACCATATTTTACTGTTGCTATGATGTTCCTTTTCTGAAATGCTGTGTTACCTTTATGCCGGATGTAATGGAACACACATCTTCCAAAAAGTTCTTTTGTCTTGTCAGTCCACAGAGTATTTTCCCAAAAGTCATCAAGATATTTTCTGGCAAAACTGAGACGAGTCTTTATGTGCTTTATGCTCAGCAGTGGTTTTCATCTTGGAACTCTGATGTGCAGTCCATTTTAGCCCAGTCTCTTTCTTATGCTGGAGTCATGAACACTGACCTTAACTGAGGCAAGTGAGGCCTGCAGTTCTTTGGATGTTGTTGTGGGGTCTTTCGTGACTGCGCTCTTGGGGTAATTTTGGTCAGCCGGCCACCCCTGGGAAGGTTCACCACTGTTCCATGTTTTTGCCATTTGTGGATAATGGCTCTCACTGTGGTTCGCTGGAGTTCCAAAGCTTTAGAAATGGCTTTATAATCTCAATTACTTTGCTTCTCATTTGTTCCTGAATTTCTTTGGATTGCAGCATGATGTCTAGCTTTTGAGGATCTTTTGGTCTACTTCACTTTGTCAGGCAGGTCCTATGAAAGTGATTTCTTGACTGAGAGCGGGTGTGGCAGTAATGAAGCCTGGGTGTGGCTAGAGAAATTGAACTCAGCTTTCCAAAGATGTGATAAACCACAGTTAATTCATGTTTTAACGGGGGGGGGGGGAATTTTTTTTTTACCATTAATAATAAACACCATTTAAAAACTGCATTTTGTGTTTACTTGTGTTATGTTTGTCTAATATTTAAATTTGTTTGATGATCTGAAACATTTAAGTGTGACAAACATACAAAAAAAAAAAAGAGAAATCAGGAAAAGGACCAACACTTTTTCACAACACTGTATATCCGTTAGCTTGCTAGCTGTTAGCTCCGTTAGCACTCTGGGTGTTTCTGGTTCGTGGCCACAGTTTCTGGCTCACTGACCCAGTTTTGACCCAATCAGACTCAGCAGACGTTCACAGATGTAAAAGCATTATATTTAAAGATCGATCCGCAGATTCTGTGGATCGATATTGGCTCAGTCAAACATGGATCGATCTATATCATTGTATCGATCTTTTGAACCCACCCCTACTGGCTAACCGACTCAGAGAAGATTTCAGAGCCAAATAGACAAACCTCAGTTTTGTTGGGATTAAGGCAGAGGAAGCTGGAAAACCTCCAGTTGTTAATGGCTGTGAAGCAGTCACTGAGGTGGGCGAGGCTGTTAAGGTTATTGGGTTTAACAGAAAGATATAATTGTATGTCGTCAGCATAACTGATAAGAGATACCTTTGAAATTTTTTTTAGCAGATGGCCTAGGAGCAACATATATACGTAAAGAGAAAAGAAATGGATCAAGAATGGAGCCCTAAGGGGCATCAGATTACCTTCCTGATCTTTGGTATGACCCAGCCAGGGCTTGAACCCATGATCTCCCAGTTGTTAGTGTAGAAGAAATTAATTAGAAGGTACAAAGATTATTTAATTTAGACATATGGGTGTGTGTGGAAACGAAGGTTTACTTCAGGACCTCACACATACATGCAAGAAAAACTATTTTAGGGGCACCAGTGCAAAACTTGGACAATTTATTAATAATTAATCTTTATACCTGCTATCAGTCAGTCTCAAATATTTGTGAATTCTCCTGCGTGACCAAGAAACAGACACAAGACACAAATCAAGCCAAAAGTTCCATATACCGTTTACAGTTTTAATGATCAGACTCAGCTTAAATTACATCACATTCAACTTGTAACTGATTATTGAGCATAAAGGAAATAATCACATTTGTGGAGCCAAGGAAACCTTAGTGTGAATTTCCAACTGTGATGAAAATGGAGACTGAAATAACTGTAACCAAAATATGAAGAAAATTGGACACAATTTTTATGAAGAAAATGATAAAAGCTTTTTATATGAAAAAAAAGATACTGGGTTATTCTAAAAAGTAAGGAAAGTTACTAAAAGAGGGATACTATTTGTCTTTAATTCTATAGCTGTGATCAGAGTTTTATGAACCAGTTTTAAACCTGTGTCATGAGCCGAATGCTGGAGCTTTCCGCCAGACTCGGTCTCATGACTTCTTCTGTCTAATCATTCATCTGTTGCATCTTATGCCTTTTGGGTTTATGTGTTTTTGTTTTGCTTGCCATTTTCCTGTTTGTGTTAGTATCATATTTTTATTCTGTATTTATTTATATTCATTTAGTATGTTACTTGATTCTGTATATCCCTAGTGTTTTCCTTTTACTGTTGACAGCTGTCAGGGACATGAAGCTTGTGTGGGCGTGCCCTGTCAGCCGTCAGTTTTGGTTTGCCTCCTTCTCATTGCCGCAGCTGATTCCAATTATACTGTACATCTTCGTTTTCTCCTGCCCGTTCAGGTACCCACACCTGTGGTTCATCATGTCAATGGATTTTGATCCTTATTTAAGGGCCTTATTTTCATTCTGTCATTGTCACTGTCTTGATTGTTGGACATTTTCCTTATCTCCACCAGAGTCCTACCTTGCTCTGGCGAATATTCTCGTAAGTTTTTCTCCCTCATTGTATTTTTGTATTTTTGAGCACTTGTTGAACTTTTTTATTTCTGTAATAAATTGCCCAAACTCACAGTTGGCACATGGATTTCGTCTCTCTGCCCCGAGGGGCCATTCATGACAACCTGAGACAAATTATGACATACTTTAAGGCTCTGAACATTGCATTAAATCAGCAGATGAAACAAGGGATCTAGCTCATGTGACCCATTGCGTTGGCATTTCAGCTGGATCCTTTGCTGAAGCATTATGTGAAGATGATACCGAAGAATATCTGCCAGCAGATATTTCTTTCCAGGGGCACCAGTCAGGAGCTGAGATCCGGTGATGATGATGAGAGGCTGCTGGTCGCTGACGTGTATATCATGTGCAGGACAACACAGTATGTTTTTTTTTTTTTTTTCAGCGGCTTTCCAGAGTCCAGATACTTTGGAAATCATTCAATGTCTGATCAAAGTCACAGAATCGAAGAGAGAAAACAAAAAAATTATTTAAGCCATGAAATCTGAGTTCTTCAGATGTCGTGATGATTAGCAAAAACAGCTTCCAGTGTGAGTAAGAAAAAAACACGACCATCCACTTTAAACACGGTGAGTTAAGAAACAATTACAAAAAGCTTAACAAATTATAAAATAGGAAAAAACGTCTAAGAACACACGAATTTCACTCCATATAGAAGAGAAGGTTGAGTTCAAAACAGAGGAAAAAAAAAAATCCAGACGCTTAAAGAAAAGAGAGAAGTCAAAGCAGGAACGTAGCAGAACATAACTCAAAAAAACTTGCGAGTTTCTCCCTTAAACTGAGTAGTTTTTCAGGGGAAAAACTTGACTGACAGTAAGAAGAACAAACTGTCTCCTATCGTGGGAGATTTGAATGGACTGTGGCCCAATAAAGAAAGAGGCTTTTTGTTTGTAACTGACCAATAGAATGAAAGGGGGCATCATCCAGTTGAGACTGACTGGTGATTGGCTGAGACCAGTCATATGACTTACATAAGGACGTTCAGGAAAAGAACACATATTAACTTTGAAATTCATTTTATAGACTTATATACAGTATATAATCTAAGCTAACTTCAGTGATTCATGACTACTTCCAGTGAGCATGCACTTTTATAAGCTCGTTTAAACATATTTCACACATGCAATACATTTCAAATCAATGATTAATGAAACATTTCAAACCATAATTGTCCGCCACAGGGTTGGTTATATCTTCAAATAAGGTCCTGAGAACTATCCTGAGAAGTGAAAAACTTGGAGAGAGAGTTAATGTTCAGTCAGAAAAACAGTCCAGCAGTTGACAGATTCCTGAGCTGTCCAAAAGGAGGCAATGTTGGGCTTTGAATAATTTTGGGAAGACTTTAGGAATTCTGTTAGTGGGTCTGGATTGTTTCAAACTGTTCTTGAAGCATAAACCTGTCTAGTTGGGGAGTGTTCTTGAATTTATGATTGCAGTCTAAGCCGTTCCTGGCACGAACAGGATCTTTTATTGTCCCTTTTACCATGGAATGTGTTTTCAAGCTGTGGTGCGTAGGTGAAGAAAACAATTCATGACCAGAAATTTGGGTGAAACGATTTATTTAAAGTGAAGAGTGATTTTATAGATTGGAACCAAAGGGGTTGACACTACATTGGGAAGGATGCACCACTCTGGTTGCAAGGGGTGCTATATAAGATGTGGTTATTGATATGGATGCTGAAATGTGAATCTGATAAGTAAGATGTGGACCATTTAAGTTCAGTGCTAGAGATACCAACCCAGTTCTGTAGCCAGTCAATGAGAATAGTGTGATCAATGGTATCAAGAGCAGCAGACAAATCAAGCAGGACTAAGATAGAATATTCACCAATGTTTGAATGCATAAAAATCTCGTTGGTGATTTTGAGTAAAGCTGTTTCAGTGCTGTGATTTTGTTGAAAACCTGATTGGAATTTATCAAGTAAATGATTGCCTTCAGCTCGACCAATTAACTGATGGGCCACAACTTTGTCAAGGATTTTGGAAAGAAAAAGGAGTTTAAAGATTAGGGTTATGGTTGGATGGTGTAAACACTAGGCGGCGCATGAGAACACAGCAGCCTGTCTTCTCTCTTAGTGTTTAGTATTTTGTGTCATTTAATTTATGTTTGAGTGCATATTCATGTGCTTCATATCCCCATATGATGTTGCGCACAAGTTACAGCGCCACAGCCTTCTGAAGATAAGGAATATGACCAAACATTATAGCTTGGACAAGAGTGTTACAGAGGAACTCCGTGGCCTAGCACTTCTCCACCAGACTTCCACATCCCCGGACTCGCCTACTGCATCTCATCCCAAGTGGAAACGCCGTAGATGGTGTGAGAGGAAACGGAAGCAAAGTAGGTGTGGAGAGATCAGAGCTAAGCTAGCCGCTAGCCCACACAGACTCCCGATTCCATTCCTCATTCTGGCCAATGTACGCTCACTAGACAACAAAATAGACCATATACAACTCCTGAGATCTACATAACGTGATGCGCAGAACTGCTGTGTTTTTAGCTTTACGGAATCGTGGCTAAATGGCAATATTCCAGACTCTGCTATTCAGCTAGAAGGGCTAACATGCCACCGCACTGACCGGGTCTTCATGGAAGGAGGGAAAATCCACGGGTGTGTGTGTGTGTGTGTTTACATCAGTGACACTTGGTGCCAGAATGCTATTGTGGTGCACAAACACTGTTTTCCGCCAGTGGAATTTATGATTATCAAGTGCCACCCATTCTTACCGAGAGAATTTACATCCATCCTGCTCATGGCTGTTTACATCCCGCCCACCATCACCAGCGACAGGAATGAGGCACTAAATGAACTCTATCAGGCCATCAGTGACACACAAACAGCGCACCCAGACGGATTCCTCATCACAGCACGAGACTTCAACCATGCAGATTTAAAGGCCCTCCAACCAAAACTACACCAAAATGTGAACTTTCCAACAAGAGGTGACAACTTGCTGGACTTGGTGTACACAACCCACAAGAGAGCATACAAGGCCTCCCCCTCCCCAAGCTGGGTCTCTGATCACGTCACGATCTTGCTAAGGCCTACATACAGACCCAGAGTGAAAACCCTCAGACCAACGAAAAAGCAGGTACATGTGTGGCCAGAGGGGGCCTCTGATGCTCTGAAATACTGCTTTAGGATTACAGACTGGGACACTTTAAAGCGTGCAGCCACCCGCAATGAACACACAAATGTAGAGGAGTACACTGAGGTTGTTGTAGCATACACAGCTAAATGCACTGATGATGTCAGTCACTGCAAAACTGTCACTGTTTGTGCCAACCAGAGGCCATAGATGACGGCAGAGGTTCACAGGCTCCTGAGGACTTGGGACACAGCCTTCAAGGCCGGTGACACTGCAGCACTAACAATGGCTAGGGCCAACCTGTCTCATGGTATCAAGGAAGCAAAACAACAGTAGAGCAAGAAAATAGCTGGCTACTTCAGCAACACCAGAGATGCACGTTCTCTCTGGCGTAGCATACGAACACTCACCAACTACAAACCTCTACCTCAGACCTGCACAACTGACATCACACTGCTCAGCAACCTAAATGACTTCTTTGGCCGCTTTGAAGCAAAAAACAGCACATCAGCACAGAAGACCACTCCTCCCCCAGACGAGCAGGCAATAAGTCTGGATCTGGATAGTGTGAAGAGGACCCTCTCCAGGATCAACCCACGCAAGGTAGCTGGACCAGACAACATACCAGGTTGCATTCTGAAGGACTGTGCGGAGGGGCTCAAGAATGTCCTAGGCAACATTTTCAACATCTCCCTGAATCAAGCTGTTGTCCCCATGTGCTTCAAAACTGCTACCATAATAACAGTCGCAAAGAAGCCTGTCCCATCCAACTACAATGATTACCGACCAGTAGCACTGACCTCCATCGTAATGAAGTGTTTTGAGTGGCTGGTCATGCCGAATGGTAAATGGCGTTCACTTACAGTGGTGTGAAAAAGTGTTTGCCCCCTTCCTGAATTCTCATATTTTTGTATGTTTGTCACACTTAAATGTTTAAGATCATCAAACAAATTTAAATATTAGACAAAGATAACACAAGTAAACACAAAATGCAGTTTTTAAATGAAGGTGTTTATTATTAAGGGGGAAAAAAATCCAAACCTACATGGCCCTGTGTGAAAAAGTGATTGCGCCCTAAACCTAATAACTGGCTGGGCCAGCCTTAGCAGCAACAACTGCAATCAAGCGTTTGTGATAACTGGCAATGAGTCTTTTACAGCGCTGTGGAGGAATTTTGGCGCACTCATCTTTGCAGAATTATTGTAATTCAGCCACACTGGAGGGTTTTCGAGCATGAACCGCCTTTTTAATGTCATGCCACAGCATCTCAATTGGATTAAGGTCAGGACTTTGACTAGGCCACTCCAAAGTCTTCATTTTATTTTTCTTAAGCCATTCAGAGGTAGACTTGCTGGTGTGTTTTGGATGATTGTCCTGCTGCAGAACCCAAGTGTGCTTCAGCTTGAAGTCACGAACAGATGGCTGGACATTCTCTTTCAGGATTTTTTGGTAGACAGCAGAATTCATGGTTCCATTTACCATAGCAAGTCTTGCAGGTCCTGAAGCAGCAAAACAGCCCTAGACTATCACACTACCACCACCATATTTTACTGTTGGTATGGTGTTCCTTTTCTGAAATGCTGTTACTTTTACGCCTGATGTAATGGGACACACACCTTCCAGAAAATTCAACTTTTGTCTCGTCAGTCCACAGAGTATTTTCCCAAAAGTCTTGGGGATCATCAAGATGTTTTCTGGCAAAACTGAGATGAGCCTTTATGTTCTTTTTGCTCAGCAGTGTTTTTTGTGTTGGAACTCTGCCATGCAGGCCATTTTTGCCCAGACTCTTTCCTATGGTGGAGTCTGGAGTGAGGCCTGCAGTTCTTTGGATGTTGTTGTGGGGTCTTTTGTGACCTCTTGGATGAGTCGTCGCTGCTGCGCTCTTGGGGTAATTTTGGTCAGCCGGCCTCTCCTGGGAAGGTTTACCACTGTTCCATGTTTTCGCCATTTGTAGATCATGGCTCTCACTGTGGTTCGCTGGAGTCCCAAAGCTTTAGAAATGGTTTTATAACCTTTTCCAGACTGATATATCTCAATTCCTTTTTCTCATTTGTTCTTGAATTTCTTTGGATCACAGCATGATGTCGAGCTTTTGAGGGTCATTTGGTCTACTTCACTTTGTCAGGCAGGTCCTATTTAAGTGATTTTTTTTTTTTTTTGACTGAAAACAGGCGTGCCTGTAATCAGGCCTGAGTGTGGCTAGAGAAATTGAACTCAGCTTTCCAAAGATGTGATAAACCACAGTTTATGTTTTAACGGGAGGGGGCAATCACTTTTTTACACAAGGCCATGTAGGTTTGGATTTTTTGTTTACCCTTAATAATAATCACCTTCAATTAAAAACTGCATTTTGTGTTTACTTGTGTTATTTTTGTCTAATATTGAAGTTTGTTTGATGATCTGAAACATTTAAGCGTGACAAACTTACAAAAAAATGAGAAATCAGGAAGGGGACAGACCCTTTTTCACATCATTGGATGTAGCGCATTTTACTCATATCTAGATGACCAAGGCACTTTATAGATCCTGCTATCCACCCATTCCCACATCCATTCACACAATGATGGCAGCATTGCTGCCATGCAAGACGCTGGCCTGACCCACCAGGAGCAACTGGGGGTTCAGTGTCTTGCTCAAGGACACTTTGACATGCAGATTGCAGACAGAGCGGGAATCAAACCACTGACCCTCCAATCAGTAGTCAGCCACACTACACCTGTGCCACAGCCGCAAGTCCACCCTCCATTCCTCCCTCCCACGACCTATCTCAGTTTGCATACAGGTCAAACAGATCCACAGAAGATCCCATCTCTGCTGTTCTCCATCCAACCCTCACCCACCTGGACTCAAAGAACTCCTATGTGTGAATGCTGTTCTTGGATCTCAGTTCAGCATTCAACACAATCGTCCCCCAGCACCTAATACAAAAACTCAGAGACTTAGGACTCAAAACCTGTCTCTGTAATTGGGTGCTGGACCTTCTCACAGGGAGGCCACAGAATGTGCAGGTTGGCAGCAACACATTCAAGACCATCACACTGAGCACAGGGCCCCCACAAGGGTGCTTCCTCAGCCTGCTGCTCTTCACCCTGCTGACCCATGACTGTGCTCCAGCCTACAGCACCAACCACATCATCAAGTTTGCGGATGACACGATGGTGGTGGGCCTCATCACCAAGGCTGAAGAGTCGAACTACAGAAATGAGGTGAGCCAACTGGTCCAGTGGTGTAAAGACAATAATCTCTTCCTGAACGTGGAAAAACCAAGGAGATTGTGGTCGACTTCAGGAGAGGACACACACAGCATCCCCATCTGATCATTGATGGAGCAGCTGTGGGGAGGGTGAGCAGCACCAAGTTCTTGGGGATGTACATCTCTGAAGGCCTCTACTCGTCCAACAACACCACATCACTGGCCAAGAAGGCTCAAACTTGCCTCTATTTCCTCCGCAAACTGAGGAGAGCATGAGTCCTACCCCCATCATGTATTCATTCTACTGGGGCATCATTGAAGCATCCTCACAAAGCTGCATAACTGTGTGGTACGCAGTGTTGGATAAGTTACTAAAAAATAGTAACTAACTACAGTTACTAGTTACTTCTTTTCAAAAGTAATTGAGTTACTTTACCAATTTCTGCATGGTTAAAGTAACTAGTTACTTGGAAAAGTAACTTTCACATTACTTTTACATGCATGCTTAAATCATCTTGCACACATAGCAAGATTAATTAATGGATTACATTACGGGCGTATTAATGTCAGGCTGAAAACAGACTGTTTCAGACAGAGCTTTTTGAACATGTTCAGTCTGCTTTATCCTGCCTTAAGAGCTCTTATTGTGGGAAAAATATGAAGAAAAGCAACCTGATATTGTCAGTAATTTCCTCATTTTGGAGTGACAGTTGGCAACACTGCATAAAGTTGTCCATGTTTATCTTACCTTTATGATATGGATTTAATCTGATATGCAGTGATCCAAAGAAAATGTCCATTATCTACAGTCCAAATGTCTGCTGTGACAGAGACATGATCCAGTCCCCCAAATTCCTTTTGGAGACCAAAATCCATTTTTGAATCAGCTTTATCCAGGTAGCAAGTAAATGTGTTTTAACTTCAGTAGATCAGTCTCAGCTGTCTGATGGAAAGGGACTATTATCATGTCTTCAGTCTGTAAGATAAGATAAGATAAGCCTTTATTAGTCCCACAATGGGGAAATTCCAGGATTGCAACAGCACAGGGATAGCAACACTCAGAGCAACATTCAGAAGGCAAGAAAAAACAAGAACATCTAGTAAACATATGTACATATTACTATAAATGTATATATATAGACACACAGTGCGGAGCATTATGGTTGGTTGGTGAATGTGCAGCAGAAAGTCTAAGTTCTCTCTCCGCGGATGCGGCGGGCCAGCTGGAAGTCTTTGGGCATGATGGTGACCCTCTTGGCGAAGAAGAGACCCACCAGGTGGGCCTCGCTGGTCTCCTGCAGAGCCATGACGGCGAGCTCAGGAAGCGCCGGATGGTCTTGAAGTCCTGAGCGATCTCCCTCACCAGGCGCTGGACGGGCAGCTTACGGATGAGCAGCTCCGTGGATTTCTGGTAGCGACAGATCTCTCTCAGAGCCACGGGCCCGTGACGGCGAGGCCTCTTCACTCTGCCGGTGGCCGGAGCGCCTCTTCGAGCAGCCCTGGTGGCTAGCTGTCTCCTGGGGGGCTTCTTCCTCCAGTAGATTTTACGGGCGGTCTGCTTGGTTCTTGCCATCGCTCTTTATTATTCTGTCTTATATTTCTTGCACGCCGCCTAAACTCCAGCCCGGCACCCGCGTCGTTTTCGCTACAGCTCCCGGTATGTCAAGTTTCCCATTAGCACCGGGCGGCGGCCAAGTGCTAACTAGCACCAGCTCCTCCCCGCTGTAACGTCTCCCGCTGCAAACAGTGGCTCCGTCCGCCGACCCGGGAGATCCCCGGGGCGATCCGTGCGTCCGTGATATATATATAGAGTGAAAGGTGTAGAAAGAAGAAGGAAGATAAAAAAAAAAAGGCTGTTGCAACGGGCAGCCGACTCGTGTGGCGCCACTGGTCCGGCGGCGTATCTGGCAATCAGGTTTAATTCTTGCTGGGTCACGCACTGTCCACATGCATACCTGTGCTTGAAATCCAGCCATGGCTGTTGAGACAAGAATATTTCCGCTTTACATCCAGCAATGGCTGTTCAGATAGCATAAATCCAGTAACATGGTGTTGTTAGCATAGCTAACCATTACTTAACACTAGCTTTGTCGGAGCTTTATTGCCATTTTCAAGTGCTTCTAAAGATTGCAGTAGGTCTCAACCAGCACTTAGCTTCCAACCCATCAATATGCTTCTGTCCTTAACCACAACAAAGGAAAAATAATCTATTTCCACACAAACAAAGTAGCTTCATCTTTTCCTCCTCTCAGTAGTGAAGACTCAGCTCTCTGCAACAGGTCATGTTGACTGACGGCTCATCTCAGCTACGGTAGGGTCAGTTTGTATATTAATTTATTTGCACTAAAAATATCTATCCATATTAATAAAACGAGTAACAAGTAACGCATCTGATCAAATTTTAGTAACTGTAATGCATTATTGAACTTTTAAACAGTAATTTTGTTACACAGCACGTTACTGCAAAAGTAGTAGTGTTACTCTCAACACTGGTGGTACGGAAGCTGCACCGCCTCCTGCCGGAAGACTCTACAATGCACAGTGAATGCAGCCAGCAAGATTATCGGTGCCCCTCTGCCCTCCCTTTTGGACATCTCCCACACCCGCCTCACCCGAAGAGCCACCAACATCGCGGGTGACACCTCACACACCCTCTTCAGCTGCCTGCTCTCAGGGAGAAGGTACCGGAGCCTCCGGGACCGATCCACGAGATTGCTAAACAGCTTTGTCCAGGCCATCAGGTCTCTGAACTCTGCCCTTCCCGGCCCCTTCCCCTGGACTGTAACACACTCACCCACACAATAACTCTACCTGCTGTTTGCACAGAAAGACTTGGCACACCAACAGTACCACATCTGCTGCGGTATGTCTTTGCACCTTACTGAAACCATTTGCGCAAATATCACACCTGCTGTCTGTTACTGCAGTACTGATCATTCGCATTCCAAACTGTCACTGTCTGCACCTCTGCTACTGCAATGAGCTTGCAATACAGATACAGTATTACCGTATTACCGTATTACCGTACATAGGATTGCTGTGTTTTATCTTTATTTGCACTACGGGTAGCATTACTGTACGTAGACTGCTGTTGTTGTTTTCATCCTTATTCCTTTTTTCTTATATATTACGCACACCACTAAGAGAGAGAGAAACAGCATTTCAGTTCTCCTGTATGTCCTGCACATATTGAAGTATTGACAAATAAAATCTTTGAATCTTGAAATGTTTGCGTTTGCAAGAACATGGGAGCCATTTGTTTTTAAACAACTTCTTTGCGTGCATATTTTTGCACATTTTTTTCAGTCACCACACAACAGGCAAGTACAGTATACAGTATCTTTACTTCAGAAGGACAACATTGTAACATCAGCAGCATTACTGGAGTTGGTATAAAGCCTGACATAAGAAACAAGGGGATTCAGTTATTGGTCACAAAAGGTTTCAGGGAGGATATGAATGTTATCTGATTTGACTAGAGGAAGATGCCTGCATGTTGAGAAAGGTGTGAAAGTGAAGAATGGCCAAGGATTAATTTTGTCTCCTCAGTAATTTTTTGTAATGCTTTTCACTCAAATTTTCACTTTACCGTGATTACAGCCAACCAGGTTCCACTCATTTTTTTTGTTAAACTGTGAAGTTGAGCCTGAATGAGTCGGTGGCAGCGTTCAGTCTTTAAACTGATTGCCCCATTTATGTCAATTCTGAGCCTGTAGGCTTGTCAAAAAGAAGGATCCTTTAACATGTAGAACACATATAATATCCTCATAACCACAATGTGTTACCATGGTTATTGACAATATATAGAAATAAAGCATGATAATAAAGCACCGTAAAATTTGAAAATAAAATTATAGAAGGTAGTAAATATCTGGCTTTATGTCACCTTCTTTTTTTATCATTGTTCAGAAAATTCTCCCATTTAACGTAATGGCAGGACTTGATTTTAATCTACTCAGTCTTCCTTCTTAACTTTTTCCCTCTGCACTTCTGCAACCTTTCCAACAGTAATGATAATTTCAGATCACATTTCTGAAGCTCCTTTCAGACCACTTGCATTTCACCATGTGACATCTACACTGGATTTCTCACAGTGTGTGAACAGGGACCAATTATCTTCAATTTCATGGAATGTCCTAACAGTGGAACACTGGCCGATGCACTTGAAAAAACAATGGCTACCTTCAGAATTTGACAGTCTTTCACTGACAACTGCTGTTTGGACACCAACTGTGATCACTAGTGCATCTAACCTTGTTTATATGAAGTTCAATGGGCTGGTTCAAAAGTGATATTTTTTCCTTAGAAAAATTAAATTGCATTTCATATAGTAAGATTTAATAAGGGAGCAGCCGAAACAAGAAGATGAAGAAGATAGCAAGATTTAATAAATGCATTTTATTTGGTATACCTCTTCAACTGCTTATTAATGCTAATATCTAATTGGCCAATCAAATTGAAAGGGGGTGGATTATTAGAGGAAAGACCCAATTGCAGGAAAGTTCCAGTTCAAGAGTTTATTCAAAGGTGAAACGAAGAACAAAAGATGCAGGACGTGAGCTGGGAAAACACTGACTAAACCAAAAATGAGAAACTAAGCACGGAGCCAGAAAACACACACCACTGAGCACAGAAACCGGGAGATCAAAGGAGACATGAGGAAACATCCACAGATAAAATGACACCACACAGGTAAGGTGGACAGAGCTAAACTTACACAAACTCATAATTAGGCATAAGAAACAGCTGGGGCACAGGCGGGCAAAGAATCAGGTTAAACGAGGTTACACAACAAAACATTAAATGTGAATCATAACAGTAGACTGACAGGAAGATGCTCCCAAAATAAATTGGGGAATTAAGTTACATAAAACTACATAGTTACATAAGTAACTACAGAGTTACATAAAACTTTTTCGCATCTTTAGCTATTTCAGTACAGCTACTGAGTGACTCACTGGCATTCTTTCTTACTTGGTTTTAGGGTAGTTTCTTGAACTTCCCACAGAAGAATCTTGACTTACTCACCAGCTCAACAAGGTACTTTTGACTGAGTTTCCTAAAAAGTTGATAAAATTATTGTGTTCACCTTCATATTTTAAAAAAAGTACGGCTGACATTTAAGGGGCCAAAAACCAACACCAGTCCTGCACTGATTCCATGTAATACTCCACAAACACAAATCAGATCTAACGTAAGGCCATAATACTGCATATAGACACACCCCTGTTACATTGATATAACATTAGCTCAGTGTTTTTCTAAATGTCATAAAAAAATTTCTGATGCACCTCATCTGTTTGTCTGTGAGACTATTCATTCTACCATCACTCTGTAATTATGTTTTTTTTGTCTTAACACAAATACTAACATTAGCAAAGATTGCTGGCAGAAACATAAAGCAGCTTAAATGTGAAATGTTCATTAGTGCACCATGCCATGCAGCTAAATCGGATTTTGCGAAGAACACACATCAGACACATACAACACTCAAGTCTGCAGATGTCATGGACAGCATTGTAGTCATTAGTGTCTATCTTTTGCATTCCTGTTTCCATTTGTTGTTTTCAGATGTAATTCTTCTTACTTCCCGTCCGGTTTTGAGATGCAGGGAAACATATTACTGTTTATTTAAAGAGGAGATGGATTTAAAAAGAGAAGGAGGAGGAGATGAAGAAAGAAAGGTGGCATGAAGAAAGAGGGTTGAGAAGGAAAGTGGAGAAAAATGGAAAAAAAAAATATATCAGGGAGATGAGAGGAGGACTCCTGGAGGCGGGAAGGAGTTGGAGGCTGTTTTTTGGGGGGGAGAAGATCTCATAAAAGAGAATGTCAGCACAGAGACATTTCCAAACGCTGCGTGAAGTCTGCCTGGCAGACCCGCTGTGTGTCGACTCAACATGAATGTGCAACAAACATCCACACACATATTGAGGGCTTGTGTGTGTGTGTGTGTGTGTGTGTGTGCATGTACTTCATGTAAGGGTGATGTGGTCAAATGCAGACCATGGCTAATATGAGGTACAGACAACGAGGAATCCAGCCCCCTTCATTAAATGTGCATTATGGATTACATACTCTCAGATCTCTACTCTTTGAAGATGCCACCACAAACTTACACTGTATGTGGTATGTGTGTGTTCATCCTAGATCAGAAGTCACTTCTTTTCTTCTTTTTTTTGCATTTGTGGTCCATCTGTTGCCATGGTTATGTCATATTGACTGGACAAGCAACCTGAGTGCAAAGTGCAATCACCAAGAGAACACACAGAAGATGTTTGACCTTTTATTAAAATTTTCAAAATCACACACTTGTGGAAAAAGTCAGTCACTCACCAGATAAGCAGGAGCCCTGCGGAGGATAGACGAGACTGATTAGGGAGGAATGGAGAAATAATGGAAATCTAATTAAACCACTTATGTGGGAGGTGAGGAGAGACCAGCACAGAACCCAGCAAAGGAGAAGAACCAGCAGGTAAGAACTGCCGGTTGGGTAGGTTGGTGAGGTCTGACGGGGTTGAGAGGATGAGCAGGGTAGAGGAGGAGCAACGGGCTGGTGAGCGCACCAAATCCCCGGAGACGCACCGCTACATTTGCAGCAACCTAGAAGAGGTGGAAGAGAATATGTGAAAGGCAAGGTCTTAAATACACAACTGCTTACCTAGAGAGCTGTCAGCTGAGTAGTATACCCAAACGAGCCAGCGTTGAATCACTGAAGAGCACTTCCTTATAAATGCTGGCCCAGCAGGAATCAGCAGGTGTGTCTGATGAGGAGACCGGTGAGCAGGAAGGAGGGGGCGAGCGCTCGCCAGCACATGACAGTGCCCCCCCCCCCCCCCACAAGGAACGCCTCCTGGCAGTTGCCCAGGCTTCTCCGGGTGGGCTCGATGGTAAGCCTGGACCAAACCTTTGTCATGGAATCCAGACCAAGGGACCCGTGACCGATGCTCCGGGCCATAGCCCTCCCAGTCGACCAGGTACTGAAACCCCCGGCCCCGACAACGAACATCCAGGATCTCCTTGACAGTGTGAGTGATGTGCCCCTCAAAGACCCTGGGAGGAGGAGGTGGTTTTGGGGGAGGGCAGAGGGAGCTGGAGGAGAGAGGCTTGACCTTAGAGACGTGGAAGGTAGGGTGCGTGCGGAGCGCCCGTGGGAGCTGGAGCCCGACAGCAGAGTCGCCGATGTTGTTGGTGACAGGGAAGGGACCCACGAACCGGGGAGCGAGCTTCCGGGACTCAGCCTTAAGTGGGACCTGATTCGTGGCCACCCAGACCTGCTGTCCAGTCTTGTAGTCCGGTGCCAGATCCCTCTTGTGGTCAGCATAGCACTGATTATGCTCCGTGGAGCGGAGAAGATCTGCTCTGGTGGATCTCCAGGCCTGGCGGCAGTGATGACAATGGGCCCCCACGGACGGCACCGCAACCTCTCTCTCCTCCATGGAGAGCGGGGTGGGGGTGGGGTTGTAGCCCACGGATGCCTCAAATGGTGATCGGCCCGTGGCTGAAGAGACTGTGGAATTAAGCGAATATTCCACCCAGGTCAGATGGGAGCTCTATGAAGCGGGATCATCGGCTGCCACACAACGAAGGGCGGCCTCCAGGGACTGGTTGGCACGCTCTGCCTGCCCATTGCTCTGAGGATGATAGCCGGAGGTGAGGCTGACGGTGGTGCTGAGGCAGTGGCAGAATGACTTCCAAACCCGTGATATGAACTGAGGACCCCGGTCAGACACAATGTCCGTAGGAATCCCATGCAGCCTGATGACATGGTAGGATAACAGTTCTGCCGTCTTGGAGGTGGATGGCAGCTTGGTGAGGGGAACTAGATGTACGGCCTTCGAGAATCTGTCCACAATGGTCAAAATCACCGTATTACCGTGGGAAGGGGGAAGACCAGTAACAAAGTCCATGGTGATGTGGGACCAAGGCTGACTGGGGATGGGGAGGGGGTGAAGAAGGCCAGCGGGAGGGGTGGAGGAGGATTTATTCCAGGCACATGTCTGGCAGGCCTTCACATACTCCTGCACGTCCCGCCGCAACGTGGGCCACCAAAACGCTCCCTTAATGATGTCAACAGTACGTACCACCCCCGGGTGGCAGGTGAAAAGGTCCTAAATGAACTGCCTGGAGAGAGCATCAGGCTTCCCGTTACGGGAGCCGGGCCTATAGGTGACAGTGAAATTAAAACACTGGAAAAATGGGGCCCAGCGAGCCTGCCTAGGATTAAGCCGGTGGGCCGACTGCAGATACTCCAAGTTCTTGTGGTCGGTCCACACGACTACCGGGTGAATGGCTCCCTCCAGCCAGTGTCTCCATTCCTCAAATGCCAACTTAATGGCCAACAGCTTGCGATCCCCGATGTCGTAATTCCTCTTGGCTGGGGTGAGCTGCCGAGAGAAATATGCACACGGGCAGAGCTTCAAGTCCGGGGGAAAGCGCTGGGACAAAACAGCGCCCTCCCCCGTTTCTGAAGCGTCCACCTCCAGGGTGAATTGGAGCTGAGGGTCGACCTGAGCCAAGATGGATTTGTCGGCGAACAGGCCCTTTAACTTGATAAAGGCCTGCTCAACTGCCTCGGGCCATAAAAATGGTACCTTAACAGAGGTCAGCTGTGTTAAAGGCTGTGCTATCCCACTATAGTTTTGGATAAACCTGCGATAAAAATTTGCAAACCCCAAGAAGCGTTGCAGCTCCTTGCGGGAGTGAGGGGTTGGTCAATCCAGCACAGCCTTCACCTTGGCCGGGTCAGCCCTCAGCTCTCCCTCCGCTACAATAAAGCTAAGGAAAGAAGTGGAAGTTGTGGGAAATTCACACTTCTCAGCCTTAACTTAAAGTTGGTTCTCTAAGAGCTGATGTAACTAACTAACTAACTAACTAACCTGCACTTATATAGCGCTTTTCTAGTCACAAAGACCACTCAAAGCGCTTTCATTAATACTAACCCTCTATTCTAAGGGCCTATAGGAAACAGATATCTAGGGACAATTTAGAACAGCCAATTAACCTAACATGCATGTTTTTGGCATGTGGGAGGAAACCGGAGAAATCCCGGAGTAAACCCACGCAACACGGGGAGAACATGCAAACTCCACACAGATCACTGTTGGTCGGGGGCTGGGATCGAACCCACGATCCCACAATCCCCACAATCCCCCGGCCAAGGGTAAACTGTGCTGCCGCAGTGCTAACCACTGCGCCAACGACTCTAACATGAGTCTTGTGCTCTCCTGGTGTGCGAGAAAAAAATCAGGATGTCATCTAAATAGACGAAAACAAACCGATTAAGCATATTGTGAAGGACGTCGTTAATTAAATGCTGGAAAACAGTGGGGGCGTTAGTTTTTTTTCCACAATATCTTTATTGAACCTTTTTTTTTTTTTTTAACAAACATGATACAAACAATCAAACACTAACACTAAAGTACTACAAAAAAAAAAAAAATGCACTAAAAACACCAACAACCACCAACAAAATCAAGTCTTCAACAATGCTCCTCTGTTTAGTCTAGACAATCCAATACATAAGTATACATATTATGTTCACCAGTTTGGAATTTACAAGGTCCACACACATCATTCACCTTCTTCTTCAAAAGTTATGTTTAAATTTTTTACATAATCAATAAAAGGTCTCCATATATTCTCAAACACAATTTCCTTTGATTTCAGTATATATGTTATTCTTTCTAATGGAAGGTTTGTTAACATCTGTCTTAACCACTGAGTCACATCTGGTCTATGAGTCTTTTTCCATAATAGTGCAATACATTTTTTGGCATTAAGCAAACTGAGGTCTATGAATGTTCTTTCACTTTTATTGAAATTATGCTTTTCTGGGTACAGACCCAACAAAACCAGTTTAGGATTCAATATGATTTGTTTTGAGATTATTTTTTCAATTGTTACCCTCACCTCTTCCCAAAACATTCTTATTAATCTACATTCCCATAAACAATGAAATAGGGTTCCTTTACTTTCCATGCATTTTGTGCATGTATCTGGTATATTTTTGTTATATCTATTTAACTCCTCCGGTGTAACATACATCCGCATTAACCATTTGAAATGTATCAATTTAAGGCGTGCATTTATTGATTTGGTTTGAGCTTCTGTACAAGCCAATTCCCATTGTTCCTCTGAAATTTCAATTTGCAGATCTTCTTTCCAGTAGTTTAATCTTTTCAGTGAATTTTCACTTGAAGATAGTGTCAATGAGTTATAAAACTCTGAAATAATACCCTTTCTTTTACTATCTTTCATCATCATTTTTTCCAAGGATGAATAAATAGGTCGAGTGAGAGCTTTATTTTGATTTGATCGAATAAAGTTTCTAAGTTGAAGATATTTAAAAAAATGTGTTCTATTGAGATTAAATTTGATCCTCAGCTCTTCAAAAGACATTATGTTGTCTGCACATGGCAAATATAAATCCTGAATCTTTTGTATCCCTTTTAAATTCCATACTTTAAATACAGCGTCCGCTCTCCCTGGTTTAAAATATTGATTACCCCATATTGGACTAAATTGTGACAATAACTGTGGTTCTTTTAAATAGTTTTTAGCTTCACACCATATTTTGATCATATGCTTTACAAATGGATTTTTAACTTGTTTTTGTAATTTTTTTGCCGAATCTGAGTATATGAATATGGGAAGAGGTAAAGGTAAATTGTATGATTCCATTTCAGTCCAGTGAGGGAGATCATTTGATGAAAAATAATATGTCATAGACCTCAGTTGTGCCGACCAATAATACAACATAAAATTTGGACATTTCAGACCTCCACGATCAAATGGTAAATATAATAAAGACAGACGTAATCTAGCCCTCCTGTTGTTCCATATAAATTCCACTAACTTTTTTTTTATTCTTGAGAATAGATCTAAAGGTGGTGATAAGGGAATGTATTGAAATAAATAAAGTATTTTAGGTAAAATATTACTTTTAAGTATATTGATTCTCCCGATCATCGACATTGGTAGTGACATCCATCTCTGAGTTAACTCACTGATATCTGACATTAAGGCTTCATAGTTGACACTGGCGACTGATTCTAGCTTAGGCATAATTTGGATTCCTAAATATTTAAACTGATTTACAACATTGAATTGATTTACCTCAGGGGCTGGGTAATTTCTCTGGGTCTCATTTAGCATTAATATTGAAGATTTAGTTTTATTTATTTTATATCCTGATATTTCCCCAAAATTCTTTATTAAATTCAACAAGGTTGGAATTGATTTTTTTTAGATTCGACATAAACAAAATTATATCATCGGCGTACAGGGAGATTTTATGTTCTGTTGGTCCAACTTTAATTCCATATATTTGTGAATGTAAACGTATCGCTATCGCTAAAGGTTCAATTGCCATAGTAAACAGTAAAGGTGAGAGTGGACAGCCTTGTCGACATCCTCTATTGATTTTTATTGGTTTTGAAATATTGTTATTTGTTAGGATTTCTGCTGTAGCATTATTGTATATTATTTGAACCCATTTTATGAAATTATTTCCAAGTCCAAACCTTTGTAGGACTTCAAAAAGAAAGGGCCATTCAACTCTATCAAAGGCCTTTTCGGCGTCCAATGATAGGAGAGCTGTATCCGGTGCTTCTTTATTAAAATAGATAATATTAAATAGTCTTCTTACATTATGGAAGCCTTGTCTACCCTTTATAAAGCCATTCTGATCTCGATTAATAATATTTGGTAAAATTTCTTGTATTCGTCTTGCTAAAATTTTACAGATTATCTTAAGGTCGGCGTTTAATAGGCTTATTGGTCTCATATTTTCACATTTATTAGAGGGCTTACCTGGTTTTGGCAGCAGTATAATTAAGGCATTATTTATGTATGATGGTAAATTATTATTTTGAAATGCTTCTAAAACCATTTCCAAAAAAGGTTTTATTAATTTATTCTTAAATTTTTTATAAAGGTCAACTGGAAGACCATCTGGTCCTGCACTTTTTCCTGATTTCATATTATCAATGGCTAGCCCAACTTCTTCTTGACTAATTTTAGACTCCAATATCTCCCTGTTTTCATTTGGAATACACGGTATAAATAGTTCGTTCAAAAACCCATTTAGTTTTGTTAAATCAGGTTCATTTTTGGTATCATATAATTTTTCATAGTAATCTCTAAAGGCTCTATTAATTTCTAAAGGATCTATAACTACCTGTCCGTTACTTATAATACTGGTAATTGGTGTTTTAATTTCCAATTGTTTAATCTGCCATGCTAATAATTTTCCTGATTTTTCACCTTGTTCATAAAAAGATTGTTTCAATCTTAGAAGACTCGAGGCAGCTCTATTCGCTGATTTTTTGTCGTATTCAGCTCTCAAAATCAGTAATTCATTCTCCAACCTTGGGTCACTTCCTGCATACACTTTTTCCTGAAGATTTTTTATTTTATGTTCCAATTTAGCTCTCTCCTCTCGAGTCTTCTTAGATTTTGATCCTGTATAACTAATAATATGCCCCCTAATAAAAGCTTTGAAAGCCTCCCACTTTACACATGCTGATGTTTGTGTAGTATTGATGTCAAAGAACTCGTCTATCTGTTTTTCTATATACTTGACAAATTCCTCATCCTGAAGCCATTTATGCTGAAATTGCCATCTACCTGATTCCTTTGTCAATTTTTTATCTACATATATTAGACAACAGGGTGCATGATCAGAGATCACGATGTTATCATAAAAGCAGTTTTGAATCTTGGACCTTAATTCTGTGGAAATCAAAAAATAATCAATACGTGAGAATGTCTTGTAGGTACTGGAATAACAAGAATAGGCTTTAACTTGTGGTTTCATTTCTCTCCATATATCTAACAATCTCAATTCTTTCATAAAATGATTAATAGTCATCCTACATCCAATGTGCGTACAATCCAGTCCTGTTGATCTATCCACACCTGGATTCAATGTACAATTAAAATCCCCTGCTATTATATGTTGCCCTGTAAGTGATGATAAGATGAGAAATAAATTAGCAAAGAACTTCTGATCATCTATATTGGGACCATATAAGTTCACAAGATTTATATTTTCTAATAGCAAAGAACCTTGAATGATTACATATCTTCCAAATTTGTCTCCAATTACATTTTTCACTTGAAAAGGAACTGATTTATGTATGAGAGTCATAACTCCCCTGGCTCGGGATGAAAATGAAGAGGTGAATACACTTCCCTGCCATCTACTCCTAATTCTTTTAACATCCTCCTCTATCAGATGAGTTTCTTGTAAAAACACAATTCTTGAACCCATGTCCTTTATTTTATTCATAACTTGTTTAAGTTTTTTTAAATTTTGTAGACCTCTGCAATTCCATGAAGTTAAATTAAGATTAACACTTTGGTCCATGATCAATAGAGAGTTTGGGATTACCTTGCAGTGTAAACATGCTCATACAGAGAAGCAAAAACATGAGTGGTTGAACATTCATCCTACAAACTACACACAAACAAATTTCCCCTTCCCACACTTGTGGCAAACCCCCCAAAATCAAAAGAAAAATTCTGTCTCCCGATATAGCCATCGACCGTTCCACACCCACGGGGAACAGCCTAAGCCACTCCTTCTTCATCCTCCCAATCACCCTAACTCTACTGCTTTTAATGACGTAACATTAACTCTCCTCTGTAGTTTTCCAACTTAACTCCAAAATTTTTAACAACTTTGTACATCATAGTTTTTTTTTTTTGTTTGTTTTGTTTTTGTTTTGTTTTTTTTTTAATATATAATACAATCTATATTTTGTAAACTTACTATTTACTTCAAGTCAGTCAGATGCCTGTGCAAATGCTTAATTATTCTACCTTAAATTTTGTTCATGCTTAGCTCCCACCAGTCTCTTCTTCTTCTTTGATCTTCTTGATGAACTCCTGCGCCTCCTCTGGGGTCTTGAAGATGTGGGTTCTGCCCTCATACGTGGTCAGCAGTCTCGCAGGATAGATTACACCATGACGAATCCCAAGGTTGCGCAGCTCCTTACGTACGGGATCAAACTGCTTCCTCAATTGCTGGATTCCTGTGGCCAAATCTGGGTAGAACCGCACCTGCTGGTCCTGGTGTTTAATCTCTCCTTTTTTAGCTCGTGCAGCGTTGAAGATCTTCATCCTGTCTCTGTTGTTAAGAAACTTCATAATTAAGGTCCTCGGCGGTCCCTTATCTCTCCGTGGGCCAATGCGATGTGCTTTTTCCAGAACCACTGCTGATTGCAACTCCTCGCTGCCCAGCACCTCCGGAATCCACTTTTCCAGAAAGGAACATACGTCCCGACCTTCTGATTCCTCTGGAAGACCCACCAGCCTCAAATTATTCTGTCTCGACCGAGATTCCAAATCCAAAATATTATCTTCCAGAGATTTATTTTTTTTTTCCAAAGTGCGCACCTTTAATTGAAGACGGGTGACGTCATCTTCAGCACTAGCGAGACGGAGCTCCATCTGCGCCGTTCGTTCTACACAGTCACCCAATTCCTTTCTTATTCCTTCCAACGCTGTCATAATCCCATCAAATCTAGAGGAAAAGTCCGCTCTCATTGAACTCATGGCAGCCATCAGCGCATCTGCGCCATTCCCCGCAGAAATCGCAGCGTTGCCAGCCTCCTCCGCCATATATGGAGCCCTGTTTGCTGCGTCACAGACCTGAAAGTCCGTTAATTTGGACTGTTTCGGCGGCTCGCTTTTTCCTTTTCCTGGTTTTCCAGCCTTAGGCTTCGCCGACATATCCTCGCCCAAACGCTGGGATACGTTCTGTCCCAAATGAGAGAGTTATTTGCCGATTTTTTTTCTCCAGGAGCAGAGCAGAGCGAGACACGTCCGTCCTACGTGGCAGCCATAACCGGAAGTCCGTGGGGGCGTTAGTTAATCCAAAAGGCATAAATAAATACTCAGATTTCCCCAAGTGTGTTTTAAATGCTGTTTTCCACTTGTCCCCCTCGTGTATTCTAACTAGATGGTATGCATTATGTAAGTTGTGCTTGGAGAATACGTGCGAACACTGCAGACCCCAAAGTTGTGATAGACCTCGGGCACGAGGCTGAGGTCCAGCGGCTCAACCTGAGGGGAGGAGACGAGGAGGGACGGTGAACACTTGGCCGAGTTTAGACACATAGCCGAACAGTTAAAGGCTCCAGGAGGTGATGGAATTTTGTGCCCAATTAATAATTGGATTATGCCTCCAGAGCCACAGATAACCTAATACCACCGTGTGAGAGGCCCGTGGAAACACGTAAAACATCAGCCTCTCCCGGTGGTTACTGGACAACAGGACGGATAACTGCGTCATGCAATGGGTAACGGATGCCACCTTCTGGCCAGAAAGGGTTCGCACGGAATGGGGAGCTGGCAGTTCAACCGTCGGAATCCCCATCTCGTGTACCAGCTTAGAGGAGAAAAAATTACCCTCTGCCCCGGAATCAATTAGGGCAGAGACCCTTCTCTCGACCCCCAGTAGCTGAACCAGAGCCGAAATAGAAAAATTACCGAGGGGATCAGATTGAGTCCTGCCCGCCAGACCCCACACGGCTACTGACGGGCCGATTCTTTTGGCCGTAGGTGGCATACTGTATGTCCAACCTGTGCTTCAACGAACCACAGTAGGCACACGCCCCGATCTGCTGCCGCCGCTCAACCTCTGCCCACGGAAGGCGAGCAGAGCTGAGCTCCATAGGCTCAGGGGTGGAGTCGGGCTCACCTAGGTCAGTAGGCGCTGGGAGTGTGCATGTGGTGAGCAGGCGAGAGGAGGCACCGTGCTCCCAAGCGCATTCGCGTTACCGATTATCCAGCCTGACCGCCTGATCTATCAGACCGTCCAAGGTGGCAGGAACAGCATGAAGCGCCAGGTCATCGCGAAGCTGAGGATTCAGTCCGTGGAGGAACGCGCTGCGGAGTGCAACCTCATTCCACCCCGAATCTGCTGCCTTGACCCGAAACTCCACCGAGAAGTCGGCCACAGACCAACTGCCCTGGAGGAACGACATCAGGTGACTCATAATATTCCCCTCACTCTCGGAATGGTCGAAGGTGCGGGAAAAGTCAGACACAAATTGGTCAAACATGGGTGGTGAACCTTTCTGACTATCGGTAACAGACCATGCCCAATTTAGAGTGCGGCCCCGAAGCAGAAGAGTAAACTGGTGAATTTTGGAAATGTCATCCGGGAACTCCCCCTTCACCTGCTCGAAATAAAGCCGCATCTGACACAAAAAATCTTTACATTTCCCCACCTCCCCCGCGTACGGAGCAGGTGTGGAAATGGAAGGGGTTCGGTGAATGATGGTAGACGGTGGATGAGCAGGTGGAGGTGGAGTGGCCGGGACAGCCGCACGGCCCAATTGATCTGTAATGACACTCAGCTGCTGCGTAATTGCCTGCAGCAGCTGAGTGTGTTCAGCCACCTGCCTCTCTGTAGCGTCGAGGTGGTGGAGCGTGGAGTGCTCAGTTGATGTTGCACTTGCCAGGTTGTGACCTCAGCTGGCTCGTTCTGTCATATTGACTGGACAAGCAACCTGAGTGCAAAGTGCAATCACCAAGAGAACACACAGAAGACGTTTAACCTTTTATTAGAATTTTCAAAATCACACACTTGTGGAAAAAGTCAGTCACTCGCCAGATAAGCAGAAGCCCTGCGGAGGATAGACGAGACTGATTAGGGAGGAATGGAGAAATAATGGAAATCTAATTAAACCACTTATGTGGGAGGTGAGGAGAGACCAGCACAGAACCCAGCGAAGGAGAAGAACCAGCAGGTAAGAACTGCCGGTTGGGTAGGTTGGTGAGGTCTGACCGGGTGGAGAGGATGAGCAGGGTAGAGGAGGAGCAACGGGTTGGTGAGCGCACCAAATCCATGGAGACGCACCGCTACGTTTGCAGCAACCTAGAAGAGGTGGAAGAGAATATGTGAAAGGCAAGGTCATAAATACACAACTGCTTACCTAGAGAGCTGTCAGCTGAGCAGTATACCCAAACGAGCCAGCGTTGAATCACTGAAGAGCGCTTCCTTATAAACGCTGGCCCAGCAGGAATCAGCAGGTGCGTCTGATGAGGAGACAGGTGAGCAGGAAGGAGGGGGCGAGCGCTCGCCAGCACATGACAGATTATCATTTTTAGGCTTTGTAAGGACAATATATCTCGGTATAAGCAACAGCCTTTTCCCCTTGCTTTCTTCCTTAATGATAACATTTAATGGCGTTCACAACACTTTTCATGTCATTTTCACCATGTCCCCTGTACTATGTATTTGTGCAAGTATACCAACCTAGTTCCTGTTAAAAAGGTTACTTCTTTGCATCTTTAAAATAATAGACTGCTTTGTAAAGGAAACTCTGGCACAGAAACTGCATATTGTATATTCCAGCACTTTCCTTGAGATGATTTATCCACATCAAAGCTAAAACAGTTTCTTTTACTTGGTCTAAACAAGGTTCCTGTTGCAGATTTTGTTTGAACTTAACCTTCCTGTTGTTGTCGAAGACAACAGGAGGGTTAAACTTAATTAAAGACCCCTAGTATGAATGTGACTCTGTGCCATTTTAAGCAGAAGTTGTGCATGATTTCTGCAAAAACATCCCTCCAACAGAAACTGACTGTATTTTTTTTTTTATAGGTATTTGCTTTGCAGTTTTGTAGCTTCTTTTTCCCTGCTCGATGCTATTTTCAACTGGGAATTGGTCACAAACGGGTCTGTCAGCAAAATTTATGAATTACTTTACACTCACAACTTGGCATATTTAGAATCTCTTCAAAAAAATAAATAGGGGGTGGACTTTGGTGAACAAACCTCAGAAGAAACCTTGCACAAAGTATTATAGGGAATCTCCTGTCCGTCTGTTTGTCTTAGGCATGCTGTTATTCACTTCAAATTTGTACACCAGTTGCACTGGTCAAAGCTCATAATTTCTAAAATAAAACCTAACATAGGCCCCATTTGTGTTCAATGCAGGCAGGCCCCAGCCACTCAAATGGACATGTTTTGGACATACTCAAAATTAAACACCTTTTGGAATACTATTTTTAAAACTTCTTCAAAGATCTGTAAAGGGAGAACAGCTCCGTCTCCACTTGTTGCACTTTTCCGGGTGACCCACGTAGATTCTCTTCTTGAGAAGCTGGAAATAAGAATGTTGGCTTTTTGTGTTCTCCTGTTTAGGAGATCGATATTATTTAAATGGAAGGACCCAGTGCCACCACCATATAGTCACTGGATCAGTTTTGTTTCATCTTAAAGAGGAGAAAATTAGATACACTAGCAAGGGATCTACTGATAAGTTTTATATTATTTGGCAACATTGCTGTGGGTTTCTTTCACAATTGTGTTATGTACAGCGGTGAAAATAAGTACTGAACATGTCAACATTTTTCTCATTAAACATATTTCTGATGGAGCCATTGACCTGAGAGTTTCACCAGATATCAGTAACAGCCCAAGTAATCTATACATACAAAGAAATCAAGGCAACTGTGTTGACAAAACAAGTTATATTTAATAAAGTGGAATGACACAGGGAATAAGTATTGAACACGCTTGGTGAAATTCATTTAATGTTTATTAGAAAAGCCTTTGTTAACAGTTTCCAGACACCTCCTGTATGGAGAAACTAGGCACAGGCATTGCTCAAGAGTGATTTTAGCCCATTCTTCTACACAAATTGTCTTCAAATCTTGAAGGTTCCGTGGGTGTCTTCTGTGAACTCTGATCTTCAGTTTGTTTTGTAGATTTTCAATTGGATTCAAGTCATATGACTGACTGGGCCATTCTAGCAGCTTTATTTTCCTTCTCTGGAACCAGTTGAGTTTCCTTGGCTGTGTGTTTTGGATCATTGTCTTGCTGAAATGTCCACCCTCGTTTCACCTTCAGCACCTTGATAGATGGCAACAGGTTCTTATCAAGGATGTCTCTGTACATTTGTCCATTCATCTTTCCTTCAATTATAATTGTCTGCCTGTACCATGTGCTGAAAAACACCCCCACACCATGATGCTCCCACCTCAAAACTTCACTGTTCGTATGGTGTTTTGAGGCTGATGTGCAGTGCCATTTCTCCTCCAGACATGCTGTGTATTGTGGCATCCAAAAAGTTCTTATCTGACCAGACTATATTCTCCCAGTACAGTTGCTGGCTTGCGCAAATATTGCGCAGCAAACTTTAAACGTGCTTCAACATGCTTTTTCTTCAGCAATGGAGTGTTGCAAGGTGAGCGGGCATAGACCCCATGTTGGTTGAGTGCATTACTTATTGTTTTCTTTGAACCAGCAGTACCTGCTAACTCCAGGTCTTTCTGGAGCTCTCCACAAGTGTTCTTTGGCTGTTGGATAACTCTTCTGATAATTCTTTTGATGCTGTCAGAACTCTTACGAGGAGCTCCTGGTCATGGCCAGGTTATGGTAAAATGATGTTATTTCCACCTCCAAGTGATGGCTCCAACAGTGCTCACTTGAACATTCAGCAGTTTAGAAATGTGCCTGTAACCAATGCCATCATTATGTTTTGCAACAATAAGGTTGCGAAGGTCTCGAGCGAGCTCTTTGCTTCTACCCATCATTAGTTCTTTGTGGTGTGACAATCTGATATTCACAGACCTTTTGAAAGGCTATCAGGCAGGACTTAACCAGCTGAAATTAATTTGCACTGATGGGGGATGGGATGGCTTCCTAAATTCTGATGAATTTCAGCTGGTTTCTTGGCTTTTTATGCCTTTTTGCACCTCTTTTTCTTCACATGTTCAGTATGTTTATTTTCCTCTGCCAAGAGTAATAGTTCACTGCTGCACTTCAGTGTTGCTAACACAAACAATGGGCATAAAATGGAATATAGTAGCTTTATAGTCATTTTTCTTATATACATCCATCCATCTTCTACCACTTTTCCGGAGGTCCAGGTCGCAGAGGCAGCAGTTCAAGCAGAGAAGCCCAGACTTCTTTCTCCCCAGCCACCTGCTCAGAGAGGATACCAAGGCATTCCTAGACCAGCTGGAAAACATAGTCTCTCCAGCGAGCCCTGGGTCTGGCCCGGGGTCTCCTTCCAGTGGGACATGCCTGAAACACCTCAAGTGGGAGGTGTCCAAGAGGCATTCTGATCAGATGCCCAAACCACCTCAGCTGGCTCCTTTCAATGTGGAGGAGCAGCGGTTCTACTCTGAGCCTCTCCTGGATGACTGACCTCCTTACCCTATCTCTTAGGGTGAATCCAGCAATCCTATGGAGAAAGCTCATTTCAGTTGCTTGTATCAGTGATCTCATTCTTTCGGTCATTACCCAAAGCTCATTTGACTTATATAAACAATGAAATTTGCAATTGTGCACCAGTCATTGTTGGTATTAATACACAATCCTCATCCATAGGCTTGTCCTGAGTTCTCACTCGGATAGTTATTGGGCTTCCAGGACATTGCCAGGTGGTTTGCCAATTTATCGTAGTGGAGGGCTTGCATGCCGTAATGATTACAGGAGCTATGTTGTTGAGGATAGTTTGCCCCGTGCTAGGTCTCCCATGTCAAATTGGACCCGGTGAAGGTTGTCCAGACCTTTTTTTTTTTCCAGACCAAGAGCAGCCACCACTCCGGTGGCCTACCTCTAGGCCAGCATCCGCCCTACAACCATGAGGTCAGGGTTCAAGTCCTGACCAGGTCATGCCAAAGACCATATAAAAATGGAACTTCCTGCCATCCAGCTTGGTGCTCAGCAAAAATGGAACGGAGGAGTGAAATGTAGGTGGCAGTGGCTCAGGAGGTAGAGTGGGTCGTCCAATAACCAGAGGGTTGGCAATCTGAACCCCGATCTCCCCAGCCATCCTGCCGTTGTGGCCCTGGGCAAGACACTTTACCCACCTTACCGCCAGTGTCCATGACACTGGGTATGAATGTGTATAAATGTTTGGTAGTGGTCGGAGAGGCCATTGGTGCAGATTGGCAGTCACATTTCTGTCAGTTTGCCCCAGGGCTGCTGTGGCTACAGCAGTAGCTTACCACTACCATTGTCTGTCTGGAGTGAATGAATAATGGACTAACTCTAAGCACTTTGAGATGTCACTTTACTTGTAAACCGCCATATAAATCTAATCCATTATTATTATTATTATTATTACAAAGACTCACATTGTCTTGCCCATTATGGGGCTGCAGGGGGCCCCGTCCTGGAGCCAGGTCTGAGGGAGGGGCTTGACAGTAACCGCTTGGTGCCCATGGTTTCTGCCCATGGGACCCTGCCAGGCTTCGGCAGAACCACATGGGTCTGCCTACCAGTGCTTACCACCTGCATGAGGGATCATGGGTGCCTGGAGCTCTGGACTGGATGGCAGTTAAAAGCGGAGACCTCAATGGTTTTGTCCCCATCTTCCTAAACTGTCTATGGGATGTGTTTAGATATCTAATCAGGATCCCTCCTGGACACTTTCCCTGTGAAGTGTTTCAGGCATGTCCCACTGGGAGGAGTTCTTGGGGCACACCCGGGACACACTGGAGAGATTATGTCTCCCGGTTGGCCTGGGACAGGGGTTTGCAGCCTTTGCCAACCAAAGAGCCATTTTGCCTGTGTCCGACTAAAATAGAAGTGACTGGGGGCTGCAATGGCAATTTGATCTTTAAAATAAAGATTTTGCTGTTTATAAAGTTTTTTTATATACATAGCTCTGAATATTATGTGACATTAATGAATTCATACTAGCAACAAAGGAAAAAAACTGTCAAGCTTTATACATGTATAGCTTCATTTGTGAAATTAAAGTGTTGTGATGATAAAAAGGAGATGACACTCCACCCAGTACTTCAGGGTGTTGGGGGGGGGGCAGCCAAGGGCACCAGAGTGCTGAGGGGTAAGAAGTAACTAAAGATGTGCCTTTCGCCCCCACAGTGCCAAGCTCACACCTGAGAACGCAGGGGCACAAACGTATTGTACTAAGCCTTGCTCTGTGACGTGTATGTTAATGTGTCTGTTCTGTGTTGGAGGAGAAATAAACCTCTGTGCCGTCAGTTCATGTCTCGTCTGCTTTCATCCTCCACATTGGTGACCTAGAGACGTGAAATGGAAAACGGACCAAGCACCACCATGGAGACGCTCCAGCTGGAGTCTCCCACCGCTGCATGCGCCGTTGCAGTCAGACCCCCGGACTTGTGGCTGCACGACCTGGCCGCTTGGTTTATTCATGTGGAAGCCCAGTTTGCCCTCCGCGGAGTCGTGGCAAATGACACAAAGTACCGCCATGTGGTGACATCGCTGGACACGTGTGCCACACAGTGTGCCATGAGTTTATTCCGAGCCCCGCCAGCCCAAGGAAAATACGGCGCTCTCAAGCAACTGCTGCTGCACCGTTATACCCATTCAGACTCAGAGAGGGCAGAAAAGCTCCTCACCCACTCGGAGCTAGGAGACAGATCGCCTGTGGACCTGACGGAGAGCATGCTTGCGTTGATGGGCACAGACAACGGATCTTTCCTTTTCGCCCACCTCTTCCTCAGAAATCTACCGGCTTCTGCGACGGCGATTCTTGCTAACTCACCGCTGCTGGTGGCCAGGGACGACCGCGCGCTAGCAGAGCAGGCAGACCGCATCATCCTGGCAAACAAGGCCTTCAACATTCAGGCAGTGAGACCAGGATCTCCAGCGGAGCCCAGCGAGGTCGAGGAGCCGATGCTGGTGGCCGGGAAGGCCACCTGGAGAGACAGGACTGGGACGATGTGTTTTTATCACCGCCGTTTTGGCAAGGAAGTGCAACGTTGTCTGCCACCGTGCCACTTCAAAAAGCCGGGAAACGGGACAGCCAGCGGTCAGTAGCAGCTGTGACAGCTGGTGACAGGGAGAAGCTGCTTTTCATCACCGACACACGTTCGGGGAGACGTTTTCTGGTAGACTCTGGCTCCCAGAAGAGCCTCATTTTGCCAGTCAGCATAGACAGGCTGGCAGAAGGCTGTGGGCAGTCTTTAACAGCCGCAGACGGATCCCGCATCAAGACATTTGGAGAAAGGACGGGGACTGTATGTTTACATGGACACAATTACCAGTGGGACTTTTGTGGCAGCTGCATGCTCGGTCCCCATCTTTGGTGCTGATTTTCTGTGTGCTCATGGACTACTTGTTGATGTTGCCAACAGGCATTTAGCGGCTGCTGTATCTTTTTCCTCCTTGCTCTGCATAGCTTGGGGAGTTGGGCCACCAACACATGCAAATATTCTAGCTCCAGGGGGTAATTACCAGCGTTTGCTTTCCGAGTTCCCAGCACTCATAGTGCCCACTTTTTCCGCTACGGTAACCAATCACGGGGTGGAGCATTTTATCGCCACGAAAAGTCCACCCGTGTTTGTGTGCCCTCGCCACCTGGATGTGGCTAAATTAGCCATCGCACATGAGGAGTTTGTGAACTTAGAATGCTTAGGCATCATTAGGTGCTCCAACAGCCCTTGGGCATCCCCACTGCACATGGTGCCCAAGTCCGCTGGGTCATGGTGGCCATGCGGTGATTTCCGATGCTTAAACAGCATCACTGAGCACGATCGTTACCCCATCCCACACATCCAGGATTTTTCCATGCATCTGGCTGGGACGCGCATTTTTTCAAAAGTGGATCTGGTTCGCGGTTACCACCAGGTCCCGGTGCGTGCAGAGGATGTCCCCAAAACAGCAGTAATAACTCCCTTCAGTCTTTTGGAGTTTTTGCGCCTGCTTTTCGGGCTAAAGTGTGCAGCACAAACTTTCCAAAGGATGATGGACGCGGTGCTCCGTGACTTGCCATTCATTTTTGCCTACTTGGATGACATTTTGGTGGCTAGTGCGTCAGAGGAGGAGCACCTCGCCCATCTGAAACAAGTTTTCCAACATTTGGAAGCGCACGGGCTGATCGTTTACCCAGCGAAGTGTCAGTTTGGGCTGCCGGTGATCGACTTTTTCATGAAGTAAATAAAGATGTGCCTTTTGCCCCCGCCGTGCCAGGCTCACACCTGAGGATGCAGGGGCGCAAATGTATTGTACTAAGCTTTGCTCTGTGACGTGTATGTTAATGTGTCTGTTCTGTGTTGGAAGAGGAATAAAGTTCTGTGTCGTCAGCTCGTGTCTCATCTGCTTTCATCCTCCACAGTGTTAGAAATATATTGCACATTTTTTTGTGCTGAAAAATAAATTTCTGCATATCTGACCATAATTTTTGTATATTTTTTTTTATTTATCAGCACATTCATAAATTGTTTAAATCTGAAAAATATAATCCATCTCTTACTTTCAACAGTGATCACACAGCTTCAGTTCCTGATATTTTAATAAATTATAGATGAAAGTTTTATTTAGAAAAAGCTACTTTTCATCCTTTTTATGTTTCCTCATAACACCCCTTATTCAAATGCATTAATATAATATAAATCTGTCTCCTTCACCTGTTCTCCAGACTCTCAATTTGACAACTAGTGGATTGGTTGTCTGATATTCTTCTTTATTCTGGAATTAAACAAAAAGAATTCTAGAAAACTGTCTAAATAATATAACTTTAAAAAATCATTTGGTGCAAATTAAGGCAATTAGAAATAATTACAACAGGGTGGCAAAACATTTTAAAAATATCTTCTTCCACTGAGCTAAACATTGGTTTTAATTTTTAAATAAATCTGTGGCATTAATAGACAATCTGGAATTTCCCCATTGTGGGACTAATAAAGGCTTATCTTTATCTTATCTTATCTGTACATATAATTCACTGTTCAAAACCCCACAGATAACAAACTAGCAGTTATCCTACAGACAAAAAGCTGAAACGTCCTTAAAATAAAAGGCTCACCTCTACATCACTGTTACAGAATCTTCTCTTCTGTCTTTTTTTATTTACAGATTGTGAGGAAAAACTGTCGGCTGTGATTTCAGACAAGTACTGTATATCCAGTTGATGGCGTTTCATAATAAAAGCACATAAAAACAACCATTTTGAAAACGGAATCACTGTAGAGGGCTTTTATTTCTGCATCACTCAGGAAATATTGCGTTGTGAACGGTGAAAATAAATTCACACTAATTCAGACTTCGGTCATGTCTGGTGAATCCCAGCATTTATAGCGCAGGCGACTATAAGGTTATTGAGCAAGAATTCAAGGATTGTTTCTCATTTTTAAGGATAATTAAGGTGTTGATTTTAGATAATCACGTTTAAGACTTTTTATGGCCCTGTAGACACTAATGAGGCGGCTGTTTTTCTCCTTGTTTGTGTTCTCGCGGAGAAATTCTCTCCACAACAACCATACATGAACGCAAATGAATCTGTCCACACAGAATTAGACTCTCTGTTTTCCTCTGTGATCTTGCTTTCTCTGGATCTGTTCATGTCTTACCGAGAGTGGCAGGAAGCTGCTGCTGCCCGTGCTTCTCCACATGCACTGAGGACGGGGAGGCTGAGTGGGCCTCTGTGCAGCCACCGTCAGATGTGACACAGTCACGCATGGTTGACAACACAATAAATAATTTAGAAAATATGTATTTTACGTTCATAAAAGTATGTTTCCTTTGAGAAATGTATATATTTGCAGTAAACAATAATTTAAAAATAAAATAATTAAAATGAGCGTCATTAATTTCCATGTGTTTTGAGTTATAACTGCAGGGAGCCACAGCATGGCGGCTGAAGGGCTCCCTGCAGACCCCTGGTCTGGGAACACCCTGGTATCCTCCCTGAAAAGCTGCAGGGGGTGGCAGGGGTTGCTGGAGTCTGTGCTTCTCTGCTCACTGCTGCCTCTGCAACCCAGACATCTGGACAAGTGGTAGAAGATGAATGGATGGGGAACGGATTTTTGTTTATGCCTGCTGCTTTCCTGGCTTCTTCAGATGAAGTCGAGTCAGAAGCATGCATTGCACTTTGAGGGTTAGCATGAACCAAGTAGAACATACTTGAACACATCCTTTGTTTTTTACTGTGTCTTGTCAGACAGCTCCCCACTATGGAAAGGAATATACTCACTGATGGAATGTCCACTGACTGTCCAGTCAGAGCTGTTTGTCTGTATCAAATGCTTAATACATTTACCTCACCACTAGAGATAATCTGTCATCTTTTTATTCAGCTACTTTCATTTGCCAGTATTTTTCTCATACAGTAATGTGAAAAAATTAGGACACCCTGTATAAGCCTGTGTTTTTTTTTAACATGTTTGGACAATAACCATATGTCCAAATATGGACAATATAATATAATATCAATATATAATATCAATAATATAATATAATATCAATGTTAAAAATACTGGGAGGTTCATGTAATACAACTAAACAATTAAAAATGAATTAAAGACTTTTTTCAAATTTAATGTAAAATGTAATTCTAAACAAATAGTGAAGAAAAAATTAGGACACCACATCTTTTTTAGGACACCCCCACATTCATTCCCACTTACAATGGCTAAAATAAATGTTCAAAAATGCAAATTAAAAACAAAACCAAGGTTAGACATAGACATGTGAACATTTCTTAATAAAGAACTGAATATTTAATGGGGTGGCCTAATGTTTTCACATGACTGTATATTAAGATTGATATTTGGTCATTTAATCATTAAGGGATGGAAGTTGGTTAAACTTACTGCACATGATACAGGATCTTCATAGAAATTTGTTTTATTCTTAGTTGGAGGGGAGGGGGATTACTGGGAGGAGTTCTGATTAGTTGCAAAGAACATATCAGAGCTTTATTAAAATCAAGTACTTTAGACAAAATGTAAATGTATGACCATGACAAAGAATTGTTATCTTCACTTAATTACATCCCTACTTAACATAATTATCTTGCATCACTAATCAACTTAAGTAGTTTGACACATTTGCTGTTTGAATGAGATGATCACTGTTTCTCACAGCATTTAAATTTGAAGGGGTCATTGACTGCACTTTTTCCACGTTTTAACAGCTCACATGTCTTGATGAAATGTCTGTGACATATTTTGTTCACATTTTCTTCTGTTGCAGCAAATTTGTTTATTATTTATCCAAGCTTTCTGAAAAACGTTTTGTTTTATTCCTGCCACTTCAAGAAAAAGCCATAACCCATTCAACTCCGCCCTCCCTCTTATGTCACTTAGCCATTAGCTGGTCAGCTCCTAGCCTTTAGCTCATATCAGCGGGGCACTAGCGCCGACGTCCCTGCAATCCCTAATGGTGCATGTCCACTGGATCAGTTGTTTTCCACTTCCCATTCATTGTGTATGTGAAATGCAACGGAAAGCATTTGGCTTCGGTGTGGAGAGATTTGGGCTGGAGTGTGTCGAGTATCCCATGCTTCCCCCTACCTCTTATTTGCATAAAACTGAATTTTTAAAGTTTATGCAAATGAGATCCAGGCAGCCGGCAAGGGTCTGTTGCAGCGACGTGGTGCTGAATATTTAAACCAGCGATTTTTGGTGTCAAATAACGACTGAGTCCTTAATTTTATTTCTCGCATGAAGTGTTCATAGAAACACTTTTTGCTGGTTGGTTCTAAAGATATGAGACTCTTAATCCGCCGTGATGTCTGGGAGCTTCAGTTTGTGGAAGACCGCCCACGGCTGGATCCAGTGACCAGTCAGGTGCAGCCTGTGCGTTCTCAGCAGCAGGATGAAGACACACTCTCCCCCAGGACAGAGCTCTTTGACTGTTGGTTTTCCATAATATCCGTTATGTTCTGTAACTCCACCTGGTTACGCCTATCCCTGCAACACAATACAATGCAACGTAACGCAACCCCTATGCGATGCCTTCTGGCAAAAAAAATGGACCAGTGAACACGTACCGTAGGCTCATGTCTGGCAGAGCGGTGGGGGAAGAGAGGTGTTGGCGAGCAGTGAATTTGTGGGGAGGTTGTACCGTGGCTTGCCATGAGCACCGATGGAGCCCCTTGGGTTGTGGCTCCCCCCCACCACTCCGCGGGACACGGGGATAATGGTGCGAGTGGAGAATTTATGTAAAATTGCTTAAGATTTTTTTCGGTCACCAAAATGTTACACACAAATGTAAGGAATATTGAAGAGGTTCTCCACTCGAGGCACCAAGGATCCCAATGCCGATCTCAGAAGCCAAAGAAACAGCAAGCTCCATTTGTGGCACTAGCTGCCACCACAAATGGAGCTTGCTCCTGCTCACGTGCTGACTGGGCTGATCTGACACTTTTGAACTTTTGTCTTAAAAAATGAATGAAATGATTCACCACTGCTGGACAGAAATGTGTGGTTTTAGTGATTGATAGGATATGACTGATCTCTGGAGTACGATAATCACAAAAACATATGTGAATGAGTGGCTAAACTGCTAGTTTCTGCTGGCAGCTTCAGATCCTGGTTTGAGAAAATAAAACTTTAATTAAACTAAGTAATGTTTAAAATTGAAATATATGGTCAAGCATTGTTACAGGAGAGAGGATTCCAGTGGGGGTGAAGAGAATTTATAGAAAATAGGAATCGAAAAAACAGGATCGACAGTTAAGCTAACACTAGACGGCATGTCCATCACCTCCTCCCAGCCGAGGTGAACTATATTGGGTTATAACGATTGTCTCTGACTGCCTAGCATGCTAATGCTAACCATCCAATATAGCATCAAAGCAAAAATAGAAGTCAGAATGAGCTATATTATTGACTGTGGATTAGTGAACCGGGTGGAAATAGGGATGTCTATTAAGGTGACTGTAGTCTGAAGAAGATAAAAATATAAACCTTGCTTGGTGCGAGCTTCCTCAGCTAAAGCTAGTACCACTGTTAGCTCCAAAGCTAACGCCTTTGGCTCCCAGACAGCTAGGTGGCCAGGTAGTAACCTAGTGATGCTTCCAAATGAAGCGCAGCAGGCCAGCAGGCCAGCAGTGAAACAAATCAGGATTTTGCCAGAGAGTGCAACCTCTGCACTGCAAGACTGTTTTCATCACACAGACTGGAGGATCTTCAAAATAGCAGCCTCCCAGGAAGACAGGACAGATGTGGAGGAGTATGCTGATTCGGTCACCAGCTACATCGCGAAGTGCACAGAGGATGTCACTACAGTGAAGACCATCACTATGCGGGGTAATCATAAGCCCTGGATGACTGCAGAGGTGCGCTCGCTGCTTAAAGCCAGAGATGCAGCGTTCAGAGCAAAGGACAGGATCGCCCTCCGCTCAGCCAGGTCTGCGCTTTCAAAGGGAATTAAGGTGGCAAAGCGCGCCTATGCGGAGAAAATCCAGGGACACCTCTGTGACACTAGGAACACCAAGCAGATGTGGCAGGGAGCTCGGACACTGACGGGCTTTAAGTCTAGGCAGGGGGTCGATGATGACGACGCTTCGCTTCCAGACAGGCTTAACGACTTCTTTGCACGTTTTGAAGCATCAAACTCGACAATCAGAGGGAGGGCCGGCCCACTCCCACCATCGGTTGGACCAGCTTTTACCATTAACACAGCGGACACACGGAGGACCCTATCCAGAATCAACCCACGCAAAGCTGCAGGTCCAGACAACATTCCGGGACGTGTGCTCCGAGACTGCGCGAGCGAGTTGGCGGATGTCCTGACTGACATTTATAACATCTCCCTGAGTCAGGCCATCGTTCCCAGATGCTTCAAGACCTCTATCATTGTACCGGTGGCAAAGAAACCAGTGGTGTCATGTTTGAATGACTATCGTCCTGTTGCACTTACACCAATTGTGATGAAGTGTTTTGAACGGCTTGTCAAACCACACATCACAGCCTGCCTCCCTGCATCACACGACCCGCTCCAGTTTGCATATCGTTCAAACCGCTCCACGGAGGATGCTATAGTCACCACCCTACGCTCTGTCATCACCCACCTGGACCAGAAAGACACCTACGCCAGACTCCTGTACATTGATTTCAGTTCAGCATTCAACACCATTATTCCCCAGAGACTGATAGAGAAATTACTCCTTCTCGGTCTGAACACCGCCACATGTCTCTGGATCCTGGATTTCCTGACTGAGAGACCTCAGTCTGTCCGGGTTGGAAACAACATCTCCAACTCTGTCACGCTGAGTACCGGAACCCCTCAAGGCTGTGTACTCAGTCCACTGTTGTTTACACTTCTAACACATGACTGTGTATCCAAACATGAGGGGAACCAGACTATTAAGTTTGCAGATGACACCACGGTGGTGGGACTTATTCAGAGGGATGAGGAATCAATGTACAGGGAAGAAGTGAGAGACCTGGAGGGCTGGTGCAGGGAGAACAATCTGGTGCTCAACGTGGACAAAACAAAGGAGATGATTATCGACTTCCGGCGGTCACAGCCTGAGCACGTCCCCCTCAGCATCGGCGGCCGTTTAGTGGAGAGAGTAGAGAACATCAAGTTCCTCGGAGTGCAGATCTCGCAGGACCTGTCCTGGAGCAAGAATTCCTTGGAGATCAGGAAGCGAGCTCAGCAGAGACTACACTTCTTGAGGAAACTCAAACAGGCCTCTCTCCCCATCTGCATCCTCAGGACCTTCTACAGAGGTGTGGTGGAGAGTGTTCTGACGTACTGCATTGCTACATGGTACTCCAGCTGCAGTATGTCAGACAAAAAAGCCCTGCAGAGGATAGTCAAGGGGGCGGAGAGGGTAATTGGAGTCTCCCTCCCCTCTGTCCAAGAACTTTTTCAGAACCGTTGTAGGAGCAGGGCACTGAACATTGTCAAGGACCGTTCTCACCCTCTGCATAAACACTTTGAACTTCTTCCATCTGGTAAACGATTCCGGAGCATCAGAGGCAGAACCACCAGACTGATCAACAGCTTCCTCCCACAAGCTGTCAGGATGCTGAACAGCTGACCCGGAATCTCACATACACACTACTACACCTATGGACATTTTGTATATTATAGTTAGTTATTCTTTTTCCCCAAGTATGTCTCAGGGATGTGTGAATGAATGGGGGGGTGGGAGCTATGTGGGAGTGTGTCTTAATCATGCTGCTTCTTATATGGATGCCGAGAGAAACGCAATTTCATCTTGCCTGCACTACAGTTGTATGTACAGCAATATGACAATAAAGTTTGATTTGATTTGATTTGAAATTCTTAACGTACAAGAATAACCCCCGGAAGCGTCAAAAACATTTCTTGGCAAGAAAAACCAGAGAAAAAGGCAGTGTGTTCTTTTAAGAGAAGTGAGTGTTTTGATATTTTTTCAATAATCACGTGACCAATAGAAACATTGCAGACAGCTAAACCCTACAACCACCATTTTTCAGTCAATGACTCCGTTAAATTCCACTTTACTTTTTCTTGTCTGGCTTGTTAGTCTAACCTTTACTGCTCTGAACAACTATATATTATAAAATGAAGAGGAGGATGAAAGAACGTTCATGACATTACATAAATGTAGGCCTTTATTTACCTTGTTATAGAGCAGAATAACTGTTACTGTGTGCCATACACTTATCTAAACCCCGTGACAGACTGCAGTACCATAATTGCCACTGTTAGCGTGCACTTTACCTTGGCTGCTGCAAGTGGTCACACACTTATGAACAGGGAATCAAACACACATACAGAATCATTGTCTCAGATTTTAGCCCCTGTCCCATTAGAGAACCACAAGTGCAGTTTATGTTTCTCTATTTGAAGAATCTCATTCAAATCTAGAATCTTTAACTGATGCTTGGAAAAGTGAATTATGCAGACGGTAGGGTAAACCATTCTGAGTTTTTACTATTGTCAAGTAAACATGGTTAATATCGTTTGATTTCACACAGATCTTGGCCATGGACTTTTGGGCAAATCCTCTTTAAGTTATTTAATTGTTTTTATTATGTATCATATTCCAAGCTTGTGGTGGACAAATGAAAAAGTTTATGGTCATGCAACTTTTTACCCCACTGCTGGGGAAAGTTGTTACATATACCAGGGTAAGTTGTTAGAGTTGGTGGTAAGTTGATAAATTCACAAGACAAAGTACTTCTTTCTATAGTTTTTATTACCTCCCCCAAGAGGTAATGTGTTCAGGTTCACTGTAAAAAATAACTAGGGTTTTTCTACTTAAAAAAGTTAGTGTTCGGGCTGCCTTAAAATTTTACATTGACTGAACTTGTCATGGTCCTGGGTACAGGTGGGGGCTGTGCCCAATCTCCAGTTTGAATGTAGTCTTTTTCTGTTTGTCTATTTATTATTTTCTGCTGTTTTGGTTCTGTTTGCTTATGAGTTGTCTAGTTATTGTGTGTAATGTAGTTTTGTGATTGTTTATATCTTTTGGGGTTGTGTTATTTTATTCTGTAGTCTTTAGTTCCGGCCTGTACTTTTATTTTGACAGTGCTGTGCAGCTTCCGGCTGTCAAACTGTTTCACGGGCTGCACAGCTGTCACTTGTTGTTTTGATTACTTTGTCTCTCATGTTCTCCACACCTGTCCCCAATCTAGGGATCCTTATTTAAGAGTTGCTGTAAGGCTTTTGCCTCGCAGTGGTCTTCTGGATTAGACGTTATTCCTACCTCTCTTCTTTCCCTCAGACGGAGTTCCCATGTGTTATTATTCTCCGGGTGTTCCCCGTGTCTCTGCCTATTTTCGTAAGTGTGTGTATTTGTTATTTTGTGTTTCCTTTAATAAATCTCTGCAACTCACAGCTCCTGCACATGGTGTTGTCTGCCTGCCCTTAAAAAGGGCGATTTATGACAGAAGACCACTGCCCGTGCAGACGCCAGCGGACTGTGAGTTGCCTTTTTTTCCCCTCCCTCTCTCACGTTTTTTCCCATCCATTTTTTGTGTATGTCATTTTCCATGCTGAGTGTGTCCTGGCAGAATGACACAGTTAGGCACAGATTGGAGCCATTATGGCCTATGCGAGGCTCTGTGTTGGGCTGCAGGAATGGTGGAAGATTTAATCTCAGATGCATGCTTTCCCTGCACTCCCGAGGAAGCCCTGAGGATTCTGGAGAGCGCAGCGGAGATTACTGAGCTATATCCCAGCCTGCAGAGCTATCCAGAGCTCACAGGTCTCTTCATCTCTGTGCCCAACATACAACATATGCTCCGTGAGCTGGTGAGAAGTCCTTCACCATCTGCACCGATGCCTACTAATGAGCATTCCCCGGGGCAGATACCTTCAGCCCCTCATCGCTCGTCAGTCCCAGGATGGAAATGCCCAGCCTCCTGCCGCACACCCAGCTGCGGTCTGCCAGAAGGATTCCTCCACCGCAGCTGTGAATTCGGCTGTCAGCACCATGGCTGCAGGGCTGGCTCTACCTGTAGTGGCATTGGTGCCCCCGGCCACTACGCAGATCAAGAGGAGATCTTCTGGGCCGTCAGCAGCAGCAACCATCACAGGGAGTTAAGGCCCAGGAGTTAAGGCAAGTAACTTTTCATTCTTTAACACCCGATGATGAATTACCTTGAATTATTCCCGGTGGGGGGGCTCAGCAGCAGCCCCATATTTCGGCTGAGCTCTCCCCCTCTGCTGCTGCTGTGTTAACCTTACTTCCTTCTTCTGTGTCTCCCCCATTCCCTCTGTGCATCCGCCTGTCCTAGGAGAGAGCCACCTGACTGTGGAGAGGCCTGCTATCCGTGAGACCCCGGTCTGGGTCCCGCAGTCACTGGATGGAAAAGGAAGAAGCGTGCCCCACATCCCGAGGCCTGAGCCGACAATCGAGTGTCCCCTGGTTTCGGCCGTGCAGGATCTGGCGCCATTGGTAAGATACCCTCCAGCGTCGGTCGCCAGGCCTGGAGGCCCTTTGGCTGCACCCACCATCATGCCTGCTGCTGGGGTTGCCGCAGCAGAGTCATCGGAGTCCTGGACAGTGGTGGAGCTCGAGTCCAGGCAAGTACTCGGTTCTTTTTTAACATCTACAGATCTAGAGAATTCTTGTCTGGCTCATGGTGGAGAAAATCAGCTGCAGATGTCCTCTGCTCCTGAGCTCTCCTCACCAGATTCCACTGCTGCCGGTGATTCTCCAGTGAACACCTCTCTGTTCGAGGTGGCCACGTCAGAGTTGAAGCATCGGACGGAGAGAGTCGATACATCCCAGCCAGGGTCACCGGAGTCCTGGATTGTGGTGGAGCTCAAGCTGAGGTGAGTTCTCTTCTTTGTTTTCACTTTATCTGTCTTAGAGAGATCTTGCCTGGCTCTTGGTGGGGAGGATGGAGTGCAACGGCCAGTTGCACCTGGTTTCTCCTCGCTGGGCTCCAATGCTGCTGGTGACTCTGACCTGGTGTCTGTGTCCTCTTGGTCCGAGCCTTGTCCTAGGGTCACTGTGGGTCCTCCATCCTCACCTGAGGTCGCTGCGGGTCCCCACCCTTTGCCGGAGGTCTCCGTGGGTCCTTCCTCTTTACCAGAGGTCTCCGGGGGTTCTTCTGCTCTGTCTTCATCTGGCTCCATGTTGATCGACCGTCTTCTTTGCCGGATGTTCTCACGGGTCGGTCGCTTTGTTTCACCTATGTTCCTCACAGGTCCACCATCATCGCTGGAGGTCATCATGGGTGCTAAGCCTCTGTCTGAGGCCACCACTGGTGCTATGCTTCAGTCCAGGGCCTCTGTGGGTCCTCCGTCTCTGCTCAAGGTTGCTGAGGGCCCTCTGCTGACACCTGAGGTTGTTGAGGGTCTCCTGCTGGCGCCCAAGGTCACTGATGGTCATCAGTCTCCACTTGAGGTTGTTGTTGGTCAGCCGCTCTGGTCAGTGATCCCCGTTGCCCGTTTCCCTCACTCATCAGCCGTCACCTCGTTTGGTCTCCCCGCTGTTCATTCCTCTTCATCATTGGGTTACCTCCCCCCAGCCCCTGAGGTCTGTGGTAGGCACAGGTTCCAGCTACTGCCTCCGGGGGGGGGGGGGGAGCCCTGGAATCCTGGAAGGCCACCCGACGAACTGCTCCATCTGCTCTGGGAGACCACCCGACCTCTTCCATCATGGGGTTGGGTAGTTATGGAGCTTTGGGAGACCACCAGAACTGCCTTATTTTCCACCCAGCAGTCCTAGGGTTCCCTCACCTCCCGCCCGGGGTGGGTTGTTTTTCTAGTTGGGGGGGGTCTCCTTTCTGGGTGGGTCTTCTTTTCTTTTGTGATGTTGCCCTGGGGTGTCTTGGGTTCCACCCCTCGAGGGTGGGGGGGGGGGGGCACTGTCATGATCCCGGCCATGCCCAATCTCCAGTTTGAGCGTAGTCTTATTCTGTTTGTCCATTTATTATTTTCTGCTGTATTGGTTCTGTTTGTTTATGAGTTGTCTAGTTATTGTGTGTTATGTTGTAGTTTTGTGATTGTTTATATCTTTTGGGGTTATGTTATTTTATTCTGTCGTCTTTAGTTCCGGCCTATACTTTTTATTTTGACAGTGCTGTGCAGCTTCTGGCTGTCAAACTGTTTTGCGGGCTGCACAGCTGTCACTTGTTGTTTTAATTACATTGTCTCTCATGTTTCCCACACCTGTCCCCAATCTAGAGATCCTTATTTAAGAGTTGCTTTTGCCTCACTGTGGTCCTCTGGATTAGACATTACTCCTACATCTCTTCTCTCCCTCAGATGGAGTTCCCGTCTGTTATTATTCTCTAGGTGTTCCCCGTGTCTCTGCCTATTTTCGTAAGTGTGCGTATTTGTTATTTTGTGTTTCCTTTAATAAAGCTCTGCAACTCACAGGTCCTGCATGTGGTGTCATCTGCCTGCCCTTAAAAAGGGGGATTTATGACAGAACTTGAGTTTATGTGTTTGTGTTTTATGTGTCTTTACCACTTATCTTCTCAAGTTCTGTCAACTTAAAATTTTAAGGCCGCACGAACACTAACTTTTTTAAGTTGAGACAACTTTTTATGCCTCGGTGAAACTGAGAGGCATGCAGTAGTCAGTTAGTGCATCTGTGTGTGTGTTTGTGTGTGTGTGCATGCGTGTGTACGTGCATGCGTGCGTGCGTGTGTGTGTGTGTGTGTGTGTGTCTGTCTGTCTGTGTCTGTCTGTCTGTCTGTCCACCTCTCTGTTTCAGCTCGATGAGTCAAAATTAAATGGAACCAAAGGCTTAAATCATTGTATTGCCAGAATTTCTCGACTTTTAATTTGTCAGAATTGCGAGATAAGGCTTTGTTTTCAAAATAAACACAAATTTAAGATAAGATAAGCCTTTATTAGTCCCACAGTGGGGAAATTCCAGGATTGCAACAGCACAGGGACAGCAACACTCAGAGAAATAATTTAGAAGATAAGAAGAATAAGAGCAGCAAATATACATATGTACACATAAATATATAAATATATATACACAGTGTGAAGCATTGTAGCTAGATGCAATAAACAGCATAACCGTCTACTTAGTTATCCTACATAGTATGAATATGTACCCATACATATTGTCACCCTCCATAGCGACTGATATTGTCCTGGTTGTATACTGGAGGGGATCATTTGTGTAAGTCTGTTGCATCTTTTGCATTCAATACTATTAAGTTGTCACGTTTTTTTGCTATCTCTGCGAGCAGCCCTGCTTAGGTTATACAGTCTGACAGCCGTAGGTAGGAAGGACCTGCGAAACCTCTCGGTCGCGCACCTAGGATGATGTAGTCTACTGCTAAATGAGCTCCTCAGTGCGTTCAGTATGTCCTGCATGGGGTGGGACTCGGACTCCAGCAGAGATGACAGTTTAGCCACCATCCTTCTCTCTCCTATCTCCTCCATTGGGTCAAGGCGCTGCCCCAGGACAGAGCTAGCTTAACTCACCATTTTTGTCAATACAGCCGCAAAAAAAGGTATTCTACTAGCTATGCCGAACCACCAGAGACGGCAGAGTGACTTTTTTTTATAGCATATGATGGACTACTTCTCTGACATCACTAGGTTGGTTTAAGCTTAGTGCTCAGAGGTCTACATTGCTACTGTGGAGAGTTTTTACAAACACCAGGTTAATGGATGATTATGAGACCAAAACTAAAAACAGATGTAAGGGCGGTCATTATTATATTACCCCAACTCTAGTAGTATATTTTACGTGGTCAAAATGAGGAGAGATCACCTTCTTTATTTATGACATCTTCAACAGCTGACTGATGTCTGTATTGAAATGATGGAGCTGCTGTTAGCCATGGCGCTAACATGTGATATTAACAATGAGACGGGGGGGGGGGGGGGTGAGTCAGAGGGAATGATGGTTCCTCAGATAAAAAGGTCTCAAGTCTGATCCTACTGTTCTCTGATTGATTTTTTTCTCTGATAAAGTCTGGTGTCCACAGATCACTGCACAGACTGTTAGCATAGAAGTAACGAATGCTAATGTCAGTTCAACTCTTCAACGAAACTCTTTTTAGGCTGAGCAGAAAGCACATCCTCAGTGGCGATTTATGCAAAATAGATCACTGTTTTCTATTCTTTTTAAATGTAATAATTAGCTCATGTATGCGCAACAACTCATCAGTTAATAAACAGCTTTCTTACCTTTCATGAAGACCCGTAATATCACTGCAGTCTTTAGGATTAAAAAAAAAAAAAAAAAAAGCTTTTTCTCTCTCTGGTAAAAACTGATTATTTTAACAGGAACTTGGATTTTATTTCCATCCAGATAAATGAATTAACAAAAAACATACATCAACTAAATCCAGTTTATCAAGAACCCAAATAAGTTATTTTATTGATGTCTACAATTCAAAGACTAGTACATAAAAATTACAGGACTGAATATGATAATGGGAAGCATAAAATATTTCAAGGTGAAAATGTGTAAAATATACAACAAATTTAAAAAATTGAAGAAGAGAGTGAGAGAAAATAATTAAAACCCATTATATTTATCTTACAGGAGAAAAAAATATGCCCATTACTATTTGACTGACCACAGTTTGTTTAGCTTCATTTATTAATTCAAAGACAACAGACTGCAATAGATTTTGGAAAAAGGACTTCCCATTGTCATAAATCGCCCTTTTCAAGGGTTGACTGAAGATGCCATACCCAGACTGTGAGTTTGCACATTCATTAACAGAAAAACACACACCAATGAAAATACACACTTACAGTTAAAGTAGACAATTGGGGAACGCCCAGAAGACTCTACCAGACGGGGACTCCGTCCGGGAGTGAGGAGAAAAGGAGAATTAACGTTTGGATCAGAGACACAGAATTAGTGTCTGACGAAACCAGAAAACCGCTGCGAGGGTAAAGTCTTACCACTGGTCTTAAATAGGGGTAAACAATTGGCATCAGGTGTGGGTACATGAGTGAGGAAATATTCAAAAACCACTGACAGGTGTGGCAGCCCACAACAGAGTTGACACCCAGAAGTAGTGCTGACAGCTGTCACACCAGGAGAAACAAAGTAACAGATAACTACAGAGCACAGGAAACAAAAAGGAAACTGACTATAATTCTAACAGGAACAGACCAAAATACGTCATAAGAAATAATAACCACCAAGACAAAAACAAGAAGGAATATAAAACCCAAAAGGTACTCATAACACAATACTAATGACTACGAAGAGAAAACTGAGGATAAGAGCAAATATAACAGGAAAATAAATATAAGACAATGCAGAAAATGACTTAAACAACTTAACGGCTGAGCACGGCCCCCTACCTGTGCTCAGTATCATGACAGAGCCCCTCCCTCAAGGGGTGGCTCCCAGACACCCCAACGTAACATCAAAAAAGAGAAAGAACCCCTCCCCCCCCCCCCCAAAAAAAAACAGGAACAGAAAGAATAACCCACCCCGGGAGGGAGGAGGGGGAACCCAGGCAAGGACGGACAGAGGCAAAAACAAGAAAAACAAAACTCATGACCCACGACACTGAACAAAAGAGGTGAACAGAACTCTGGGACATTCAGGTGACACAATAAGGTAGCTCAGGTGGTTTGTGAGAGTCCCACAGCCACCCAATCCCATGGTGGAACAAATCGGGTGGCCTTCCAGAGTTCCAGAGCCACCCAAGCAGATGGCGCAGTCCATCAGGTGGTCTCCCAGTATCCCTAAGCCAACAGGCTGCGGGACACGTCACACCCCATCCTGGAGGTGGTAGCTGGACCCTGTGCTTACCACGGACTGCAGGAGCTGAGAGGTGGAAACCCGATGAGAAGGGTGACTGATAGGTGAGAAGACCAGGTGTAGGAATGGCTAACCAGTGAGGAAACCAGATGCAGAAAACAACTGACCAGCAGAGAAGGCAGGCGACAAGGATTGCAGACCAGGGTAGCTGGCCAGTGAGAGGGCCAGATGAGGGGAATAATTGCTCAGCGGGGGCCTCAGGTGAAGACGGAGGACCCTCAATGGCCTCAGGCAGAGACAGAAGACCCATGGAGACCCCGGGTGGAGGCAGAGGATCCGTGGAGACACCGGGCGGAGGCAGAGGAGCCACAGAGACCCCAGGCGGAGGCAGAGGAACCACAGAGACCCCAGGCGGAGGCAGAGGAGCCACAGAGACCCCAGGCAGAGGCAGAGGACCCACGGAGACCCCGGGCGGAGGCAGAGGACCCAAAAAGAGCAACTCACAGTCTGCTGGCATCTTCATTGGCAGCGGTCTTCTGTCATAAATTGTTCTTTTCAAGGGCTGACTGAAGACACCAGATGCAGACTGTGAGTTTGCACATTTATTGTGCAGCCTGAGTCTGGAGAGAGCACCGGTGCTGTGGAAGACATCCTGCCTGGTTCCTGTCCCCAAGAAGTCATCCTCATCGGACCTGAATGACTATCATCCAGTTGCCCTCGCATCTCATGTGATGAAGGTCCTGGAGAGACTGGTCTTAGCCTACCTGAGGCCGCAGGTGAAGACGTGGCTGGACCCTCTGCAGTTTGCATATAAACCCCATTTAGGAGTTGAAGACGCTGTCATCTATCTGCTGCAATGAGCCCATCTGCACCTGGATGGCGGAGGAGACACTGTGAGAATCACATTTTTTGATTTCTCTAGTGCCTTTAACACCATCCAGCCACTGCTCTAGTTCCTGAGGAAGATGAGATCTTTTAACATGTGCAGCAGGATGCTGGAGCTTTTCTAAAAGACCATTGTCGCCAGCGCCATCTTCTTTGCTGCTGTCTGTTGGAGTAGCAGTATCAGGGCCAGCGACACCAACAGACTTGTCAAGATTATCAAGAGGGCTGGTTCTGTAATTGGTCTCAGGTCGGAGACCTTTGAGACAGGGGTGGAAGGGAGAACACTAAATAAACTGTGATCCATCATGGACAATCCTGATCACCCCCTCCACCACACACTGGGCAGACAGCGGAACATTTTCTCCAGTAGACTACTACAGCTTCGCTGTTGAACGGCCAGGTACAGGAAATCTTTCCTGCCGCATGCCATTTCACTGTACAATAACTCATAAGGACATTGTATTCTGGTCATAACTATGCTGCCATACTGCACCTTACAGTCTAACTGGTACCTCACATTTCACTCTGCTCCTGATAGTCCTGCAATGTGCAGCGGATATGATTCATGTGGTTATACAGGTCACCATATATTCAGCTATGCTGTATATAGGCTTTTATAGTAGTGTTAATTTTACTTTCCATGGGTAATCCCTTCGTCTGTCATGCATGTGTTTCTGTCATTTAGTTGTCTACTGATGCTGCTGTTACACTGTAATTTCCCAGTTTGGGATCAATAAAGTACATCTATCTATCTCAGGATCAGGTTACTTTATTTGTACCCGTAGGTAGATTTGTTTTGCAGTCTGGTGACATCCATATTTACAAGCCACAAATTACATTCAACATAGACACAAGCACAGGCACATATGAAGCTGACTATAAACATGATAAGAATACTCAAGACTCCATCAATCAGGGTATAAAAAGACAAAGAGATGGGAGAAAAACCAGAGGTAAGAGAGAAGGGTCATATTAAAAGTTAAAAACTAGTCAAAGAGGTTAAAAACCCAATAAAATATTTAGAACCCAAGTGACATCCTACAAAAATAAGTAAATATAAAATGGAGTTAATAAATAGGTACCTAAATTAAGTGCAATATATTGTTACAGCTTGTTCAACTCTTTGACAGCAGCATGGACAAAGCTGTTTTTGTAGCGCTGGGTTCTTCTTTTTGGGACTGCAAACCTCCGTCTTGAGGGAAGAAGCTGAAAGTGGCAGTGCAAAGGGTGGGAGTCATCATTTAAAATGGAGGTAGCCATCCTCTGTACTTGTCTGGTGTACAGGGATGTCAGGCTCAGCTGTGGCTCACCAAGCAAACGACTGGACCATCTAACTACCTGATCCAAGGATTTCCTCTGTTTCAGTTTTATCTGACCAAACCATGACACTAAAGAAAAGGCTAAAACAGATTCAATAAAAGCCCGATAAAACATTGTCATTATGGTTCGGTCAACTTGGAAGCGTGCAAGTTTTCTCAAGCAATGCAAATGTTGCTGACCCTTTTTGCACACCCTTTCACAGTTCTCTTCAAAGTTTAAATTACTATCAATAATCGTCCCAAGATATTTGTAGGATTGTACACATTCGGTGGTCTGGCCTTTTAGTATGGTGACTTTGTGCCTGGGATTTTTCCTCCTAAAGTCAATAATCATGTCTTTAGTTTTTGTCGTATTCAGCTGCAGGTAGGAATCCTCACACCAGTGAACAAAATCATCAACTACTGGGCCGTGGCCACTCTCACCATCCTGGAGGAGACTGACAATAACTGAGTCATCAGCATACTTTATAATGTGTCTGTTTTCATGTCTGCTCCGACACATGTTTGTGTACAGGATGAAGAGTAGTGGTGACAACACACACCCCTGAGGAGAGCCAGTAGAAGAGCACTTTTGGTCAGACAATGTACCATTGACCCTTACTCTCTGCGTCCTGTTGGTTAAGAAATCCAGAATCCAACCCACCAGATTATTGCTCAAATCAAACTGCTGCAGGAGCCTTTCAACTAAGATATGAGGTTGGATTGTTTTAAAGGTGGAGGAAAAGTCCACAAATAAAAGTCTGGCGTGTGTCCCATTAAAATCCAGATGTTTAAAAAGCATGTTAAACAGAGTGACAGTGGCATCCTCCACTCCTCTGTGAGGCCTATAGGCAAACTGCAGAGGATCCAATGCATGCTCAGTCTGCTTTAGGACCTCACATCTGACCAGTTTTTCAAAAATTTTCATTAAAATTGAAGTCAAAGCAACTGGTCTAAAGTCGTTTACCGTTTTAGGACAGCTGGATTTTGGAACGGGAACAACCACGGCTTCTTTCCAGATCTTAGGCACATGTTGTGACTGTAAGGACTTATTGAAAATGTAAAGAAATATAGGACTCAGTTCATGTGCACAGGACTTTACCAAGCGCCCACATATATTATCAGGGCCCTGACTTTTGTTCACTTTTACAGCGCAGAACTCCCTTTTAACATCCTGCACCTCAATATTAAAGTGCTGATTGTCTTTGAGTTTCTGTTTCAAATCTTGGGTTTCTGTGCTAAAATCAAAGGAGTCAAAACGACCATAAAAACAATAAGAGCATTAGCCAGCTCTGTGTCTGAATTAAAACCATCTAAAAACACACGATTACTGCGCTCTGTGCTCTGAAGGCCTGCAATAGTTTTCATACTGGCCCAGGCTGAACCAAGCTTCTTTGTTGCCATCTTGCTTTCCAACTCTGATTTATAATTCTGATCGATCAATCTATCGATCGATCTATCTATCGATCTATCTATCAACACACACGAATGAAAATACACACTTACAGTTAAAGTAGACAATCGGAGAAAGCCCGGAAGACTCTACCAGACAGGGACTCTGTTTGGGAGTGAGGAGAAAAGGAGCATTAACATTTGGATCCGAGAGGCAGAATTAGCATCTGACAAAACCAGAACACTGCTGTGAGGGTAAAGTCTCGCCGCTGGTCTTAAATAGGAGTAAACAATTGGTATCAGGTGTGGGTACATGACACCTGGAAGTAGCGCTGACAGCTGTCACACCGAGAGAAACAAAGTAACAGATGACTACGGAGCACAGGAAACAAAAAGGTAACTGACTATAATTCTACCAGGAACAGACCAAAATACGCCATAAGAAATAATAACCACCAAGACAAAAACAGGAAGGAATACAAAACCCAAAAGGTACTCATAACTAGGGATGTAACGATATTGACGTTATTGCGATATCGCGGTAGTAGAAGTGTCTCGATACCGTCGTGGTCGTGTTACAATATTAAGAGGGCGGGTATCTGTCAGAAAACAACAAGAAATAAGCAGGCTCCCGCGCAACAAAGCATTGTAAACTACACAGACCATGATCCTTTGCGCTGCGTCGTCACAAGAACTGTTGTTGAGCCAATAGGAGTGCATGCTCACACTGTCCACACAGCAAACATGGCGGTGGACAGCGGCGGACAAAGTTTGGCTCACGTAAATACTGAATACATACCTACCTATGTATACCCGCTACCTCAGTGCCCAGTGAGAGAGTATTTTCTACAGCAGGGGATATTGTAAATGCCCAGAGGTCTCTTCTTCTCCTTTGCAATGTAGATCTTTTGATCTTTCTGAATAAAAACTTGAACATAAGCTAAAGGATAGGTCAGTGTTTTCCAGTAGGCTTTTTGCCTTACTTAATTGTGTCAACAGGCTGTTTTTATTTGCCTAGCACATTTATGATAAATTTTACTTTACAAATTGAACCTGGCTTAACTTGATCTTCGTTTGCGCTTAAAGGGAATTCCCTATTGTTGTTTACAGTTGTTCTAGTTGCTGCTTAGTATGATCCTTGCACATAAGAAGAATCAGTTATGTGACCAAATATTACCAAATGGTATATTGATGTTCCTGACTTGAACTTGCACTTTAAAAGCACTAAGTGATCAGCATTTTATGTTGTCATGATCCATAAATATAAAAATAAATGGCCTGGTGAGTGGCAAAAACAGATTTAATGGCAGTTTTTGATTGTTATCATCACAAACACAATATGATGAGCTATTTTACAATACCGTGAGCCTCTCCACAATATCGCAACAAATATCGTACCGTGAGATCAATATCGAAATCGTATCATACCGTGAGATTTTGATATCATTACATCCCTACTCATAACACAATACTAATGACTACAAAGAGAAAACTGAGGATAAGGGCAAATATAACAGGAAAATAAATATACAGATATACACAGAATACAATACAACATACAATATATAATACAAAACAATATATAGAAAATGTCATGTGTTGGCCCTCAGGGCAGAGAGAAAGACCCAGATGCTGAACTGCTAGTTGCAAAATTTATTAAGAAACAAAAACACAAAAGTGCACCAACACAAAAATCCAAACAGTCAAACAAACTTACGAGTAAGCTCACCAGAACAAGAGCAGGGTTCTGGTGAGGATGGGGAGGGGGGGGGACAAACTCGAGACTCCGGCAACAAGAAATGAAAATAACAGCCCTTAAATAAGGCTAGAAACAAATGAAACAAGTGATAGCAGGTGTGGGTCACTGAGCGGGAAGAAGATAACAAAGATACAATTTAGACTAGCTGGGAGAAATGAGAGGGGAGAGAATGGACTGAGAGCTGACAGGGACCCTGCCTACGCAGAGCAAAAACCCAGAAATGTCACTAACAGCTGTCATTCCAGAGGGAGAACAAAACAGAATAAATATATAATGAGATGGCAAAGAACGATGAGTAGCCACAAAAATGTAAATGACAAACTATAATGAACCTAAACAGGAAGATAAATCATACTAAGAAACAATACAGAATATGCAACAAATTAACTAAGGATAAAATAACAGGAATTGCAACTCAAGACAACAACACTATACAAAAGACTGATCCCGGTGGAATCCCCCCACGCTCAGATTGTGACAGAGCCCCCCCTCAAGGGGGTGGGTACCAGACACCCCGACAACATCGAAAGAAAAGAACCCCCCACATGCACACAAAAAACCCGCCCCAACAAGAAAACAACTCCACCCCGGGTGGGAGGAGGGGGACCCAGGCACCGAGGACCGAAACAACTCAGAGAAAATAAGAAAAACTCTCAGAATTAACATCTCAGCAAAGCCCAGACTAAGAGGAATCAAACAAAAAAAAAAGCCCCACTCAGGACCCACACAGAACTGGGCACCTTGGCCCCCTGGACCAAAGAACTAGACTGTTCTGGTGGCCGGCCAAAGTCCCAGGCCTGGCAGATGGCAAGGTGGTAGGAGTCGGGTGGCCTACCGGAGAATTGAGCCACCCAACCCAATGGCACAGTCTGATAGCGGTTGGGCCAGAGTTCTTTATCCACCAACAAAGAAAAGGAGGTCCGGGGGGGTGGCCGCCCCACCGGGTATGACCAGAAATGAGGAGGATGGAGGAATAGGGGGAAAGCACAACTGCGTCCGGCGGAGGAGGGGGAACCCCGACGGCGTCAGGCAGAAGAGGGGGAACCATGGCGGCATCTGATGGAGGAAGGGGAAACCATGATGGCATCTGGTGGAGGAGGGGGAACCACGACGCCCTTGGGCTGGCCAGTGCACCCTCGATGGTCCCGGACTCGGACAATGCCGCACCCGCGTGGCTCCGGACTGGAGCAAAGCCAGCACCCACGGTGGCTCCGGGCTGGAGCAAAGTTGTACCCTTGGTGGACCCGGACTGGGCCAGCGCAGCACCCTCAGTGGACCTGGACTGAGGAAAAAGGCTGCACCCATGGAGGCCCTGGGCAGGGACAGAGCACCTGCGATGACCTCAACTAATGAGGAAGAAGCACCCTCAGTGGACCTGGACTGGGCCAGAGCTGCACCCTTGGTGGACCTGGACTGGGCCAGAGCTGCATCCTCGGTGGACCCGGAAGGCCAAAGCTACACCCACGGTGGGCCGGGCTGGAGTCGGAGCACCCACGATGACCTCAGCAGGAAGGGAAGCAGCACTCACAGATGACCTGGACTGGGCCCAAGCTGCATCCAAGGTAGGCCTGGACTGGGCCAAAGCTGCACCCATGGTGGGCCGGCTGAGACAGAGCACCCGCAATACCTCAACTAATGGGGAAGCAGCACCCCTCTGAGGACCCTGGGCTGGGACGGAGCATCCGTGAAGACCTCATCCGGAGTGTGGAGCAGCACCCACAGAAGTCCCAGGCTGGGATGGAGCACCCGCGATGACCTCGACAGGAGGGAATTGGACCATGGTGATCTCGGGCGGTGAGGCTGGACCCACGGAGACTTCTGGCAAACCATGGACGATCCCCTGTGACCCTGGGGAAGAGCTCAGATATGGGAGATGCAGAGAAACAGGGTCAGGGTCACCGGCGGCAGTGGAGCCCGGCGAGGTGAGCTCAGGTACAGCCGACGACTGCACCTGGCTCACCCCACCAAGAGCCAGGCAAGTGCTCTCCAAAAGAGAAACAACAAAGACAAAAGAGAGCACTTGCCTGATCTCAAGCTCCACAGCCGTCTAGGACCTCCGTTGATCCGGACGACGGACTCCTCGAGCCCAGCCCTCTGGAGGTCCAGCTTGGACTCTGCTGTGGCTGTCCCAGCAGCAGGCATGGTGGTCAGTGCAGTCCCAGGACCCCCCCAGTGATGTGACCTATGCCAGTGGCTCACCCAACATGGACACAGGAGGTCAGTTTCCTGCTGGCACTGGATCCTGTTCAGCCAAGGCCAGGGGATGCCCCATCTTCAGCACAGACTTCAGCTCAGTCACAGCGCTCTCCCTTCGTCCATACCATGGCTGCGGGGCTGGAACCAGGTCTTCTAGGGTTGCAGGCTCCTCCATAGCCTCGCGGCTCAGTCCTGGGTCCAGCAGACACTGAAGGCGGAAAGGAGGAGACATGGAGAGAGCAGGTGAACAGTTTAAAGCTGCAACAGGCGATGAGGAGTCAGAGGACTGCCTAGTCTGAGCCTCACCACCGGGAATCAGGCAAGATAATTTGTTTAGGTGAGTCAGAGTGAAAAAAACACTTCTTTTACAACAGAATAAAAATATAATGAGATGGCAACATAACGACGAGTAACCACAAAAATGTAAATAACAAACTATAATGAACTTAAATAGGAAGCTAAATCATACTAAGAAATAATACAGAATATGCGACAAACCAAGGATAAAATAACAGGAATTGCAACTGAAGATGACAACACTATACAAAAAAGACTGAACCTGGTGGAATCCCCTCCTCCCCCGTGCTCAGATCGTGACAAAAAATGACTTAAACAACTTGACAGCTGAGCACGGCTCCCCACCTGTGCTCAGTATCGTGACACCCATAAGATTTTATTAATTATTTCTAGCACAACACTCATCCTCAGGCTGCTTGTAAATAAGAGGCTCAAATAATGAGTAAACATGAGTAAACAGTTTGTGGAGAGTTGTGAAGGACGAGACTGAGTGTATTCCTCAGGCTCAGCTTTATTCACAATGACATTCTCCAACATTCAAAAGCAGAAAAAGAGAATGAATCTTCTCACATCTGTCCTTTTATACCAGGACATCAAACATACAATCACATGGTGCTTAATCAACATACAGTCACAATGGTACTTAATCCCAGTCACAATGTAACTTCCCCCGATCTTAACACCATCCCACCTCCTAGTCTCCGGTGGTCAGGAAATCTCTCAAGGCCATCTCCTTGAAACAAAAGGCCAGATCTCACACCCTCCCGTTACCTCTGGAAGGCTCAGTCCCTTTGTTCCCCTGAGACGTGAAGTATACAATAAGCATACAGTGATATATCTGTGGAGCATCTGAAACCAACATATGTGCATATATGTGTGCCACATGACCCCCCCCCAAACGTCTAAGATGGAACAAATGTAATACAGTTTGCAAGCCATGGTCACATTATTACACATCAGTCCAAATGTTGCTTGGGCCTCAGTCGCCTTCCATATCTGCTGTAAGCGGGCTTTACCACCCCCGCGGCGTCTTCCCGCTGTGGAGCTGCTGTTTGAGGATTAGAACTGTTAGTCAATCTCTGTGGGTATTCTGGGGAATGCTCTCTAGGGGGTCTGCCGCGCCGAGGAGCTCTCGCCAACTGCACCACTTCGTCAGCCAGCACAAAAGCGGGTTTGAGTCTGTTTATACAAATCATGTCTTTCCTGCCCCCCAAATCTAGCAAAAAATGCTTGTCCCCTGTTTCCAGCACTCTGTATGGTCCGTCATAAGGTGGGCGTAAGGGTAGGCGGTGTGCATCATGTCTGACAAAACAAACTCGCATTTTTTAAAGCTTTAGGCACAAAAACGCGCGGGAATGTGATGAACTGGGCCAGGAAGCGTGGCTCACTCCCGTGTCGCTCTGCAACTGCTGAGCGGGGGGGCACTCTGGCACAGGATATCCGGGAGAAAACCTCCCCGGGCAGCCGGAGTGGCTGCGCAAAAACCAACTCAGCTGGGGAGGCTTTTAAATCCTCTTTAGGTGCAGAAACGCAACCCCAATAAAACCCATGGTAGCCTGTCCACCCAATTTGCATCCGTAAGCGACGCTCTGAGGGCTGCTTTCAATGACCTATGGAAACGTTCGCATAAACCATTAGCCTGCGGCTTGTATGCGGTAGTGCGGTGGATCGTTATTCCCAGGCTGCGGGCCATCGCTGACCAGAGCTCGGAAACAAATTGAGGACCTCTGTCAGACGTAATGTCCGACGGAACTCCGAAACGCGCTACCCATGCTGTTAGAAACGCGCGCGCCACCTCCTCGGCTGTGGTTGATGCCAGTGGGACCACTTCCGGCCAATGCGTGGTGCGGTCCACCATTGTCAAAAGGTGTGTGCACCCCTGTGACGGCGGGAGGGGACCTACGAGGTCGACATGCACGTGATTGAATCGCTTAGCCGGGATGTGAAAAGGCTCCAAGGGAGCTCTAGTGTGTTTGTGTATTTTGGCCCACTGACAAGCCACGCAGGCTGTTGCCCACTCCTTGACTTGCTTGCGCAGGCACGGCCATACAAATTTCTCTCCTACCATTTTGACCTACGCGCGCACCCCCGGGTGCACCAGAGAATGAATCGAGTCAAAAACGCGGCGGCGCCACGTGGTCGGCACCACCGGGCACGGTCGTCCCGTGGAGACATCGCAGATTAGAGGGGGGCATACCATCTTGTAGCACCCTGTTCTCCAGCCTTAACCCTGTTGGTCCAGACTGGAGCGCGCACACATCCGCGTCGGCAACTTGATCCGCGGCCATGGCTGCATAATCTATCCCTACGCGGACTGGGGCCGCGCGCACTTCCGCGTCGCTAACCTGGTCCGCGGCCATGGCTGCAAAATCTACCTCTGTGCGGGCTGGAGCCGCCACGGCGCTCGAGAGGCAGTCCGCCACTACATTAAGTTTACCCGCTACATGCTGGATATCGGTAGTAAACTCCGAGATGGCGGCCGGCTGTCTCTGCTGCCGTCCGACCACGGTTCTGTAATCTTGGCCATCGCGAAAGTCAGCGGCTTGTGATCCACGAACGCGGTGAAACTGCGTCCCTCCAGCCAAAACTGGAAATGGCGAATGGCCAAGTGGAGAGCTAACAACTCCCTCTCGAATGCGCTGTATTTTCGTTCACTATCGCGCAAGGTCCTGCTGAAAAAGGAGAGCGGTTGCCAAGCTCCTGCTACATACTGTTCCACGACTGCTCCTATGGCCATGTCTGACGCGTCAGTAGTGAGCGCTATGCGGGCCATTGGGTCTGGATGTGCCAACAACGCAGCGTTTGCCAGGGCTATTTTGACTTCAGCGAATGCGCGCTCCCGCTCCGGAGACCATTCGATTTTGTTTGTGTGTTTTTGTTTTTTTAGTGCAGCGTACAATGGTTGCATGAGCTGCGCTGCGCGAGGGAGGAAACGGTTATAAAAATTCACCATTCCCAAAAACTCCTGTAACGCTTTGACCGTTTGTGGTTGGGGAAAATTTGTTATTGCGCGCAATTTGTTGGGCAGAGGAACCGCTCCTTCTGGAGAGACGCGATGCCCCAAAAAATCAAACTGCGCCACCCCGAACTGACACTTCGCTGGGTTGATTATTAACCCATGCTCTGCCAACTTCCGGAAAACTGCTGTGAGGTGGTTTTCGTGTTGGCTACCAATATGTCGTCCAAGTAGACGAACACGAAGGGGAGGTTGCGCAGAACTGCGTCCATCATGCGTTGGAACGTCTGCACTGCGCCTTTAAGCCCAAACGGCATGCGCAAAAACTCAAAAAGCCCAAAAGGAGTTATTACTGCTGTTTTGGGTATGTCCTCAGCGTGCACTGGAACCTGGTGGTAACCGTGTACCAAATCTATTTTAGAAAAAATGCGCGCCCCTGCCAAATGCACCGAAAAATCTTGGATGTGCGGGATCGGATAGCGGTCGTGCGCTGTAGCGTTATTCAACCTGCGGAAATCACCGCAAGGTCACCACGAGCCATCAGCCTTTGGGACCATATGGAGCGGCGAAGCCCAGGGGCTCTTCGACCTCCTGATGATGCCCAGTCTTTCCAGGTTGGCGAACTCCTCGCGCGCTATGGTCAGTTTAGCTGAGTCCAAGCGCCGAGCTTTTGCAAAAACGGGTGGGCCGGTGGTAGTAATAAAATGTTCCACCCCATGTTTAGCCACTGTCGCCGAAAACGTTGGGACCGTGAGTGCTGGGAACTGAGTGAGGAGTGTGTGGAACTTACCACCCGCAGCTGTGACGTTGGCTTGTGCAATTGGTGGGGACACTTGAGCTGTGCAGGGAATAGAATAAAAGGAGAGTGCATTAACCAGGCGTCTGTTAGCAAGATCAACCAATAAACCATGTGAGCACAAAAAATCAGCCCCTAACATGTTGAAATTGACTGCCGCTACAACAAAAGTCCACTCGAATGTACGGCCCTGCAAAGACAGAAGCAGAGTCCTCTCACTAAAGGTCTTAATCGCCGAGCCGTTCGCTGCTGTCACCCGGGGACCACTGGAAGGCACCAGCCGGTCCGCGTAGGAAGGCGTGATGAAGCTCAGCTGGGATCCCGTGTCCACGAGGAATTGCCTCCCCGAGCGTGCGTCCTTCAGGTAGAGCAGCTTGTTCTCTTCTCCGAGGGCTGCGGCTGCTACCGACCCCCGGCCTTGGCATTTCCCGAGCGCTTGAAGTGGCACGGTGGGATGCACTTGCGTGCCGTCTCTGCGAAACGGCGATGGTAGAAGCAAAGGACGTCGTCCGCTCCATGTCGCCTGGCCCTTGCTGCTGCCGTCGTCGGTGAGTCTGGTGCTGCAGCCTCTGGCCCCATGCCGTCTCCGGACATCGCGCTTAGCTCTGCTGCTGCGGCCGAAGCTGCGTTCCGATTGTGGGCGTCGACGAGTCGCTGCGCCTCCTGGCTCAGCTCGTGGTAGTCTCGTCGGGCCAACAGCGGTGAACCGGCCAGGGTCACTCTCACCGCTGACGGTAGGGTCCTGAGGATAAGGTGGGTGAAGATAAAGCTGTCATCATCGGAGTCTCTCAACCTCAGCATCTTCCCCATCAGGTCTAGGGGTCTGTCGTTCTCAAACACCGTCAACGCCAGGAGCCCCTCTGCTCACTGTTGCACCGAGGGGGTGAAGTGGCTGATAAGCGCAGCCTTCAATGTGCCGTACTTGTCGCTGTCCGGTGGGTGGTTGACCAGACTCTCCACCCTCTGGACTGTGTGGTTGTCCAGCTTCGCCACCACATGGTAGAATTTTGTGTCATCTCTCGAAATTCTCCGGAGGTTGAACTGTGCCTCGACCGCGCTAAACCAGGACCGTGGACTGTTCTGCCAGAAGTCCGGCAGCTGGAATGTGGCGGCATTCATCAGGCTGGCTTCTGACAAGTCCGGCTCAGGAGAATTACTTCTGCTCATGCTTCGTCGTAAGGTCACCAGTGTGGAGAGTTGTGAAGGACGAGACTGAGTGTATTCCTCAGGTTCAGCTTTATTCACAATGACATTCTCCAACATTCAAAAGCAGAAAAAGAGAATGAATCTTCTCACATCTGTCCTTTTATACCAGGACATCAAACATACAATCACATGGTGCTTAATCAAACATACAGTCACATGGTACTTAATCCCAGTCACAATGTAACTTCCCCCGATCTTAACACCATCCACCTCCTAGTCTCCGGTGGTCAGGAAATCTCTCAAGGCCATCTCCTTGAAACGAAAGGCCAGATCTCACACCCTCCCGTTACCTCTGGAAGGCTCAGTCCCTTTGTCCCCCTGAGACGTGAAGTATACAATAAGCATACAGTGATATATCTGTTGAGTATCTGAAACCAACATATGTGCATATATGTGTGCCACAAGTAAACAGTTTAACACCCTTTCGGTTTGTGTCTCAGTCTGGCAAAATTCCCAGATATGGCTTTGTTATCAAAATACACTAATTTAACTCACCTTTTTGTCACTGCAGCTTGGAATAAAGGTATTGTAATAACTATGCCAGGCAAGTAGAGGTAGCAGTGTGCCTTTTTTTTTTTTACAGCCCCCCCCCCCCATGCCACAAGCACCGAGGCAGCAAGCTTTCCTTTTTTACAGTGTTGGTTTGTCTGTTTGTTTGTTAGCAGGAATACACAAAAACTACTGAACTGATTTTGATGAAATTTTCACCAGAGGTGGCCTGTGGGCAATGGAAGATCCCATTTTGATTTTGGAGGTGATCTGGATCAGGATGCAGATTCTGGATTACTTTTTCACTTTCTTTAACTGCGCCACCAAGGCCCTATCTCGCAATGTTAAAGAAAGAGGGAAAAAAGATACATAATCTGCATCCTTACATAGAAGACCTCCAAAATCTAATGGGTTCATCTGTAGCCCAAGAACCACCTCTGGTGAAAATTTCGTCTAAGTCCATCCAGTTGTTTTAGTGTAATCTTGCATACAGACAGACAGACCCCTTAGAGGAGGTATGTGCTCTCTGAGTGCCCTCTAGTTCAAACTGTAAACAAAACCCTTGCAGAAAACGGAAGGAAAGATGCACAAACTCATGGTGGAATTTTTAAGCCATACCTTATTGAAATAAGCTATATCTAACAAATTCAAACTTTAAACAATGTATTGTGATGATTATTTCTGTAAATAAATTGTTCATTTGATTCCACCTAAATAGCATAAACTTTTTTTACATAATTGCATCATTTTATAAAATATTAATTTGACAGTAATACACAATGCCATAATCATGCTGTAACAACTTGCCCCATCATCGCCCTTTAGTTTTGACACCATCAGGAAGGAACCCTGTACTACTTAGCGTTGAAATAGACACATGATCATGAGAAAACATATTGTGCGTGAGATCACTATGGTCTGACAACAAAGAAGAAGCCAAAAATAATCACTCAGAGGGTTTGTAATTCATTTATCGGTCCTCTCTCGCCAACAAAGATCCGCATAGTTCGCGTGCAGCGGTAAAGTATAGAGCATATTGTGCAACCCAGAGGTTAATAAAGCTATCATAATAAAATAAACTGTTAATAAAAACAGCAATAAGTGCTTGAATGTAAAACGGCAATAAATAAGTTCATATGGTTAAATATTACTGAAAACGTCTACAAAGTAATACTTCATGTTACTACATTTTATTTGGGTAAAAAAATGTTAAAACATGCCAATTCATTGTCATTTACGTTTTAAGATAGCTGAAATGCATTTAGACTCTTATTTTGAAGAGTATGTTGCTGCATAGCTCATGCGACAAGCAACAACCAGTCAGATTGCTCCAGGCTTTTCCTGCACAAACGGAGGGAGATACCACACACACACATGAAAGTGCTGCAGAGAGAGAAAAAGAAAGTAAAAATAGAGCAGAGAAACGAGTCTAAACTAACCTAAAAGCTATTTTTGCACTCTGAAGAAGGTTTTATTTTTTTATTTTTATTTTTTCTAACCTGTCCTGGTTGTATCTGGAGTAACAGAACTCAGTATTGTTGGGTTTTCCAACTAGTCGTGGGTTCTGGAGATTTGTGTACATGTGTTTATCGGGACCTGGCCAACTTAGGTTGGGATGAAGATATGTCGAATTAGGACTGAATTTGAAGATTTGGAGAACATGTGCTTGAACCTAATGGCGAGCCACCCAAGGGACTTTGTGTGAACTGTGCATGAGCCAGGAAGCTAGAGGGCGTACCACTCCTCTACTGGACGTTGCATGGTTTTCATCTGAACTGGTATGATCCATCCACATTTCCACCTAAAACGGTGGATTCAGGGTAAAAAAACACTGGACTGCTAATTCAGAATAATTGAAGGATTAGTAGACTTGAAAGAAAAAGACTTTTATTCTGTGGTTAACAGATTTGTTCAGTCTTTTGCTAAATTGTTTTGAGTTTTGTATTTTTTTTACAATTTTATTTGACCATACACGATTATACTGTAAAGGTATTGTTTACAGTACAGTGTTAATTGTTTGGTTGTTAACAACAAAACAATGGTAATGGTTAAACTTAAAGGGTACCTATACTAAACTTGAAAGGAACTTGAAATGAAATAGATCTAAACTAATTTGAACAAAACAGAGATAACTCAAGTAGGTTAAAGAACTAGCTTGAACTGAATTAAAAGAAACTAAAGGTTGCAACCTATTAAAATAAGACTAAATTAAATCCTTTTAAACCTAACTGAAAGGTCTAAACACAAAAGGGGACTTATTCTATGTTAGTGTATGTCATTGTTCTTTTGTCCATTTAATAATAAGCCGGTATTTTAAACATACTGTACTTCCTGGTCTGTGGTCTCTTCTTTATCTAGAGTTTATTACTGGTCCTGTAGTTGAATCTAGGTGACTCCGATACTGGTCCATCACCATCGTTGTCCTAATACACTGTGTTGTATGCTAGTACATACTATACAGCCCATTCCCTGTAATTAACCCTCATAGGTGTTACAGAAGTGGCAAGCCAGCCAGGAGCAGTTAAAAACTTTATTTTTTAACCAGACCCTCAAGTAGGCCAAGCCAAAAAAAAAAAAAAAAATTGACATTGCTCACAAAGAGAACATTAAAATCCCAAACTCAGTTATCATTAGTGGGTTCACTGATACAAGCCTTCATGAAGATTTAACTGACTTCTTTAACAAGTATGGGCACATATTGAGAACCATAAAGATTGATGATCCACATTCTCCACATCACAACAATGCTATTGTTGAGTACGAGAGTGGAGCTGCCTTGACAGCCCTTGAGCCCTTGCTGCCCGAAACTCATGAAAGTCAAAATGTGAAATACCATATCAGAGCCCTCTCAACTGAGTACATGGAAACAGTCACCAAGAGCGCCATCTTCAATTTCTTCTTTGAACTGCAGAAAATAGCCAAACTAACAGGCCAACCTTTCGAAGCAGTTTTACAAGAGCACCTTTCCAAAGGCAGTGAGACAATAACAAATGACAGTGATCAATCTGAAAATGAAGATTCCACCCATGAAACGTAAAGTAACAATGCAACTGAAGTTCAAACTGAAAACGAGAAAATGACTGAAACCAACTTAAGTACAAATCAAACTGAACATGTCCTGCTGGCACAACAAACTCAAGCATCTAACATTCCTCAGAGCTTCATAACTCATCCAGAGGTGCAAAAAGTTGTTGTAGAGCACATAGTCTGAAGTGAGTCCTCAGTCTCTCAAACAAGCGCTTCTTTCCATCTTAGACAGTTCTCAGACAAACTCCCTTGTCCTAGTCAAAAGGTAGACTTTGACACATGGCGCAATAGCACTGAGCTTGTACTCCAAGACCCAGATCTGTCCAATTTACAACGCTCTTAAAAGATTTTAGACAGTCTTGTGCCACCTGCAGCAAATATAGTCAAACCTTTAGGCCCTAAAGCTTTGCCTTCTGCTTACATTGAGCTGCTTAATTCGGCATTTGACATAGTAGAAGATGGCGATGAGCTCTTTGCTAAGTTTCTGAACACTCTCCAACATTCAGGCGAAAAGCCCTCCCAGTATCTCCATTGGTTACATACAGCCCTCGCCAAAGCTCAGAAAAGAGGCGGTGTTTCAGACACTGGGGTAGACCGACATCTGCTGCGTCAGTTCTGTCACGGGTGTTGGGATAATGCTCTTCTAGCAGACCTTCAGCAAGAAAGAAAGAAAGATAAACCACCCCCTTATAAGCATTGTCCAGTCCCTCTTCCAAAGCCTAAGTGAAGCTGTCACAAGGTCTATTGAAGCACATGAAATAAAAGTGGGATAGACTATGCATTATGCAAAGGGACTTGCATAGAGTTAAGAGGGAAGGGTGTAACCCAGAGGTTAATAAAGCTATCAGAATTTAAAAAAAAAAACTGTTAATAAAAACAGCAAAAAATGCTTGAATGTAAAAAGCCAATAAATAAGTTCATATGGTTAAATATTACTGAAAACGTCTACAAAGTTATATTTCATGTTACTAGACATTTATTTGGGTAAAAAAATGTTAAAACAGCCAATTCATTGTCATTTACCTTTTTAAGATAGCTGAAATGCATTTAGACTCTTATTTTGAAGAGTATGTTGGCTGCATAGCTTATGCGACAAGCAACAGCCAGTCGGATTGCTGCAGGCTTTTCCTGCGCAAATCGAGGAGATACCCATACACACACACGAAAAGTGCTGCAGAGAGAGAGAAAAGAATAGGAGTAAAATAGAGCAGAGAAACAGTCTAAACTAACCTAAAAGCTATTTTTCACTCTGAAGAAGGTTTTATTTATTTATTTTTCTAACCTGTCCTGGTTGTATCTGGAGTAACAGAACTTGGTATTGTTGGGTTTTCCAACCAGTCGTGGGTTCTGGAGATTTGTGTACATGTGTTTATCAGGACTTGGCCAACTTAGGTTGGGATGAAGATATGTCGAATTAGGACTGAATTTGAAGATTTGGAGAGCATGTGCTTGAACCTAATGGCGAGCCACCCAAGGGACCTTGTGTGACCTGTGCATGAGCCGAGAAGCTAGAGAGTGTACCACTCCTCTAATGGACGTTGCATGGTTTTCATCTGAACTGGTATGATCCATCCACATTTCCACCAAAAACAGTGGATTCAGGATAAAAACAGCTGGATTTCAATGGACTGCTAATTCAGAATAATTAAAGGATTAGTAGACTTGAAAGAAAAATATTTTTATTCTGTGGTTAACAGATTTGTTCAGTCTTTTGCTGAATTGTTTTGAGTTTTGTATTTTTCTTTTTTTACAATTTTATTTGATTGACCATACACAATTATACTGTAAAGGTGTTGTTTACAGTACAGTGTTAATTGTTTGGTTGTAAACAACAAAACAATAGTAATGGTTAAACTTAAAGGGTACCTATACTAAACTTGAAAGGAACTTGAAATGAAATAGATCTAAACTAATTTGAACAAAACAGAGATATCTCAAGTAGGTTAAAGAACTAGCTTGAACTGAATTAAAAGAAACTAAAGGTTGCAACCTATTAAAATTAGACTAAACTAAATCCTTTTAAACCTAACTAAAAGGTCTAAACACAAAAGGGGACTTATTCTATGTTAGTGTATGTCATTGTTCTTCTGTCCATTTAATAATAAGCCGGTATTTTAAACATACTTCCTGGTCTGTGGTCTCTTCTTTATCTAGAGTTTATTACTGTCCTGTAGTCGAATCTAGGTGACTCTGATACTGGTCCATCACCATTGTTGTCTTAATACACTGTGCTGTATGCTAGTACATACAATACAGCCCATTCCCTGTAATTAACCCTCGTAGGTGTTACAGTTGCACATGCACTGAGGCTAAAATTAGAGAAGCCACGCATGCGCACTAAGGGCAAGAGGGGGTGTAACAACTTGCCCCGTGCAACTTTTTGCCCCAGCTTACCCTACTTTGAACTGTGGCTTCTAATGAGATATTTGTGCTGTTGCGCTAAGGATGAGACAACTTTGTGAAGTGTTTTTATTGATTTACTTCCAACTTATGTGAAAAAAATCAACTCACTGTGTAGTGTATCAAATATCATACTGGGTGTACTCTGGGTGTACTGGGGGTAACAGCTCCGCCTTTCTGGTTCCGCCGTTACCCTGGGGTATAAAGGGCAGACGCGGAAGAGACTCTGTCTCTTTTGCCATCAACCATCTGCCTATACGGAGCACCTGTGTTATGTGTGGTTCATTTAATAAAGTTACGTTGAACTGCACTTCCAGCCTGATTCTTGATAGCATGAGTTATGGACATAACATTTGGCGATGAGGAAAAAGGTATGGAGAGAGCTGTTTCTGGTATTCAGCCATTTTTGGAGGTTCTGGGTGAGTTGCCTGTTCCCTGGGCGAGGTGGTGTGTGGCTTTCCAAAATTACTTTGTGGCCCTGAACGTCGGAGAGCTAGAGAAACTGCGAGCGAAAGCTATTTTGGTCCATAATCTTGGCATGGAGGGTCCACGGATCCTTAGCACATTGGGAGAGTGTGATAGTTTTGACGACGTGGTTGGGCTAATGGCATGCTATTTTCGCACTCCGGAAAACATCATAGTCTGCAGGATCAGGTTTCGGCAGCACTGCCAGCAGACTGGAGAGTCGGTGCGGAGTTACATTGCAGACCTGCGTCAGCTGGCGGGGGAGTGCCACCATGGAGCCTTTGAAGAAGAGCTGGTCCGTGATCAACTGGCAGAGCACACACTTTGTTCTGCAGCAAGGTCAAGGCTCCTGACTTACTCGGGTGAACTGACATTAGCCATGGCAGTTGAGATAGCACAACAATGTGAAGCAGCTGAAAAACTGTCGGAGGACCTTGGTGAGAGAACCACGTTGGGACACGCTGAACCACGTTTGAAGGTGCTGGCTGTGGACCTGGATAGCAAAGACAGCGTGGATGAAGAGGAATACGCTACCACTATAAAAATTGGGTCTGCCCCAGGTACACCAAGATGTTATGGCTGTGGGTCCACCAGGCACCGATAAAAGGCAAGAGAGTGTCCAGCGAAAGGCAAACGCTGTGGCAAGTGTGGTCTTCTGCATCATTTCATCAGGACCTGCAAAAATTTTGAGCAAAGGGACCAAAGACGTAGGGCGGATTCCCCCACAGCGACTCCTATGGTTATTCATACCTTCTCACCAAGCACAGATAGGTGGATTTATTGCGATGTTTTGCTGGACCGCGTGGAAGTGCCGTTGCTGGTGGACACAGGAGCGGCAGCTTCTGTGTTGAACTTGCCCACTGTGAGGAGTTTGCTCCCGCATGACCGCATGAGGAGACTGTCGAAGGCATACTTTGGCTATGGAGGAAACAGGTTAGCCATCGTGGGTTTGCTGGAGTTGACGGTGAAGTACAAGTTGGCAATGATGTCTAACATCCAATTCGTGGTGACTGCCAAGGGGTCGAACATAATGGGATGTGATATGTTCTATGGCCTGGGATTCACGATCACCAGCGGCACTGGAGAGGAATGGTCGGGCTGTGGCTTGTGGGACCGACCGGTTCCATACATGGACGATGATGCAGTTTGGGACAGTGACTGGTCTAGTATTCTGGGAGATGACCAGGACAAGTGCCGTAAAGCGCCATCATGCGAGGGTTCCAGCGCCAGTGTCCAAGTTGCCCTGGATCTGGGAACTGGATGGCGCGGTGGGACACCCGTGATGGCGGATGAAGCCAGAACGATGGCCCCCTCTGCTTCCGGACTTTGGCCTGGTGATACTGAGAAGCAAGGAGCTACAGTGGCTTTGCCGGTGTTTCAAATGAACGAGAGTGAGGCAGGACCGACTGGCGCAGTAAAACGATGTGCCAACCAACAACACTGGAGGTGAAGATGGCTTTGGATCGGGTCAGTGGAATGGTTCGACCCAGGAAGGAAGCCCGGTTACGACATGGTGGACATTTGAAGCTGAGTCGAGCTCCTCTACGGGTTGATGACAAGGTTCGGCCCAAGGGGGATGCTCGGCTGAGCGGGGTCCACGAAAAGAGAAAACGTTGGAATGACCAGGGGCGGCTATGGGTGGTGGCTGGCAGGGAGGACGGCTATCTCAGGCTGTCAGATGACTCTTGGAGACACCCCAACGAGTTGCAGCGCATGGACGAGAGGAAACGCAGATGTGGCTCATCCCCAGAGGCGAAGAAGCGAAGATGCTCTGGGAGGGATCCGCCAGACGGAAATCCAGGGGGTGGGTCTTCTATCAGGACTGCAAGGTGACTGTGGGGTGGCTATTAACATGGCGTGATGGAAATGTTAATATGTTTTATTGCCCAGAAGTCATGTTGTTAATGTTTTACATGCACTCATTGAATTATTGCCCTGTTTAAAAAAAAACAAAACAAAAACAACTCCCAACAGTGCTCATGTAATTGAATGTGATTGTGTGAAGTGCCCAAGTTATGGGGTGGGTGTGTTGGGGTGGGGGCTAACAATGGGTTGTAGATGTACATATTAGCTGTTGTTCTGTTATAGCATGTTATGAGGGTTTGGTTATATATATACGGTATATATACTGCTCAAAAAAATAAAAGGAACACTGGGAAAAAATAAGCTGGATATCTACACTGATATGGCCTGGATAATGCGTTAAGAATGAAAAGATGCCACATCTTTTGATGGAAATAAAAATTATCAACCTACAACCTACAGAGGGCTGAATTCAAAACACTCCAAAACTTACTCAGATTAAAAAGTGTTCCTTTTATTTTTTTGAGCAGTATATATATATATATATTGTAACGTCGGGGCCATTTTAAGGGGGCCAGGGATTTCCCAGCATGCTTTGCCAGTTTGAAACGTTACTGTGTGTGTTAAATGTGTTATTTCTGGGTTATACTGCTGTGTCATTATAACTGCATTATAATGACCCAGCAGTGTTTAGCAGGATTAGGGCAAGATGTATCATGTGTGTGTAACCGTAATGTAAACAGAGGTCTGTGGGAATGACCTCCACTGCTCTGCATACTAAGTGGAGGTTGGGGGTTGGTGGTGTGTAAATAAAGCCTGTTCATCACAACCATCTTGCTCCTCTTTCTTTGTGTGAACCCTGCTACGTCACACTGGTGTCAGAAGTGGGATGGAGCAAATGGAAGCGATCAGAATGGAGATCCAGCAGCTGGAGCAGGCCATTGCTCAGCTGATGATGGATGATGAGACCGAGGCATCACCACCGGGAGCCCGGAGCCGGGACGAACGGAGCGGCGGACCTGACGGGGCCAGCGCACCCCGCCTCCTGTCTTTTTCAAGACAGAGCGGGCAGAACAGAGCAAACGTTCCACCCTTCTTAGGACAGCACGGGCTGGCGACCCCACGGCGATCAAGGGTGGCGATCGATCAGGAAACGACCACCCCACCTGTTCGGCAGCGGGCCAAGATTCCCCGTTTCAACGGCGAAGCCACATTAGATGACTACCTGACACAGGTCGAGCTGACTGCGGCGCTGAACGGCTGGTCACCAGAGGAAACCGCCGTACAGGTCGCGCTGGCCTTGGAAGGGAAAGCCCTCTGCACGCTCTCTGATCTCCGGCCCGGGGAGCACCACAGCTGGCCAGCACTACAAGGGGCGCTCCAGAGACGATTTGGGAGAATAGCGGACGCTGAGCACGCCCAAGAACAGCTGACCCGCCGCCGCCGGAACCACCAGGAAAAATTAGGAGCCTATGCTGCAGATATATGGCTGTTAACCCGGCGCAGCTACCCAGAGTTCGCGCCGGAGGCAGTAGAGAAGCTCGCCCTCCGGAGCTTCATCCAAGGTCTCCGCCCGGCCCAGCTCCAGAGCCACGTACGGCTCCACGCCGCGAGCGACTGGAAGACTGCAGTGGCAGAAGCAGAGCGGGCAGAGCCGCTAATAAGTCGCACCGCTGAAGCAGCAACGCACAGCCGGAGAACCTACCAGGCTACGATGGAGAGCGAGGGGGAGGAGGAGGAATTACGGCAGACCACAGCGGCGCGTCCACGGAGAAGATGGCCTCGGCGGCGCGAGGAAGGGTGCTTCCGCTGCGGAGAGACGGGACACATCGCGCGATACTGCCCCACACCCACCCCACGACAAACCGGCCCCTCGCCGGCGTTAAACTAGAGCGAGGTGGCGTGAACGGGGACAGGCCACCTCCAGCAGATGTTTCCCCCGAGGAGCCGGCACCGCACGTGGGCCAAGTTGGACACTCTCCAGGGATCTATCTACAGTGCAGCTTGGGGAAGACGTCGATCCGGGCCCTGATTGACACCGGCTCTACAATCTCCTTGGTTCGACCGGGCGTACTGCCGGGCACGAGCAAGACGGCTCCGCGGGGGGTGGGAACCCACCGAGCGCTGCGTCACCACAGCTACCGGTGAGCACGCCCGACTGAAGGGGCGGAGAGTGCTGGCGGTGGGGGTGGCCGGTCAGAACATAAGACACCCGTTCTGGCTGGCTGACATCCAAGACCCCTGTATTATTGGACTAGACCTGCTCACAGCCTGGCGTGCCAAGATCGACACCACCGGACCTTCCCTCCAGCTGGGAAACCGGACCATCACGCTCCACAGCAGAACCCAGAGAAGGGACACGGGGGCACGCACGATCGAGGGATCGCCAAGACAGACCGGACCAGGCAGGTCACCGCGAGGACTGGACACGATGACGTCACCAGCGCGGACAGAGGGAGCACGAGCACACACAGGGACAGCAAGGGGAGGGGTCAACGTGTCAGCGGAGACGCAGCAGGCAGTGGAGGAATTATTTCAGCGGAGCTGCAGCGGGCTGGACCCGGAACAGAGACGCCAGCTGCGGGAGCTATTGGACTATTACGTGGGTGTTTTTGCTGCGAAGGATGAGGAATGCGGCCGGACCGGGTTGGTGCAGCACGAGATCGACACCGGTGAGGCCAGGCCGATTCGACTCCACCCACGCCGGCTGCCCTTTTCAAGGCGGGCAGCGGCGGAACAAAAAGTGCGAGAAATGCTGGAGGCAGATGTTATTGAGCCCTCTAACAGCCCCTGGGCAGCGCCTGTGGTGCTGGTCAAGAAGAAGGACGGGTCGTGGCGGTTCTGTGTGGATTACCGACGCCTGAACGATGCCACCAGGAAAGATTCCTACCCCCTGCCCCGCATCGATGACGCACTGGACCACATCGCCGGCTCCAGCTGGTTCAGCTCGCTGGATCTACGCAGCGGCTATTGGCAGGTAGAGCTGTCACCCGATGCCCGCCAAAAAACAGCCTTCTCCATCGGGCAGGGACTGTACCAGTTTAAAGTGATGCCGTTTGGACTCTGCAACGCTCCGGCCACCTTTGAACGCTTGATGGAGCAAGTGCTGGCTCACGTGCCGCGGAGTCGCTGCGTTGTTTACCTGGATGACCTGCTGGTGCATGCAGCTGATTTTGACAGCGCCCTGTCAAATCTCCGAGAGGTGCTGGGAGCCATCCAACAGGCGGGGCTACGGTTACACCCTAGGAAATGCCACCTGTTCCGGCGAGAGACCACCTTTTTGGGCCACGTCGTCAGCGCAGCGGGGGTCGCCACTGACCCGGAAAAAGTGGCAACAGTGAGAGACTGGCCGGTGCCGCGGAACGTTGGAGAACTGTGGAGTTTTCTTGGATTGGCCTCCTATTATAGGAAGTTTGTGAAAGACTTCGCCACCATTGCCAGCCCGCTGCATCAGCTGACGCAGAAAGGACGCCTGTTCCAGTGGAGTGACAGCTGCGCTGCTGCTTTCTGCCAGCTTCGCGCAGCGCTCATCAGAGCCCCCGTCCTGCGGTATCCTGACCCGAGCCGCCCTTTCATTGTGGACACGGACGCCAGCAACCAGGGCATCGGGGCGGTGCTATCCCAGGAGGGAGAACACGGAGAGCAGGCAGTCGCTTTTTTCAGCCGCACTCTCAGCAGAGCCGAGAGAAATTACTGTGTGACCCGCAGAGAGCTGCTGGCTGTCATTCAAGGACTGCGTCACTTCCGCCCGTATGTGTACGGGGGGAGGTTCCAGCTCAGGACGGACCACGCTTCCCTGACCTGGTTGTTAAATTTCAAAGAACCGGATGGACAGTTGGCGAGGTGGCTGGAGGCACTGCAGGATTATAATTTCCAGATTGTGCATCGGGCAGGCCGCCTCCATGCCAACGCTGACGCGCTGTCTCGGCGCCCCTGCGCGACAGAGGAGTTTCGTCACTGTCAACGGGCTGAAGATCGGGACCAAATCGCCCCACGGGCTGCCGCTCTCCGAGCCGCTGCGAGCAGGAATCACGCAGCGACGCACAGCCCCTCCTCAGATGATCAGGCAGTTCTCCCCAGCGATGACGTCACAGAGGTTCTTGGCACGCAGCAGCTGCAGAGCAAGCAGGACAGAGACCCGGTCATTTCGCGGGTTCGGCAGTGGCTGGACGCAGGACAGCGGCCCGCCTGGGAGGTTGTGTCACCGCTGGACCCAGAGACTAAGGCCCTGCACTCCCAGTGGGCCAACCTCCGCTGTCACGAGGGCGTGGTGTATAGACAGTGGCAGACTCCAGCTGGGCAGCGGCACATTTGGCAGCTGCTGGTTCCTCGTCGACTCCGGCCCAAAGTACTCCAGCTGGTTCATGGGGCGGTAGGAGCGGGCCACTTCGGGGTGACAAAGACGCTGCAGCGCCTTCGGGCCCGGTTCTACTGGCCTGGCTGTCATCAGGACGTGGAGCTCCACGTTCATCGCTGCGACACATGCACAGCTCAGAAGGGACCAACTCAGCGATCCCACGCTCCCCTGCAGCAGTACCGGGTGGGAGCACCGATGGAGCGAGTGGGAGTGGACATCCTGGGCCCTTTCCCGACCACGGACCGGGGGAACCGCTACGTGCTGGTCGCGATGGATTATTTCACTAAGTGGCCAGAGGCGTACGCGGGTCCCGGATCAGAGCGCCACTACGACGGCATCAAAGCTGGTGGATGAAATGTTCTGTCGTTTTGGCGCACCGGAGGAGCTGCACAGCGATCAGGGTCGGAACTTCGAGGCGGAGGTCTTCGGAGAGGTCTGCAAACGGCTGGGCATCCGGAAGACCCGGACCACCCCACTGCATCCACAGAGCGACGGCCTGGTCGAACGATTCAACCGGACCCTCACCACCCAGCTCGCTATCCTAGTGGACCAGCGACAGCGAGACTGGGACCTGCACCTGCCTTTTGTTTTGTGGGCGTACCGGACGGCAGCTCAGGAATCTACCCGGTGCACCCCTGCGGCGCTCATGTTTGGACGCGAGCTGCGCACACCGGTGGATTTGGTATTCGGTTGCCCCCCCGAGCCGGAGGTGGAAGGAAAACCCGGATTGGATTATTTTTTTTGTTTGAAAGAACGTCTCCACACGGTGCACGAGCTGGCTCAAGAGGCCCTGGCAGCGGCAGGGGGTCGGCAGAAGCGGGCATACGACTCCCGCTGCCAGGGGAGGGACTTTGCACCGGGGGATCGAGTCTGGGTTTTCTGCCCTGAGAGGAAGAGAGGACGATCACCGAAGCTGGCGAGCCAGTGGTCGGGGCCATGCGTGGTCCTGGAGAGACTGTCAGATGTGGTGTACAGGGTGAGGCTTAGAAAAAGGGACCGGGTTGTGGTCCTTCATCGTGACCGTCTCGCCCCGTATCGGCCATCTGCACCGCTGGTGGATGGACCGGAGCTTCCATCCCGGCCCGATACCCCGACCGAGACCCGGATGGACACTAGGGGGCCTGTACGTGTTGGCCACCGGCGCCGAAGACCGCCCCGACACCTGGATGAGTTTGTATTGGACTTTTAAATTGGACTTTAATTTTTCTGGGGACAGAAACCAGTCCAGGGGGGGGGGGGGCAGTGTAACGTCGGGGCCATTTTAAGGGGGCCAGGGATTTCCCAGCATGCTTTGCCAGTTTGAAACGTTACTGTGTGTGTTAAATGTGTTATTTCTGGGTTATACTGCTGTGTCATTATAACTGCATTATAATGACCCAGCAGTGTTTAGCAGGATTAGGGCAAGATGTATCATGTGTGTGTAACCGTAATGTAAACAGAGGTCTGTGGGAATGACCTCCACTGCTCTGCGTACTAAGTGGAGGTTGGGGGTTGGTGGTGTGTAAATAAAGCCTGTTCATCACAACCATCTTGCTCCTCTTTCTTTGTGTGAACCCTGCTACGTCACAATATATATATATATATATATATATATATATATATATATATACAGTATATATATACAGTGTGTGTGTGTGTGTGTGTGTGTGTGTAGAGAGAGAGAGAGAGAGAGAGAGAGAGAGAGAATTGTTCTGGGATTGTTTTAATTGTTAGGAACACGGCTGATTTTATTTTATGGACTTTAAAGGGTCAAAGACGGCAGAATAACCCGTCTAGCCATGTTGAGGTGGGTCAGCAGTCTACCTGGCCCCCTCTAGTTTGGTTATGTTGCATGAATGGATAGGCCTATATACGTACATATGTGTTATCGTTATTAGCGTGTGAGTTGGGTTTCAACTTGGGAGGGCCCAATTTGTGTTTTTTGCGTTTTTTTTACGGGGGGTGGTGGTGGTGTAGTGTATCAAATGATACTGGGTGTACTCTGGATGTACTGGGGGTAACGGCTCCGCCTTTCCGGTTCCACCGTCACCCTAGGATATAAAGGGCAGACATGGAAGACATTCTGTCTCTTTCGCCGTCGACCATCTGCCTATATGGAGCACCTGTGTTACTTGTGGTTCATTTAATAAAGTTATGTTCAACTGCACCTCCAGCCTGATTCTCGATAGCACGAGTTATGGACATAACACAGTGGAACAAAGAAAAAGTCAGAAGGCAGTTATGAAATCCAGCAGGCTATTAAAATAATTGAATCATGAGTGATATGACTTGAGTATAAACACATTAATATTTTATGTGACTAATGTTGGAGAAACTTTATTTGTACATGTAGAAAAATTAACACCCAATTTACCCTTGTGCCCTCAATCACATCCTCCATCTACGAGAACTGTGGAAGAATAGAGAGCTCATCCTGCCTCTGCCCAATCATATGTGCTGAATCAGCTGTCATTTTTTAACACAGTGATCAACAAAAACCGGCAACCCTCCATCAGACAGCTCATCTGTCATGATTGTGCTGTTGCAATCCTGGAATTTCCCCGTTGTGGGACTAATAAAGGCTTATCTTATCTTATCTTATCTTATTTATGACCTGCGCGCGCCTCTCCACAAACACACACTTATGCAAGCACATAATCAGCTGACGTGCAGGCAGCGGCAGTGGGCGAGCGGCGGCTGGAGAGGAGGATGCACTTGATCAGTTGTGGTAGCTCTTGACTGGCAGGCTGACAGCTGCGATGTGGGCAAATTGACGACAAAGCCGCCTTTATCGTTGCAAAACCAGCTGCATGCATTTGGAAGAAAGGGTTGAATTAAAGTGGGAGGGAACAAGGAGTGATGTTTGCAATTGTGTTGCTATATGACAGGGAAAACGCCATTAACGCCCACCTTGTGTCTGTGTGTAGCTCTTTGTGTAACGGCTCTCTAGCTGTGTTTAATAATTCGAGAGGCTCTCTAAAGGGAAGCTAGATGGGCCAGCGGTGATGATCGCGTAGATTCCACTGTGCAGCAGCAGAAAGTCATCAAGAAAATCAGAAGATGATCTGCAACCTCCAGGAAGTGGCGCCTCCTTTGGCATGCTGTACTGCTCAACGCTTGCGCAGACAGATTAAGGCGCAGGATGAGGCCAACAGAAGATCACCTGTTAACATTTAGAAAAGTCCACCATGTCACTTTGGACTTCACAAGTCACTGTTTTCCTGTGGAGGAGTTCCTCCGAACGTTCGTGCCCCTTTTTTTTCCCCAGCACCTCTTTGCCTTGTATTGACATTCAGGATTTCATCTCCTTTTTATCATCATGTTGCCAGATGAGGCTTGTTTAGAAAAAAAACTGTGACAAAAAGAAATATGAAACAAGGATAGATAACCAAACAAAAGGGGCTGGTGTGGGTTATGCTTATGACAACATTTCCATCTAAATGCAGATTTGAGATAGAGGTGGCACTGGGGCTCTCGCTTGTTTACATTCATTACCACGGGAGAAGAGAGCAACGTTGTTGTTGTTTTTTTAATTTTCACCCAGCCTCCTTGAAGATGTAATCCATGGTTTTTCAGGAAGACAATCTGCAATTGATTTCATTTGATTTATTTGAGCAAATTGCAGAAGCGGCCGGGAAACAAAGATAAACGCTGGTCTGAATAAAGTGGACAGAAAGGGTAAGCTTGGTTTTATTTGAAGCGCTGTCCCACTATTGGCATCCTAAGTAGCATAATGGTACCCAAATGATCCTTATCCAGTTGGAACCTAGCAAAAAAAGTGGCAAACAGATTAAAAGAATAAATTTTCCTGTTTATTTCTAGTGAGCTCTTGGCAAGGTGATTTAGAAATTGTGGTTTGATTGTCTTTTAGGTGTTTATAGCATGCTTGGAGGGCCATGCAAGCAGAGATGAGTGCTATATCCTCTAGAGGGATAAAGGAAAAACAGTGACAGCGGGGAATGGAATCTGATAACTTCTTCTGAAAGATTTGTTCTTTGACTGTGTGTGTGTGAATGTGTCACTGTGTCAATCTTTACTCACCTCCCACTGAGTCAGAACAATACAACCACACTTTCTCTCCATTATATGACTTTTGTGTATACTTCTGTGAGCTGCTTAAAAAGGTCTGGATAACCACTAATACCTTTCTGAGAAGGTTGCGTGACAAAATTACAACTTCAAAGATTCAAATTCAAAGATTTTTATTTGTCAATACTTCTATACGTACAGGACATACAGGAGAATTGAGATACCATTTCTCTCTCTTTTAGTGATGTGTGCAATATATAAGAAAAGGAATAAGGATGAAAAACAACAGCAGCAGTCTATGTACAGTAATGCTATCCGTAGTGCAAATGAAGATAAATGATAAAACCCAGTGTTGTGTTGTTAGGATTAGGACCTGTACTTACATAGCACTTTTCTAGTCTCAAAGACCACTCAAAGCGCTGCACTAGTACTAACCCTCTATTCTAAGGGCCTATAGGAGACATATCTAGGGACAATTTAGAACAACCAATTAACCTAACATGCATGTTTTTGGATTGTGGGAGGAAACCGGAGCCCCCGGAGTAAACCCACGCAGCACAGGGAGAACATGCAAACTCCACACAGAAAGATTCCTACCCCTGCCAGCCTGGGGATTCGAACCTGGAACCTTCTAGCTGTAAGGCAACAGTGCTAACCACTGCACCACCATGCACTGTGCTGTTGTTAATAGGACATATTATTGTGTGACACTGGTGACAGCTCCACATTTCCGGTTCTGCCACCACCCGTGGTATAAGAGGGCTGTGCGGTAGGGGGGCAGTCTCTTTGACCACCTCTCAGCCTGGCGGAGCGTCCTTGTGTATTCAGTGAGTTATAATAAAGTCCTATCTAGTTCACCACTTGGTCTTGTCATTGGATCACATTTCTCATACATTTGGCAACGAGGATAAAAGTATGGATGTTGTTGTATCTACAATTTGGTCGGTTTTGGAGAGCCTCCGGTTCCGTGGACGAGGGGGTTTGCCACATTCCATAATTACTTGGTGGCTTTGAACCTTTGTGAACTGAAGAAGGTACGGGCTCGGACAATTCTGGTCCATAATTTGGGTATGGAAGTGCAGCGTATCCTGGCTACCCTAGGTGATAACGATAGCTTTGAGGATGTTGTTGAGCTAATGGTGTGACATTTTCACACCCCTGCGAACGTCATCGTCCGGAGGATTCAGTTTCGGCAGCGCCACCAGCGGACGGGCGAGTCAGTGCAGCGTTATTTGCGGACCTGCGTCACCTGGCCCTGGACTGCCAGTTTGGGGCTTTGGAGGAAGAGATGGTCCGTGACCAGTTGTCGGAGCACACACTTTGCTCGACGACACAGTCAAAACTCCCCACACACTCTGGTGAATTGTTGTTAGCCATGGCCGTCCAGATAGCTCAATAGTGTGAAGCAGCAGATAAACTGTCACGTGACCTCGGTGAGAGAGCTACACTACACTGCTCTGAATTGCAATCAATGACGCAGGCTGTGGACCTGGACAGTGACGATAGCGAGCAGGAGAAGGAGGAATACGCTATGGCTGTGAAAATAAGGTCTGCCCCGGGATCACCCAAGTGTTTGGGTTGTGGGTCCACTAAGCACCGATACAAGGCTAGAGAGTGTCTGGCGAGAGGTAAACGCTGCGGTATGTGCGGACTCCTGCATCATTTTGCCAGAGCCTGTAATAGGTTCGAGCGAGGGAAATGGCGACGTAAAGTGGAAACCCCTGCTCCAACTCCTACGGTTATTCACACCATCCCTCCGAGCACAGATGGCCGTACGTACTGTATGGGGAAATTGGACAGCATGGAGGTGCCGTTGTTGATTGATACGGGCGCAGTGCGGTCTGTGTTGAATTGGCCTACTGTGAGGAGTTTTTTCCCATATTACAGAGAGCGAGGTCTTTCAACGCCATTGTGTGGATATGGAGGCAACAGACTGTCTATTGTGGGTTCGCTGGAACTGACGGCTAGGTACAAGGCAGCGGAGGTATCCAATCTGCAGTTTGTGGTGCCCGCCAGTGGAGCGAATGTTATGGGCTGTCACCTTTTTTATGGACTGGGCTTTACAATCACCAGTGAAGCTGGAGAGGAGTGGTTGGGCCGTGGCTTGTGGGACCGCCTGGTTTTGTGAGTGGTGGACGATGCGGTATGGGACGAACCTTGGTCTAGTATTCTGGGAGATAAGCAGGACCAGCCCCACCCAGGGCCATAGCGGGAGGGTTCCTGCACCAGAGCCCAAGTTACCCTAGCTGGTGGAACTGGGCGGCATGGTGGGACGCCCATGACGGTGGGTGGAGCCCAGTGGCTGGCCCATTCTGCTTCCGGACTTCAGCTGGGAGGTGCTGAGAAGCAAGGGGCCACAACAGCTTCACCAGCAGCCAAAATGAAAGCGAGCGGGGCAGGACTGGCTGGCACAGTAAAACGACGTGCCACTCAGGCAGACTGAAAGCTGAGTCAGGCTCCTCTAGGGGTCGCTGATGTGGTCCAACCCAGAGAGGAGGCCCAGTCAAGAGGGGTTTGTGGAAAGCGGAAATGACAGGAGGACCAGGGGCGGCTGCAGGTGGTGGCTGTTTGGGAGGACGGTTACCTTCAGCTGTCTGACAGCTCATGGAGACATCTCAATGAGCTGCAGCACGCCACTGACGAAAAGGAGGTGTCTGGGCTTCGGTTTGGGTCATCTCCGGGCACGAAGAGAAGAAGACACTCTGGACGGGACCCGCCTGACGGGTCTCCAGGGGGTTGCTGCTCTACTGGGACTGACTAGCAATTTGGGGGCAATGTATTCAATGCATGTTGGCAGTATGTAAATTGCCTGGGTTGTGAGATGTTTATTGCATGGTGTTGATATGAACAATAAGTGGTTATTGTGGTTGGGTGTTTAAAAAAGGAAGAAGAAATAACCTGTTTGTATATATATTCTGTAAAGGGGATTGTTTTGGATTATTTATTTTAGGAGCTCTGCAATTTTATGTTTAAGAGACTGTGTTTTAGCAAAGACGGCAGAATAATCCGTCTAGCCGTGTGGGGCTGGGACGGTAGGCCGTCTGTCTTCCCCAAGCTTTAGTTGTATTGTGTGAATGCTATAGATCTTAATATATTTTGTTTAGTTTTAGCATGTGATTTGGCTTTCAAATTGGGGAGGGTCTCAATGGTGTGTGTGTTTGGCCCATTTTTTTGAAGGGGGAGGAAGTGTTGTGTTGTTAATTGGACATATTATTGTGTGACACGAGTGACAGCTCCACCTTTCCAGTTCCACCGCCACCCGGGGTATAAGAGGGCTGTGCGGTGGGGGGGCGGTCTCTTTGATCACCCCTCAGCCTGGTGGAGCGTCCTTGTGTATTCAGTTATGATAAAGTCCTATCTAGTTCACCACTCGGTCTCGTCATTGGGTTACGTTTCTCAGACATAACACCCAGCAATCCTATATACAGAAAAAGTGGAGCCATAATACCCGTAATTGCAAGTTCAATGCAGTAGTGTAGGTGCAGACAGTGACAGATTGGACTGCACATGATCAGTATTGCAATACAGACAGACAGCAGCAGGTATGGCATTTGTACAAATGGTTGCAGTAAGGTGCAGAGACATACAGCAGCAGATGTATTACTGTTGGTGTGCCAAGTCTTTCTGTGCAAACATCCAAGGTATTTATTGTGTGGGTGAGTGTGTTACGGTCCAGGGGTGGCAGTCTTGTGGAGCGGGCCTGGAGGCTCTGGTACCTTTTCCCCAAGGGCAGAAGGCTGAAGAGGGAGTGTGAGGGGTGGGAGGTGTTGCCTGCAATGTTGATGGCTCTGCAGGTGAGGCGGGTGTGGTAGATGTCTGAGAGGGAAGGCAGAGGGGCACCGATGATCTTGCTGGCTGCTTTCACTGTGTGTTGTAGTGTCTTCCGGCAAGAGGCAGTGAAGCTTCCATCCCACACCGTGATGCAGCTGGGGAGGATGCTCTCAATGGAGCCCCGGTAGAATGAGCACATGATGTGGGGTGGGACTCATGTTGTCCTCAGTTTGCAGAGGAAATAGAGGTGAGTTTGAGCCCTCTTGGCCAGTGATGTGGTGTTGTTTGACCAGGAAAGGTCCTCAGAGATGTGCACCCCCAGGAACTTGGTGCTGCTTTTATGCATCTTTTAGTGTTTTTGGAAAGATGGCCTATTTATTGCACTCTGAGAAATTAAATATTTAAAGGGGTCATTGACTGCATATTTCTCTACATTTTACCAGCTCATACACATCTTAATGAAATGTTTGTGACATATTTTGTTAGAATTTTATTTAATTATTGCAACAAATTTGTTTTTTATTTTTCCAGCCTTTCTGGCACCAGCTTGTTTTAATGTATACACCTTTAAATCTTCAGACCTCCCTCTTACATCACTATTGCTAACATCACTGACTGGCTAGCTCATAGCCTTTAGCTCGGTTGTATCCTGAGCTGAATTCGGGTTGAGTTGGCCCCTGGGATCTTTTGCAGCACGGGCAAAGAATTTCTGTAAAACTCCTTACATCTGTGTATACTTCATTTGTTGGCGGCCGAGAAGTCTTTTTAACAGTTTTGTGGGAGTCTCCGCTTGCACCACTGGGGATCTCAGGGCCAACTGCGTCAGCGCCAACTTGACCTGTTACCTCTGAGGCATTAAACGTTTCTCTTAAAGAGTGAATGAAATAAAGCTTCACTGGTTATGGGGTGTGTAGTTTCAGTGGTTGATAGGATATGACCAGGCCCTTGAGTATAATAAGCACAGAAACATTTGTAAATGAGTGCCTTAAATGAATGGCATTAGCTTGCCATTCAAAGTAATGTCTAAGAACGATGTACAGTATATTGGTCAAGCGTTGGTTGATGAACAAAGATTCCAGCAGGGGTGAATAGAATTTATAGAAAATAGTGATCCAGACCGACTAGATCAACAGCTAAGCTCATGCTGGGCGGCCTGTCGGTCATGTGGGTAATGCTGATCGATTGCCTAGTCAAGGTAACGCTAACAGAGCTCACTGTAGCGTCACAAGCCAGAAGAGGACAAGATATGTTATCAACTGTGGATTAGTGAACTGGGTGGAAGCAGTGATGTTTATTAGGGTGACTGAAATCTAAAGAAAATAAAAAATATAAACCATACTTGGTAAGCTAACTTAGGTTACTGTTGTCCACATGATTGACAGCTAGGCTGACCAACAATAGAGCAGTGGGTGGGTATCAAGAATGCGCTGGGCTAGGTTTGCTATGTAAGTGAACTCCTGCAGCAAATCCAGAGATTTCAATTCTGCTTAAAAACTATATAAAGGCTGTTTAGTTTTTATGAGAAGTGAGGGTTTTTTTTTTTTCAAATTTTTTTCAGTAATCACATGACCAATAGATGCCTTTCAGAAGGTTACAACCTACAAAACACAATTTTTCAGTCAATGAACCCTTTAATACTATATAGACAAAAGTGACACCCTGTCTTTGAACTCGTCTTTTCTTACTTACTCATTAAGGATATAAAAACATGCAAAGTTTATTTTTTCACAATTTTGCTTACTACACTCTATTATGATTTCAGAAATATTGCAAAAAGGAACTAAGTGAAAATGCCAGTAGTCATATAAACCATTTGAAGCAATAAGGGCCTTTTTAAGAGTCAAGTTAGGGATTTGTTGAAGGTTTCTAAAGCCCCTTTTCTACTAGTACCTACTCAGCCTGACTCGCCTCGACTCTACTCGGTTTAAGGGCAGTGTAACGCACTCTTAAACACTTTGAGGGAAGTGGATCAGTTGTATCCTAGGCACATTCAGGCAGAACAAAACAGGTCACATCATTGGGAGATCACCAGATTAAGCTTTGTTCACAGAGAGAGAGCGAGATAAGTGAATAACAAAATTTGCTCCATAAATAACACAGTGGGTAGTGGTCTTCAAACAAATGTACTGGTGAGGCTCAAGCAGCAGCCAAATCCAACCCATGAGCCCCGTAATGTTCGGCCGTCACTGACCCTCCAGTACTTAGGACACCTAGACTGTGCTATCACACTTCATTATAATCTCATCCTAGGCTCTCATCAACCCATTTTATGTAATCATTAACAAATACAACCCCGACAATTACTTAAGAGTATGAAAAGAGAAATGAAAGAGTCACCAGACTACCAGCACAGAGCCATCTCTGCTCAGTCTAATAAATAAAATGAATAAAAATGCTTAAAGTCACCATTCAGGTATGGTTTGGTATGTTTGGGCCCTGGAAACCAAAGTAGATTTGCACCATGTCTTTGTACTGTCATACCTTGCAGATACCTACACTAAGAACAATCAACTTCCTGCTTAGACCTCTTTCAAAAAGAGAAAGTGTAGATACTTTCTTAAAAATATTAGCTTTGCTGAGAGATTGGCTTTCTTTTTGTCAATTGTTTTTGTTACTTATCTCTACCTCTTTGCATTGAAATGAATCCAGATCTTTTGGTGTTTTCTGTGTAGTACTTTTTTCATAAAATCTTATATTATTTGATTCAACATACTTTTGTGATAATCAAGATTTTTCTGTATTTGCTTGAAATGAAGGTAAGAGCACTGTTGGAGGTAAGTTTAAGGAAAGCTTAAATTTTTGACTCCCATCAGTTCAGTGTAGTAACATTAAAAATGCTCCTGATTTAAGTCAGTTGTAAGAAATGTGCACATCCCACAATGTTTACTGTTTTAGAATTGTTATAAGTGTCTGTATTTTTTTACTTTGTATGACAATAAACAGTCTTTAAGAATCCTACACCTTAATAACCGCTATTAATCCTCCTCATTTGGTGGCCATGCTTTACATATAATGGCCCTTGGAGAAACCTAATTGGGGGACCTTGGACATACTATTATTTTTTTAACAAATAAACAGTGGGGCAAAAAAGTATTTAGTCAGCCACCAATTGTGCAAGTTCTCCCACTTAAAAGATGAGAGAGGTCTCCAATTTTCATCATAGGTATACCTCAACTATGAGAGACAAAATGAGAAAAAAAAAATACAGAAAATCACATTGAAGGATTTTTAAAGAATTTGTTTGCAAATTATGGTGGAAAATAAGTATTTGGTCACCTACAAACAAGCAAGATTTCTGGCTCTCACAGACCTGTAACTTCTTCTTTAAGAGGCACCTCTGTCCTCCACTCGTTACCTGTATTAATGGCACCTGTTTGAACTTGTTATCAGTATAAAAGACACCTGTCCACAACCTCAAACAGTCAGACTCCAAACTCCACTATGGCCAAGACCAAAGAGCTGTCAAAGGACACCAGAAACAAAATTGTAGACCTGCACCAGGCTGGGAAGACTGAATCTGCAATAGGTAAGCAGCTTGGTGTGAATAAATCAACTGTGGGAGCAATTATTAGAAAATGGAAGACATACAAGACCACAGATAATCTCCCTCGATCTGGGGCTCCATGCAAGATCTCACCCCATGGGGTCAAAATGATCACGAGAACGGTGAGCAAAAATCCCAGAACCACACGGGGGGGACCTAGTGAATGAACTGCAGAGAGCTGGGACCAAAGTAACAAAGGCTACCATCAGTAACACACTACGCCGCCAGGGACTCAAATCCTGCAGTGCCAGACGTGTCCCCCTGCTTAAGCCAGTACATGTCCAGGCCCGTCTGAAGTTTGCTATAGAGCATTTGGATGATCCAGAAGAGGATTGGGAGAATGTTATATGGTCAGATGAAACCAAAATAGAACTTTCTGATAAAAACTCAACTTGTCGTGTTTGGAGGAGAAAGAACACCATACCTACTGTGAAGCATGGGGGTGGAAACATCATGCGTTGGGGCTGTTTTTCTGCAAAGGGACCTGGACGACTGATCTGTGTAAAGGAAAAAATGAATGGGGCCATGTATCGTGAGATTTTGAGTGAAAACCTCCTTCCATCAGCAAGGGCATTGAAGATGAAATGTGGCTGGGTCTTTCAGCATGACAATGATCCCAAACACACCGCCCGGACAACGAAGGAGTGGCTTCGTAAGAAGCATTTCAAGGTCCTGGAGTGGCCTAGCCAGTCTCCAGATCTCAACCCCATAGAAAATCTTTGGAGGGAGTTGAAAGTCCGTGTTGCCCAGCGACAGCCCCAAAACATCACTGCTCTAGAGGAGATCTGCATGGAGGAATGGGCCAAAATACCAGCAACAGTGTGTGAAAATCTTGTGAAGACTTACAGAAAACGTTTGACCTCTATCATTTCCAACAAAGGGTATATAACAAAGTATTGAGATGAACTTTTGTTATTGACCAAATACTTATTTTCCACCATAATTTGCAAATAAATTCTTTAAAAATCCTTCAATGTGATTTTCTGTATTTTTTTTTTCTCATTTTGTCTCTCATAGTTGAGGTATGCCTATGATGAAAATTGGAGACCTCTCTCATCTTTTACGTGGGAGAACTTGCACAATTGGTGGCTGACTAAATACTTTTTTCCCCCACTGTATATAGACACCAGTAAGACTGTGAAAGCAATTCAACAGTGCATCAAGCCGGCAGATATTCAAGCTTATATATAATATATAGTATTTATATGTATATTTGAGAGGTTTCTAGTGCTCTTCTACCCCCTTTAGACAGGGGTGGAGATTGCTGAGAGATCAATGAAAGAGGAAAAAATGGCCAGGTCTGTCAACAATTTTTTAATGCGCTCTCAGCGATCACCAAGATGTCTCAATGATCTTCCAGTGATCTCCACGGTCTTCACAGCTGAGAGATTGTTTTGACTCAGTCCAAAACATTGGGCCTCATGCAAGAACTGTTAGTGCTAACAGATTTGTTTGTAAATGGGACGTACAATGAATTTACGTGAACCTTTGAGATTCACCAATCTGTTAGTATCTAGAAATTTAGTACATTTACTAAGAAAATTTACGAGTGGTCCAGACTGGTTGTTAGAGTTGTGTAAATAATTTGCTGTTATTCTAACCTTAGTTTTCACTAAATGACTCAATATTTTATTTGTCTGAATCAACTATAAGAGTGTAAACCTTATAAATGAATAATTAGTTGACAAGATTCTGTACTTTGATTCAAGTTATAAGTAAAATTAAAATATCGTTAAAAATGATCAGAAGCATTTATGTGTCTTTAGGGAGGAGGAAGTGCAGTGGGGAGGCTGATATTAAGCTATAAGAGAAGAGGTACTCAGCCTCTTTAGCTTCAGCAACTGCGACAGTGTCACAGCTGCAGGAATGGGCACTGACAGCAATTCATGCACATTTATTTGCGTGTTCAAAGGCTCATTAACCATCCGGTAAGGACTGTGAAATGGCAAATTTGAAGCTAAATGTATGTGAGAGAAGGGTGTACATCTGATGTTCCATGAATAACAAGTGTGAGAGTTTGCTGCTGCTGTCCCAGAAATACTGAAGGAAAAAATTAATTCTTTAAAATATAACAAAGGTCTGATTCATCTTTACACATGCAGTAGGGAGGGGTTAAAATAAATATTTCTGTATGAAGAAGCAGAAAGACTGGGTGGAAATGCTCATCTGAAAGCTGCTGCTGCGGGGTAGTGGGGCTGGGGGAACAAGAATGACAGGAGATGGGGAGAAAAATGACAGCGCAGGGAGAAGGACGGAGAGGTTGAGCAACTTGCACAGCGGCGTGCCTGGGATCGCTGGAAAACATTATTCTACCAATCTGCCATTTAATTACTGACAGGGCAGGCCGCCCCTGTAGCATGTGGATTTCTTATGGATTCAGTCAAACAGGAGTGGGCAAATTGAAAATGTGCAATGGAAGCCAAACCCAATGACATAAGTTTAATAGGCTCATTTTCTACGCCATTCCCCAACAGAAGGTCTATTCCACAGTGCTTATTGTGTGATTTTGGGTTTTACTCTTTTATTCCCTTCAGTCACTTGTACTTGGAAATAAATTTCTTCCGCTTGGTAAATGCAGCTCCTCCAAAATCTCACACATATGGTGGTATGATTATTAAAGGGGTCACTGACTGCACATTTTCCACATTTTAACAGCTCACTCATGTGTTAATGAAGTGTTTGTGACATATTTTTAATTATTTAAGCAAATTTGTTTTGCATTTTTCCTCACTTTCTTGAAATGCTCTGATTTAAAGCCTGTCACTTTCAGAAACATCCTTCACCTATTCAACTCCACCCTCCCCCTTACATCAGTTAGCCATTAGCTGACTAGCTTCTAGCCTCCTTCTAGCTTGGATGAGCAGCACTGGTTCACTGATCCACAATCAGTGGTGTATCTCGCCTCACTCCGGCCCATCTCCCAATAATTTTGCTGTGATTCCACAACAAATTGCTAGCACTGCGCACCAGGTGCCCCCCACAATAGGGGCAACCGACCTGGTCTGGGACTCAAGACTGCTGGCCGAGCCGAAGCTTGCCAAGCCACGGAATCTCAAAGGGCAGTGTCTTACTCTGCAGGACACCGCATTGCTCCCACAGCCAGCTGGGGGATGCCCTGTCGTGAGGCAGCTTCCTACGCTGCCCGTGAGAGCAGAGCAGAGTCATGCGGAGCCCTGGAAGATGGTGGGGGAGCTGGCCAGGAGAGCCAGCAGCCTGGGGTTGGTTGCTGCGACAGCATGCCGTGCTGGCAATTTGCTGGAATCACAGCAAAATTATTGGGAGATGAGCCGGAGTGATGCGAGGCATAGTGCCAACTGTGGACCGGTGAACCAGGTGGTAACAAGGATGGTTATTAGGGTAACTAAGATCTGAAGAAAATAACAATATAAGCCGCACTTGGCGCGAGGCTCCTGGTACCAGTCTTAGCTGTGGGGCTAATAGCTCAGAGGCTAATAGGCTACCTTTAGCACCCCTTCCATCAACATGACAGACAGCTAGGCAGGCCAATAATAGAGCAGTGGGTGGGTCTCTAGGACAGTGGTGGGTTGGCTTTGATGTATCATGACGCATACGATTTACCCAGAAGAGTCAAAAACATTTCTGGGAGAGAAAAAACACGATAAAGGCTGTGTGTGTGTTTTTTTTTTTTTAAGAGAATTGACTGTTTCGATATATTTTGGATAATTACATGATCAATAGCCACATTTCAAGCAGTTAAAACCTACAAACACACCATTTTCAGTCAATGAGCCCTTTAAAAGGACACACAACAAGAGTTGGTATGTTAGCAGTATGGTTTGTCTCTATTATACTGGTCAATTACTTGGTTTAGTGACCTGAAGGCAGTTTTGTTTTGCTGTAAATTAGATAATTTGATTAAGATTTTAATGATGCAAGACACCACCTCAAGAACTCCAGTATGAGTAGTCTGTGAGATCTAAATGAACAGGTTTAACAACTTATTTGTGCTGGATTCTGTTAACCTTCTTAGTAAGGGTCCCTTTACACAGATGGAGATTGTTGTGTGACCACTGAGAGATCAAAAACCAACTCCTAAAGCCTAAAAAAAAAAAAAAGAAGTTCCTGTAAAAATGTGCGAGAGATTGTTATAAGATTTTCATGGTGATCTATAGAGATCTACTGTATGAAAGATTCTTGAGAGGTCACTGAGAGACCAGTAAAGATGGCTGAGAGAACAAGAGGGTTCACTGAGGGATCATTGAGAGTTTGTTGGGCAATCAGAGAGGTACAGTATATATATATATTTGATTCTGTTCATTAATTGACACGCTGGATTTGCATGGTGTATGATACGCAGAGAGGCACTGCATAGCTGTGACCAAAACCTGAAACTGTTAGCTTTGGGGCCAGATGAGGATGTAGTAGCGACTGTCTGCCAGCCCAGGAGGAATTCTCCGTTTTCCAGCAGGGGCCACAAATGCTGAATAAGACAATTAATTCTCTCTCCCATCTGATAAAAAGGATCCGAGATGCTTCGTGCCACAAGACATGAGAGAGAAGGTCTAAGCCACTGTGGTACCTGTGATGTTCGAATGTGGTGGCTCGCCGTAGGTGATGTCATCTCGTGGTGAACTGGCTGTGGCACTGGGTGGCATCATCTATCTGTATATAGCTGAGTGTGGTGAAAATAAAGAATGTAATCAGTTCACGTCTGCTGTCCGCGACTGTTATTCAGACATAACAATGGTGACGAGGGTAAAACCCATTACGACACAGCCCGTGCAGCCTGGCCTCGCCCTCTCAGGTGAGCCAGCGATTCTCTGGTCCCGTTGGCTCGAGGAATTCAAGCTTTTTGTCAACGCTGCTGGGCTAAGCAACACTAGTGACGAGAGGCTAAAGGGATGCTAGTCCACAGTCTCAGCGTCAAAGGCCAGCATGTGCTTCACTCCCTGGTCCCTGCGAACACATACAAGGACTGTGTGGCTGTGATGAGCAGGTACTTTGCTGATACATGCAATTTAACAGCACTAAGAATTGTTTTCAACCGACGCTATCAGCATGTGGATGAGACGACCCTGCAATTTGTCACAGAGCTCCAGGTTCTGGCGAGCACATGTGCTTTTGGCCACTTAGAGGATAAGCAGAGAATACTAGCAACAAGTGGCTCCAGGATGAGTTGTTACTGGCAAGAAACAACCTAAACCTAGACAAGGCTGTGAAGATGGCCACCCAAATGGAAATGGCCACCCAGCTATCGAGACAGCTACTGGTGCCTAGCCAATAGGCCCCTCATCTGGCCCCACGACCACAGGCCATCACCACCGCCACCAGCCGTTCAGACCCCACTTCTCCCTCCTACAATCAGAAGTCGGTTAGGAAATGGACTAAAATGGGTGAGTGGCCGCCCCACATTGACTGGTTCATCCAGATACTAAGCTCATTTGCCCACCTGCCCAGCTAAGGGGCTGAAATGCTACCGCTGTGAGAAGGCCAGTCACTTCGCCAGGGTCTGCCGCTCAAACCCCCGAACCTGCAAACCCACTCGCCAGTCCCAGCCACCGTACACACAGTCGACGCCAAGAGCTGGCCGTTCAAATAGTGCGCAATGCAGCTGGACAGCATCGACGTGCCACTGCTACTGGATACAGTGGGCTCAAAGTCTCTTCTGAGCGTGGCTACGGTCCGGAAATTGTTTCCCCGAAAGGCCATCACAGTGAAGGCAGGCGACTTATTTAGCTACGGACATGTCAAGATCGGCATGGTGGGAAAGGCTGCCTTTTCCGTCAGCTGCGGCCCCAAAACCATCCCATCATTCACCTTCCAAGTAACACCCCGGGGGGCTGACTTGCTGGGCATCGACTTGCTGGGCATCGACTTGACCAGCGAGCTGGGTTTTTCAACCACTGACCCAATGGGCGCTATCGTTCTGACAGTCTCCTCATCCTGGCAGCACCGTTGGCCTGCACTCTTCGTGGGACTGGGATGCATCACCTCCTTCAATCACTGACCGCTCATTGATCCGACAGTGTCACCAAAGATTCAGCCTTTCCGCCAACTCCTTCTCGCACTGTGGGATGACGTCACGGCAGAGTTGCAGAAACTCTTGGACACCGGCATCGTTGAATGGGTCAATACTTCCCCTTGGATCTCCAACCTGGTCATGGCAAAGAAGAAGTCGGGTGGCCTACGACCATGCATCGACCTCCGTATGGTGAACAAGACGGTAATTCCAGACAAATATCCCCTGCCCACGATGGAGAAACGGCAGCGTTCAACAGTTCAAAAGTTTTCTCCAAACTGGACCTCTCCCAAGGCTACCTGCAGGTTCCCCTCCATCCTCACAGCCGCAATCCAACAGCTTTTGTCACCCACATGGGAGCATTCACGTACACCCATTGCCCTTCAGCCTTGGTTCCACCCCGAGCTGCTTCCAAAAAGTTATGGCTACCATCTTCACCAGCCTCCCAGGGGTGGTGGTGTACCTGGATGACATTGTGATGCACAGCATGACATCAGCTTCCCACGACGCCCACCTCGAGAGGGTTATGGAGGTGCTAGCGAAACACGGCTTCACACTCAAAGGGAGAAATGCATCTTTGGAGCAACAACCATTGAGGTTGTGGGGTTCTGCCTGACTGCTGAGGGCCTGAGCTCCCTGCACTCAAACGTTGAGATGGTACTGCAACTACCCGAACCATCATGCCCCACACAACTCTCATTCTTTTTGGGCATGGCGAACTTTTATGGGCGCTTCATTCCCTGCTATTCAGAGCCACTGCACACCCTCCTGAAGCAGGAAGCACCCTGGGTCTGGACCCCAGCATGTTCAGCCGCTATCAGTCGATTGAAGACACAGCTCACCTCTCCACCTGTACTCGCCTTTTTCAACCTACACAGTCCCACATTTGTGATGTGCAACGCTTCCAACGCAGCAGTAGGAACCATCCTGTCTCAACTTCAAGGGAGAACTGAGCGCCCAGTGGCATTTGCATCTAGGTCACTCACATTGGCCGAGCAGAAGTATTCAGTGGGGGAGAGGGAGGCACTGGCATGCATTTGGGCGTGCAAATGCTGGCACATGTATCTTTATGGATGATGCTTCATACTGCAGACAGACTGTAGGGCCCTCACGGCACTGCTGGAAACATCGGGGTCGGGGCACAAACCTCTGCGCATCTACAGGTGGACAGAAATACTACAAGCATACAACTTTATCACCCAGTTCATGCTTGGCAGAGAAAACATATTGGCAGACCTTTTGTCCCGGGCCACATTTAACCCCACTCCGAACGATGACCAAGACCCCCTGGAGCCAGAGCTGATCCACATGCTGCATGGCCCACTCCAAAACACCGTCTCCTTGCAAGAGTTCCAGGCAGCGTCAGAACAGGATCCGACACTGACCCAGCTGCACATTTTTATTTGCGAGGGCTGGCCTGCCAAAGTACCGGGAGAACTGGCACCAATCTACAGGGTCAGAGACGATTTGTCATGCTGGAATGACATCTGCATGGCAAGAGGACACTGTGTGATAATTCCCAAAGCATTAAAAGGCCGCATCCTGACCATGGTACACAAGGGCCATCTGGGCGTTGTCAGAATAAAACAATGGTGCAGGGGCTTGGTCTGGTGGCCAGGCTTTGAGAAAGATGTAGAAACCATGGTGACAGACTGTGTATGTTGTCTGGCCAGCAGGAAAACTGGGGTGCCACCACCTCCGACCCTGCAGCCACTACCATACCCATCAGCCCTCTGAAAACACATCCAGCTGGACATATGTGGCAAACTGCACAGCGCTCCCCTATATCAATATTTTGTACTAGTGGCCTACGACTTTCATTCAAAGTGGCCCAAGTGCTACTCATCGGCTCAATCACCACCACTATAGTCACCGATTTCCTCACCTCCCTCTTCGCCCACTGGGGTGTGTAGGATGCCATCACAATGGACAACGGACCACAATTCATCTCGGCAGATTTTGAGGCATTCATGAGAGAAAGGGGCATCAAGCACATAAAAACTGCCTTCTACCACCCTCAAGCGAACGGGGGGTGGGTGGGGGGATTCAACCAAACCCTCAAGAATGATCTCAGGGCACACCTGGCAGATGGGCTTCCATTCTTGGCTGCACTACAGAGCACCCTGCTACATTACAGAGCGATGCCTCATGCCACGACAGGCTGCTCCCCGGCCCTACTAATGCTAGGATGCAAGATAAGATAAGATAAGATAAGATAAGCCTTTATTAGTCCCACAACGGGGAAATTCCAGGATTGCAACAGCACAGGGATAGCAACACTCAGAGCAACAATCAGAAGGCAAGAAAAAAAAAACAAGCAAGCAAGAGCAGCTAATATACATATGTACATATTACTATAAAATATATATATACACACACACACACAGACACACAGTGCAGAGCATTGTAGCTGGATGGAATAAATATATGAATATATGAACACACAGTGCAGAGCATTGTAGCTAGATGGAATAAATATGTAAATATATAAACACCCACAGTACGGAACATTGCAGCTAGGTGGAATAAATATGCAAGTATATAAACACACAGTGCAGAGCAATGTAGCTAGATGGAATAATATGTAGATATATAAAAACACAGTGCGGAGCATTGTAGCTAGATGGAATAAATATGTAAATATATAAACACACACAGTGCAGAGCATTGTTGCTAGGTGGGATGAAACAGCATAACCGTCTACTTAGTTATCCTACATGGTATGATTATGTGCCCATACATATTCTCACCCTCCATAGCGACCGGAATGTTCCTAGTTGTATGCCGGAGGGGACCATTGTGTAAGTCTATTGCATCTTTTGCATTCAAAAAAAAAAAACAAAAAACTATTAGTTTGTTAAGATTGCCCTGGACCGACTACACTCCCCATCAGAGGCTACCCTGACAGAAAGGCCCTCACCTAGGGGGAGGGTGGTTTAACAACAGCAACAGAGGAAACAGAGGTTCGACAGGAAACGCCGGGTGAAGCGGCCTGGGCTTGCAGTGCTGGATTGGGTCCGGATCTGGCACCCCAACCGCGCCCACAAGCTGCAGTCGTTTTGGACAATGCCAATGCAGATCATGGCGCAGCTGGGTCCAGCCACCTTCCATTTCACCGATGGGTTATGGTGGCATGCCAGTCACCTCAGAAAAGTGTCACCGACTTCGGCCCCGGATCAGGAGACGGCTGCGGATGCGATGGGGTCAGGCTGGGACTTCGGCGACATGGCACCCACAATGCCTGAAGAACATCCACCGGAGCCTGCAGTAGAGACACAGCCCATGCATCGCTTGACCCAGGTCCGGCATAGACCACATCACCTAAAGGACTTTAAGACTAACTTTTGAAAACTGGACTGTGGTAAATAGTTAGGGTGTGATCAGAAAACAGTGGCAGAATAATCCACTTCTACTACCTGGGTCTACCTGGGTGCCCAAGCACATGCATATAGTTCTTTGGGTTTTTCAAAGGGGGGATAAATGTGATGTTTGGATGCGATGGCTTGCCGTAGGTGACGTCATTATGTGGCAAAATGGCCGTGGTGCTGGGCGGCGTCACTCATCTGTATATAGTTGAGTGTGGTGAAATGTTGTTCAGAGTTGGGGATGGTCCTGACAGTTGTTGCGAGATTCTCGTAGAACTCGTCTTTTGCCTCTGGTGTGGCTGTCAGTGTTGGGGCATACACACTGACGAGGGTGACTGGGCCTTGAGTGGTGTTCAGGCGGAGGGTAAGGAGTCGTGCAGAGCCAGTGCTGCCCAGTTCCACCATCTTCAGCAAGGTGTTCTTCACTGCGAAGCCCACTCCATGTTCCCTGTGCTCGTCACTGCCCTTTCCTTGTCAGTAGAACGTGTAGTCCTTCTCTCTTAGTGTGCCTGCGTCAGCCAACCGTGCTTCCTGGAGAGTGGCGATATCCACTCCCAGTCTCTTCAGCTCATTATTGATGATGGCAGTCTTCCTGGTATCGTTGATGTCCTTGAGGTCAGCAGGGAGTCCTGTCATCATAGTGCGGACATTCCAAGTTCCCAGTTTTAGAGTTGGTCTCTTTTGTTTTATTGTCTTGCCTGGTGCGAAGGTTCTCAGCCTGCTGTTCGGACTTCTCCTCATCCCCATGCACCCAATGAGGAAAGCAAGCTGTGGCGGGACAACACCTTATTGGCTGGGGGCTGCCCAGCTTGAGGCGGGCGGTAGCTGTCCAGTGAGATCCGATGATCCCTCCCACCGTCGGGAACAACCCCTGGCGCCGCGCTCTACGCCAATTGAGTGGTGGCTTATAACCGGTAACTGTCATTCCCCGTGTTTTTTCTACGCCAAAGGCGAAGCTGGAGTGTCCTCTCCAGTGATCCGGTGTTCTACCTTCCAGCGTTGGCGTTGGTAGGATTCAAGCCTGGGCAGGAAGATATGGAGGACAAGATGTTGCCCATGCAGCATGTCCCCCCTCTCCACGTCACTGATGAATCCAAAGGAACAGCAGGGCTGCTACAGTTTGGCACCAGCGCCGTTGCATGAGCTGCCAGAACGATGTTGAGCACAACATAGAACTGCCTTAGGGGCTCCGACTCCGGATTTTTCCTCAGGGTTGACTCCCGAAGCCTTTCCCGTGACCAGGTATGCCGCAAGGCAGCGGAGGTTTGAAATCAGGGTTTACCTTCCCCTAGATGGGCTACCTTCCCAGGTTGACGAGCCACCATCTACCCGAAGCATCTGGTTTTAAGGCGCCAGAGATCCGCCCTCGCCCCTTCTCCTATTAGTAAAAGCAGTTCCGCCGGGCTTAGAGACTAAACCACACGGGCAGGCTAGGAGTTGGACTTAGTTGTCAAAGGCTTTTCGAGACGCACGCCATAAGGAGCATTTTATGAGCACTGGGAGCTTAACCCCAGTGCCGCTCCTGGCTATGACAACCTTGGAACCTGGGACTAATAAAGGCTTATCTTATCTTATCTTAAATTCCATACTTTAAATACAATATCCACTCTCCCTGGTGTAAAATATTGATTACCCCATATTGGGCTAAATTGTGACAGTGAGTGTGGTTCTTTTAGATAGTTTTTGGTTTCACACCATATTTTGATCATGTGCTTTACAATTGGATTTTTAACTTGTTTCTGTAATTTTTTAGCCAAGTCTGAGTATATGAATAAGGGAAGAGGTAAAGGTAAATTGTATGATTCCATTTCAGTCCAGTGAGGAGGATCATTTGACGAAAAATAATATGTCATAGACCTCAGTTGTGCTGACCAGTAATACAACATAAAGTTTGGACATTTCAGACCTCCACGATCAAATGGTAAGTATAGTAAGGACAAACGTAATCTAGCCTTCCTATTGTTCCATATAAATTCCACTAACTTTTTTTTTAATTCTTGAGAATAGATCTGAAGGTGGTGGTAAAGGAATGTTTTGAAATAAATAAAGTATTTTGGTAAGATATTACTTTTAAGTATATTAATTCTCCCGATCATCGACTTGTTGAGCAGTTTGCCTCCACCTTTGAGAAGGAACTTGGTGTACCACAAGAAGGAGAATCTGTAAAGCAGAAGTGGGAAGAGCTGCGAAACACCATCCACCGCACAGCCTTGGCTACCTTTGGGAGGAAGACCTCGAAGTCACAGGACTGGTTTGATGCCAAGTTGACCGAGATGACCCCCGTCATTGAAGCCAAGCGCTCAGCACTTGCTGAGTACAAGAAGTACCCAAACGAGAAGAATCTCCAGATTCTCAGGGCTGCGAGAAGCAAAGTTCAGCAGACTGCTCGGCGCTGTGCCAACGAGTACTGGACTCAGCTCAGCCAAGACAAGACCTTCAAACCGCTGCCATAACAGGGAACATTCGTGGCATGTACGATGGCATCAAGAAAGCACTTGGTCCGGCTCAGAGCAAGACGGCCCCCCTCAAATCCTCCACTGGGGTGATGATCACAGAAAAGAACAAGCAGATGGAGAGATGGGTGGAACACTACTCCGACCTCTACTCCAGAGAGAACACCGTGACACCGTCAGCCCTTGATGCCATCAACTGCCTGCCATCCATGGATGAACTTGACGCCGAGCCAACCATCGACGAACTCAGCAAGGCCATTGATAGCTTGGCCGCTGGCAAGGCACCCGGCAACGACGGCATACCCCCTGACCTGATCAAGCACTGCAAGACTGCCCTACTGCTGCCATTGCATGACGTCCTCTGCCAGTGTTGGAAGGAAGGTGCCGTACCACAGGACATGAGGGACGCCAAGATCATCACCCTCTACAAAAACAAAGGGGAGAGAAGCGACTGCAACAACTACAGGGGCATCTCCCTCCTCAGCATTGTTGGTAAAGTCTACGCACGAGTTGTTCTCGTTCGTCTACAGAAGCTTGCCGAATGTGTCTACCCCGAGTCTCAGTGTGGCTTCCGCGCTGCGCGATCGACGGTAGACATGATATTCTCCATCCGCCAACTCCAGGAGAAATGCAGAGAACAGAACATGCCCCTGTGCGTCGCCTTCATCGACCTCACCAAAGCGTTTGATCTGGTCAGCAGAGAGGGCCTTTTCAAGATCCTGCCAAAGATAGGATGCCCACCAAAGTTGCAAAGCCTCATCGAATCGTTTCACACCAACATGCAGGGGATAGTGCAGCACGATGGCAACGTCTCAGAGCCATTCAACATACGCAGCGGAGTGAAACAGGGCTGTGTACTTGCGCCAACCCTCTTTGGGATTTTCTTTGCTATGCTCCTGAGGCATGCCTTGAGCACAGCAACAGAGGGAATCTACCTGCACACAAGATCTGACGGCAGGCTTTTCAACCTCGCCCGCCTGAAAGCCAGAACCAAAGTACGCGAGGCTCTAATCAGAGACATGCTGTTCGCAGACGACGCTGCAGTCGCAACCCACACACAGCAGGAGCTTCAGACCCTGATGGACCGCTTCTCCCAGGCATGCAAGGACTTCGGGCTTACCATCAGCCTGAAGAAGACTAAAGTCTTGGCGCAAGGCACGGAAGCACCACCAACCATCACCATCGACGACTACGAGCTGGAGGTCGTGAATCAGTTCACGTACCTGGGGTCCACGATCAGCAACAACCTCTCCCTTGATACAGAGATCGGCAAGAGGATTGGAAAATCAGCCTTCACACTCACTTGCCTCACCACACGAGTGTGGGAGAATCCCAAACTCTCTGTCAAGACGAAGATGGCAGTGTACAACGCCTGCGTCATCAGCACACTGCTCTATGGGAGTGAGACGTGGACAACATACGCCCGGCAGGAAAAGAGACTGAACTCCTTCCACTTGTGCTGCATTCGCCACATCCTGGACATATCCTGGCAGGACAAAGTGCCCAACACAGAAGTTCTGTCCCGCGCCGGCCTTCCCTCCATGTTCACTCTACTCAGGCAGCGCAGGCTCCGCTGGCTAGGCCACGTTCACCGTATGGAGGATGGCAGAATCCCCAAAGACGTCCTCTACGGAGAACTGGCAACTGGCAGGAGAGACGTTGGCCGCCCACAGCTGCGCTTTAGAGATGTCTGCAAGAGAGACATGAAGGAACTGGAGATCAACACAGAGCGCTGGGAGGACCTTGCAACGGACCGCTCCAAATGGAGAGGCACCCTGACCAGACAGCTCAAGGCGGGTGAAGAGAGACTGACTGCTGCAGCAGATGAAAAAAGGACCCGCAGGAAGAACCGCCACAGACCCAGCAGCACGGAGACCACCCACAAGTGTGACCTGTGTGACAGGGACTGCCATTCGTGCATCGGCCTGTTCAGCCATAGGCGGTGCTGTTCCAGCAGAGTAGACGTTTAGGATTCTCTTCCATGGTCATCATAGACCGACGGAGGCCGACGATTGGTGAAAATGAAGAGTGTGTTTGGTTCATGTCCGCTGTCTGTGACTGTTATTCAGACATAACAGTACCCTCAGCTACTTACAACCTGAGAAGAAAGGCAAAAACAAAGTCTAAAAGTATTTCAGACTGGTCTCGGCATATAAAAAATTTAATGAGATACGGTCTTTCACAAAGTAGAAAGGGATTTGTCTCTGGGAATTTCATAGCAATCTAGAGATTAGACCTGGACGACAGGGGTGATGTGAATAACAAACAAAATTAATGCCCGTAGCAGTGTGCTGAATATAAAAAAATGGATAGCTGATTGAAAATGCATGCACTGATGTCTGGCAAATTAGATAAGACATGGTGACATGTTTTTGTCGGTGTTCTTAGAAGCAAGAAGAAAGGGAATAGTGAGTGATAAGGGGAGTATAGAGAAACCAGATGAGAGTCGAGGATTTCCAGGTAAACCGTATTCACAGTCTGTCCATGCTGCAGCAACGTGAGCTCAGACCTGATAAAGCTGCAGTTCTGTGTTGTCTCTTCTTTTCCTATGCCATGTAAATGAACTGCCTCTTTGCAGCCAAGGTGACATAGGATTAGAGTTTTAAGCAATAATGTATGATGTATATGATATGACTCTACCAGTGTAAAATGAGCTTTTGTACGGTTGGGGGAGGAGATAACCATGACAGATGAGGCAGACTGATGCCTTTTCTTATGATCGCACCTTTTAATCAATCGTCTGTAGTTGAAATATTTGCATCTCTCCAGTGGCTGATGTGGGTGCTTCCGGAGTGCATGATTCAGGATTGATGCATAGTGTATGTGGGGCTTATAGAAATTGTCTTTGTACGGTTTGGCCCTCCCTCCCAATGTCAGGTGGAACAATAATAGTCTGCTGGGTCGATGCCCAATAATCAGAGAGACACAATGAGCTTCTGTTTTGTTTTTTTTCTTCCCCTTCTTCTTCACAACCGGGGTGTGTGTGATGGAACAAAAGAATCTGAAAGGGAAGCACATGTTTTCCTCTTGAAGAAGCAATTAACTCAAGCCTCTCAGTGTAATGAAAAATAATGTACTGTCGCATCACTGGGAGGACAGCATTGATTCCTCTCCCCTCTCTTCCCCTGCTGCAGGTTTAGCCCATGCTGACACAGTGGTGAATATGCGGAAGGTGACCCATCAGACCATTAGCGAGGAGCTCTCTAAGACCGTTCTGCTTCCTTGCCTCTTCACTCTCCGCCCAAACACCGGCTCGTCCCATGAACCCCCGAGGATCAAGTGGACCAAGGTTTGGGGCCAGAGAGGCTCCGATGGGCTGCAGAAGGAGCAGTCGGTCCTCGTGGCCAAAGACAATGTGGTCAAGGTATGCTGAGCCAGAAATTGGAAGGTTGTGTTTTGCTTACGTTTATGTCAGCATTTTCCAGCATGAATCTTTTTTTTTTTCTTCATCCACTTTGTTCTCAGGTGAAGAAGGCCTTCCAGGGTCGTGTGACCCTGCCTGGCTACAGTAAGAACCGCTACAACGCCAGTCTGGCTCTGACTGGGCTGCGTTCCAGTGACTCTGGTCTGTACCGCTGTGAGGTTGTGGTCGGCATCAGTGACGAGCAGGACACAGTTCCCCTGGAAGTCACAGGTAAAAAGTCTTCTCTCACTGAGCCACTGATTTACGTCTGACTCATGACATTTTAAACAGTCATGATATGACCTGCTTAAGGGCCACTTCACACAGACAGAGATCGTTGGGTGACCATTGAGAGATCAAAAATTGACCTGATCGCTCACTGATCTCCTGAATCCTCAAAAAAGCTACTTCTGCCTAAATGCTTAGGAGTTAGTTGTACAATTTTCATGGGATCTGTAGAGATCTTTGAAAGATTCTTGAGACATCATTGAGAGACCAGTACAGATTGCTGAGGGATCATTGAGTTTGTTATTCGACCAAAGAGGTATTTATAGATTTGAGAGGATTCTAGTGCTCTTCAACCCCCTTTACACAGGGATGAAGATTTTTGAGAGATGCCCAGATATCTGAATGATCTTTCAATGATCCCACAGTGTTCGCCAAGATCTCTCAATGATCTTCCAGTGATTTCCACGGTTGTCACAGTTGAGAGCCTGTTTTGACTCAGTCCAAAACAATCTCTCAGCAATCACCAAATGAAAGCAATCACTCAACAAACTCTCAATGAATTCTCAAGGAGCGCTCAATGAGCTCAGCAATCTCCCAATGAACTCTATTGGTCTTTAATCAAACAGTCATCATTACCTCACTGATCTCTCAGCCATCTCTACCTTTGTGGTGTGGAAAAAAACCCCGACATTAATGGAATTATCGCTGAGAGGTCATTGAAAGATCATTGAGAGATCATTGGGAGATTGATGAGATTGTTGAGTGGTCAAGAAGCGTTCAATGAGCTCATCGACCTCCCAATGATCTCTCAGCGATCTTTCAGTGAACACCAAATGTTTCCACTCTGAAGGTAGAGGTGACTGAGAGATCAGTGAGGGATCGCTGAGTGATGAAAGACCAATAGAATTCATTGAAAGATTGCTGAGAGATCATAGGGAAGTCATTGGGAGACTGATGAGATTGTTGAGCACTCGTTGAGAGATCACTTCCCCTTGGGGATCATTGAGAGATTGCTTTGGAATGAGTCAAAACTTTGAGGACTGTGGAGATCACTGAAGATTATTGAAAGATCTTGGCGAGCACTGAGAGATCATTGAAAGAATATGTAGAGATCTGGCCATTTTGTCATCCCTCAACGATCTCTCACAGATCTCCACCCCTGTGTAAGGGGTATAACCAGAGTGGTGGGTTAGAGGTAGAATATCCGCCACACAGCTGGGAAAATGTGGGTTCAAGCCCCAGCCAGGTCATACGAAAGAGCATAAAATGGTACATTTTGCCTTGGTGCTCAGCATAATATAGAATGGGGGAAAGAAAGTTGGGTTGCCCACCCAGTGTGCTCATTGTGCCGGTCCCAAGACCGGTTAAATGGGGAGGGTTGCATCAGGAAGTGGCTCTGCCCTAAAATCCTTGACAAATCAAATATGTGGATCACAATATCAGATGATGATCCGTTGTGGTGAGCCCAAATGGGGAACAGCCAAAAGAAGAAAAGAAGATGATATAACCTGCTTGCAAACCAGTAGGACCTTAACGTCCTAGCATTCATGTGCAGGTGTGAAGGGATATACAGTAATCCTTGTTAAATCCCATCATGCATGCACTGTTTCTGCTGCTGAAACTAAATATGGCACAAATTAAATACATTTTCAATGCTTAAAAAAGTATTCAGCATCAACTAACCTGTGCATGCTTACAAGTGTGTTTTAAATTGAAACTAGGAAAGCTTGAACACTTATTAATTTCTCACATAAATTCCAACTAAAAACACCTCAAAACATTACAAACTAGAAAAGCACTCGGAGAGTGCAGACCTCCACCAAGCGCCACAGTTCCCCCCATACAGTGTTTGTGTGTACGTTTTCAGATTCCTTGACCATGAAAACATATGACTAGCAATTGGATTGACAATGATAGGATTAGTGGTTCAGTAGTTATTCACGAAAATGGCATTTTCCGTAATGGCGGCCACAGTTCCCCCATACAGTGTTTGTGTGTACGTTTTCAGATTCCTTGACCATGAAAACATATGACTAGCAATTGGATTCACAATGTTAGGATTAGTGGTTCAGTAGTTATTGACGAAAATGGCATTTTCCGTAATGGCGGTTTAGCGCCACAGTTCCCCCCATACAGTGTTTGTGTGTACGTTTTCAGATTCCTTGACCATGAAAACATATGACTAGCAATTGGATTCACAAATTGGATTCACAATGATAGGATTAGTGGTTCAGTAGTTATTGACGAAAATGTCATTTTCCGTAATGGCGGTTTTCTTGTGGACGGTGATCCGGATCACCACCAAAATGTAATCATCTGTAGGATACCCCATTTCTGACAATCTGTGAAAATTTCATGAAAATCCGTCCATAACTTTTTGAGTTATCTTGCTAACAAACAAACAAACAAACAGGCAAACCAACGCCGATGATCACATTACCTCCTTGGCGGAGGTAATAATTTGGTTTCCTGATGGATGGATGGATGGATGTTTTGAGCCTATTCCCAAAACTGAGGTCACACACTCACTTGAAACATTACTACAGTGTACCATGTGCAGAATAATGTTGCTACAGTGGAGTCAAGTCTCCATCATGCAGACTCTGTAAGGTCTCTGCAGAGCAAGCATGCAAACCGTAATAAGGCATAGAAAAGCACAATTCTCTGCAATGGAAAATGTATACTGAAAAAAGGTGTAATTCTCATGAATGGAAAAAAATATTGTGCTGATTAAAATAGTTTGGCAAAACAATATTTATGTCGTCTGTCTGAGAGCACTGCTGACAGCTTATGCTTCCACAGATGCCACTGCCTCGCTCAACCCAGACTATTAAAACAGCCTTTTTGTCCATAACCCACAGGTGGTATAAAGACGTTATTATGCAGGTTTGACAGTGAACAGAATTCCTCTGGGGTGTTCAAAGAAATTAAAAAAATCCATTTTAATCTAGTCAACATTTAGTCAATATTTGAGCAACAAAATACCAATACAAGAGGGCACTCCTCCACCAAGGGGTCTGTCTGTCTGTCTGTCTGTCTGTCTGTCTGTCTGTCTGTAAGCAGGATTATGCAAAACTACTGGATGGATTTGGGTGAGATTTTCCACCAGAAGTGGCCACTGGGCTATGGATGATTTTGAAGGTGATCCAGGTTGGGATGCACATTCTGCATCACTTTTTCATTTTCTTCTGTAAGGCGGAGCACAGCGTCCAGTAGTTTTTGTGTTATCCTGCTAACAGACAGACAGACAAATGGCGATGAAAACGTTATACCTCCATGGCAGAGGTATAATGACAATGCTTACTTGAGCATCCCCAAATTATGTTGTTTTTTTTATTCCAAGATTATCATGAACTCTGATGGTAGTAAAGATGAAGAATAACTGCAACACCAGGTTGAATTAAATGGACTGATTGAGAAATTTTGGGCTGATACTAATAGCAATAGTTTTTTTTGTCATGTGTCCCTTCTTTGTGTCAGGGAAGGAAAGATCAAAAATAGTTGAACTGTTAAAGCATTTCAGCCTTCTATCACACCATCACATTTTTTTCTCTTGTCTTGTCAGGCAGCTAGGTAAGCAGAACAGATATCGGTTACCCTTATTGTGCCAAAACAGATTTACTTTGCCAAAAGGAGCTTTATACAGTACCTATGCACTGTATATTGTTGCAAATTCCTCCTGTAAAAACTTTTAATACTTTATTTAAATTATTTTACCCATGAAGGACCTGACAGGATGGGGAATGGGGAAAGGAAGTGTGTGGAAGGGGAGAGAAAAGGGAGGGGAACCGACAAAAAGACAAACAAACCAACAACTAAAACAAACAGAAGACAAACTGCTTCTTCCACCGAAGATGTCTCAACATGAATCTGGTATCCGCCCCTGTTAAAGGAGAGACATTTGTCCGTGTGCGTATATTTGAGAGCGTGCGCAAAATAAGTGTGTGCATGTGAGTGGTTTGTCAGGAAACATACGAAGAGGGGGGCCAGTCACAGCAACCCCCCCCCCGAACCCCGAGCAGGCAAGGCAGCTCCGTCAATCCCCACAGGGCACAAATGCCTGAGGTCAGCATGCCTCAAGAAAGCCAGGCATCCACCCCCGGAGGGACGATTGAGGGAGACCAGGCTGCCAGGTGGCCAGCGTGCCGGTCCCACACCCCCGGGCTCACCAACCCTCCCATCCCCCCACCCTCCAGCGGCCCCAGGCACCAGGAGGTCAGCGCCCCCAAGCTGGAGACCGGCCCATGCCCCCCGGCGCGAGTCCCTCCAGGCACCCCCACAGTGCTCCCCCCCAGGACCACCGCCGCACACCCTGGGGACCCCCATGCCCAAAGAAGTCCCCCCCGCCCAGAGGAGCCCACGTGGCTGAGAGGCACTACCCCCTTCAATCCAGCACCTCCCGACTCGCAGACACACCCATCCCCATACCTTCACACCCATCCCCATACCTTCACACCCTCATGCTCTCATACGCACCCACATGCACTTCCTCACTCTCACTCACCCACTCTCACACTCCCAGACCCACCCATTCTCTCTCACTCCTGTACCCATTCAATCTCACTCACACTCACCCTCAGGGTCACCCACATCTACTCATATTCACCGACTCACACACTCTCACACTCCGACCTACTCACATCCATTCATGTTCTCCCCCTCACACACCCTTATTTCTTAGGGCGACTGTGATGCAGATGCAGCAAACCTGAATGTGCACCAGCACCCGGCAGTGGCCAGGAAGACCCCCCACTGACCTACTCCAGGGCGGCCACAGAAGCAGACCCCCACCACCAGTGCCCACCCGAGCGACTGATCAGCAGATCACCACAGGCGCCCCGAGATGCCATCTGACACGCAAAGCGCCATACAAAACCGACCTACCATCATCATCTCCATTTATCATTCCCTCACTCTTGCTTACTCTCTTATTCAGTCCCTCTCTCACTCCTTTGCTTGTATTCAGTTCAATTCAGCTTTATTTATAGAGCACCATTTCATAACAACAGTCATCTCAGAGCACTTTCAACTGTAGGGGAAACCCCGACAATTGCACAAAGACCCCAGCAATCAGGCGATCCCCTGTGAGCAAGCACTTGGCGATGGTGGAGAGGAAAAACTCCCTTATAACAGGAAGAAACCTCCAGCAGAACCAGGCTCAGGGAGGGGCAGTCATCTGCTGCAACTGGCTGGGGGGTGAGGGGATAGCGAAGATGAGAAGAACAGACATGAAGAGAGCAAACAGCACGATGGGGACTCAATCTATGGGAGAGAACAAACAGATGTTAATGATCAGCAAAAAAAAAAAAAATCATTGAGAGTGTAGTAGTAGTAGATTAGTTTATTTGACAGGGACAGTGCAATAAACATAGACAATTAATCAAAGACAATCAATCTGATGTGTTGCACATAGAGTGTATAGCTATTAGCTAATTTGCAACTCTTGTCCCTGGATGGGCTTTAGAAAAAAGAGTGGATGTGGTTAAAGCCGACGCAGGTCACCTGGTGCGTCAAACACCTGTGCGTTAAGCAACAGGATTGGAGGACTGACACAAAAAAGGTCTGCTATAATTAAAATTTTGTTAATCTGAAGGTGTAGCTGCTACTAAAAAAATGTCATTTCACTCAGCTGATTTTAAAGGGGACAAAAGATGCATGAAGCCCAGTGCATTACTGGAGGTCCCCCGGCTGTCTAAACCTATTAGCAGCATAACTAAGGGAGGGTTCAGAGACACATGATCCCTCCCTAATTATAGGCTATATCAAAAAGGAAGGTTTTAACCCTATTCTTAAAAACAGAGATCGAGTCTGACTCCTGAATCCAGATTGGCAGCTGGTTCCACAGGAGAGGAGCTTGATAACTGAATGCTCTGCCTCCCATTGTACTTTTGGAGATTCTTGGTATTACAAGTAATCCTGCATTTTGGGAGCGTAGTGCTCTGTTAGGATAATAGGGTAGTATCAGATCTTGTAAATAAATAGGGGCCTGATTGTTTAGAGCTGGGCAGCGCGGTGGAGGAGTGGTTAGCACTGCGGCAGCACAGCAACTCACCCTTGGCCAGGGGATCCTGGGTTCAATCCCAGCCCCCGACCAACAGTGATCTGTGTGGAGTTTGTATGTTCTCCCCGTGTCTGTGTGGGTTTACTTCGGGATTTCTCCGGTTTCCTCCCACATGCCAAAAACATGCAAGTTAGGTTAATTGGCATCAGAACTGGGGATTCTAAATTGTCCTTAGGTATGACTGTGAGAGTGAATGGTTGTCTGTCTCTCTGTGTTGGCCCTGCGATGGACTGGCGATCTGTCCAGGGTGTACCCTGCCTCTCGCCCAAAGATGCTGGGATAGGCTCCAGCCCCCCCCCCCCCCCCCCCCGCGACCCGAAAAGGATTAAGTGGAAGAAGATGAATGAATGTTTAAAGCTTTGAAAGTGAGAAGAAGGATTTTAAACTTAATTCCAAACTCTATGGGAAGCCAATGAAGGGAGGCCAGAACCGGAGAGATATGATCTCTCTTTCTAGTACCTGTTAAAACTCTTGCTGCAGCATTTTGGATCAACTGAAGACTTTTTAGAGATGTTTTAGGACAACCTGATAATAAAGAGTTACAATAATCTAATCTGGAGCTAACAAAAGCGTGGATCAGTTTCTCAGCATCACTCTGAGACAAGATGCTCCTAATCTTGGAAATATTATGCAAATGATAGAAGGCAGTCTTAGAAATGAATTTAATATGTGAATTGAAAAACAGATCTTGATCAAAAATAACTCCAAGGTTCTTCACAGAGCTGTTAAGAGAAAGAGTAACCGCATCCAAACTAAAAGTTTGATTTGGAAAGGTATTTCTAAAGTTTTTTGGACCAACAAGAATGACTTCAGTCTTTTCTGAATTTAATGGCTGGAAATTACAAGTCATCCAAGCTTTGATTTCCTTAAGACAGGCTTCTAACTTGGCTAATTGATTACTTTCATCTGGCTTCATTGACAGGTATAATTGTGTGTCATCTGCATAACAATGGAAATGTATACAGTGCTTTCTAATAATGTTGCCTAACGGAAGCATATATAAACTAAAAACAGTAGGGCCTAGCACAGATCCCTGTGGAACTCCATGATTGAGCTTTGAGTTGAACGAAAACTCATTATTGACATGAACAAACTGGAACCTATCAGATAAATAAGATCTAAACCACTGCAACGAAATTCCATTAAGTCCAGCATAGTGTTCTAATCTATTGAGTAGAATATTATGATCGATAGTATCAAAAGCTGCACTAAGGTCTAAAAGGACAAGTACAGAAACAAGTCCATTATCAGATGCGATCAGGAGGTCATTAGTGACCTTCACTAAGGCTGTTTCAGTACTATGATGTATTCTAAACCCAGATTGAAACTCTTCAAATAAACCATTTCCCTGCAAGTGGTCAAATAATTGCGTAGCAACAACTCTTTCTAAGATTTTTGAAATGAAAGGGAGATTAGAGATTGGTCTATAGTTAGCTAAAACTCCTGGATCCAGCGTTGGCTTTTTGAGTTAGGGTTTAATTACAGTAGTTTTTAAAGCCTGCGGTACATGGCCGAAAGTTAATGAAGAATTGATTATTTGAAGAATAAAGGCACCAATAAATTGGAAGACTTCATTGAATAACCTGATAGGAATAAAGTCTAAAAGACAAGTTGAAGGCTTGGATGAGGAAATTATTTTGTCTAACTCTAAAACAGGGGTGTCCAACCATGTGCCATGGAGAGCCAAGACCCTGCAGGTTTTCTCTTCTACCCAGTCTCTTCAGCAGGTGTTTTCACTTATCAGCAATCAGTGGGAAGAAGTTCACTGAAATCTGCTGTTGAAGACACTGGTTGGAGGTAAAACCTGCAGGGTCTTGGCTCTCCATGGCACATGGTTGGACACCCCTGCTCTAAAAGGTCAATTGGAGTAAACTCATCCAAACAGATATCAGTTGAAGGAGTTGTAGTAGTTACTGTATTTAAGTTAACTGTGGGAAGAATCTGACTGATTTTATTTCTGATAGATGAAATTTTATTATTGAAAAAGTTCATAAAGTCCTGACTAGTAAGCTCTAAGGGAATGCTAGGATTGACAGTCCTGACTCTTTGTCAGCCTGGCTACAGTGCTGAAAAGAAACCTGGGATTATTCTTGTTCTCTTCTATTAATGCAGAATAATAACTCATTCTAGCTTTTCTCAGAGATTTTTTTTATAAATTACAAGATGATTTCTCCAAACTAAATAGATTTCATCTAATTTAGTGGAGTGCCATTTTCTTTCTGACGAGTCTTCTGTTTTTAAGCTATAAGTTTCTGTGTTGAACCAAGGAGTTAGAAATTTCTGATTAGACTTTTTCTTTTTTAAAGGGGCCACAATGTCAAGAGTCTCATGCAGAGAAGCTGTAACACTATCTACCATGCTATCAATTACAGAAGGAGCAAGCTGTCTATAGCTTTTTTCCTTTGTGTTGACACATGGCATAGAGGAAACAATCTGCATAAATTTGGTTACAACATCATCTGAGAGGCATCTACTGTCGTAATATTTTTCTTTAGGAGCCAAATAGTCAGAAATAGTAAAATCAAAGGTTAACAGACAATGGTCTGACAGTACAGGGTTATGAGGAGACACTACCAGATTTTCTATTTCTATGCCATATGTCAGAACAAGGTCCATCCATCTCAGCCCCTGGAACACCATGGCTCCGTCTCCGACTTGTACTCGCTATTTATCTCTCCTTGGTAAGGTCTCTGAGTTGGAAACGAGGCTCTCCAACCTTTATAAGATTCGGGAGGCCGAAGATCCCCTCGATACCATCATTCTCGGGCAATCATTGGCTCCACCTACTGACTAACAGTTGGCAGAGACGGCTACTTACTTGGGTGAGCTCAGCACTTCTCCATCCACCTCTACCCTTGCTCCAGCCTCTGCAGACGCCCATGACCAAAGCAATAAACACTGGCTTCGTCTCGGAGCTAAACCCAAAGCCTCGGTTGGTTCCCCTCATCCTCAATGCGCGCCCTGGACCTTGGTTTGACCAGCTAACAACCATCGTTGCTCGACCAGAAAGGGCTGCGCCGCTTCTCTTCCCATGTCCTTGGAAAACAGATTTGATATTCTTTCTGTGGAGGATTTTCCCCACCTGGACGCTGGCTGTCCGCCCCTGGACGCCCCTCGTCCTCCCTCCTCTTCTTCAGCGGCGGCTCATGTCCGCAAACCCCAGATAAAGACCACCCTGGGCGTGTCAAATCACACACCAGCTCCAGATAGAAGAGAACGCTTCTCCCTGCCTTCGCAACAACATCATCACCCTCTACAAAATTACTCTCCTCGTCAGAATCCACCGACAAAAACCCCCCAGATGACGCTGGTAATTGGTGACTCGATTGTGAGGAACGTCAGAAGCAGGTACTGTGTTACTCAATTTTTTCCCGGGGCTAGAGTCTCTGACATTGAGGCTCTTATCCCTGACCTGCTTAATGAATTCCCTCACGTACAAACTGTCGTTGTGCATGTGGGATGCAATAAAATCCCAGATGAAGTGTCAGAGATTTTAAAAAGTGACTTCAGGAGCCTTCTGTCCACTCTTATGAACTGTGGCAGACGTGCGCTTATCTCTGGGCCTTTGGCACCTCTCAGACGAGGCTGCAATTGTTTTAGTAGAACTCTCAGTCTTAATACTTGGTTGTGTTTTACTTGTCCTATTTTTAACATTGGTTTTGTTGACAATTTTAACTTATTTTGGAACCGCCCATCACTTATGAGGCCTGATGGCATCCACCCAAATAGACTTGGTGCACATGTTTTAAGAGACAATCTATTCTATTCCATTCGGTGTTTTTTAGTACAGTGACTGGGACTTGGCGTGTTTACTCACTCTGAAGCTTCTGGGTTTGCCAAACTGCCCTTTTCTGGTTCTGTTCCCACTTCTTGTATCGATCCCATTAATTCAGGTGGTCTTTACCGTTTGGATCAGCCTTTGATTTATAATCCTACAGAGACTGTGTCTGTCTCCCGTTGCCCTAAATATTGTAACCCAGGACAAATACAACATAACTTGAAAAACACACGCACTTCTGCAGCTCCTCCTCATCCACCACCCTTCAACTTTCCCGTCTCCTCCCTTAGAGAACCTTTTTCTGCTTCCTCCAAAGTTAATAAAAAAGTTAATAAAAATAGAATGCATAAACATTCCAGATTGATTAAACAAAATGTTGGTAAAATTCAAATCCAACCTCAAGTCCCTAAAATTAATAAATCGGCCTCTGTTCCTCCCCAAAACTTAAATATTAAATGTGGTCTATTAAATATTAGGTCTCTAACTTCTAAGTCTCTTCTGGTTCATGATCTATTAATCAATCATCAGATTGATCTACTGTCCCTCACAGAGACCTGGCTTGGGCAAGATGATTTTGTTGGTCTGAATGAATCAACTCCCTCTGGGTATTTAAACTGTCATAACCCCAGAGGTTCTGGTCGTGGTGGTGGAGTGGCAGCAAATTTCCATTCTAAATTACTAGTTAATGTTAAGCAAAAATTATGTTTTAATTCCTTTGAAGGTTTGGTCCTCAGTGTGGGGTTTGTTGGCAATCTTGGCTTGAACCCAATTTTCTTTGCCATAGTTTATCGTCCTCCCTCGGCCTATTCAGAGTTTCTATCAGAATTTGCCGAATTTTTAGCTGATTTAGTGCTGAAATACAATAGAATAATTATTGTAGGGGACTTTAATATAATCAGAATCAGAATCAGGTTTATTGCCATTGTTCATGTGATACACAAACTAGGAATTTGTCTCGGTGCCATGCTGCAACATTAAAAACATAATGAGAAAAAGGGATAAACTAAAAAACTAAAGGACTGGAAACGTGCAATAAGTGTAGAAAAATAAGTAATAATAAGTAATAATAATAATAATACTAGTAATAATGAGTAGTACTAGTCAAGGCAGTTTAAAAAATTAGCATGTAGCAGATAATGTGAAGTACCACATAGTGCAGTCAATAATGCAACAGAAAAACAGTGATGAATGACATGAGTCTGGTTGAGCTGCTGTACATAGTGCACGAGAGTCAAAAGTCACTTAGTGTTCAGCAGTCTGATGGCAGAGGGGAAAAAGCTGTTCATGTGCCGAGAGGTTTTAGTCCGAATGGACCGAAGCCTTCTACCTGAGGGGAGGGGGGCAAACAGCACGTGACCAGGATGTGAAGGATCGGCTATGATCCGGCCAGCACGCCTCCGGGTCCTGGAGATGTACAGGTCCTGGAGAGATGGGAGCTTGCAGCCTATCACCTTCTCAGCAGTACGCACGACGCGCTGCAGCCTTAGTCTGTCCCTGGCAGTGGCTCCTGCGTACCACACAGTTATGGAGGAGGTGAGGATGGACTCGATGATGGCCGTGTAGAACTGCACTAACATCTTGGTGGGTAGCTTGAGCTTCCTCAGCTGCCGCAGAAAGAACATCCTCTGCTGGGCCTTTTTGATGAGGGAGCTGATGGTTGGCTCCCATTTGAGGTCTCGGGTGATGGTGGTGCCCAAGAAGCGGAAGGAATCTGCAAAGGTGATGGGAGAGCCTGTGATGGTGAGGGGGGGCAGGGGGGATGTGACTTTCCTGAAGTCCACAATCATCTCCGCTGTCTTCAGAGCATTCAGCTGCAGGTTGTTGTGGCTGCACCAGGACACCAGCTGGGCCACCTCTTCCCTGTAGGCGGACTCGTCACCGTTGGAGATGAGCCCGATGAGGGTGGTGTCGTCCGCAAACTTAATCAGCTTAACAGACTGGTGGGAGGAGGTGCAGGTACATACATGTTGATGTAGAGAGTGATTGTCTTAGAAAGGCATTCAATTCAATTTTAGACTCAATGGGATTTTCCCAGAAAGTAAAAAAATTCTACCCATCATTTCCACCATACATTGGACTTTGTTCTGACTTATGGTATAGATATCGAAAATCTGGTAGTGTCCCCTCATAATCCTGTACTGTCTGACCATTGTCTGTTAATTTTTGATTTCATTATCTCTGATCACTTGTTTCCTAAAGAAAAATACTACTACAGCAGATGTCTTTCTGATGACGTTGTTGCCAAGTTTTTGCAGATTGTCTCCTCTGTGCCATGGGTCAACACAACAGAAACAACAGAAATAATAGATGGAGAGTCTGCTCCATTCGTGATTGATGGCATGGGTGATAGTGTTACAGCCTCTCTGCATCGGACTCTAGATTTGGTAGCCCCTTTAAAAAAAGAAAAAGTCTAACCAGAGATTTCAAAGTTTAACCAGAGATTTTGTTCACTGGTGTGAGGATTCCTACCTGCAGCTGAATACGACAAAAACTAAAGACATGATTATTGACTTTAGGAGGAAAACTCCCAGACACAAAGTCACTGTACTAAAAGGCCAGACCACCGAATGTGTACAATCCTACAAATATCTTGGGACGATTATTGATAGTAATTTAAACTTTGAAGAGAACTGTGAAAGGATGTGCAAAAAGGGTCAGCAACATTTGCATTGTTTAAGGAAACTTCCACGCTTCCAAATTGACCGAACCATAATGACAATGTTTTATCGGGCTTTTATTGAATCTGTTTTATCCTTTTCTTTAGTGTCATGGTTTGGTCAGATAAAACTGAAACAGAGGAAATCCTTGGATCAGGTAGTTAGATGGTCCAGTCGTTTGCTTGGTGAGTCACAGCTGAGCCTGACATCCCTGTACACCAGACAAGTACAGAGGATTGCTACCTCCATTTTAAATGATGACTCCCACCCTTTGCACTGCATCTTTCAGCTTCTTCCCTCCAGACGGAGGTTTGCTGTCCCAAAAAGTAAAACCCAGCGCTACAAAAACAGCTTTGTTCCTGCTGCTGTCAAAGAGTTGAACAAGCTGTAACAATATATTGCACATAATTTAGATACCTATTTATTAACTCCATTTTATATTTACTTATTTTTGTAGGATGTTACTTGGGTTCTAAATATTTTATTGAGTTTTAGACCTTTGAGTTTTTAACCTCTTTGACTAGTTTTTAACTTTTAATATGACTCTTCTCTCTTACCTCTGGTTTTTCTCTCATCTCTTTGTCTTTTTATACCCTGATTGATGGAGCCCTGAGTATTTTTATCATGTTTATAGTCAATTTCATGTGTGCCTGTGTTTGTGTCTATGTTGAATGTAATTTGTGGCTTGTAAATATGGATGTCACCAGACTGCAAAGCAAATCTACCTACGGGTACAAATAAAGTAACCTGAACTTGAACCTGAGAGATTTCAAACCCCTTGGTTTAACTCAGAAACTCGTGACTTAAAACAGAAAACTCGTCTATTGGAAAGGAAATGGCCTTCAACTAATTCAGATGAATTCTGCTTAGCGTGGAGAAATCATTTCCTAATCTATAAAAAATCTCTTAGAAAAGCTAGATCAAGCTATTATTCTGCATTAATAGAAGCGAACATGAATAACCCCAGGTTTCTCTTCATCACTATAGCCAGGCTTACAAAGAGCCAGGATTCGATCAATCCTCACATCCCCTCTGAGTTTTCTAGTCAGGACTTTCTGAACTTTTTCAATCTTAAAATTTTATCTATTAGAGATGAAATCAGTCAGATTCTTCCTACCATAAACTCAAGTACATTAACTTCTACAGCTCCCTCAATTGATATCTGCTTAGATAAGTTTACTCCAATCGACCTCTTAGAGTTGGATAAAATAATTTCCTCATCTAAGTCTTCATCTTGCCTTTTAGACCCTATTCCTTCCAGGTTATTTAAAATCATCTTCCCAATTATTGGTAGCCGTATTCTTCCTATAATTAATTCTTCTTTAACTCTGGGTTATGTACCACTGGCTTTTAAAACTGCTGTAATTAAACCCTTACTCAAAAAAACGACTCTCAATCCAGGAGTTTTGGCCAATTATTGACCAATCTCTAATTTGCCTTTCATTTCAAAAATCTTGGAAAGAGTTGTTGCTGTGCAACTAACTGACCATTTGCAGGGAGTTGGTTTGTTTGAGGTGTTTCAATCTGGGTTCAGAGCTAATCACAGCACTGAAACTGCTTTAGTGAAGGTCACTAATGACCTCCTGATTGCATCTGATAATGGATTTGTCTCTGTTCTTGTTCTTTTAGATCTCAGTGCAGCCTTTGACACTATCGATCATGCCATTCTACTTGATAGATTAGAACACTTTGCTGGACTAAATGGAACTCCTTTGCAGTGGTTTAGATCTTATTTGTCCAATAGATTTCAGTTTGTTCACATTAACGATGAAGTTTCTTCCAACTCTAGGCTCAGTCACGAAGTTCCACAGGGATCTGTGTTGGGCCCTACTCTTTTTAGTGTATATATGTTCCCGTTAGGCAATATCATCAGAAAGCACTGTATACATTTTCACTGTTACGCAGACGACACAACTATACCTGTCAATGAAGCCCGATGATTGTAATCAATTAGCCAAGCTAGATGCCTGTCTTAAGGACATCAAAGCTTGGATGACTTGTAATTTTCTACTATTAAACTCTGATAAGACTGAAGTCATTCTGGTTGGTCCAAAACTTCTTAGAAATTCCTTCTCACATTATGCCTTTAATTTAGATGCCGCCACTCTCACTTTGAATAGTTCTGTGAGGAACCTTGGAGTTATTTTTGATCAAGATTTGTCCTTTAATTCACATATTAAAATTGTTTCTAAGACTGCCTTCTATCATCTGTGCAATATTGCCAAGATCAGGAGCATCTTGTCTCTAAATGATGCTGAGAAACTGATTCACGCCTTTGTCAGCTCTCGATTAGATTATTGTAATTTGTTATTATCTGGTTGTCCTAAAGTATCCTTAAAAAATCTTCAGTTGAATCAAAATGCTACTGCTTGAGTTTTAACTGGTTCTAGAAAAAGAGATCATATCTCTCCGGTTCTGTCCTCCCTTCATTGGATTCCCATAGAATTCAGAATCAAGTTTAAAATCCTTCTTCTTACTTTCAAAGCTCTTAATAATCAGGCCCCCCAATATATAAAAGAACTGATATTACCTTACCATCCTAATGGAGCATTACGCTCCCAAAATGCTGGCTTACTTGTGGTGCCCAGAATCTCCAAAAATACAGTGGGAGGCAGAGCCTTCTGCTACCAAGCTCCTTCTCTCTGGAACCAGTTACCACTCTGGGTCCGGGAGTCAGACTCGGTCTCTGTTTTTAAGAACAGGGTGAAATCCTTCTTTTTTAATATAGCTTACGTTTAAGGAGGGATTTTGTGTCTTTTATCCCCACTTTTGTTCTGTTGTTATTTGATCCATACTGCTGGTTGACCTCCAGTAATGTACTTCGCACCTTACTGATATATTTACTTCCGCCAGGCCGAAGGCCAGGAGGTTATGTTTTTGCCAGCGTTTGTCTGTTTGTCTGTCTGTTTGTCTGTCTGTTTGTCTGTTTGTCTGTCTGTTGGTTAGCAAGATAACTCAAAAAGTTTTGGACGGATTTCGATGAACCTTTCAGGCATTGTTGGAAATGGTACAAGGAAGAACTGATTAAATTTTGGGGATGATCCGGATCACCGTCTGGATACAGGAATTTTTTAAAGGATTCTTTAACATTGTGAGATACGGCCATTTTCAACATCTGTGCAGGGGCAATAGAGGGCGCTGGTCGTCGTGTCTGACGAACACAAACTCCGCGTTCTTCAAAGTTTTAGGCACAAAAGCACGCAGAAAACAGTGGTGGGCAGGGCCCGGCAGCGTGCCTGTGTTTGCGCTACGCTGCAAAAGCTGAGACGGGCAGCTGTCCGGTGCCGGATTATTTGGCAGAAATTCCCCGGGCAGCCATAGGGGCTGCGCAAAACCAGCTCTCTGCCGGGGAAGCTTCCAAATCCTCTTTTTATCCGCGGAGCGCAAACCCAATAAAACCCACGGCAACCTGTCTACCCAATTTGCATCCGTCAGTGAAGCCCTGAGTGCTGCTTTCAGTGATGTATGAAAACGCTCACAGCCTGGGACTTTGCACATGGAGGAGATGGACACAACACCAACACTTCAGTTTATTACCTCCGCCAAGGAGGTAATGCTTTTACTACTGAACCACTAATCCTATCATTGTGAATCCAATTGCTAGTCATATGTTTTCATGGTCAAGGAATCTGAAAACGTACACACAAACACTGTATGGGGGGGAACTGTGGCGCTTGGCGGAGGTCTGCGCTCTCCGAGTGCTTTTCTAGTTTTATGTCTGTCCTCTCCATCCTCCCTATCCCCTCACCCCCAGCCAGTCGCAGCAGATGACTGCCCCTCCCTGAGCCTGGTTCTGCTAGAGGTTCCTTCCTGCCAAATAGGAGTTTTTCCTGTCCACTGTCGCTTAGTGCTTGCTCATAGGGGATCGTCTGATTGTTGTTTTTTTCTGAGACTGTGGGGTTTTTCTCTGCACTCTGGTGCCATGAGATGGCCTCTGTTGTGATGTGGCACAGTATAAATGAAGCTGAATTGAACTGAATTGAATTGAAAGGTCCAACGTACGGTGGAGATAATGGGTAGAATTTCCTACTTTCTGAGAAAACCCCATTGAGTCTAATATTGAATTAAATGCCATATTGAGGCAATCACTCTCTACGTCTACATGTATATTAAAGTCCATCCATCCATCTTCTTCCGCTTAATCCTTTTTGGGTCGCGGCGGGCTGGAGCCTATCCCAGCATCTTTGGGCGAGAGGCAGGGTACACCCTGGACAGATCTCCAGTCCATCGCAAGTCCCCTACTATAATTATTCTATCTGATTTTAGCACTAAATCAGCTAAGAATTCAGCAAATTTGGATAAAAACTCTGAGTAGGTTGATGGAGGATGATAAACTATGGCAAATAAAATTGGGTTTAGCCTAAAATTGCTAAAATGCCCAATACTGAGGACCAGGCCCTCAAAGGAATTATAACGTGTTTTTTGCTTTACATTAACTTGTAACTTCTGGGATTTTGACAGTTTAAATAACCAGAGGGAGTTGATTCATTTAAACCAGCATAATCCTCTTGCCCTAACCAGGTCTCTGTAAGGGATATTAAATCAATCTGATGATCAATAAACAGATCATGGACTAGCAGAGACTTAGGAGTTAGAAACCTAATATTTAACAAACCGCATTTAATTTTTAAATTATGAGGAGGAACAGAGGTCAAATCATTAAATTTAGAGGCTTCATGTTTAATTTGAGGTTTACCAACTTTTTGTTTAATCACTTTGGGATGCTTATGTATTATCTTTTTATTTACTTTGGAGGGAGCAGACAGTGATTCTCTGATGGGGAAGACAGGGGCTAAGTTGAGGGGTGGCGGATGAAGAGGAGCTGCAGAGAGGCATGTAAGACTGCGACTCTGCTTCCTGGTCCCAGCTCTGAGTTGTCAGTGTTTTGGAAATTTGGATAAAAATGATGCCAGATTGTTAGATAAATGAGACGTACCATCCAAAGTGGGATGGACGCCGTCTCGTCTAATAAGACCAGGTTTTCCTCAAAATGAGCTCCAATTGTCTATGTAGCACACATTGTTTGCAGGACACCACACAGACAGCCAGCGGTTGAAGGATGACAAGCGGCTAAATGTGTCATCACTGGTCAGATTGGGGGAGGGGCCAGGAGAATACTACAGAGGCAGACATTGTTTTTGCAAAGTCACACATCGATTCCACGTTAAGTTTTGTGACTTCCAACTGCCGGAGTCGGATGTCATTAATGCCGGCATGGATAACAATTGTGGAGTAATTACAGTTACTTTTAGCCAGCATTTTCAAATTTGACTCGATGTCGCCTGTTCTGGCCCCAGGAATGCATCTGACTATGGCCGCTGGAGTCTCTAGGTTCACATTTCTGACTACAGATGATTGATTACTCTACAGATGATAGTAATCAATTAGCCAAGTTGGAAGCCTGTCTTAAGGAAATCAAAGCTTGGATGACTTGTAATTTCCTGCTATTAAATTCTGATAAGACTGAAGTCATTCTTGTTGGTCCAAAAAACCTTAGAAATACCTTTCCAAATCAAATTTTTAGTTTGGATGCGGTTACCCTTTCTCTTAATAGCTCTGTGAGGAACCTTGGAATTATTTTTGATCAAGATCTGTCCTTCAATTCACATATTAAATTTGTTTCTAAGACTGCCTTCTATCATTTGCGTAATATTGCCAAGATTAGGAGCATCTTGTCTCAGAGTGATGCTGAGAAACTGATCCACGCTTTTGTTAGCTCAAGATTAGATTATTGTAATTCTTTATTATCAGGTTGTCCTAAAACATCTTTAAAAAGTCTTCAGCTGATCCAAAATGCTGCAGCAAGAGTTTTAACAGGTACTAGAAAGAGAGATCATATCTCTCCGGTTCTGGCCTCCCTTCATTGGCTTCCCATAGAGTTTAGAATTAAGTTTAAAATCCTTCTTCTTACTTACAAAGCTCTAAACAATCAGGGTCCTTTTTATTTAAAAGATCTGATACTACCGTATTATCCTAACAGAGCACTACGCTCCCAAAATGCAGGATTACTTGTAATACCAAGAATCTCCAAAAGTACAATGGGAGGCAGAGCCTTCAGTTATCAAGCTCCTCTCCTGTGGAACCAGCTGCCAATCTGGATTTGGGAGTCAGACTCAATCTCTGTTTTTAAGAATAGGGTTAAAACCTACCTTTTTGATGTAGCCTACAATTAGGGAGGGATCATGTGTTTCTGAACCCTGCCTTAGTTATGCTGCTAATAGGTTTAGTCAGCCGGGGGACCTACAATAATGCACTGGGCCTCACTCCTTTCTTCACTTTCAATGAAATATATTTTTTTTTTTGCTGGTCATTAACATCTGTTTGTTCTCTCCCATAGATTGAGTCCCCATCGTGCTATTTGCTCTCTGCATGTCTGTTCTTTTCATCTTCTCTGTCCCCTCACCCCCCAGCCAGTCGCAGCAGATGACTGCCCCTCCCTGAGCCTGGTTCTGCTGGAGGTTTCTTCCTGTTAAAAGGGAGTTTTTCCTCTCCACCGTCGACAAGTGCTTGCTCACAGGGGATCGCCTGATTGCTGGGGTCTTTCTGCAACTGTGGGGGTCCCCCCTACAGTTGAAAGTGCTATGAGATGACTGGTGTTGTAAAATGGTGCTATATAAATAAAGTTGAATTGAACTGAATTGAACTACAGAGTCACCAATGATCAGAGTTTTTTCCTCAGCGGGTGTGTCGCTGAGCGGGGAAAAGCGATTAGAAACATGAACAGGTTGGTGGTGAGTCGGGGCCTTGCGACTAGGCTTCCTTCTCACCGTCACCCATCCAGTCTCCTCGCTGCTGAGGAGGACCGGAGGACCACTAGCAGGCCACCTTATGCTAGGGAGCTCCGCTGCAGCTAAGGGACGTCTGTCATTATTAACTGGCGCAGACAGTGTTTCAATGTAGCAGAGCCGGGATTCCAAATCAGACAGCCTCACCTTGAGCGCCTCAAAAAGACAACATTTATTACATTTACCGTTATCACTAAAAGAGGCAGAGGTGTAGCTAAACATCTGACAGAGAGAGAGCACACCAGAGGAGGAGGGGAAGGAGCGCTAGTAGCCATAGCTAGTGGCTAACTGGAAGCTAACAAAAACACAGAAGAAAGGTGAACAGAAGGCTAAAGAGGGTGATTAGATGACACTGAGTGCGCACACAGGTGCAAGAGGCTTGATAAACAGAAGTGAGACCTAACGGTAGAAGGAAAAAAGCCCCCCCAACCACCCCTGAGCACCCACATACACCCAGCACCAATTATACCAGGGGCAATGCGACAAAGTGCCCCACCCCGTAACACAACAGCAGGGCGGCCGGGACAAGCAGGCCCCCAATTGCCAACCCCCATGCAACTAGATGGACTGCCCCACCCCCACCACCCAACGAAATTCTCCCACCCATACACACATCCTCCACCCCCACACATCCACCCACAGGTAACCACACCCGTACACACATACACCCCCTCCCACTCTCATGTGCACACATCCACACACACTCACCATCACACATTCTCACCTACACCCACACACAGCCCCACATGCCCACAAACAACACATACAGCCACGCACCCGCTTCCACCCCCACTCTCACACATGTACACACCCACACACACACACACACACACACACACACAGGGAGGGTGACCCCCCAGGACGCAGGCACTTGCCCCAGGGTGCCGCCAGGGCCCCAGAGAGGACACAATCCTGCCGTGCAAGGATGCACTGGGGCCAGCCCACACCACCGGCGCACACTCGACCCCGGCCCAGGAGGGGGACGCCCCCCCTAGCACCAGGGGCCCAGGGCCAGATCCAGCCCCTCCCAGGAGGCAAGGCCAGCCGGCCAGGAGCCGCAGCCCACCCCACAGCACCCCCCCCCCCAAGTTTGAACACCGTAATAAATCGGGGCAATATCTTTCGAACCAGCTTAGATTGAACAAAGAAAAACAATTATCCACTCTATTAAGGATATGACTGGAAATATTACCCACGAGCCTGAAAAAACAAATAACTCCCTTAGAGAGTTTTATGAAAGCCTCTACTCATCTCAGATTAGCCCATCTGACTCAGAGATAAATAAATTTTTGGATGATATTAACTTACCACGATTAAAGAATGAATAGATTGCAGCTCTGGATGCACCTCTTCTGGTGTCCGAACTCCAGGAGGCGCTTCAGCACATCCCAAACAACAAGGTTCCAGGACCAGGTGGTTTTCCAGTAGAATTTTATAAAGAATTCTGGCACCTACTTTAAAATGGTGAACCAAATTAAAGAAGATAATGTAATCCCTCCAGATATGAATTTGGCTAGTATTATCCTGCTCCTTAACCCTGGAAAAGAACCAACGCTTCCATCCAGCTACCGTCCCATCTCACTTATGAATGTTGATCTTAAAATAATTTGCAAAGTTCTCGCCAAAAGGCTGGAAAGGATAATTCCGGTTATTATACATCCAGATCAAACAGGTTTCATCAAGGGTAGGCACTCGGCTAATAATACACGCAGGCTATTTAATTTAATAGACCACTGTATGATCAATAACTTAGAAACTACAATTTTATCTCTAGATGCAGAGAAAGCCTTTGACCGTGTTAATTAAAAATTTCTTTTTATGGTGTTAAATAAGTTTGGTTTGGTTCATCTTTCATAAACTGGATTAAAACACTATATAGCTGTCCATCTGCATCTGTCTGAACAAATTATCAGACTTCCCAAAGCTTTAATCTCCAGAGAGGTACTAGGCAGAGTTTTCCACTCTCTCCCTATCACTGCATAATTAAAAGCACAAATGCAATCATTCAAATGTCTCATACAACTTTTAGTATTTAGAACCTTTCACATGACAAAGACTGTTTCTGTGAAAAATAACAGATTTAACCCTCCTAGCACAAATTGGTTGAAAAAAAACATTTAAAAGACAGCTTTGCCAACCGTCTATAAAAACGTACGGATTTGGTTGAAAAGTGAAAGATGAAAAGTTGTCTTTTTAAGGTCGTTGAAAAGGCATCTTCATATAGATGTTTTTGTATGGTCTACATTTGGTTGAAAAATGAAGATGAAAAGCTGCCTTTTTAAAAAAAACAAAGAGAACATAGTCACCAACATCCTGATCCTTTTTTGAGTTGTGTGTGGTAGGACACCCACACCAGCATCTCTGGGCAAGAAGCAGAGTAGATCACCAGTCCATTACAGCACCTGATATTCCCGAGTAGTCTCCCATCCAAGTACTAACCCAGGTAGAACCTGCTTAGCATTTAAGATCAGACAAGACCAGGGGTGTCTGGGGACAACCAGAGCCTGAGGTGTGAGCATCAATAAAAAAGGCACAACACAGAGAGAAATCTGTAGAATGTACCTGAATTCTAATAGTGCTTTTTAAGTGTACAGCACTAGCACTGGTGTCAGATTGTTCCAGATATTATCTAACAAGCATTTTGCCAAATGTTAAACTTAAAAAAAAGCTGTTAAAAATATCCATTTTTATAAAGCACTTTTAACAAAGAATCCCAGTGGTTGTAAAAGTATATTTAAGCAATATTATCCAAGAGTAAGGTCGGTATCATGAATATACTGTAGTTACTCCAAGTTGTGATGCGGATTGTGCCCTCTGCGTAGTATATTCATGTTACTTAACAAACTCAAGTGTAATATTGCTTTTATACAACAGTTCCGCAAGCACAGTTTATTAAATGACAACAATACTGGACAAAATATTATGTTTTGTTTATATAACCAGTTATTTTGAGCAGTTGAGAAAAATAGTCCCTTCTAAATGTAGCCAGTAACTGCTGCTAAACATCTCAATCAGCATGAAGACGTGTATTGTAATTTCACACACATGTAAACAAATTAAATATTGTCAAGTGCAAGAGCAATAAGTGTTTATAAAACATATACCTGTTGAGTCAGTACTGCAGAAGACCTCAGAGCCACGAAGGGGGTGCTTTCCGTGGCTGAGATGGTTTTCTCGGCATGATACCTGCCGCCAGAACACTGTAGCTAGCCGGTAGCTAGTAGTTAAGATAAGATAAGATAAGCCTTTATTAGTCCCACAATGGGGAAATTCCAGGATTACAACAGCACAGGGATAGCAACACTCAGAGCAACAATCAGAAGGCAAGAAAAAACAAGAGCAGCTAGTATACATATGTACATATTACTATAAATATATATATATATATATATATATATATATATATACATACATATATATATATATATATATATATATATATATATATATATATATATATATATATATATATATATATATATATATACAGTATATATATATATATATATATATATATATATAGAGAGAGAGAGAGAGAGAGAGAGAGAGAGAGAGAGAGAGAGAGAGAGAGACACACAGTGTGGAGCATTGTGGTTGGTGGACGTGCAGCAGAAAGTCTAAGCTCTCTGTCCGTGGATGCGGCGGGCCAGCTGGATGTCTTTGGGCATGATGGTGACCCTCTTGGCGCACAGGTTGGTGTCCTCGAAGAGACCCACCAGGTAGGCCTCGCTGGCCTCCTGCAGAGCCATGACGGCGGAGCTCTGGAAGCGCAGGTCGGTCTTGAAGTCCTGAGCGATCTCCCTCACCAGGCGCTGGAAGGGCAGCTTACGGATGAGCAGCTCCATGGATTTCTGGTAGCGACGGATCTCTCTCAGAGCCACGGTACCGGGCCTGTAACGGTGAGGCTTCTTCACTCCGCTGGTGGCCGGAGCACTTTTTTGAGCAGCCTTGGTGGCCAGCTGCTTCCTGGGGGCTTTTCCTCCAGTAGATTTACGGGCGGTCTGCTTGGTTCTTGCCATCGCTCTTTATTATTCTGTCTTATATTTCTTGCACGCCGCCTAAACTCCAGCCTGGCACCCGCGTCGTTTTCGCTTCAGTTCCCCGGTATGTCGAGTTTCTCCGTTAGCACCGGGTGGCGGTTGAGTGCTAGCTAGCTCTTCCCTGCTGTATCGTCTCCTGCTGTAAACAGTGGCTCCGTCCGCCGACTCGGGAGACCTTTGGGGCGATCTGTGTGTCCGTGATATATATAGAGTGAAAGGTGTGCCGGATCAGAAAGTTATCACCGGATCAGAAAGAAGAAGGAAGATAAAAAGACTCAGAATTGAGCCGCTGTTGCAAAAGGCAGCCAACTCGTGTGGCACCGGAAGTGTAGTGTTTGGACTTGGGGACTTGCCGTAGATGGTATGATGATGTGGGGGGAGCTCGCCATGGGGATATGACCCCAATATTCTGTATATAGGGAGTTGTGTATTGAATAAAGGAGAGTGCAGTTCATGCCCGCTGTCTGCGCCTATTTCTGAGACATAACAATGGCGATGAGGATAAACCTTGATAACACCACCATTAAAGCATGCGCAGATTCCTCGCAGCCGTTCGTTGCTGTACCAGGTGAGCCACTGATCCCTTGGCCCCGCTGCATAAGATGTGTTAGAATTATATTGCCGCAACTGACTTGAATGATGCTAATGACGAGAAGCTAATGGGGATGTTAGCCTGCTATCTTGGTGCCAAAGGACAGTGGATGCTTTACTCTCTGGGCCCTTAAGACACGTATGAAGACTTTGTGGCCTCAATGAACACGCTTTACGCTGACAAGAGAAATGTGACGGCACTGAGCTGGATGTTCTTCTTACGCCACCAGCAGGAGGGTGAGTCACTCCGGCATTATATAACAGACCTCCGGGAGCTAGTGAACGCCTGTGATTTCAGAGAGATAAAAGAAGACTTGGTACGCAATTGGCTAGCGGTGGGTACTAACAACAGAAGACTGCGGAGTAGACTGTTTTCAACAGCAGATAAGCTAGCAATGGACGAGATTGTGAAATGGGAGGCCCAGATAAAAGCAGAGGATGAGCTATTATCACGGCTAACACTGCCTGGCCAGTAAGCGCCTCACCCTACCTGCAAACACAGGTCACCACCTTCACTGCCCAACACTCCACCCCCCGCTACAATCAAAAGAAGAAGGGCAGGAAATGGGACAACGCAGGTGAGCACCCACACTGCAGTGGCTGTGGTTCATCTAAACATCAGACTGGATCGCCTGCCTGCCAAGCCAGAGGGGTGAAATGCTACCCCTGCAGGAAGCTAAACCATTTTGCCAGGGTCTGTTTCTTAACCTGCATGGACTCAATGACCCGCTCACCGGGCTCAGCCACCACCCACTCAATTGGCGCCAAATACTTGCCGCTTAGGTGGTACATGGTGGAACTGGACAGCATTGACATGCCACTGATGCTGGACACGGGGGCCTCGAGGTCCCTTCTGAGTGTGTCCACAGTCAGGAAGCTGTTTCCTCAGAAAACCGCAGCTTAGGCGGAGGACTTATTTGGTTATGGCCACATCAGAATCGGTATAGGTTCAGGTTCAGGTTACTTGTACCCGTAGGTAGATTTGTTTTGCAGTCAGGTGACATCCATATTTACAAACCACAATTACATTCAACATGAACACAAACACAGGCACACATGAAGCTGACTATAAACATGATAAAAGTACTCAAGGCTCCACCAATCAGGACATAGGACAAAGAGAAAAAGAAAAGAGAGAAGAGAGAAGAGTCATATTAAAAAGTTAAAGACTAGTCAAAGAGGTTAAAAACTCAAAAGTCTAAAACCCAATAAAAGATTTAGAACCCAAATAAAAAAACCCTACAAAAATAAGTAAATATAAAATCAAATTAATAAATGGGTAACTAAATTATGTGCAATATATTGTTACATCTTGTTCAACTCTTTAATAGCAGCAGGAACAAAGCTGTTTTTGTAGCACTGGGTTTTACTTTTTGGGACAGCAAACCTTGGTCTGGAGGGAAGAAGCTGAAAGTGGAAGTACAAAGGGTGGGAGTCATCATTTAAAATGGAGGTAGCAATCCTCTGTACTTGTCTGGTGTACAGGGATGTCAGGCTCAGCTGTGACTCACCAAGCAAACGACTGGACCATCTAACTACCTGATCCAAGGATTTCCTCTGTTTCAGTTTTATCTGACCAAACCATGACACTAAAGAAAAGGATAAAACAGATTCAATAAAAGCCCGATAAAACATTGTCATTATGGTTCGGTCAATTTGGAAGCGTGCAAGTTTCCTTAAACAATGCAAATGTTGCTGACCCTTTTTGCACATCCTTTCACAGTTCTCTTCAAAGTTTAAATTACTATCAATAATCGTCCCAAGATGCAGTGGGGCAAAAAAGTATTTAGTCAGCCACCAATTGTGCAAGTTCTCCCACTTAAAAGATGAGAGAGGTCTCCAATTTTCATCATAGGTATACCTCAACTATGAGAGACAAAATGAGAAAAAAAAAAATCCAGAAAATCACATTGAAGGATTTTTAATGAATTAATTGGTAAATTCCTCAGTAAAATAAGTATTTGGTCACCTACAAACAAGCAAGATTTCTGGCTCTCACAGACCTTCTCACAGAACTTCTTCTTTAAGAGGCTCCTCTGTCCTCCATTCGTTACCTGTATTAATGGCACCTGTTTGAACTCGTTATCAGTATAAAAGACACCTGTCCACAACCTTAAACAGTCAGACTCCAAACTCCACTATGGCCAAGACCAAAGAGCTGTCAAAGGACACCAGAAACAAAATTGTAGACCTGCACCAGGCTGGAAAGACTGAATCTGCAATAGGTAAGCAGCTTGGTGTGAAGAAATCAACTGTGGGAGCAGTTATTAGAAAATGGAAGACATACAAGACCACTGATAATCTCCCTCGATCTGGGGCTCCACGCAAGATCTCACCCCGTGGGGTCAAAATTATCACGAGAACGGTGAGCAAAAATCCCAGAACCACATGGGGGGACCTAGTGAATGACCTGCAGAGAGCTGGGACCAAAGTAACAAAGGCTACATCAGAAACACACTACGCCGCCAGGGACTCAAATCCTGCAGTGCCAGACGTGTCCCCCTGCTTAAGCCAGTACATGTCCAGGCCCGTCTGAAGTTTGCTAGAGAGCATTTGGATGATCCAGAAGAGGATTGGGAGAATGTCATATGGTCTGATGAAACCAAAATAGAACTTTATTGTAAAAACTCAACTTGTCGTGTTTGGAGGAGAAAGAACACCATACCTACTGTGAAGCATGGGGGTGGAAACATCATACTTTGGGGCTATTTTTCTACAAAGGGACCAGGACGACTGATCCGTGTAAAAGAAAGAATGAATGGGGCCATGTATCGTGAGATTTTGAGTGAAAACCTCCTTCCACCAGCAAGGGCATTGAAGATAAAATGTGGCTGGGTCTTTCAGCATGACAATGATCCCAAACACACCGCCCGGGCAACGAAGGAGTGGCTTCGTAAGAAGCATTTCAAGGTCCTGGAGTGGCCTAGCTAGTCTCCAGATCTCAACCCCATAGAAAATCTTTGGAGGGAGTTGAAAGTCCGTGTTGCCCAGTGACAGCCCCAAAACATCACTGCTCTAGAGGAGATCTGCATGGAGGAATGGGCCAAAATACCAGCAACAGTGTGTGAAAACCTTGTGAAAACTTACAGAAAAAGTTTGACCTCTGTCATTGCCAACAGAGGGTATATAACAAAGTATTGAGATGAACTTTTGTTATTGACCAAATACTTATTTTACCACAGAATTTACCAATTAATTCATTAAAAATCCTTCAATGTGATTTTCTGGATTTTTTTTTTCTTATTTTGTCTCTCATAGTTGAGGTATACCTATGATGAAAATTGGAGACCTCTCTCATCTTTTAAGTGGGAGAACTTGCACAATTGGTGGCTGGACGACACCACCCTCATCGGGCTCATCTCCAACGGCGACGAGTCCGCCTACAGGAGAGAGGTGGCCCAGCTGGCGTCCTGGTGCAGCAATAACAACCTGCAGCTGAACGCTCTGAAGACAGTGGAGATGATTGTAGACTTCAGGAAAGTCACTACTCCTCTGCCCCCCCTCACCCTCTCAGGCTCTCCCATCACCACTGCTGATTCCTTCCGCTTCCTAGGCACTACCATCACCAGGGACCTCAAATGGGAGCTGACCATCAGCTCACTCATCAAAAAAGCCCAGCAGAGGATGTTCTTCCTGCGGCAGCTGAGGAAGCTCAAGCTACCCACCAAGATGTTAGTGCAGTTCTACACAGCCATCATCGAGTCCATCCTCACCACCTCCATAACCGTGTGGTACGCAGGAGCCACTGCCAGGGACAGACTAAGGCTGCAGCGCGTCGTGCGCACTGCTGAGAAGGTGATCGGCTGCAAGCTCCCATCTCTCCAGGATCTGTACATCTCCAGGACCCGGAGGCGTGCTGGCCGGATCATAGCCGATCCCTCACACCCTGGTCACGTACTGTTTGCCCCCCTCCCCTCTGGTAGAAGACTTCGGTCCATCCAGACTAAAACCTCCCGTCACATGAACAGCTTCTTCCCCTCTGCCATTAGACTGCTGAACACTAAGTGACTCTCGTGCACCATGTACAGCAGCTCAACCAGACTCATGTCAATCATCACTGTTTTCTTCCTGCATTACCGACTGCACTATATAGTTCTCCACAGTATCTGCTGCTGGCTAATATATATTTTAACTGTTGACCAGTATCACTTAATCTTATCCTACACTTTATTACATGTATAGTTTATTTCTCTTATCTTATCATGTTTAATGTTGCAGCATTGTACCGAGACAAATTCCTAGTTTGTGTACTACATGAACAATGGCAATAAACCTGATTCTGATTCTGATTCTGATTCTGACTAAATACTTGTTTACCCCACAGTATTTGTAGTATTGTACACATTCAGTGGTCTGGCCTTTTAGTACAGTGACTTCGTGCTTGGGAGTTTTCCTCCTAAAGTCAATAATCATATCTTTAGTTTTTGTCGTATTCAGCTGCAGGTAGGAATCCTCACACCAGTGAACAAAATCATCAACTACTGGGCCGTGGCCACTCTCACCATCCTGGAGGAGACTGACAACAACTGAATCATCAGCATACTTTATAATGTGTCTGCTGTCATGTCTGCTCTGACACATGTTTGTGTACAGGATGAAGAGTAGTGTTGACAACACACACCCCTGCGGAGAGCCAGTAGAAGAACACTTTTGGTCAGACAATGTACCATTGACCCTTACTCTCTGTGTCCTGTTGGTTAAAAAATCCAGAATCCAACCCACCAGATTATTACTCAAATCAAATTGTTGCAGGAGCCTTTCAACTAAAATATGAGGTTGGATTGTATTAAAGGCGGAAGAAAAGTCCACAAATAAAAGCCTAGCGTGTGTCCCATTAAAATCCAGATGTTCAAAAAGCATATTAAACAGAGTGACAGTGGCATCCTCCACTCCTCTGTGAGGCCTATAGGCAAACTGCAAAGGATCCAGTGCATGCTCATTCTGCTTTAGGACCTCAAATCTGACCAGTTTTTCAAAAATTTTCATTAAAATTGAAGTCAAAACAACTGGTCTAAAATCATTTACCGTTTTAGGACAGCTGGATTTTGGAACGGGGACAACCACAGCATCTTTCCAGATCTTAGGCACATGTTGTGTATAGTCAGGACAGTCAGTTTTTCTCTGTGGTACGGCCCCAAGGCAGTTCCATTTTTCACCTTCCAGGTGACGTGTCAGGAAGCTGACCTGATGGGCATCGCCTGATCAGCAAGCTGGGTTTCTCCATCACTGACCCAAAGGAAGACACCATTCCGGCAGTCACCTCATCTTGGCAGCACTGCTGGCCAGCACTTTTCACGGAGCTGGGCTTCCTCACCTCTTTCAACCGCCGACCACTCAATGACATGATGGTACCTCTGAAAGTTCTGCCTCTGCGCCAGCTACCCCTTGCACTACGGGACGACGCCATTACAGCGTTGCAGAAGCTGTTGGACGCTGGCATCATCGAGCAGATCAACGCATCCCCCTGGATCTCAAACCTGGTGGTAGCAAAGAAGAAGACGGGTGGCCTACGACCATGTATCGACCTCAGAATGGTAAACAAAGCAGTGATCTCGGACAAGTACCCCCTGCCCACGACAGAGGAGCTGACGGCAGCGTTCCATGGCTTGAAGGTTTTTTCCAAACTAGACCTCCGCCAAGGCTACCTACAGGTTCCCCTCCACCCGGACAGCCACAACCTGACAGCCTTCATCACCCACACGGGAATATTCAGGTACACCCGCATTCCCTTCAGCCTTAGCTCCATCCAAATTGTTTTCAAAAGATCATGGCCACCATCTTTGGCAGTCTCCTAGGGGTGGTTGTGTACTTGGATGACATCGTGGTGCACAGTGCAACAACGGCCTCCCATGACGCCCGTCTTGATAGAGTCATGGAGGTACTGACAAAACATGGCCTCACACTCAGTGGGGAGAAGTGCATCTTTGGAGCAATGACCGTCGAGTTCATGGGGTTCCGCCTGTCTGCCAAGGATCTGAATCCCCTGCACTCAAACATCGACGCGATACTGCAGCGGCCTGAACCATCATTCCCCATGCAGCTCTCATCCTTCTGAGGTTTGGTGAATTTTTATGGGCGTTTTATCCCTCGGTACTCAGAGACGATAGACCCGCTATGCACCCTCCTTAAGCAGGATGCAACCTGGGTATGGACCCAGCGTGCTCTGCCACCGCCAGTGAATTAATGATGCACCTCACCTCCCCACCAGCGCGTTCCCACTTCGACCTACTAAACCCCACATTCGTGACGTGGACCGCTTCCAACACAGCAATAGGAGCCTTTTTATCTCAACTGCAAGAAGGAACCGAGCACCCAGTGGCGTTTGCCTCAAGGTCACTCACCTCGGCGAGCAGAAGTACTCAGTTTAAGAAAGGGAGTGCTGGCGTGCATTTGGGCATGCGAACGCTGGCACATGTACGTCCTCTATGAATGATGCTTCATGCTGTGAACACAGAGCCTTCACGGCACTGCTAGAAACATCGAGGTAGGGACACAGACCCCTGCGCATTTACAGGTGACAGAAACTACTACAGGCGTACAACTTTGACACTCAGTTCACACTGGGCAGAGGAAATGTGATGGGTGCCCTCCTGTCCCGGGCCACACCTAACCCCTCTCCGAATGACGACAGAGATCCCCTGGAGCCAGAACTGATTCACACGCTACATGGGCCACTCCAAATGCTGTCTCCCTACAAGAGCTCTAGGAAGCGTCTGAACAGGACCCAACACTGACCCAGTTACGCGTATTCATTCGTGAGGGGCTGGCCGGCCAAGGTGCTAGAGATACTGGCACCCTTCCACAGAGTCAGAGACGATTTATCATGCTGGAACGACATCTGCGTGGCAAGGGGGCACTTGCATTGTGATTCCGGAGGCACTCAAATGCCGCATCCTGACCATGCTACACGAGGATCACCTGGGCATCGTCAGGATTAAACAATGGTGTAGAGGCTCAGTATGGTTGGCAGGGATTAACAAGGATGTGGAGGTCATAGTGAAAGACTTGTGCGCCCCTACCTGGCCAGCAGGAAAACTGGCATGACACCACCTCTACCCCTGCAACGGCCATAAGCCCCGTGGAAACACGTCCAATTGGACATATGCAGCAAACTACATAGCGCCCCCTAGCACCAGCGCTTTCTATTGGTGGCCTACAACCTCCACTTGAAATGGCCCGAGGTGTGGCCCTCCGGCTCAGTCACCACAACGTAGTCACCTACTTCCTCACCTTCCTTTTCGCCCACTGGGGCATGCCAGATGCAGTCACAATGGACCAACAGACTGCAGTTCACCTCGGCGGATTTCAAGGCCTTCATGAAAGAAAGGGGCATCAAACATATAAAAACCGCCTTCTACCCACCCTCAGGTGAATTTGGGGTGGGGGGTGGAAGATTCAACCAGACCCTCAAGAATGGTCTCAGATCACACTTGGTGGATGGGTTCCCATTCTCAACTGCATTACAGAGCACCCTTGCTACATTACAGAGCAACGCTCATGCCATGATGGGATGCTCCCCAGCCCTACTAATGCTTGGACTTGAATGTGCCTTCCCCTGGACTTATTACGTCCTCCATCGGAGGCTATCCTGACAGAGAGACCATTACCTAGAGGGACGGGTGGTTGAACAGCAATGGCGAATGAAACAGAGGTTTGACAGGAAATGCGGGCCAAGTGACTGGGACTCGCAGTGCTGGATTGGGTTTGGATCCGGCGCTCCAACCAAGCCATAAGGTCCAATCATTTTAGACAACGCAGATGCAGATCACAACGCACCTGGGCCCAGACGCTTTTTGTCTGTTGACAGATCCCGGTGGTACGCCAACTGCCTCAGGAGGTGGCGCCAACAGTAGCCCTGGATCAGGAGACAGCTGCAGACACGATGAGTCAAGATGGGACATCCAGCTACACAGGACCCCACAACTCATGAAGAGCAACCACCAGGGCCGGTGGCAGGAACACAGCCCGAGAGCTGTTCAGCACGGATTCATCAGAGACCTCACCACCTGAAGGACTTTCTGACAGACTTTTGAGTGTGGCCAGAACGTGACTGACAACAGAGGCAGAATAACCCACTTGGTCACGTGGGCATTACGTAGTCTAACCGGGCTGCCCAGGTAGCTGTACAAAAGTCTTTGGGGTTTTCAAGGGAGGGTAAATGTGGTGTTTGGACTTGGGGACTTGCCGTAGATGGCGTGATGACGTGGGGGGAGCTCGCCGTGGGATACGGCGCCAATATTCTGTATATAGGGACTTGGGTATTGAATAAAGGAAAGTGCAGTTCATGCCCGCTGTCCGTGCTTATTTCCTTAGACATACCAGTTGGCATGCTAATGTTTAGCACACTTTGCTCGCTTTTCTTTGCATTCTCAGATGAAACAAAGAGTCCATCACCACAAAGTATTGTGGTTTGTTAATTGAGGACAATAAATCAAACTCCTCGCACCTGCCTATTTTTTTTAAACAAGACGTGAAATGGCTTAATGACGGGCATAAGGAAATGGTTGTTTTCAAAAGGGTGGGACTTCCAGGTCATGGATGTGTAATTTCTTGTCAAACAGCACCTCACTGTGGAAATTCAGGTATCCCAAAACAGTACTGCAATTGTCAGAGAGTTGATAGTAAATAACTGTTAGTAATTAACGGTTACTACAACACCTTTGAGCAGAGAGTGATATCCTGTGAAATTGGAGTGCAGTTATCATGGAATCCCTATTGTCCAATCAAATTGCTCAGTTGGAACTAACTGTTGTATAATTGACTTTTGAGAGACAGACCCCACCACCGTCACCCACAATGCCAAAAGCTATCTTGAGGATAAATTTGGGCCCAAGCTCAATCATTGGACTATTTTTTGCCAATTTTCAACCAACTTTTTTTCTGATTAAATATGGTCTGTGGTAGACGGACTTAATCACAGCCCAGTTTTCAACATCTGTTTTTGGGTTAAATAGGTCCATATTAGATGGACTAACACAGACCAATTTTCAGTGTCTATTTGTGGGCTAAATTAAGACTTTGACCGACGGACCTGATTTAACTCAAAATACAATGTCTAAATTATAGCTTGTGTTGGAAGGGGGGAGGGAGCCTTTGTAACCTAACAAAGTAAAAACTAATCAAAATATGCTGTTGACTGCTTTTTTCTTTTAAAGTTAAGGTGAACCACAGCACACAAACACTACGTAGTAAAACGACCTCACTCAAACAAATCAGTTGAAAGCTGGTGAAGGAAAATGATAAGAAAAGGTGTTAGATTTATTGTGATTCTTACTGACATTTGCTGCTCCTTCCCTCCTCCTCAGCCCCAACATCCACGTGGAATTAGTAGCAAGTAGCAGCAATCATGTGAAGAAAAGTTCAATAAAAGTGCCTGACTGACTGACACTCAGCCATGTGTCAGTCACACAGAGAAAATCAATTTCTAGAAATCCTTTGAGATAAGTCTTGTTCGCTAGCAGTCTAGCATTTTCTAAGCCAATCCTGGACAGGAACAGGAGGGCCAGCAGCGTTAGCTCTCCGGGCAGCCCCGACACAGGGGTCGCAGAATATGGTGCTTCACATTTTGCTTTCATTTTTGCACTCTTCCCAGAGGCATTTTGCCTGGGACTAGGTTACCACCTATTGCATATTTTTCGAACTTGCAGCTCGTACGCTTTAGGGCAAAAAAAAAAAATCAATATGCACAGCTGTGAAACCAAACCATTGGCTACTGCCATCCATAAATATTAATCTTTTGCTGATAGGCAATGGCAGTGAACCATATGACTATAGCGAGCCAGTCACTGCATCCCTAATTTATACATGGTTTCTTTTTTGTTGTTGTTTTGCAAATTACTGGGCTTGTTTTTAACCAGATGTTAGCTCTAAGGGTTGAGTGACTCTTTGAGTGAAATTACTTTGAAGGGCTCATTGACTGCACTTGTTCCTATTTTTAATAGCTCACTCATGTTAATGAAAATTTGTGACATATTTTGTTCACATTTTCTTTAATTTAATAATTATTGAAGCAAATTTGTTTTTTAATTTTTCCTGGCTTTCTTGAAATGCTCTCATTTAAAGCCTGTCACTTTAAGAAACGTCCTTCAGCGTTCAACTCCGCCCTCACTCTTATGTCAGTTAGCCATTAGCTGACTAGCTTCTAGCCTCCTTCTAGCGTGATGAGCAGTGCTGGTTCACTGATCCACAGTCGGTTGTCTATCTGACGTCATCCTGGCCCATCTCCCAACAACCTCGCTGAGATGCCACAACAAATCGCCCACGACCCATCGTGCTGGCCGAGCCGAGCTGCCGAGCCACGGAGATCTCAAGTGCAGTGTCTCGCTCTGCGGGACCCCACTCCTTTCCCGTGGCCAGCTGGGGGATGCGCCATCACAAAGCGGCTCCCCTACGTTGCCTGCGGGGATGGAGCGGAGTCGCGTGGAGCCCTGGAGGATGGTGGGGGAGCTTGGGAGAGCAGCCTCGGGTCGCGACATAGATGGGTGCCGGTTGCGGAATCATAGTGAATCCACTAGGAGATAGGCTGGAGTGACGTGGGGTATATTGTGGACTGTGGACTGCTGAACAGGTGTGGTAACAGTGTTGGTCTAATAGGGTGACTAAGGGTGCATTCAGACTGCCCACTGTTTGGTCGGCCCAAACAAACTCTGTCTACTTCCGTGGATAGTTTGGTTTATTTGGTGCCATCTGAACATGCATGCGAACTCTGGTCCGCCTGACAACGGGGGTCTTGGTTCACTTGCACGTGAACCCTTGGTGTGCCTTTACTTGCAGTGTGAATGCAAACGGACTATCAGTGGATCAAATGGCAGGAGTGCCCTCAGCGTTAGTGTAACCATAGCAACGTGTAGTTTGAGAAGAGAAGTGCGTTTACCATAGTGCCTTTTGGGTAGAAATAACAAAGACAACCGCGCAAATCCAAGAACTCCTTTTATCGGAGAAAGTCAAGGAGAAAAGTTAAATGTCTCATTTGTGGTGGACAAACAACCAGGCTGAAGCTGAAGGTTTTGGTCTGCTGAATAAAGTGCAGTGTGAATGTGAACCAAACCAAACAAAGGTGCGTAAATTCTTAGCATTCCCCACCCAATCGAACCGAGACCCCCGTACTATCCTTGTGTGAATGCAGCCTAAGATCTGAAGAAAATAACAATATAAGCCGCGCTTGGTTCGAGCTTCCTGGTACCAGTGTAGCTTGAGGCTAATAGGCTACTTTTAGCACCCCTTCCAGCTAACTAACTAGCTAACTAACCTGCACTTATATAGCGCTTTTCTAGTCACAAAGACCACTCAAAGCGCTTTCATTAATACTAACCCTCTATTCTAAGGGCCTATAGGAAAAGATATCTAGGGACAATTTAGAACAGCCAATTAACCTAACATGCATGTTTTTGGCAGTGTGGGAGGAAACCGGAGAAATCCCGGAGTAAACCCACGCAACACGGGGAGAACATGCAAACTCCACACAGATCACTGTTGGTCAGGGGCTGGGATCGAACCCACGATCCCACGATCCCCACAATCCCCCGGCCAAGGGTAAACTGTGCTGCCGCAGTGCTAACCACTGCGCCACCGTGCAGCCCCATTACAGACAGCTAGGCGAGCCAATAATAGAGCAGTGGGTGGGTCTCAAGGACTGCGGTGGGTTGGCTTTTTCTAATCGTGATATTAATGATTTAGACAGAAGATTCAAAAACGTTTCTGGCGTTTCTGGAAGAGAAAAACAAGATAAAGGCTGTGTGTGTGTTTAAGAGAATTGACTGTTTTGATTTTTTTTTTGATAATTAGGTGACCAGTAGACTCATTTCAGACAGTTAAAACGTACAAACCCACCATTTTTCAGTCAATGACCCCTTTAAAGAGGACAACAGTCATGCTGCATAATGTCTTTCATTGTATGGGGTGTATTTTTACCAGCATGCATACAGTAATTGTCTAAGGGATTGTGTTTCATCACATACAGGTCCTACATGGCTCTAGTTCTGCTCCTATGAATAATTCTGACCTTGTTTCTCTTGTCAGGCTAATACACTCATTACAGCCGGGGATATTTACTGCATGTAGAAACTATGATGATGGGGACAAGGTGAGAGAACTCAACATATTAAACATCATTGACCTGGGCTATTCAGGTGGTATTCATGCAATGAAAGCCTAATGAAACCACTAAGGGAGGAGCCCAGCAGTGCACATTATTGTCAAACCGTGCTGCGCTGAGAGCATTGTATGGCTTAACTTAATGGGAAAACCATTTGCTCCATCCAGCATTTGTGGAATTACCCAGTGGTAGCTCAGTGCCGGGGCACTATAATTATTGTGTCAGAGTATTTTATCAAAGTCCTTTCAGGTCATTTTCTATTTTAAATAATGAGGTATTATATTGATGACTGCAGAACATAATACAATGCATTAGCTGGCAGTCTCGCAAACCACATGAGAGTTAACAACTTCCAGCAGTCCTAAAAGTTCAATAGTCTTTATTTTACCAATATGCAGCATATGCTACAATCGGTTCTTTCTTTCTGTTCGAGAGCAGCTCAGATAACATTAACACCATGCTAGAATATGTCTTAAATATGAATATGTGCAAGCAGATATATTTCAACAGGGAACATTTGCCTCTGAGCGTATAAAAGCCTCTGTGACGAATGCGTAATTTAAGTGCTTTAGCGAGAGCGTTATCTGATTTTCTAAAGCTAAAAGAGCACCTCATCTTCTTCCATAAGAGCACTTTACATTTAGCAAAGCTGACCCCTGCCTCTGTGCTTGGGAGACCCCAGCCCCCCCCCCCCCCCGTCGATTGATTAACACGCCTTGAAAACCACTGCTTTAGAGGGAAGCCAATTACATAGTTGGCGAGGAGTAGCCATCTCCAGGGCTTAGCCTTAATTGGCAGTCATGCTAGATGGCGGAGCGCAGTCGTCCTCACACTAATCTACCGACTGCTTGCCGTGTTAATTAGCAGATATTGATACTGCTCGACTGTATCAATATCATATTAATCCACACTGTTCCAGTCGAGTCATGTGTGTTTCTCGTCTTGATGAGATCTTCTACCTCTGCTGCCATCTTCCTCTCCTGCTCACTTTGTCTTCCTTCCTCACTGTTTTGTCTTCATCTTCGTCCCTGCATTTGGGACATATTGAGCAGCCAGTTGGCCGTGTTTTACCAGTTGCAGGGCAGTAGAATTGATTGTGTTTGTCAGCCATTGTCCATGGTGAGATGTGGTGACTTACTCTTAACTGATCTGAGGAAGTAGACAGTGTTTCAGGAATGTTTGTTCATTCTCTTTGAAGGAGCACTTTTTTTGCATGGTTTGCATAGTTACATATTAAAGCAAGAGCATTCCTGATACTGTAGCATCAGTTGCTCATGGACTTATACTCTGCATTCACTGTCTGGAACTCTGCTGAAAAATGGGGAGGGGGGGTAATGTTATTCACAGTGGTGGAGAGGCTGTATCCAAAACTCTTATTCAAAACTTCACCAAGCTTGAAACCCACCGGGACTTTCTTTCTCTTTGTCTAAATGAAAGGTCAGCATTGCATAGTGTAATTATATTGTTGGCTTTCTGTCCATTTGTTTCCCTTGTTTTGTTATGTATCCAAAATTATTAATTCCAGTCTAAACCTTTTATACTTTCCTTATTTTACACAAGTAAGGAAATACTTCTTTGAGTTGTATGAGAAATCTCACTGCTTTCATTTATGCACATTTTTGAGGGGTATGCATGCAGCTTTGATCTGTCATGATTGCTTTCATCATTTAAAATTAGTTAACATCTCTAACCTTATCAGTCTATTGATGGCATGACATTCAATAATGAAGGTTGCTGTATATAGAGCTTAATTGTTTAGGTTACCTTGCAAAGACAAAGCATTGTGATCTCGCTGTTTTGGAGAATGCTATTGTGTCTTTTCATTGAGTTGCCAAAGAAACTTAAAATGGCATCTTAGGAAATCAATCAATTAGGCTTTATTTATGTAGGGGAAATTGGTTCATAAGGTACAAAGATTATTTAATTTATACCTAAAGGTGTGTGTGGAAACAAAGGTTTAGTTCGGGTCCACGCACACACAACAAAACTCGTTTTTTGGGGCACCAGTCCAAAACCTGGACAATTTATTAATAACTAGTCTTTACACCTTCAATCAATCAGTCTCAAATATTCGTGAATTCTCCTGGGTGACTTCAGAAACAGACGCAGGAAAAAGAAATCAACAGAAACTTCCATATACCATTTACAGTTTTAATGATCAGACTCAGATTAAATGACATTACATTCAGTGACTTGTTGGTAAGGTGAAATGATCAAGTATCAAGGGATCACATTCAACTTGTAAACTGATTATTGAGCAAAAAGAGTGTATCACATTTGTGAACCAAGAAAACCTTAGTGTGAATTTGTAACTGTGATGAAAAAGGAGACTGAAATAACTGTAACCACAATATGAAGAAAATTGGATCAAATTTTATGAAGAAAAAGATAAAAGCTGATTATATGGAAGAAAGAAATTCTGAGTTACTCTAAAAAATAAAAACGGAATTTAATGAAAAAAGGGATACTATTTCTAACCTAATTCTATAGCTCTGATCAGAGTTATGAACTAGTTTTAAACCTGAGACAAATTATGACATACTTTAAGGTGATGAATATTGCATTAACTCAGCAGATGAAACAAAGGGATCTGGATCACGTGACCTTGCGTTGGGGTTTTCTTCAGCTGGATCCAGGAGATGAGATTTTCTTTGATGATACTGAAAAATATCTGCCAGTTGATATTCTTGCTGAGGCTCAGGAGCTGAGATCCAGCGACAATGTTGATAAGCTGCTGGCTGCTGAAGCACTATGTCATGCAGACAACACGAGAGGGTTTTTTCAGCGGCTCTCCCAGCCATCCATCCATCCATCCATCCATCCATCTTCTACCGCTTTTCCGGAGGTCCGGTCACGGAGGCAGCAGTTTCAAGCAGAGAAGCCCAGACTTCCTTCTCCCCAGCCACCTGCTCCAGCTCTTCAGAGGGGATACCAAGACGTTCCAGACCAGCTGGGAGGACATAGTCTCTCCACCGAGTCCTGGGTCTGCCCCGGGGTCTCCTCCCAGTGGGACGTACCTGAAACACCTCAAGTGGGAGGCATCCAGGAGGCATTCTAATCAGATGCCCATACCACCTCAACTGATCCATTCAATGTGGAGGAGCAGCGGTTCTACTCTGAGCCTCTCCGGATGACTGAGCTCTTCACCCTATCTCTGAGGGTGAGTCCAGCAATCCTACGGAGAAGAAGCTCATTTCAGCCGCTTGTATCCGCGATCTCGTTCTTTCGGTCATTACCCAAAGCTCGTGACCATAGGTGAGAGTAGGAAAATCAAAGAATTGATGAGATAGTTCAAAGTCTGATCAAAGTCACAGAATCGAAGAGACAATAAAAAAAAAAATATTCAAGCCACGAAATCCAAGTTCTTCAGATGTCGTGGGGATTGACGAAAGCAGCTTCCAGAGTGAGAGAAAAAAAAAACAAAAAAACGATCAGTCCACTTTAAAACACGGTGCGTTAAGAAAAATCAATAGAAAAAGTTTAACAGAATAAAATAGGAAAAAAACGTCTGAGAACACGGAGTTTCACTCCATATAAAAGAGAAGGTTGAGCTCAAACAGAAGAAAAAGTATTTTTCCCAGACGTTTAAAGGAAAGACAGAATTCAAGGCAGGAGCATAACTGAACAGGACACAAAGACAACTTTTACAAACTTAGACAAACTTACAGAAAGAACTGATGAACTAGGGTGTTTCTTCCTTAAACTGATCACTTTCAAAGGAAAATCCTTGACTGACATTCAATTCAATTCAATTCAGCTTTATTTATATAGCGCCATTTCACAACAACAGTCATCTCATAGCACTATCAAGTGTAGGGGGGAACCCCCACAGTTGCAGAAAGACCCCAGCAATCAGGCGATCCCCTGTGAGCAAGCACTTGGCGACCGGTGGAGAGGAAAAACCTCCCTTTTAACAGGAAGAAACCTCCAGCAGAACAGGCTCAGGGAGGGGCAGTCATCTGCTGCGACTGGCTGGGGGGTGAGGGGATAGAGAAGAAGAAAGAACAGACATGTAGAGAGCAACAGGCACGATGGGGACTCAATCTATGGGGAGAGAACAAACAAATGTTAATGACCAGCAAAAAAAAATATTTCATAGAGAGTGAGGAAAGGAGTGAGGCCAGTGCATTACTGGAGTCCCCCGGCTGACTAAACCTATTAGCAGCATAACTAAGGGAGGGTTCAGAAACACATGATCCCTCCTAATTGTAGGCTATATCAAAAAGGTAGGTTTTTAGCCCTATCTAAAACAGAGATCGAGTCTGACTCCCGAATCCAGATTGGCAGCTGATTCCACAGGAGAGGAGCTGATAAATGAAATGCTCGGCCTCCCATTTTACTTTTGGAGATTCTAGGTATTACAAGTAATCCTGCATTTTGGGAGCGTAGTGCTCTGTTAGGATAATACGGTAGTATCAGATCTTTTAAATAAAAAGGAGCCTGATTGTTTAGAGCTTTGTAAGTAAGAAGAAGGATTTTAAACTTAATTCTAAACTCTATGGGAAGCTAATGAAGGGAGGCCAGAACCGGAGAGATATGATCTCTCTTTCTAGTACCTGTTAAAACTCTTGCTGCAGCATTTTGGATCAGCTGAAGACATGAAAGGGAACCAATTGTCTCCCATCGCGGGAGATTTGAATGAACTCTGGTCCACTAAGAAAGCAGTCCTTTGTCTGTAACTAACCAATAGAATGAAAGGGGGCGTTGTCCAACAGAGACTGGCTGGTAATTGGCTGAGCCAGTCAGATGACTTGAGTAAGCTTTTCAAATACGATGAAACACATATTGATTAAAATGAAAATTCATTTTATGTGTGTAAGCTAAACTAGCTTCTTTGATTCATCACTAATTTTCATTCTTGCTACATTAAACACACTTTCACAAACTTGTCCTTCTATAATTAACATGCATTAGAATAAGGTTTGTTTAAGCATTTTCAAACATGCAATACCTTTAAATCAATGATTAATGAAACATTTCAAACCAGAATGGTATGTCAGAGTCCCGCTTGATTTTCCAGGGTGTCCTGAAAAAGAAAATCTTTTGAAAATTGAGAGTTTTTGCTAAAAGGAAGTCTTTTCATTCAGTAACCACAGTTCAGCCTTGCAGAGGCAACAGCGAACATATTCCAAAGTTGTCCACAAGGGGGTGCTGTGGGACTTTGGATTTTAACTAGAAGCCTTCAGGAATTTTTTGTTGATAGGTCTGGAATGTTTCAAACCGTTCTTGAAGCATAAAACTGCCTGGTTTGGGAGGAAATTCTGGGATTTATGATTGCAGACTAATCCGTTCCTGGCACGAAATGGGATCCTAATCGTCCCTTTTACCATGGAATGTGTTTTCAAACTGTGGTGCTTAGGTAAAAAAAAAACAATTGTTGACCAGACTTTTGGGGTGAAACAATTTCTTTACAATTTCTATCTACATTTTATGTAGCATAGTGCTTCACAGATTGAAATAAAACACAATTTACCCCCCCCACCCCCCCCCACCACATGCACACACACCACACCCACACACACACACACAAACAAACAAACTTTCGTCTGTGTGAGACTTATGGCTGGGCACCGAGGATCCAGGTGTGGAAGCACCATCACTCGGGAGCTATCATCATCAGCAGGAAACTGCCAAGTCTCACAGCTACAGGACACCACCTCCTGAGACCGCCCAGGTCCAATCAGAGGGGTTGACCACTGCAGGTGTAGTGCCCACAGTGTACGATCCCCCCTCAGCGGGGTAGACCAGGGCAATCACAGACCAGCATCCTGCAGCCAGAAAACAGACACAATTCTCTGTGGGAGTGCCCCCCATGAGGAAACACTGGAGCTATGACAGAGTGATAGAAAATAAAACAATCCCTGGTAAAAAATAAAAAATATATATAATTTGTGGATAAAAAGACTAGAGAGGTAAGATGACTAAGAGGATGAAACAACACTTAAATACAATCAAACAGACAGAGATTCATCGTCGGCCTCCGTCGGTCTATGATGACCATGGAAGAGAATCTTAAATGTCTACTCTGCTGGAACAGCACCGCCTGTGGCTGAACAGGCCGATGCGCGAATGGCAGTCCCTGTCACACAGGTCGCACTTGTGGGTGGTCTCCGTGCTGCTGGGTCTGTGGCGGTTCTTCCTGCGGGTCCTTTTTTCATCTGCTGCAGCAGTCAGTCTCTCTTCACCCGCCTAGAGCTGTCTGGTCAGGGTGCCTCTCCATTTGGAGCGGTCCGTTGCAAGGTCCTCCCAGCGCTCTGTATTGATCTCCAGGGCCTTCATGTCTCTCTTGCAGACGTCTCTAAAGCACAACTGTGGGCGGCCAATGTCTCTCCTGCCAGTCGCCAGTTCTCCGTAGAGGACGTCTTTGGGGATTCTGCCATCCTCCATACGGTGAACGTGGCCTAGCCAGCGGAGCCTGCGCTGCCTGAGTAGAGTGAACATGGAGGGAAGGCCGGCGCGGGACAGAACTTCTGTGTTGAGCACTTTGTCCTGCCAGGATATGTCCAGGATGTGGCGAATACAGCGTAAGTGGAAGGAGTTCAGTCTCTTTTCCTGCCGGGCGTATGTTGTCCACGTCTCACTCCCATAGAGCAGTGTGCTGATGACGCAGGCGTTGTACACTGCCATCTTTGTCTTGACAGAGAGTTTGGGATTCTCCCACACTCGTGTGGTGAGGCGAGCGAGTGTGAAGGCTGATTTTCCAATCCTCTTGTCGATCTCTGTATCAAGGGAGAGGTTGTTGCTGATCGTGGACCCCAGGTACGTGAACTGATTCATGACCTCCAGCTCATAGTCGTTGATGGTGATGGTTGGTGGTGCTTCCATGCCTTGCGCCAAGACTTTAGTCTTCTTCAGGCTGATAGTAAGCCCGAAGTCCTTGCATGCCTGGGAGAAGCGGTCCATCAGGGTCTGAAGCTCCTGCTGTGTGTGGGTTGCGACTGCAGCGTCGTCTGCGAACAGCATGTCTCTGATTAGAGCCTCGCGTACTTTGGTTCTGGCTTTCAGGCGGGCAAGGTTGAAAAGCCTGCCGTCAGATCTTGTGTGCAGGTAGATTCCCTCTGTTGCTGTGCTCAAGGCATGCCTCAGGAGCATAGCAAAGACAATCCCAAAGAGGGTTGGCGCAAGTACACAGCCCTGTTTCACTCTGCTGCATATGTTGAATGGCTCTGAGACGTTGCCATCGTGCTGCACTATCCCCTGCATGTTGGTGTGAAACGATTCAATGAGGCTTTGCAACTTTGGTGGGCATCCTATCTTTGGCAGGATCTTGAAAAGGCCCTCTCTGCTGACAGATCGAACGCTTTGGTGAGGTCGATGAAGGCGACGTACAGGGGCATGTTCTGTTCTCTGCATTTCTCCTGGAGTTGGCAGATGGAGAATACCATGTCTACCGTCGATCGCTCAGCGCGGAAGCCACACTGAGACTCGGGGTAGACACATTCGGCAAGCTTCTGTAGACGAACGAGAACAACTCGTGCGTAGACTTTGCCAACAACGCTGAGGAGGGAGATGCCCCTGTAGTTGTTGCAGTCACTTCTCTCCCCTTTGTTTTTGTAGAGGGTGATGATCTTGGCGTCCCTCATGTCCTGTGGTACGGCACCTTCCTTCCAGCACTGGCAGAGGATGTCATGCAATGGCAGCAGTAGGGCAGTCTTGCAGTGCTTGATCAGGTCGGGGGGGTATGCCGTCGTTGCCGGGTGCCTTGCCAGCAGCCAAGCTATCAATGGCCTTGCTGAGTTTATCGATGGTTGGCTCGGCGTCAAGTTCGTTCATGGATGGCAGGCAGTCGATGGCATCAAGGGCTGACGGTGTCACGGTGTTCTGTCTGGAGTAGAGGTCGGAGTAGTGTTCCACCCATCTCTCCATCTGCTTGTTCTTTTCTGTGATCATCCTCCCCAGTGGAGGATTGAGGGGGGCTGTCTTGCTCCTGAGTCGGACCAAGTGCTTTCTTGATGCCATCATACATATCACGGATGTTCCCTGTTATGGCAGCGGTTTGATTGTCTTGGCTGAGCTGAGTCCAGTACTCGTTGCACAGCGCCGAGCAGTCTGCTGAACTTTGCTTCTCCGCAAGCCCTGAGAATCTGGAGATTCTTCTCGTTTGGGTACTTCTTGTTACTCAGCAAGTGCTGAGCGCTTGGTTTCAATGACGGGGGTCATCTCGGTCAACTTGGCATCAAACCAGTCCTGTGACTTCGAGGTCTTCCTCCCAAAGGTAGCCACGGCCTGTGCGGTGGATGGTGTTTCGCAGCTCTTCCCACTTCTGCTTTACAGATTCTCCTTCTTGTGGTACACCAAGTTCCTTCTCAAAGGTGGAGGCAAACTGCTCAACAAGTTTCTGGTTGGGCCATCTTGCTGGTGTCAATCCGTGCCTTTCCAGGCTGTCTAGCACGATGGAATTTCTTCAGCTGCAGCTTGACCTTGGCAACACACCAATGAATGGTCTGTTGTCGCAATCTGCACTCTGTAACGAACGGGTGATTAACACGTTCTTCAGTGAGGTGCGCCTGGTCAGGATCAAGTCCAGCTGGTGCCAGTGCTTTGAGCGCGGATGTCGCCAGGAAACCTTATTATGGGCTTGGTCTTGAAGGAACGAGTTTGTGATGCACAGATCGTGATATGGTGCAGAACTCGCATGCAGCCGCTGTCCGTTGTCGTTCATTCTGCCCACCGCCAAATGGTCCAAGACAGGAGGGCCAGGAGTCGTGGTCAGCACCCACTCTGGCATTGAAGTCTCCAAGGAGAATGAGTTGTTCAGAGTTGGGGATGATCCTGACAGTTGTTGCGAAGATTCTCGTAGAACTCGTCTTTTGCCTCTGGTATAGCTGTCAGTGTTGGGGCATACACACTGACAGGGTGACTGGGCCTTGAGTGGTGTTCGGCGGAGGGTGAGGAGTCGTGCAGAGCCATTGCTGCCCGGTTCCACCATCTTCAGCAAGGTGTTCTTCACTGCGAAGCCCACTCCGTGTTCCCTGTGTTCGTCACTGCCCTTTCCCTCGCCAGTAGAAACGTGTAGTCCTTCTCTCTCAGTGTGCCTGGCTCAGCCAACCGTGTTTCCTGGAGAGTGGTGATATCCACTCCCAGTCTCTTCAGCTCATTATTGATGATGCAGTCTTCCTGGTGTCGTTGATGTCCTTGAGGTTAGCATCGAGTCCTGTCATCATTGTGCGGACGTTCCCAAGTTCCCAGTTTTAGAGTTGGTCTCTTTTGTTTTTTTGTCTTGCCTGGTGCGAAGGTTTCTCAGCCTGCTGTTTGGACTTCTCCTCATCCCATGCACCCAATGAGGAAAGCAAGCTGTGCGGGACAACACCTTATTGCTGGGGTCTGCCCAGCTTGAGGCGGGCGGTAGCTGTCCAGTGAGATCCGATGAGCCACTCCCACCGTTGGGAACAACCCCTGGCGCCGCACTCTACGCCAATTGAGTAGTGACTTATAACCGGTAACTGTCATTCCCCGTGTTTTGTCTACGCCAAAGGCGAAGCTGGAGTGTCCTCTCCAGTGATCCGGTGTTCTACCTTCCAGCGTTGGGCATTGGTAGGATTCAAGCCTGGGCAGGAAGTTATGGAGGACAAGATGTTGCCCATGCAGCATGTCCCCCCTCTCCACGTCACTGATGAATCCAAAGGAACAGCAGGGCTGCTACAGTTTGGCACCAGCGCCGTCGCAGGAGCTGCCAGAACGATGCTGAGCACAACAGAGAACTGCCTTAGGGGCTCCGACTCCGGATTTTTCCTCAGGGTTGACTCCCGAAGCCTTTCCCGTGATCGGGTGTGCCGCAAGGCAGCGGAGGTTTGAAATCAGGGTTTACCTTCCCCTAGATGGGCTACCTTCCCAGGTTGACGAGCCACCATCTACCTGAAGCATCTGGTTTTAAGCGCCAGAGATCCGCCCCTCGCCCCTTTCTCCTATTAGTAAAAAGCAGTTCCGCCGGCTTAAAGACTAAACCACACGGGCAGGCTAGGAGTTGGACTTGGTTGTCAGAGGCTTTTCGAGACGCACGCCATAAGAAGCATTTTATGAGCACTGGAGCTTAACCCCAGTGCCGCTCCTGGCTATGACAACCTTGGAACAGAGATTCAAATGTATTATATTAGTAATAAAATAAATAATTGTGACCAGAACAACATGAAATAGGTTTAAAATCATAAATTAAGACAATCAAAATAGGAAACTAATCAGAGCTAGGTTAAAATAATAGGTCTTGAGCCTCCTTTTAAAAACATTAATGCATATTAAGCTTAAGTCCTATAAGTGTATGGGAAATATGTGACCCATGCTGTTAAATGAGTCACTTTGAGGAAATTTCAAAACTGAGGTAATGTTTTTTTTTCCATATTCTGTATTGAAGGCCTTCAAAATGATAATTAATTTGTAGGAAGCGCGCAAATCGACTCGGAAAAAAACGATATGTTTATATTTTGGCTCGGTTTAAAACTCGTATTCAATCGGACGGGATTTACGTCTTCCACAGAAACATAAGTATTTTTAGAAAGTATGCTTTCTAAGCTTTCCAATGATACCAGGCACTCCATGGGGGTTTTTCCGAGGCTTACCACTAGCAAACAAAGAAAGAGTCATGATTTATGACTTCTCCTGCCTGTAGCTCATAATGACATGGTGCACATTCCGACTCATTTATGCCAGCACGGGTCACATATATTAGACATAACTGTGCATATGCACCCCTAATGCACATTTTATTTCTAGATTTAATAGCTCATAAACATATTTTGCATTTTCAGATACATCAGTAGATGAAACTCAAAGGATGAAATGCCCATCAAATCGCATTGGTCGTGTTCCAGAGAAACTAGTGACAAAACCTAACTCTCTTGTTAGTTACTGTTAGCAATGAAGCAAAGAAGAGAGAAATTAAATAGTACATTTTCAGCATAACACGATGTGGATCACCACATTATGGTGGTGAAGGGGTGTGCATACATTAATGATTCCAGGAGCTATGTTGTTAAGGCAACTTAACCTTGGTAGGATCTCCAAAGGTAAACTGGTCCTGGGTGAAGGGCCAGACTAAGAGCGGTCCAATGCATCCCCATGAAAAAAGTTACAACAAGGATCCAGAGTACCCAAAAGAGGCATGTAAGTCCACCCTCCTGTGGGCTCACCACCTGCTGGGGGGTTCATGGTGGCAGTCTGAGCTTCTCTGCTTGGACTGCTGCCCCTGCGACCCAGATCCCTGGATAAGTGGAAGAGGATGGATGGATGGATTATAAATGTGTATAGTACATTTGTTTATGAGCATCTTGCATGAAGCAGCAGTAGCATCTGGCACACCTTTGGTCTCACATGAGAAGGATAACTAGCACCACCCAGAGAGTTTATATTCTGATTCGAATTTCTTCAGCCATACTAAGGGTGGGTATTATGTGAATCAGACTGTAAACTACCATTGTAGAGCATGCAATGCATATTAGTTCCCATCAGCTAGAGTTTGATTTGGCATCGGATCTGTTGGCCTGTGCTGCCTTATAGATCAATCAGAATATTCCCTTTTTCAACCACCTGCACATAGTAACATCAGGAAGTGGAAGACTGTTGCTCACTGCAAAATGGCATGAGAATGGTGTGCAAGGGCCAAGAGTAAAACAAAGGGGACGTTAATATGTTCAATCACACAGCTGTATTTGTGCTCCTAAATCCCAAGGTTTTGTATAATTCCTCCATAGTTCTGACGCTTTATTATAAGTTTGGGATAAAAGTTCAGGTAACCCCACTGTACACATTTTATATCGTAATACACTAAAGTGTTGTATAAATGTGAGAAGTAATGCCAGGAGCCAAGGGACAGCAAATCCTCAACAGTGCAGCAATGAGGGCACGATGCAGTCACATATGGTGCTTCAGTGTTCCTCCCCAGGAGACTGTGTGTGGATGTGTGGAGAGCAGAGGTTTAAAAATAGAGATGAGGTATTGGGCATTCAACCCTCCTGTGGAATGGGAATGGGTTTCCCATACTGAGAAGAAACTCATTTGTCTCTCTTGTGTACGTATTAGCGAGCATCTGTGTTTGGACAAAGTCCCACAACCTCTGAGGAGGGAAAGATGGAAGCTGAAAATTAGGAGGACAGAAAGGGAACAAAACAGACGATTTCTGCTCCACGTTTCAGTGAGAGGAGAATAAGACGGCGATGGCTGGATAGACTGTGTGTGTGTGTGTGTGTGTGTGTGTGTGTGTGTGTGTGTGTGTGCGCGCGTGTGTGTGATCCTCAAATACACAGAAACTCCCGCGCTGCTTCCTGTACCAGAAAGCCTGGAGTGCTAGCGCTCAAGTTGCCACGCGGGTCTCCATCTCCCAGGAATCTCTGTCACTCTCCCACACAAAGCTAGCGAAGATAAAGGAGCCAAATTAGTTGCCAGACGCTCGCTAGCTTTCATGTCGCTGGTAAGCTCGACAGGGGCACCGTGCCGTGTGAATGGCAGTGAGAGAGGTGAGAAGTGAGGGACCCCTCAGATGCACACTTCTGAAAGCAATCCACTTTAAATTTAAGTGGATTATACGCTGATCTGTTGTTTGTGTTTGTCTGGTGTAACAGAAAGTCTCAGCACATCCTCACGTCAGCACATTTTATTCTCTATGGTAAAGACCAGCGAACTTAGTGGAGAGAACGGGCAAAATATATTCTTATAACAATAAGAACTGTCAGGCAGAATCACTCGTACATCTAGTCTATAGGAGGGTGGCCATCTGCTGTGACAGGTTGCTGTAAGTAGAGAAGAGAGATGAGGAAGAAGAAGCAATAAAATAGTAAAAAAAGATAAAACACAACCTATCGGCAGGAACATTAAGACTAAGAGATGAAGCAACTACTGTATATGGTATATGCACTTGTTATATGATGAAATGTGCTGTTGGAAAAGTAAAGGTCACATGGGCTGTTAAATGCACTGAAGAACACAACAAATGGCTCAAAGTGATGACAAGGCTCCCAAAATTGTTCATTCATTTTCAACCACTTAATGCTTTTCGGGTCACGGGCGAGGGTTGGAGCCTATCCTAGCAAGAGGCAGGGTAGACAGACAGCCAGTCACTCTCATATTTGATCCCCATTTGATGCCAGTTAACCTGACGTGCATGTCTTTGGACTGTGGGAGGAAACTGGAGTGCCCTGTGAAAACCCAGTCCATACAGAAGGGTCACCGCTGGCCAGTGGTGGGAGATTAAACCCATGACCTTCTTGCTGCACTGCCACAGTGCTAACCACTGTTCCACTGAGCTGCGATTTACTTTTTTTTGCACTATATATGCCAGAATAAACCCAGTCCGTCGAGGCTTCACCCGGCAGCCACCAAGAGCAAAAAGACATAATTAAGCTTTGTGTGTACGCTCTTTTTACAGCTTAGGAAATAGTGTCTCTTCTTTTTCCGTGTTTATATGTCTGCGTGTGAGTTTTTTAAACCTCACTCTTTTTGTATTCCCGTCTACCTCTCATCCTATTTTTCTGTCACTTTGGCTCAATACATGCATCTACTTTGAATGTGGCGCCTCTGCCTCTTTGCCTTTTTTTCCCCTCATTCCATCACAAACTTCAGAGGCAGGCGGAGGTGCAGCGAGGTGACACTCTGTGTACTGTTAAAGCAGTAAAATAAACATCACTTCTGTTTGTCATACACTGTATCCCAGGGCAACATCTATTTTGTGTAAAGATGAGCCAACTGATGCAAATGAGGCTCACGTACACAGGTTGCTGAACCTGACTGCTGTGGTTTCATCATGCACAGATGGAACACTGTCAGCACATGATGGGAATGTCTAGAGGGCTTTGTTCTTTTGTGCCTGGGACCATGTCCATGCTCATGTTTTAATGGTTCAAGGTTGCCTCTTATAAATACTTAAGTGAATTAAAGGTTGGAGGTCACTTATTATTTCACTGTTCTCATCTCCGCCGTGTTCCAGGTGTGGTGTTTCACTACCGTGCCCCGCACGACCGCTATGCCCTGACCTTTGCTGATGCCAAGAGAGTGTGTGCGGAGAACTCGGCGACCATTGCAACACCGGGACAGCTGCAGGCTACCTTCGCTGATGGCTATGACAACTGTGATGCCGGCTGGCTGTCTGACCAGACTGTGCGGTAAGTTCTTTTAACACCAGGCAGAGCAGGTGGCTCAAAAAGACAGCAAGATACCCTTTAAAATAACGATTTACTGTCGCTATGGTTACTAATGTGATCAAATGTCATCTTCTGAAACTGTCAGCACTGCTACAATCCTTATGGTTCCAATAAAGAGCATCATCGGGAATTATATTTCAACAAAGTGACATTAAATGAAGACAAAAAATGTGAGAGAAAGGGCTACTGCCCTGGTAACAGCTGGCAAGTAATCAGACAAAAATATAGCAAGTTACAGAAGATGTTAGCAATCCACAAAGTTATGATGGAAAGTACCATTAGTTGTCTATGCATAGAAATTTAAGGATTATATGACCATATCAAAATAGTTTGGAAGCAGAATTATTTGAGTTCTACACACAGTGGATATAAAAATCTACACACCCCTCTTCAAATGCCAGGTTTTTGTGATGTAAAAAAAAATCAGACCAAGATAAATCATTTCAAAACTTGTTCCACCATTAATGTGACCTATAACCTGTACAACCCAATTGAAAAACAAACTGAAATCTTTTAAGGGGAAAAATAAAAAATGAACAACCTACAATAACCTGGTTGCATAAATATGCACACCCTCTTATAACTGGGGATGTGGCTGTGTTCAGAATTAACCAGTCACATTTAAATTCATGTTAAATGAGAGTCAGCACATACCTGCCACCATTTAAAGTGCCTCCGATTAACCCCAAATAAAGTTCAGCTGTTTTAGTAGGCTTTTCCTGACATTTTTGTAGTCACATCTTACAGCACAAACCATGGTCCGCAGAGAGCTTCCAAAGCATCAGAGGGATCTCATTGTTCAAAGGTATCAGTCAGGAGAGAGGTACAAAAGAATTTCCAAGGCATTAAATATACCATGGAACACAGTGAAGTCAGTCATCATCAACTGGAGAAAATTTGGCACAACAGTGACATTACCAAGAACTGGACGTCCCTCCAAAACTGATGAAAATACGAGAAGAAAACTGGTCAGGGAGGCTGCCAAGAGGCCGACAACAACATTGAAGGAGCTGCAGGAATTTATGGCAAGTACTGGCTGTTTAGTACATGTGACAACAATCTCCTAGACGGAAGCCTGATCTTATGAAGAAAAACATCCAAGCCTGGCTACATTTTGCAAAAACGCATTTGAAATCTCCCAAACGCATGTGGGAAGATGTGTTATCGTCCGATGAAACCAAAGTTGAACTTTTTGGCCATAATTCCAAAAGGTATATTTGCCGCAAACACACACTGCTCATCACCAAAAGAACAACATAACTACAGTGAAGCATGGTGGTGGCAACATCATGGCATAGGGCTGTTTTCCTTCAGCTGCAACTGGGGCCTTAGTCAAGGTGGAGGAAATTATGAGCAGTTCCAAATACCAGTCAGTGTTGGCACAAAACCTTCAGGCTTCTGCTAGAAAGCTGAAGATGAAGACAATGAGGTAAAGCACACATCCAAATCAACAAAAGAATGGCTTCACCAGAAGAAGATTAAGGTTTTGGAATGGCCCAGCCAGAGTCCAGATCTGAATCCGATCGAGCATCTGAGGGGTGATCTTAAGCGGGCTGTGCACAGGAGATGTCCTCGCAATCTGACAGATTTGGAGCATTTTTGCAAAGAAGAGTGGGCATTGATGTGCCATGCTGATAGACTCCTACCCAAAAAGACTGAGTGCTGTAATAAAAGCCAAAGGTGCTGCAACAAAGTATTAGGTTAAGGGTGTGCATATTTATGCAAACAGGTTATTGTAAGTTTTTTATTTTCCCCCTTAAAAGATTTTAGTTTATTTTTCAATTGCATTGTACAGGTATTAGGTCACATTAATGGTGGAAAACGTTTTGAAATAATTTATCTTGGTCTCTTTTTTTTACATCACAAAAACATCGCTTTGTAACACAGGGTGGGTAGACTTTTTATATCCACTGTAATTCCTGAGGGCCTCTTGTCATGAAAGCCCCTCGAGGCAGAGAGAGACAGATTCACGCGCTGAACTGTTTAGTGACATGTATTAACAAAATAGAACTAAAAATTCCCCAAACCAGTGTAGACAAGACAAAAATGCAATAAGGCAATAAACAGGAAGGCACTCCAGAGTAGAAATTCCTCGTGAGGGATTAAGGAGAAAAATTTACAGAGAGTGAATCCAGGAACATCAGACAATGCAGTCCATTTAATGCTGCCGCAGTGAGGAAACAATAAGGCAGTCCTTAAATAGAGGGTAACTAAATGAGCGACAGGTGTGGGAGCTGAGCTGGCAGATGAACTGATTGCATAACTGCTCAGCAGGCTGACAGGAGAGCAGGACTGTGAGCAGAGAGTGGGAATGTCTGGAGAGAGAGGTGAGCACAAAAAACACAACCCAGTACGTACACATAAACAGACAAAATAATAAAGACAGAAATACAAAACTCAAAAATAAATTGAGTCTGAGCCCAGGAGATGACTTTAGAGGTCAGACTAATGACAGAGCCCCTCCATCAAGGGGTGGATCCAGACACCTCCAGTCAACATCAAAACGGACCCCCCCCCCCCCCCACCAAAAAAAAAAAGAAGGGTACAGCAAAAAACAAAACCCGGGTGGGATGTGTGTTGAAACGGGTAAGGAGGGAGCAAAAATACAGGGCCTGCTCAGGACCCACACCTGCAAAGCACAGTATTAGCCCCCCCCCCCCCCCGGCCCAGGGAGGCTTGGGTTGTCAGGAGGTCGACCAGAGTCCAAGGCCACGGCAGATGGCTAGGTAGAACAAGTCAGGAGGTCTGCCAAAATCCCAGGCCAACCGACGGCCAGGTGGTACGAGGTTGAGTGGCTGCTGGAAAATAGGGACCACCTGACCCAGCGGCTCACTCTTTCAGGTGGCCAGCCCAGTTCTTAAGTCACCAGTACCGGAGGGGTGACCCAGAGGGAGGCTCCCCCACCAGAGGTGTAACAAAAGGAAGCAGGGCCGGAGGAGGGAAACCACAACGGTGTCAGGTGGCGGAGAAGGAGGGGGAACCACGACGGCATCTGGCAGAGGAGAAAGGAGAGATGACAACGCCCTCAGTGGTCTTGGGCTGGAAGACTGTAAACACCCGTGAAGGCTCCGGGCTGGAGCATTGCAGCACCTGATGTGGCTCCGGGCTGAAGCTTAGCAGCACTCATGGTGGACCCGGGCAGGCCAACGCTGCACCCATGGGGGGCCCCAGGCTGGGCCAACGCTGCACCCCACGGTGGATCCCAGGCAGGGACCATAGTGCCCATGGCAGGGCCATACCAGAGTGCAGCACTCACGTCGGGTTGAGCTGGGGCGTAGCACCCACGAGGGTCCCTGACCGAGGCACATCACCTATGGAGACTTGGACCGAGGGGGAGGAACCCACACGACGGCCTCGGACAGGGGGAAAGCTACACCCACGGAGGTCCCAGGCTGGGACGGAACACCTGCGATGACCTCCGCAGGGGTAGCTGGACCCACGACATCCTCAGGTGGTGAGCCTAGTTCCACGGAGGCATCTGGCAGTTGTGGATCTTCCCCAGCCGCCCTGGGAGAACGCTCAGAAAGACACAGAAACAAGAGATCAGGGTCGCCGGCAGCGGCGGAGTCCAGCCAGGTGAGCTCAGGCGCAGTGGGCGGCTGCACCTGGCTCTCCTCACCAAAAGCCAGGCAAGATTGCTCTAGGACAGATAAGAGAAAGACAAAAGAGAGCACTTGCCTGAGCTCGAGCTTCACCGCTATCCAGGACTCCGTCGATCCAGGCCATGGCAGCGTCTCAGGCCCGGTCCTCTCGGGGGCTCAGCTCAGTTGTAGACTCTGCTGCAGCAATATCACAGCAGGCATGATGGTGTTTGCAGTCCTTGTCCTCCCCAGATGAAGAGGCCCACGCTGGTGACTCGCCCGGTGTGGCAGCTGGGGCATCGCCTCTGCGCTGGCACTGGCATAGGTTCCTCCAGAGCTACAGGCTCCTCCATCGTCCGGCGGCTCAGTTCTGGGACCGGCGGACACTCAGTGACAGATGGGGAAGACATGGAGAGGGCAGGTGTGGAATTATTTGCTGCAGCAGGTGGAGAGCACTCAGGGGACTGCGTTTCCTGAGCTCTCCCTACCAGGGATCAGGCGGGCACATCATCATGAATTAAAGAAGAAATAAATGATGCTTGCCTGTCATCCTGGTGTGCGATGTTTTCTGCTGCAGCAGGTGCGCAGTCATCCCTCTCCATGTCTATGGTGAGCTTGGGGCCCCTCTGTGGATTGTGGAAGAGCCGCCTCTGTAGACACGGAAGTGGGCGTAGCCAGGGAAAACCTGGAAGAACTCTCAGCAGTTGGAGGATATGTTGAGGGGACAGAAGTTTGCGGCAGCAGTGGAGAGAGTGAAGGCTGATGGAACAGCCGGCAAAGATGAAGAGGAGAAAGGTACTGCCACAGGAATTGTCGGGCTCGAAGTACGGGAAATGGTTGCCAAAGAGGAGGAGGGCTTCCTCCTGCTGTCCGTTGCGGGATGACGTTGTCCATAGAGTAGATGGAGCAGGAGCAGGCACCGGAGGCTGATGTGGAGTGGAGAACTACAGCAGCCCGGGAGCGCCTCCCCTTTGACGTGCACCCAGGCTTCTCCGGAGAATGTTTCACCATCCGCCGTTCCTCACGCTGCAGCGCTGCCACCTGGGAAATCCTCTCTTTTCCCTCAGTGTGCTCTGACAGCTGAGGGCAACAACAAGCAGCTGCCTCTGCAAGCTCCAGATGCCACAATGCGTCCTCCGGGGCGGAATAATGTGCGTGCCGTGGAGATTAGCCTGTCAATCTCCATGAGAGCTGAGCAGCACTCCCACCCCAAACGCATTGGGTAACCCCATCCACCTGCTGGATCCGTGATTGCTCGACGAGCAGGTGAGTCGGAAAAAAAAGTGAAAAAAGAAAAAGGCAAAAAATGTACACCAACAGCAGCTGATTCTGATTATAAATGGCAGCATTCTGTCATGAAGCCCCTCCGGGCAGAGAGAGACAGATTCACGCGCTGAACTGTTCAGTGACATTTATTAACAAAAGAGGACAAAAAAATTCCAAACAGTGTAGACAAGACAAAAATGCATTAAGGGCAATAAACAGGAAAAGGCACTCCAGAGTAGAAATTCCTCTGGAGGGATTAAGGAGAAAATATTTACAGAGAATGAATCCAGGAACATCAGACAATGCAGTCCATGTAATGCTGCCGCAGTGAGGAAACAATAAGGCAGTCCTTAAATAGAGGGCAACAAATGAGCGACAGTGCGGGAGCTGAGCTGGCAGGTGAACTGATTGCATAACTGCTCACAGCTGATGGGAGAGCAGACTGTGAGCAGTGAGTGGGAATGTCTGGAGAGAGAGGGAGCACAAAAAAACACAACCCAGTACATTCACATAAACAGACAAAATAATAAGACAGAAATACAAAACTCAAAAATAAATTGAGTCTGAGCTCAGAGATGACATTAGAGCTCAGACTCATGACACCTCTTTACACAGCACAGAGATCGTTGAGCGATTGGGCCAACATTTGATCTTTGGGATCATTTGGGAGATCCTTGTGTGTAATGGGACTGAGTCAAATTTTTGAGGCGACCATGACGACTGTGGAAATCATTGATAGATCAAAACTGGCCAGATCTCTCATGATCTCCATCCCTGTGTAAGAGTGGATTCACAGCACAACGTTTGGACCAACTTTTACTGACGGTTTTGGCAAACATCTGGCTTTGCTGGCAAAAGCTGGTAAAAGCTAATGATGGTGTTTGTTCACAAATGCTGGTGAAGGTTGTGTTCTTTGAAAATATTCAGCATGCTGAAAATTTGTCAACGTTTGAAATAAACGTTGGGGAAAGATGGTGCTCAGTTTGTAAGAGCTTCTAAGCGCTGGGCTAAGTTATGCAGAGTTCACCTAAGTTGGCCTAAGATAAGCTCCATTGGCAAACGCTGAATGAAATGCCCATGGAAGCAGATGTTTTTAGACCAAAACTCACTTCAGACATGCACAGATGAAAGAGAAATGGAGTGAAGGGGGATTTAAAAAAAGGAAAAATATATATAATCTCCCAAAAAAAAATCTAATTGTGAAAGTTACTTTTCTTAATTTTCTGCTCATGCGGAATCATTCTCCAGGATTTATTAGTTTGGTTTTCATTGTGGGAAATCAAACTTCGCTGATGTTTTGTTAAAAAGTACATGAAATTTAACGGAATTTTATGTTATAATGGAGAGAGTTGTACAGTCAAAATATAATCACCCGTCATTTAATTTATATGATGATACACTATTTTTTTTATTCCATCCATATTCACATTTTAATTGTGGACTGACTGTTGGAGTCTATAGATAGGCATTATTGTATTATTTTTTAGAGGAATGAATGAATGAACAGGGGAAAGGTGCATGCTAAGTAACTACATAGGAATATAAAACAAAAATAAATACTGACACGTATGCCCAAGGGAGATGTGTTCACTCCAAAAGCAGGTCCAGAATGGCAGGAAGCCTCCACAAATGCTGATCTTTATATGAGCGTCGCCCGACGCTGATGTCAGCTGACCTGTGCTGAGTATTCATTTGCTTAAGTTAACCTAAGTTGGCAACAGCTACACATACACTAGTCTAGGTTAGCAAAAGTTTGCCAATGCTGAATGCAACGCTGGCAAATGCTAGCAAAAGTTTGTAAAAGTTGGTGTGTGCTGGATTAAAAACATCTGCTCACAAACGTAATTTCACCGATGTTTGGACTAATTTCTCTGATTTTTTAAAACGTCTGTAAAAGTCGGTCTAGACGCTATAGTGTGAACCCAGCTTAAAAGGGGTAAAAGACATAGACATAAACAAACCTCCAACTTCGACTAACTAGATGTACAGTATTAGGGTGCTGAAGTCATTTATGTTACACTTAGTTAAAAGATAAGTGGTCTAGATCCTGTGAGTGACCTGAAATTCAAGATTTCATAGATTAAAACAGGAATATCAAATTTCTTTTCATGTTGGGTCACATCAACCTCATGGTTGCTCTCAAAGGGCCAGTTGTAACTGCAAGACTGGTCACTGTACCCTATTGCAGCACAGAATCATATGTTTAAGAAACTAGTGCATTGCCCGTAGAACGCAAGTATTCCTGTCTGAAACAGGTATCCCAATCAGGCTTTACAGGCCCAAATGTAGGTTGTGTTGAAAGTGGAATACAAAGAGGTGTAGCCTATATGTCGGCAATCACATACTAGACTTTGACAAATATGAAAGGGACTGAATGGCACTAAGATTTATTTGACTGTGTGAAAATTAACTACAGAATACCTAATTATTGAAAATGAATGGGACATCCAGTATTAGCTACTGTTTCAGATCCCTTGTTTATTTGTTTTCCAGATCACTTATTTGTGTGATCTTTTGTCACTTATATTCATAATAGTGAATCTTGCACTTTGGAGAATGGGAGTTGTTCAGCCACCATTATAATTATTTTAGTTCATCACTGTTCAGTGATGGAGCCAAATGTAGTACTGAATTTCTTCTGTGTATCGTCAATAAACTCATGCAGTACTATAACAGGACACGTTTACAAATATTTGAGACCCACTGTAGTGCATCAGTTTAGATGAGTTAGCTTAATGCTACCTGAAGCGATTGCTAAGCTAACACTAGTTAGCTTAATGCTGGCGCCAGTCTCTAAATAACTACCTACAGCGATCGGATATACCTCCGGTGGATTACCCCTTTGATCGCTTTTATCCGGCCACTGTGAGTAAACTGACCAGCGATTCCAGCGCTTCCTTGTGATTCACTGATGTGCCCTACCTGAAGCGATTGCTAAGCTAACGCTAGTTAGCTTAATGCTGGCGCCAGCCATTCCACCTAACACCAGCCTGAATCAAAGCCCAGCTGCGAGGCCCAGCGGAGATACTACCAGGGCAGGCGGCTATTTGTTTGACGGGGCTCAGCAGAGATTTCACCCAGGCAGACGGCGGTAGGCGGCGGTGCCCAGCGGAGGACTTACCGTGACTGCAGCGGCGGTGTGCGACGAGACTACCCGAAGCGATTGCTAAGCTAATGCTAGTTAGCTTAATGCTGGCGCCAGTCATTCCACCTTACACCAGCCTGAATCGAAGCCCAGCTGCGAGCCCAGCGGAGATACTACCAGGCAAGCGGCTATTTGTTGACGGGGCTCAGCAGAGATTTCACCCAGGCAGACGACGGTAGGTGGCGGTGCCTAGCGGAGGATTTACCGTGACCTCAGCGGAGCTCGGTGGCAGCGGCGGTGTGTGACGAGACTCGGTTGGAGGAGCGGGACAGGAGACCAGTTACGGCGACTATGAGCAACGAGACCAGCAACGGAAGGGGCTAGTTGGCTAGCTGAGGCCCAGCTGGATTCGAGGACGATCGGATCAGATTCTGGCGATATAAGCAGAATTTATTTTACTATCCACAGATTTCCTTTTCCTTCTTTCCAAGAAAGACTGAAGATGGCTGCCACCGGATTAAAAAGTGGGCTGATGGGCACCACTAATAAGCCTTCTCTACTTCTCTACTTCCTCTTCGTTTTGTCTTTGTGTGTCTGGACCTGCAACAAGAAGGATTTTCCGACAAACTCAACCAAAGGTGAAGTTAAAAAGTTTTATCTGTATGGATTTGGGCTTGGACATCTCACCCTACACTCTATGTGGTCTTTAAAAGCCCTGAGCAAAAACTTCCAAATTAAGGCAAACATGGCTGTTAAGCAAAAATCACAATATGGCAGAGGATATACAGTTAAAGTTCTGTTAGTTCTGCTACTTCTGGCAGGAGATATTCACCTTAACCCTGGACCTGCCACTATTAAACAGCAGACCACTGGGTTAGCACAAAACCGAGCTGTACAAAAGCAAAAACAACATTTATTTTTCCAAACTGTTAATCATGCACGAGTTCTTTGGGACACCAAGGCTAAACCAAAGGGGATCCTCGGCGGTCATTTAAACATACGGAGCATAATCCCCAAAAGAGATGAGATTTCGGTGTTGCTGTTGGACTCAAATCTGGACTACCTTTGTCTCTCAGAAAGCTGGCTACACAGTAACATAGACACTAATATGATCGATATTGTGGGCTACCAGTGTTTTAGAAAAGACAGGCAGGTAGGGAGGGGAGGAGGTGTTTTAATTTACATCAAAGAGAAATATAAATGTCAACTGGTTGATTTGAATACTTCACTTGAATGTTTAGCTGTTAATGTATGTCTCTCTCCGGTAATGAATTTCAACATTGCAGTAGTGTACAACCCACCGTCACACAACTCTTCCTTTTATAATGAATTAAGTGATCTGGTTAAACAACTTGAGAAGAACAGAGAAACAATAATTCATGGTGACTTTAATATCAACTGGTCTGATAAAAAAGACAAACAAAAACTGAAAAGCCTCATGACTAAATTTAATTACCAGCAAATCATCAAAGGACCCACCAGGATAACCAAACAATCCAGAACACTTATTGACATGGTATTTACTAATAAACCAGAACGAATAACCAGAACCTATAATCTTGTAACTGGTCTCTCAGATCATAACATGGTTCTTGCTGTCAGGAAACTTACTAAAAAGCGACTACAGTATTTTGGGGGAGTCGATATTGACAAATCAAATTTTATTATCCCCAAATCAAAAAATGAGGAGTTTGAACATTACTTAGAGAATCAAAATTGGGAGCAGCTCATGGCAACATGTGAAGTAGATGATTGTTGTAATTTTATAACTGCAACAATCACAAAGTCTATAGAAAAATTTTCAAAGCAAATTAAAAGTAGACAACAGAAGATTAGCCTACCATGGTTAAATAATGAAATAAGAAAACTTATGAAGAGGCGAGACTATGCACTGAAAACATCACTAACCTCCAAACTACAAAATGATCACCTTGTGTACAAAAGTTTAAGAAATAAAGTGGTACATGAGCTGCGAAAATCAAAAATATCTTATTACAATAAACTGATAGATCATGCAAAGGGTAACAACAGTTCCCTATGGAGGCATTTAAATAACTTAACTAATAAAAAAAACGATCAGAAGGGGGTAAAGGAACTTAGAATCAATGGCAAGACCGTCAGTGACAAGGCTACTTTGGCAAATGAATTTAATTCACACTTTGTGGGCTCTGTGGAAGACTTAACAAAAATTTTTGTGCTGCCAAATGTGCTCAACAACACAAATTCCATACTTCCAACAGATACTTTTCACATAGATGAGGTAAATGAGAAGTTAATTGCTGGTATTGTTAAAACACTGTCAAACTCAAAAACTAATGATATCTACAATATGAGCACCTCCTTTCTCAAAATGCACAGCAAAATATTAACCAAACCACTGACTCATCTCATTAATCTCTCCATTAGGTCTAGTACATTTCCATCTGGCTGGAAAAAAGCTGTCGTCATACCAGTTCATAAATCAGGCAGTAAAGACGATATATGCAATTACCGCCCAATCTCTATCTTACCAGTCCTATCTAAGGTTCTTGAAAAAGTTGTAGCTACACAGCTGATAGACTACTTACAAGACAGTCAACTTCTTCATCCACATCAATTTGGTTTTAGACCAGGATACTCAACAGAAACAGCAAATTGTTGCCTTATTGAAAACGTCAAACAGTCCTTGGACAGGGGTAATGTGGTAGGAGCTGTTTTTCTAGATCTCAAAAAGGCTTTCGATACTGTAAACCACAGTTTGCTTTTATCCAAAATGGTATCTTTTAACTTCTCCCCAAATACATTAGAATGGTTTTGCATCTTATCTCCAGAATAGAGAACAGTGTGTAAAAGTTCACCAGGATAAATCCTCATTTTTAAACAACCGCATGGGTATCCCACAAGGGTCCATTCTTGGTCCTTTACTTTTCAGCATTTTTATTAATGACTTACCGTTACACTGCTCAGCTGCAACATGCCAACTTTATGCAGATGATGCAGTTATTTACACAGCTGCCAAGACTCCAGCACAGGCTGCAGATGTACTGTCTACAAGTATGGTTGATGTCCAAGAGTGGCTCCTCAAGAACCATCTATTGCTGAACCTTCAGAAAACAGTCTCAATGTGCTTTTCAATCAAAAAATGTAACCTGCAACATTTTAAAGTTAATATACATGATCATGACATCAGTTTAGCTACAGAATTCAAATACCTTGGCATTGTACTAGATCCTCAACTCAAATTTAATCTTCATATAAAGAAAATTTCAAAAACAGTAAAAAAAAATCTGAACTGCTTTAAATTAATTAGATATTACATACCTTACGAAGCAGCTGCACTGTATATGCATTCTATGGTTTTTTCTCATATATCATACTGTTTGACAGTCTGGGCTCAAGCAGCCCCTTCCACAATAAGACATATAGGTTCATTATATAATCAAACCCTAAAAATCTTGGACAAAAAGCCCATTAGGTGGCATCACTGTAATGTTTTAAAAAAATACAACCTATTGAGTTTTGAGAGCTTCATTGACCTCTGTCTTCTGAAATTAACGTTCAAATGTTTCCATAAATCAGCACCCGAGCCACTTGCTGGTTTCGTCCAAAGACAGGACAGCAGCAGAGCCACCAGGAGTTCTGTTAACAATAACTGTAAAATATTCCACCGCAGAACCACATTTGGACAAACAGCTTTCTCTATAAAGGGCAGTCACATCTGGAACACAATGCCAAATGAAATTAAAATAATAACGGACTTTAAAACATTCACTAAAAATGTTAAAAACTGGCTGAAAAATAAACAAGAATGTACTCATGTATGAATTATTTGTCTGCAAAGTGAGAGTGAATGAAGGGAAGGAATAAATGTGTTTGTTTATAGTGAGTGACGGAGGGAGGAAGGCCTGAAATAGGCAAATGTGAGTTATGTTATATGTGTTAAATGTGAGTCAGGCTGTTATATTTGTGTATTTATAATATTTATAATATTTATGTTAAATGTGAGTCAGGCTGTTATATTTGTGTATTTATAATATTTATAATATTTATAATTGTGTATTTATAATTTTTCTGCATTGATGTATGTGGTTATTGTGTATATTTTTTATCTTGATTCTTTTTTCTAAAGCCCATCCAAGGACAAGAGTTGCAAATTAGCTAATAGCTATACACTCTATGTGCAACACATCAGATTGATTGTCTTTGATTAATTGTCTATGTTTATTGCACTGTCCCTGTCAAATAAACTAATCTACTACTACTACTACTACTACTAAAAGATTTTAGCAATATTTGGTTATTAAAAGTTTTTTTGAAACTGTAATCAACCGAATTAACTACAAAACACGCAACATCAATTAAGTACATCTATCTATCTATTATTATACACAGCAGAAGGACTCGTTTGACTGCAACCGTTGCATCAGTGCTGCCCATGTGTCAGTAAATATTTAACTAAAAATGATTTATTTTGTTATTTGGGCGTTTTTGTGTCCTGTGTTTGATCATTATGTCATTCCGGCCATTCCGCTCCACAGTCATGGCGGTATTATTATTAAATTTTTAATTTTTATATACTCGCGTGACAGGGGGTACTCGCAGTCCTGCAAAGTACAATGGTACCACACGGGTGAAGCAGAAGCAGGTACTCCCTTCTACTACTGACTGGACAGGCTGGGCATGCGTCCCCACAAAGGGCTGTAGTCCACCTGGTCGGGCCACTGCTTCTCCCGGCATGTTCTGTGTTGGTACACTGGTGTTCTTTGTCAGACCCTGGTCCCCACTGATGCTCCACCTAGTCTGCTCGCACACCTGGTGTTCTCCACATATGGCAAATTAGACTGTGATCGTGACCTATGCAATCACGGCAACTTTATGGTATAATTTTTTTAAACATTAAATCTTCAGTATTATCTTTTTCTAGTCAGATTTGTCATTTTTCACTTTCTTGTTTTGTTCAGTGAACACTGTAGTGACTGTCAGGTCGGGATGCCGTGTATTACCCAATCAGCATGGCTGTGATGCCGCGTATTATCCAATCAGCATGAAGTCAATCCCAAACCCTGCCCACACTTTCTGAAGCCAGGGCATGAAGAAACAGATCAGTGGTGGCTAAATTTTTATTGATAAAAATTACATATTTTGACTGAGCAACTCCATACTCGGGGATGCACAGCCTCGTAACCTCAGCAAAACACGTAGAAAATCTTAGGTCAGTTTGACAAACGGTTCAAGAGATATGCGTGGAACAGACACACACACACACACACACACACACACACACACACACACACACACCGTGCATTTATAGATAGGTGTTCTTTTTAAGCTTCTGCTGGCCACATTGAATGACATGGCGGGCTGGATTTGGCCCGCAGGCCTTGAGTTTGACACGTGGATTAAATTCAAGTCATCTCTCAGACAGTCATTAGCGTCTAACATTTTTGATTAATTGCACGGTGGTGCAGTGGTTAGTACTGTTGCCTTACAGCTAGAAGGTTCCTGGTTTGAATCCCCAGGCTGGCAGGGGTTGGAACCTTTCTGTGTGGAGTTTGCATGTTCTCCCTGTGCTGCGTGGGTTTACTCCGGGGGCTCCGGTTTCCTCCCACAATCCAAAGACATGCATGTTAGGTTAATTGGCCATTCTAAATTGTCACTAGATATCTGTTTCCTATAGGCCCTTAGAATAGAGGGTTAGTACTAGTGAAAGCACTTTGAGTGGTCTTTGTGACTAGAAAAGCGCTATATAAGTGCAGGTTAGTAGTAGTAGTAGTAATTTCTTCATGAATAAAAATTATAGCAAAAGCAAAACAGAAAATTTGATGAACTCTTTAAAAGTAGAACAGCTTCTAAAGTAATTTTAAACTTTTAACTATGTTTTGAATGCAAAACTAGCACAATTGGACCTAATTGCTTGTTTGCACACTGGAAAGACAGTGAACTACAGCCACCCCTTCTGAACTGTCACAGTTCTGCTCCAGCTTGCCATCTTCCATTAAGTCCTTCTTAACATTACCAGCGAGGACTCACCATTGTTCCTCATATATCCATTTAAATTTTAAATTGTTATTGCTCCACTTGGTAAGCAGCCTTGACTCTTGTCTTCCTGACAGTTTTTTTCACAGCCCTCGTGCAGCACAAATTCCTTGCCTTTTTCTTTGGTGTCTTCCATCCTGCGTTCCTGTTGTTTTCACTCGGCAGCTATCTAATTGGTTCAGATCCAGGAGCTCTGACTGCACATCAGCCAGGGGGAAAGTGTCCAATTAATACTTGGGGAAAAATACCGACATCAGTCATCGTTTCATCAGGCACCAAGCAGAAAGAAAGCAGCTGAGGCCAGAAGCACTACAAGGCTTTGTTCTTTTCCTATATTCTGAAAAAAGATGTTATGAGTAACATTGTAGAGTTATTTTTATATGAATGGACATGCATCTTCTCCATGTATATTTGATTGAGTGTCTTTTCCAAATACTTCATTAAGTTCCCGTATACCCAGCATAATCTTTTATTCAGCCTCTTTGTTTGTGCCCTGGTGCTGCTGGAAACAATATTCTTGTGGAATAATTGCTCAGTTGGAGCCTAAATATAGATTTTTTTTTTCTTAGGCCCACAGGCATGCCAAAACAGTGAGGGAATTCTTGATTCTTTTAACCTTTCTTCACCTAACTCTCTACCCCTTTCTCTCTGTCTCCCACAAAGCTCGAACATTGGCACTCTTTTATTGCCAGAGCAATAAACACATTTTAAAACAACTTGAAGTAAAACAGTTGGATCACGCCGAGGGCAGAACAATTAAAACAAACAAGATAACTTATTTATTGAATGCTTAGCAATTACTGTCCTGGGGGTTATTGTGGCATGTAGTGAATTTGCCCCTTTAAATTCAGTTCAAGGCAGTTTCAGTGGCAGTCTTTTATGTTCTCAGTTTTGTTATACTTTGGAAAATATATTTTGGTCATGTCAGAGAGAAAAATCTGTTTTAAAGAGTTGTACTCAAGGCAGGTGATGATAAAAGTGTTCTCCAGTTTTCAGCTTGTTTTGTATGTGAAAACAGACCTATCCCAGGGGAGCAGAGCCTGTCTGACTGCTTTTTCGTGGCCAGGCTATATTAATCTCACTGCCTCTTGTTCCCCTCCTCTCTCTGTCATTGTCCCTGTCTTTTGGTTCCCTCCACAGGTATCCCATCCAGTCACCTCGGCCTGGTTGCTATGGTGATCGGGAAGACTCGCCTGGAGTCCGTAACTACGGCAATAGGGCTCCCGATGAGCTGTTTGATGTCTACTGTTTTGCAAAGCGTCTTGAAGGTAGGATTCAGGCTCTCCAGCTATGAATTTGAGTTTACTTATTCATGAGTCTGCTAAGCAGAGGGCGTGTGGTGCCGTAGCGCTGTGACCACAACTTGATGTTCGCCCACAACAGAGAACAAAAGGGCAGTGGGACAGGAACAGGAAGAGTTAATAAGAAGCATGAACTTATAGACATGAAGGAGGCATGTCAGTGGTGTAATTGTTAAACTTCTATTGTTGATTTACTGTATAGTGCAATAGAAAGAGTAATTACTGGAACTGAAATCACAACACAATAAAGTGATATAAGAATGACATACACTAGTGAATGATCAGGGTGCAGAACTGGAGAAGAGCTAATGATGCACTGCTAGTTTACTAGTGATATTTACTGGTTATCCATACTGTCTGATGTTTAGGACATGGGAATGGAAAATTTGAAGTGATATTTTTTAGAGTTCCCAAGATCAGTCATGCAGTACCAAGTTTCCATTGCACTGTATGCACTAATCATACAGACATGCCCTCCCATTAAAAAAAAACAAAAAAGCACAACGGTCTCTGAAATAACTTGAAACTGACACAAGCTAATGTCATCCCTTATTGTTTGTATCATATTTAACACAAATCAGACTTTGCTTAAACAAATTAAAATGGCATGGACGAAAAAGATGGTGCCCTTAAATTTAATATTTTGTGGCATCACCTTTTGCTGCAGTCACTGCCAACAAGTGATCTTAATTAGTATCACAGGTGCCTTCAAGCTTCTCAACAGTCATTCAGCCTTTTTAGCACGGTGGTGCAGTGGATAGCACTGTTGCCTAACAGCTAGAAGGTTCCAGGTTCAAATCCCCAGGCTGGCAGGGGTAGGAATCTTTCTGTGTGGAGTTTGCATGTTCTCCCTGTGCTGTGTGGGTTTACTTAGGGAGCTCTGGTTTCCTCCCACAATCCAAAGACGTGACTTTTTGGTTAATTGGTCATTCTAAATTGTCCCTAGGTATCTGTCTCCTATAGGCCCTTAGAATGGAGGGTTAATACTAGTGAAGTGCTTTGAGACTACAAAAAGCGCCATATAAGCATAGGTCCTTATCCCTAAAAGGGGAAAAAAACATGCTACTGTGTAGTTTGGTATCATTGCATATACCACAGTGAACATGGACCAGAGGAAGCAAAGGAGAGAGCTTCTGAGGAGCTCAGAAAGAAGACTATGGATAACCATGTTAAAGGTAAAGGCTATAAGACCATCTCCAAGCAGCTTCATGCTCCTGTGACCACAGTTGCCAATATTATTAAAAAGTATAAGGTTCCTGGGACTGTAGCCAACCTCCAAGACATGAGGAAAATCTCAGTTGGTGCTTGTTTATAACTCATTCTTAAATCTATCCATTAAAATGGAGGCAGAATCCTATAGTGCAAGTGATTTACCAGTTTAAATTCTCTATAAAATGGTAAATGGTAAATTCTCTATGAGGCAGACTTGGTCTGATTGTCCACTGCTAGTGGCCTACAGCAGGTACATTATATTTCATTTGTTCATTTGGCCTGCATGTTGTTTAACCAAACCTTAACTCCTTCAGTCATTAACAACTCTCTATATTCTGCCTACTCAATAGTTTGCACATAGAACACATACATTTTGTACACTAATTTTCATTCTTGCATCTATATATAAACATGATGCATTGAGATTTTTTTTTAGCAGAAAGTAGTATTTATACAGTGGATACAGTTTTCCTCAATAGATTAACAGAGCTTTCCTGTCATAATTAATGTGCATCTCATGAATTAATGTGCATTAGAGTTAGCTTACTTTTCTCTGTTTTTGATAGTCTGATAGTCATGATTTGTAAGACGTCTGTAATCCTAGAGGCCATGTGTGCATTTTGAAAGATGTTTGCCGAGTTCTTTTTCAAAGCAAAGTAGCAGGAAAGTGATACAAACCAGAAAATCAAATGTCATTGGCTGTGACTTCGTTTTTTGTGAAGTGTGGAATCCATCCCAGTATAAAACGTGCTGCTTCTCTCATGATAAATTAATATGGTTACAAACTTAACATGTATGGACAGAGTCAAACTAAGGAATTCTGAGTGAAATTAGGGCCCACGGTGTTATTGTGAATTTGAAAGACTATTACCCCATCATCCTTTTTAACTGTATGTTCTTTCACTTTTGATGTTTGCACCAAGTACTTGTTTTCTTTAAAATTGATTTCATAGTCCAGTGTAGCCTTACTGTAAGCCAGTATACTTAATCTGTCAGAGCACTGATTGCTCTTTTGTTTCACACTGTTCACTGAAAGCTATGCAACGACATGTCACTGCCGCCCCTGCTGTTCTCACAGCATTTCACATACGCCAAACCTAACGCAGCATATCTGACTCTGTGTTCCACTTGGGGAGAGGTGATTATTGTCACTCCTTACTCCCTGCTGTGCTTAGCTTGTTGCTTCCTCCAGAGAATGACATGCTCAGCACTTAAATGGCAAATATTAACACTGTTTAAATTCTACATTCACGCTAGATTCACTTCAGAGCAAGTTACTTGGCTTTAATTGTTTGTGGTTCTTTAACTTGTTGAATATTTTAAGGGGAAATTATAACTTTTGTGTTAAAAACTAAATTAACACATCGTGCTGACCCTTTAGTTTATCTGCGTCATTTATTTTGAGGTCGTGTACGTCTGTTGTTAAGCATAATATCATGGTGTCCATAGGCTCTCTGATTTAGATGCTAAGCAGAAAAAATATTTCATGACCATCTTTAAACTGTATAACCACCAGCTTGCAATTAGGCTAATGCTTTCTATTATTTATGTTCAGGGCTTGACATTAACTTTTTTGCTCACCGACCACTGTGGCTAGTGATTTTCCAAAGTTACTAGCCACTCAGCCTTTTCACTAGCCACAATTTTGTGGTTGGAAAATTATGTTTAATATGATCAAATTTGACAATCGCCATGCTAAAATTTACTCGAACTAAATTGGCAACCTTTTTAAATGTAAATGACCCTTATACATACGTAAAAAATAGCAACAGAAACACTGTCATGAACAGCAGTAAATATTTTAAAACAGTAGAGAAAAATATTTGTAATGTGAGAGTGAAGTACAGGTAGATTTAGGGTCCGTCCCATTTCTCATTTGTACCCCTACCCCTATGAACTGGGACACCCTCTTCATGGCTCCACTACGTCATTAGTAGCTGCTGATGGATTTAACCTAACCTGTTTTCACCAGAAAAAAAAAAAAGGAAGAAAATTGATTAGAAAAAAAGTCAGGAGAAAAATTTTCTTCACGAGAAAAATGTTTCAAATTTACATTCAATTCAATTCAATTCAACTTTATTTATATAGCGCCATTTCACAACAACAGTCATCTCATAGCACTATCAACTGTAGGGGGAACCCCCACAGTTGCAGAAAGACCCCAGCAATCAGGCGATCCCCTGTGAGCAAGCACTTGGCGATGGTGGAGAGGAAAAACTCCCTTTTCAACAGGAAGAAACCTCCAGCAGAACCAGGCTCAGGGAGGGGCAGTCATCTGCTGTGACTGGCTGGGGGGTGAGGGGATAGAGAAGAAGAAAAGAACAGAACAGAACAAAAGAACGATACATGAACGATTCTAATCAGTAGAAAAGGTCAGAGATTTACTAGAAAGCTGTAAATTCACAGAGAAAAATTTGGACCCCCTAGAGGCCGGTTTTGGCTCACCGGCCATATCTTTGACACCCCTGGACCAACCCATTAAAAATACATTTTTAGAGGTAAACAACAGCTTCTTGCTCTAACAGTAATCTAACAATAATCATGTTTAACCACAGAGGTAGGAGCACAGGGATTAGCTACGGGGATCGGGGCAGTTTCTCCAGACTGGCTGCAAAATGAGCTCGCCATATGCAGAGTCTGGCTCCACTCCATACTCGGTACAGGAGAAACTGCCACCCACCATGGCATTTCTTCCCACCAGGCTGAACAGGGGCAGGATGGGAGACCGACCCGTGGAGTAGACCGTCCACAGCTTCTCCAGACTCCATCTATAGGGACAGTGGACCAATGATCACACACTGTGTGGAGATGGTGCTTATGAGAGTTGTAGTTTCGTAGTCTCACGTTGCAATAGGTTTATTATTTTAGATAGCGTTTGAAAAAACTACAACCTGCCAAAGTGGCTAATGGGAGTGGCTGCCTTACCGACGGCCACTGCTGAAGTCTACCAGCCATTGGCCGGTTACCCAGTGTTCATGTTAAGTCCTGTTTATATTTAAAAAAGCATCAGAAGCTTAATTCAGTGAATTCCAACCAGGATTACTAGTAGTAGTTGTTGTAGACAAAAGTTAGTCAACAGTTCACATAAATAACTGAGAACAGTAGAAATAAGCAGCTGTAGTTAACTATCCGGTTTAAAATGATGGCCTGTACTTTAGTTTAAGGTTGGGAATTACAGAGTGATGCATACATGCGTAGTGATATGTTTTCATCACATCTTCAGCTGCAAGTGATTGTATAATTTAAATTTTATTATGCAGGCATGCTGCGCCCTATGAGTGCTCTTGGTTGTCAGTCCCCCTTTTTGCATCCAGCCTTTTAGTTCTTCCTCTCAGTATGTTTGCACTCATGTCTTATTCTTAGAGCTTGTTTTGCAACAGCAGCTCTGAATGCTGAGTTTCAATGCTAACACTCGATTTGTCATTGTAGGCAGAAATGGAACCACTTCATGATTTATAAATAAACGGTTTCTTTTGTAGTGGTTTATTGTTATTAGGTACAAAGATTATTTAATTTATATATATATGTGGGTGGGAATGACTCCAGGTCTTGAGCACGGATTAACTTATCTACTTTTGTGGCCGATGGCATAGGGTTTCACAGCTCTGATCTTGGGTGAAGAGAAGGGGTTTATGACCAGACTTTTGGGTGAAACACTTTCTCCTCAGCAAAGAATAATTTTGTAAACTGGAATCCAGTGGTTGACGCTACACTTTCATATTTTAGTCTCAACATTTTATTTCTTTTAAGCTTCCTCTTGTGTTACCCTTCTGTTATTATCTCTTATGTTAATGGATTGGTTTTGACCCGTGTCGTAAATCAGCAAAAAAAATACCCTCAAAACAAAGATTTATTTGTTTCTTACCTCTTAGTTACCTTGTTTGGCTTCTTTATTCATGAAAATATTGGTTTTAATATTTTTGGTGTGGGCCCCTGGGCCTTTCTTTTTACAGCATACCTCTCGTTTTCAATCTAAAAAAAAATGTCAAATGAACCTCAAGGGAATTATATAATTAAGTAAAATGTTGTTAATTTACCTGATTGTGACTGAGAAGTATTAGAACACATGTCTAAAATACTGTATATTTGTTTCATGGTTTTTATATTAATATTATTAACTATAGTAGCATCTGGGGTGTGACAGGTCAATTTTGACCCATGCATATTTACTTAAAGAAAAAGGCAAAAAAAAATATTTCCAGAAATAGAACTTTAATATGATAGTCATCAGGAAGTGACAAAAAGCCCATAATTATCCTGGACTTTTTTTTTTTTTTTGTCTTCTGGCTGCTCCCTTTTGGGGTCGCCACAGCATATCATCATTATATCGCGATTGATTTGGCAAGGATTTTTACACTGAATGCCCTTCCTGACACAACCCTGCCCATTTTTCTGGGCTTGGGACGGGCACAGGGAGTACACTGGCTTGTGCACCCCCTGTGGCAGGGAAGCCAACTTTCCTTCCTCCATTCTATTTTTGCTGAGCACCAAGCTAGAAGGTAGGAAGTACCATTTTTACAGTGGGGTAAAAAAGTATTTAGTCAGCCACCAATTGTGCAAGTTCTCCCACTTAAAAGATGAGAGAGGTCTCCAATTTTCATCATAGGTATACCTCAACTATGAGAGACAAAATGAGAAAAAAAAAATCCAGAAAATCACATTGAAGGATTTTTAATGAATTAATTGGTAAATTCCTCGGTAAAATAAGTATTTGGTCAATAACAAAAGTTCATCTCAGTACTTTGTTATATACTCTTTGTTGGCAATGACAGAGGTCAAATGTTTTCTTCACAAGGTTTTCACACACTGTTGCTGGTATTTTGGCCCATTCCTCCATGCAGATCTCCTCTAGAGCAGTGATGTTTTGGGGCTGTCGCTGGGCAACACAGACTTTCAACTCCCTCCAAAGATTTTCTATGGGGTTGAGATCTGGAAACTGGCTAGGCCACTCCAGGACCTTGAAATGCTTCTTACGAAGCCACTCCTTCGTTGCCCGGGCGGTGTGTTTGGGATCATTGTCATGCTGAAAGACCCAGCCACGTTTCATCTTCAATGCCCTTGCTGGTGGAAGGAGGTTTTCACTCAAAATCTCACGATACATGGCCCCATTCATTCTTTCCTTTACACGAATCAGTCGTGCTGGTCCCTTTGCAGAAAAACAGTCCCAAAGTATGATGTTTCCACCCCCATGCTTCACAGTAGGTATGGTGTTCTTTCTCCTCCAAACACGACAAGTTGAGTTTTTACCAAAAAGTTCTATTTTGGTTTCATCTGACCATATGACATTCTCCCAATCCTCTTCTGGATCATCCAAATGCTCTCTAGCAAACTTCAGATGGGCCTGGACATGTACTGGCTTAAGCAGGGGGACACGTCTGGCACTGCAGGATTTGAGTCCCTGGCGGCGTAGTGTGTTTCTGATGTAGCCTTTGTTACTTTGGTCCCAGCTCTCTGCAGGTCATTCACTAGGTCCCCCCATGTGGTTCTGGGATTTTTGCTCACCGTTCTCGTGATAATTTTGACCCCACGGGGTGAGATCTTGCGTGGAGCCCCAGATGGAGGGAGATTATCAGTGGTCTTGTATGTCTTCCATTTTCTAATAATTGCTCCCACAGTTGATTTCTTCACACCAAGCTGCTTACCTATTGCAGATTCAGTCTTCCCAGCCTGGTGCAGGTCTACAATTTTGTTTCTGGTGTCCTTTGACAGCTCTTTGGTCTTGGCCATAGTGGAGTTTGGAGTCTGACTGTTTGAGGTTGTGGACAGGTATCTTTTATACTGATAACAAGTTCAAACAGGTGCCATTAATACAGGTAACGAGTGGAGGACAGAGGAGCCTCTTAAAGAAGAAGTTACAGGTCTGTGAGAGCCAGAAATCTTGCTTGTTTGTAGGTGACCAAATACTTATTTTACCGAGGAATTTACCAATTAATTCATTAAAAATCCTTCAATGTGATTTTCTGGATTTTTTTTTTCTCATTTTGTTTCTCATAGTTGAGGTATACCTATGATGAAAATTGGAGACCTCTCTCATCTTTTAAGTGGGAGAACTTGCACAACTGGTGGCTGACTAAATACTTTTTTGCCCCACTGTATATGGTGTTTGGTATGACCCGGCTGGGACTTGAATCCATGACCTCCCAGTTGTGGGGCAGATGCTCTACTACTAGGCCACCACTCCAGTGCAGCGGTATCAGAAAGTGACAAAAAGCCCATAATTACTCTGGACTATAATAAAAACAAAGGAGGAGTGGATGACCTGGACAAGCTGACTGCCGCCTACACTTGCCAGGGAATGACCAGGAGACCAGGAGCTCATTCTGGTGAAGCCAAAAGGGGCTAATGCGTTGGTGTGGCGTCTGCTGTCCATCCGTCTGTCCACGTTTCACGGGAATCACCCCTCCTAGGCATTTGCTCTGATGCTCACCAAACTCACAATACTCCTTAGGTGACTCTACATCCAAGTTGAGGTCTAGGTCAAAGGTCAGGGGACCTGGGTACTTAGATGATTGCATGACAGTTGCTACGCTTTCTAGGCAATTACCCTAGAGGTCACTAAACTCACAATGATCCTCATGAGGGTCTGCAAACAGGGTGAGGTAAGATAAGATAAGATAAGCCTTTATTAGTCCCACAATGGGGAAATTCCAGGTCAAGGTCAAGCTCATTGTCAAAGGTCAGGAGAGCTGGGCATTTATGATTTCACGACTCCTCCTAGGCCAGTGGACCCACATCCATCTCAGGTGGAACTCAAAAAAGCAGACAAGCGCAGAATGTTTCTTGAAACACTAGGAAGTTCCCTTGTCAAGCGGGATGGCCAGCCACTGCAGCCTTTGTCAGACAGCTGCAGAGCTCAGCTCACACTCCGTCCACTCCATCAGCAACACAAAGAGCATCAGAGGCAGCATCCTCCTCAGCCAGCTGTGCCTCAACATCAACCAGCACAGCCACAGCTGCAACCCCACTGAGGCCACCTGATTCTAAAAGAAGGAGGTTTGTCTGTCTGGATGACCCTTTCAGTCTTTGGAAGCAGAATATGAGTGGCTATCAGTAGGGGCCTTTTTGTTCAGGGAAGGAGACAAACAGGTAAAGAGAGAAGCCCCTAACTTCTCTCTGACAGTGTTTGTATGATCACGGTGTGTTTATGATTTCAGATTATTGTTTTATAATCTTATATTATTACTGGGTTGAAACCGACCCTAACAACACAAAGGTCATAATTTTCACCAGAGCATTTTATAATTTAGTGAAAGTGATTTTTTTTTTGTTTTATTTTGTCTACAGGTTCATGACAAAGTCAAAAAGCCTTGATGCAATAAACAAATTCAAATGGTACTTTTATGCATTTAAAACCTAAAAACGGGTTGGCGCCAGCCCTAACACAAGAGGAAGGTTAAAGAATAATAAAGAAAAAGAAAACAGCTTCTATATTTTGATCTAAAAGTTCCTCAGAAAATGCATACTCACACAATACTGACAGGCTCAAATGTGCTTACATCACTTTGCTCAAATGACAGAATCTCTTTTTCACAAGCCCACTTTTGCAAACCAACTCGGCAAAAGGGATCTTGTTCTGTTGAAGTTATACTCCACACATTCAGCTCCTCATCTCTCATCTTTCTCCATATTCCAGGGGAAGTCTTTCACTCCAGCGTACCAGAAAAGCTCAGCCTTGCCACCGCCTCCACCCACTGCCATTCACTGGGAGCCCAGCTGGCTACTGTTGGGCAGCTCTACCTGGCCTGGCAGACCGGTCTGGACCAGTGTGATCCAGGCTGGTTAGCCGATGGCAGCGTTCGCTATCCCATCAACGTCCCACGGAGGAACTGTGGCAGAGATGAACCAGGAGTTCGGACCGTCTACAGCAACCCAAATCGCACTGGCTTCCCTGACACCACAGCCCTGTTTGATGCCTTCTGCTACCGAGGTACTGAGAGCTCTATGATGCTCTGTGACGATCTGAAGCTGGTGCAGTGTCATTGTGGTAATTGCCATGGCAACCACAGCCTGCTCTGGAGACTCGCTTTCCCCTCTGATTTTTAATTAGCACGAGATGTTTTTGTGACACATGAAGGAGTTGTGAAGAGATTGTGTGACATTTGCGTGCCCCCCGGTGGATTTGAGGGCTTGTATGTTGTGCGTAGTGAAGCCTGCAAAAGTGAGTGCACAGTGTGATAAAGAAGAGTGAGTGCATGAATACAGTAAGTCGAGCTGACATTTGCAGTGGTTCTCTGTCTGACCTTGTCCTTTTATCATGTGCTGAGACTTAAATCAGTCTGTTGGACGGATTCACTGTCAATGTACATATAATATGGAGGGGTTTTTTTTGTTTGCAGTTATTACAGCAGACTACAGATTCATGTTTTGCTGCACAAGTTGGGAAAAAGAGAAGGAATGACAATTCCATCTTTTACAATACCAGTGCACAAAAATACCAGTGAAGTGAAACATCTGCATAACCCAATAATTTAAAGTAAACAAGAACAGCATGAAGGCAGCGCTGCAACGAATCTGTCAAAACAAACAGCTGAAAGATGAACCTCTTTGTTCCACTAACAGTGTTACACCCAAATCACATTAATGTTCAACATAAACAGTGTATTTTAAGAGAGGCTTAAATAATCAAAGATGGTAATGTATTTTGTTTGTTTTCATAGATTTGGTGCATGTGAGTGATATTTTTGGCACATGCTTATTATAATCTCATAAATACCATGCATGTTTGTTTTTTTTTTGTAGGAAATCGGATTCACTTATGAACCGAATCTTGTTTCCACAGTAATAACAGTTTGTTAAAGGTGCAGTGTATAAACAAAAACAAAGGTCTCTGAGGAAAAAAAATAAACATATCAAAAATATATATGTGTCTGTTACTATTTAGTCACTTTACTTAATGAATTATTATATTTTTATACTTTAAAATGTTTTTGAAGGTCCATACACAGTAGACTAAGGAATGGCCATATTTGCACCACCATCTTACTACAGTTGCTCTTAAAGGACAAACAGGCTTCAACTCTGCAGTAGAAAAAATATACACCATTGAAATATTCACAGAGAGTGTAGTTGTCACTGTAAAGAAAGCTACTGGAACCAATCCCAGATGAAGGCATGTTTCCAAGTTACAGTATGTTTTGAAGAATTATGGCACCCGACAGCCACCCTTTGTCCACAATTGATCTTGGAGAGGGACGAGTGGCTGAAAGGCATTTGAGATTGTTGCTACAATATTTCCAACCTGTAATTGTTACATGGTGGTGTATAGGGGCAGCGCCTATCTCCATTTCTCTGACCCTAGGCCACACAGCTACTGTAAGTAGTGAAAGCTACAGTAGGGGGTCAGTCCTCTGGTAGCTCTGTGCCTAATTGTTATATACTGTGCCTTTAACCTACTGGTTTGTCTTGTGGGGTGCCCCAGGGTTCTGTTTTGGGTCCAGTTTTATTTGATATATTATAGATAGATAGATAGACTCATAAACGCCCAGGCAGGGACAGAATGAAGACCCAATTGCAGGAGCTGTGAGTTTGCAGGTGGATTTAATAAAACACAAAATATAATGAAGGCAAAAACTTACAAGATCAGGCAGGATGACAAAGGCAAAATAGCACGGAGGCTACGATGTACGGAAATGCCAGAGAAGACGTGGGACACACGTCAGGATACAGGAGGAGAATAATAAGACATAGAACTAACGTCTGAAACTTAGTGAAGGTCGCTGCGCTGAATAGCAGTGCAGCAGCCCTTAAACAGGACAAAAGGAATTAACAACAAATGATGACAGATGTAGGTAACAGGAGCAAGGATAATTAGACTAAAATAATGACAGCTGAGATAAGATAAGATAAGCCTTTATTAGTCCCACAATGGGGAAATTCCAGGATTGCAACAGCACAGGGATAGCAACACTCAGAGCAATAATTAAGAAGATACGGAAGATATAAATAAGAGCAGTGGATATACATACATACACATAAATATATAAATATATATACAAAGTGCGGAGCATTGTAGCAAGATGGAATAAACAGCATAACTGTCTACTTAGTTATCCTACATAGTATGAATATGTACCTATACATATTGTCACCCTCCGTAGCGACCGATATTGTCCTAGTTGTATATACTGGAGGGGAGATAAAGAACAAACTAAGGTTGTAGACGGAGAAGGCTCATAATCAAACATAAGATATCACTATGGTATAAAACAAGGCAGCCATAGATACATAATAATAATGACCAGGACTATAATGGGAAAACTAAGATTATAATAATAAGAAATCCAATGCATAAACAGAGGCAAATGGCAAACTCATAACATAATACAAACACAACCATACTCAAGTATAAAATAAAGCCAAGATGAGGAAAATACAGAAAAATAATCTGGATGAACTTGAAGCATGAGTGCGGCTCGCCACCCGTGCTCAGCATTGTGATAGATAGATAGATAGATAGATAGATATACATGAGGGGGGTCTGAAAAGCTCATAGTGGTCAAATTTGACCAAATGTGGTTTATTTTTCAACATAGTCTCCTCTTCGGTCCACATACTTCTTCCATCGGTGTTGCAGTGCTTGGATCCCTGCGGTTGAAAAATAAACCCCATTTGGTCAAATTTTATATATATATATATATATATATATATATATATATTCTATCATGTCTAGCCTTTGAGATATATATATATATATATATATATATATATATACAGTATATATATATATAATGTCTAGTCTTTGACCAGTACATGTTTTTTACACCTAAGGAGCATTCCCATTTTTTTCCATTTTCATTTATTTTTAGCCTGTAAAGCACTTTCACTGTGTCTGTGATAAGGGATGTATAAATAAATTTTACTTACTTTAAACATAAATAAAGTTTGATGGTGTCTTGCGCAACAGCAGATGAAACAGACTAAGTGACCTGTGGTTATTTTGTGTTGCAGCTCACCAGCCAGCAGGTTTCCAGGCTGCAGAGGCACAGATTTCCTACCAGACGTCTCACACAGCAAAGGAGACCTTTTCCTCAGCTACTGAAGACAAAAGTAGTGGCTCTTTTCCCAAGACTTCCACCTGGACCGAACTGGTCAACCTGGACACAGCTAGAGTTCCGTCCATTGCTGGAATCAACAACTCATCTGAGATCTCAGAAGAGCACGTTGTCATCCACTTAAGGCCTGAGGGGAGTTGGAGTGAAGGTCAGGAAGGAGCCAGAACCATCAGGCCCAGTGAGACTGACAGTCCAAAGAGCAGCAACTCACTGGGCCTTTCCAACCTTGAAAGTCTGGAGAATCATGGGGGTTCTGCCCACGAGGAAGTCGATGGGGTCAACTTTGGCTCTGACACCCCAACATTATCTTCCATGATTGCCTCCACTCCTCAAGCTCAGACTAGTAATAGCATTTTGACTGAATTTGTTAACACACTAATGAAGCCCTTTAAGTATTGGACTCAAGGAAAAGCGGTTGATGAGACTGCAACAGTACCCACACTTCCTCAAGTAATATCAGGGGAGAATCAGACTCAGGGGGATGCATCCAGCAGAAATCTGAGTATATCAAAGACAAGTGGCAACAAGGGCAGCATGGACAACGCCATCAAGCATCACAGGAGTGGGCCTTTTCCCTTCATGCGTCCTACCACTGGGCTACAGAGTCCCGAGGAGGGTCTTTCCAGTCAGGAAAGAGAAGTGATGCCACTCATTCAATTGGTGCCCGCAGTTCAAAACATGGGACACCGTGACACCAGCACCCATCCAGGAGAGCAAACACCAAGCACATCTGCTTTGAAAGGTATGACATGTGGTTGTTTCTGTTTTCAGGATTAAAGCTTTTACCTTTAAAGCAAGACTGGTGTGAAATTGAAAGAAAAATTAAACCGATCCAAGACTTTTGAAATGAAGACATGCTGCACTAAAATGTAGCTGATAAATATGGGATCTGTTCATACTGTGCTTTTTAAATAGTCCCTGCCTCTCCATTCCACTCTATCTCCTTTCCCCTCGAGTGTGCCGTAATATATTCCTCCGCAGGGCAAATTGAAGTATCGCTGTAAATTTAATTAAACGGTAATTGCAAACAAACAAAAGGGGCATACCGCATACAGTAATGCACAGTGTCAGAGTGGAGACTGTTGTGCCTTCACTCTCTATTTTAATGATGGTCTTGTTTATATTGCAGGCTGTCAGAAAGAAACAGCTAAGCATGATTTTTTAAATTTTCAAATAAAAGGTTTGCCCTCATACCTTTTTTGTTTATTTAAAGCAAAGCAAACCTGCATCACAAATTACAGTTTACCTTTGACTTAAAGGGGTCCGAGTTTAACAACTCACACGTCTTCATGAAATGTTTATGACATATTTTGTTCAAAATTCCTTTATGTAATTATTGCAGGAAATTTGTATTTATTTTTTTTAAATTTTCCAGCCTTTCTGACAATGACTGGTTTCAGTGCTTGTCACTTCAAAATCTCTCAAACTGCATTCAACTCTGCCCTCCCTCTTGCCAACATTAGCTGCCTAGCTCGGCCCAAACTAAGGGCACATTCACACGGTCACTGTTGGGTCCGGACTAAAGGACCAAAGTGTGTATTCCGTGGAAAGTTCGGTTCGTTTGGCGCCATCTGAATGTGCCTGGAACTCTGGTGCAGCACCAAATAAGCGAACTGTGGTCCCCCTGAAAATGGGGGGGGGGGGGTCTCGGTTTGTTTGCAAATGCAGTCTGGTGCACTTTGCTTGCTGTGTGAATGCAAATGGAGTATCCAGTGGACCAAAGGGCAGGCGTGCCCCTTGGCGTTTGTGTAACCACAACAACACACAGTGAGAAGAGAAAGTGGCATTTACTGTAAGATGCCTTCACATCAAACGCGAACTAGCGAATTTTTCAAGCAGCACGATTACATTATAACGCAATGTAAATACATGAAAAGACATGAATTCACCGTGTGGGTGACATGCAGACAGGCGAAGTTCCCACTCACCTGGAAAAGTTATCCCTGTTGAAAACTTGATGTGTGTTTCCGTGCAGGAATCCATGGGTAAAATAAATCCAACACCCTGATTCAGCTGAAGAGCTCCTGGTTCTTTAACCTCCCTTTTGGGTAGAAAATAACAGACAACCGTGCAGTTCCAAGAAATACTTTTACCTGAGAAAACCGAGGAGAAAAGTTTAAAAAAAATGTCTCTTGGACTTGGAGGAATGAGGAGTGAGGAGGAGATGCAGGCTCTAATAGACATTTGGTCTGAGAACCAGATTTCTCAGCTGCTTGTGGCTAGAGACAAGAATACCGATGTTTTTAAAATGTTTAGTGACATGATGGTGGCACGGGGGGTTTATACAGACAGCGGAACTTTTCATTTATATTAGTTTGTGGTGCATAAACTGTCATGTTTGCTGACCCAGAAAGCACACACAGACCCAGAAATCAACTCAATTATCGTTATTATGTAATGTGTGTTTGGGAGTATGCGTGTGTATGTGAATATAGCAGCGGGGCGAGCAGAGCACCGTACAGCCTGGCAACCCTATGGAGAAGCAGAGACAGGGAATTAGTAACCACACCCTGGTGGAACTGTGCAGTATTGTTAGTCTTACTGTTGGCGAGTTGGTGATCAACTCAGGTTTAGTCCCGAATGCTCCGGCCAGGAAAATAGCGTCTTCAGCCCCGGTTGCAAGGGGAAAGGTGGATGGAGTGAAGAGGTGCAAGGAGTGTTTGGTCCACCACCAGGTGGAGGAGGTCCGCCGCCACAGATTTTCACCTGTGCACAGGGGAGCGAGAGTGGAGAGATGAAAGCGATGATAGTGGCTTACTTGGCGTCAGGGAGTGGAACTCCCAGGAGGACAACGAGGAGAAGGTGGTTCTCCAGGAAGGTGAGGTAGGAGAGGAGTAGCCTCCGGAGAATGGTGAGGTTGAGAATAATCTTGGCGAGTGACGAAGTGTTGAGACGGTCTCATCAGACCACGGAGAAAGACGACTCGGTTCAGATCCGAGGGCAGCATGGCTCAAATAGTCCAGCTGATGAGAGCAGGTGTGCGTGCAGCTGTGGAGAATCAGTCAACAGGCAGGCAGAGCGAATCACCGCAGTACCCCCCCCCCCCCTACATGGCGCCTCTCAGCGACCGATCTAACCTACCCGGGTGCATCTGGTGGAAGTCCCTGATGAGCTGAGGATCCAACACGAAGGAGGGACGCACCCAGGACCTCCATTCAGGGCTGTAGCCCTCCCAGTCCACCAGATACTGTAGGCCGCGACCCCGGCGACGGACGTCCAGGATGGCGTTGACCTTCCACGCCGGGTCGCCATCGATCACAACTGGTGGAGGTGGTGTCTTGGTAGGACGACACAGAGGACTGGAGCAGAACGGCTTTACCTGAGAGACGTGAAAGGTAGGACAGATGCGGGGGGGGGGGGGGGGCTAAGTGCACAGCCACGGGATTAACAATGCGGTCGATAGCAAATGGCCCAATAAAACGCTGATCTCATTGAATTGCTAAATACAGCCCGGCGAAAGAAATGGGAGGAGACAGTTGCTGACCAGAGCTTTACCCACTCTAGCAGGAAATGTTGGAGCCTCATCCGTCGCCTAGGAGCTGCACAGAAGCCCCCTAGCCAAAGCCGAGCATCCGTCACACCCAACCAAGTTGCATCCCACCTACTGACTATCGCCAAAGCACCCCAAGACAAAGACACCAGAAGAGCAGTTACAACTGAGCTAAAAAAACACCAAAAAATGCCTGTAGAGGAAACGAACCCTGAACCCTTCGAGGCTGCTGAACTGGAGAAAGTCCTACAGGGCCTGAAATGTGGAAAGGCAGCAGGATACGATAACATCTTCCCAGAATTCATGAAAAATCTTGGCCCCCGAGCCCTAACCTGGTTGACACAATTTTACACAAGGATCACACAAACAAACTCGATCCCAAAGAAATGGCGGACAGCAAAGGTCATTGCCATCCCAAAACCTGGCAAAGACCACAAACTACCAGCAAGCTACCACCCAATCTCCCTACTCAGCGTTCCTTACAAAATCATGGAGCACCTAATACTGCAACGCATTTCCCCAGAAATAGAGGATATTCTAAGTGTGGATCAAGCAGGTTTCCGCAAGGACCGCAGTACAGGAGAACAAGTACTGGCCCTAACCACCTTCATCGAAAATGGCTTCGAGAGCAGACTGAAGACAGGGGCTGTGTTTCTCGATCTTACAGCCGCCTATGATACGGTCTGGCACAAAGGCCTCCTCCTGAAACTTATAAAGGCGATCCCTGCTTGGGCAACAGCAATTATAAAAACCCTGCTGACCAACCGAAGGTTCAGAGTCCACCTCGGTCAGAACACAAGTGCATGGAGAATGCAGAAAAACGGACTCCCACAAGGCTCAGTTCTAGCTCCAACTCTGTTCAACCTCTACATAAACGACCTGCCTACTACAAAATCCCGCAAATTCATCTATGCAGACGACATCTGTTTGGCATTCCAAGCACCAGACTTTGAACCACTGGAACGGGTGCTCACGGAAGATCTTGCCAAACTGGACCAGTTCTGCAAAATCTGGCGCCTAAAACCAAGCCCAGCAAAAACCGTCTCCAGTGTATTCCATCTCCACAATGCAAAAGCTGCCAGAGAACTAAACATCCACCTGAGCGGACTCAAGCTTAAGCTTGCCCCAAATCCAACTTATCTTGGAGTGACCCTTGATAGGACCTTATCCTTCAAGGAACATCTAAAGGGGACGGCTGCTAAGGTGAAGGTACGAAACAACCTGCTCTGCAAGCTCGCTGGTGCAAAATGGGGGGCGGCAGTCTCCACCCTGCGCACCTCAGCACTGGCCCTTTCATACTCTGTAGCAGAATATTGTGCCCCTGTCTGGTCCAGGTCATCTTACTCACACCATGTAGACACCCAGCTCAACTCAACAATGAGAACTATAACTGGAACAATCCGCTCAACACCACTCCCCTGGCTCTCTGTACTGTCAAACATAGCCCCTCCACACATCCGGCGAGCAGCATTAACTCAAAGGATGCTCCAAAAAGTTAAAGATTTTCCTCACTTGCCAATCCATGCAGATATCTACACCCCACCCACTGCCCGACTTTCATCCAGACGGCCGATTTGGAAAAACCCTCCCCCAGCTGACTTTACCATCCAGACAGCTTGGCAAGAGGAATGGGAGACCAAGGAGGTCCCAAACAAACAGCTGGTGATAAACCCCAACCAACAGGTCCCGGGCACCAACCTCCCAAGGAGACAGTGGTCTACACTCAATCGCTTCAGGACTGGACATGGCCCCTGCTTGGCCAGCCTTCACAGATGGGGCAGTAGCCCTAGCCCACTGTGCACATGTGGAGAGGAGCAAACAATGGAACACATCATAGAGGTTTGCCCGCTCCAAAGACTGGAAGGAGGATTACACACCCTCCATACAGCAAACCAGGAGGCAACTGCTTGGCTTAAGGATTTTGCATTCGCTAAATAAATAAATAAATAACTGAGGCAAAACGAACGCCATGACACTAGATTCCCGGAGCGCCAATCGATGGTAGGATTGTGCAACCGGAGCCAGGGGTAACCAAGGATGACCGGAGAGGTGGAGACCAGAAGCACAAACAGCGTGAGCTGCTCCCGGTGATTACCAAACATGATCACAGAGACTGGGGCAGGTTGTTAAGACACCATGGTCAATGGGGCTTTAGACAGAGCAATGAGTTGGAGAGGTGTCCTCAATTGGTGTCACAGAAGCCCCAAACGGGTTGCCAGTTCCCCAGACATGAAGCTGTGTTCGGCCCCTGAATCGATGAATGCATGTGTAGCTATTTCAGTTTAGTTATTAAAAAAAAGGATGGGTAACATGAATTTAGTGAGGGGATTTTCTTGGCGTGAGTCTGTGAGTCCCCCTACTGCGACGCACGGACTCCCTCTTTTGGACCATATGGGACAAATAACAAGCTCATGTTCCTCACTGCCACAGTATAGACATAGCCCTAACTCCTGGCGGCACTGTTTCTCTGCTGGAGGTAACCTGGATTGGCCTGTTAACATGGGCTCAGGGGAGTCTAATGAATCAGAGGTTGGAAGGGCCGACGGGGCACTGCGGGGAGCGGCGAAGCTGGGGACCGGGATGACCAGAAGTCTTATGCTCACTGGCCCGTTCCCTCAGTCGGTTGTCTAAGCTGATGGCTAGAGAAATGAGCTCAGTTAATTTACTGGGCTTATCCAGGTGGGCTAACTCATCTCGCAGGCTAGGGCTAAGGCTACGAATAAATTTGCTGCACAGAGAGGCGTCCTCCCACCCCACCTCCGCGGCTACCACCCAGAAGTCGACAGCATAATCCACTACAGATTTGCTACCCTGCTTTAAGTTAAGTAGCCGGGAGGTCAGTACGCTATCCCGGTCGGAGTGGTCGAACACCTTGTTAAATTCTTTCACAAACTGATCGTAAGTTAGTGTAGCATAGTCTACCCTAGCCATGACCGCGTAGGCCCAAGCTAACGCCCGCTCCTCCAGAAGATTAACTACATAGCCTATGCGGCTATGACTGGTCGGGAATACCCCCGGGACCTGCTGGAACACTATTCCACATTGCAGCAGAAACCCCCTAGCCTCCCTTAGCTTACCGTTGAAGCGTGTGGGCTTGGGGACTGGTGTCAGCCGGGATGGTGGAGATGTAGCGGGAATGGAGCTAGCTGGAGTAGCTGGGCTACCTGAAGCCGGAAGGAAAGGCTGGGAACCCGACAGGTGATCCAAGCGAGAGTTTATCTGAACCAGATGAGTAAGTGTAACTTGTTGTTGATGTGATAACTGGTCAATACAAGCCTCTAAGATGTTAACTTTGTGCGTGAGCACACGGGCTGCTGGGTCGTTCTGACGGAGTCGTACTGTCATGTTTGCTGACCCAGAAAGCAGACACAGACCCAGAAATCAACTCAATTATCTTTATTATGTAATGTGTGTTTGGGTGTATGCGTGTGTATGTGAATATAGCAGCCGGGGCGAGCAGAACACCGTACAGCCTAGCAACCCTATGGAGAAGCAGAGACAGGGGAATTAGTAACCACACCCTGGTGGAACTGTGCAGTATTGTTAGTCTTACTGTTGGCGAGTTGGTGATCAGCTCAGGTTTAGTCCCGAATGCTCCGGCCAGGAAGACAGCGTCTTCAGCCCCGGTTGCAAGGGAAAAGGTGGATGGAATGAAGAGGTACAAGGAGTGTTTGGTCCGCTGCCAGGTGGAGGTGGTCCGCCGCCACAGATTTCCACCTGTGCACAGGGGAGCGAGAGTGGAGAGATGAAAACGATGATAGTGGCTTACTTGGCGTCGGGGAGTGGAACTCCCAGGAGGACGACGAGGAGAAGGTGATTCTCTAGGAAGGCAAGGTAGGAGAGGAGTAGCCTCCGGAGAACGGTGAGGTTGAGAATAATCTTGGCGAGTGATGAAGCGTTGAGACAGTCTCATCAGACCAGGGAGAAAGACGACTCCGTGCAGACCCGAGGGCAGCATGGCTCAAATAGTCCAGCTGATGAGAGCAGGTGTGCATGCAGCTGTGGAGAATCAGTCAACAGGCAGGCAGAGCGAATCACCACATAAACACCTCGGCTGAAGGGAACGGTGTTATGCTGAGAATTGCTCGCTTGCCGAGAATTGCATCCCATCGTCGAATAAACATAATTTAAAGATAATTTACAAAAGGTAATAACAATTTTTAGTTCTAAAAATGTATAATGGGTACTTCTAAAAATGCCCAAATGGCTACAAGCCTGGCTGTAGTGTTATATTTTATAGTTTTGGTGCATGGGATGCCATTCTTGACAAGTAAGCAATTCTCGGCATAACACTGGTCCTGGCCAGTTGATGAGCCGGATTTCTCTTCTTCGCCGAGATTTTTTCTTCCTGGTCAGTGGTGGCTTCGGCTACGACGCCACAAATGAGCAGCTGTTGTAACTGCGTGATGTTGTCCAAGCAGTTTGGTCCACTTGAGTGAAGTGCTGTGTGAATGCAAACCGAACCAAACGAAGGTGTGAAAATTCTCGCCATCCTCCGCCGAGTTGAATGGAGACCCCCAGACTATCCTGGTGTGAATGCAGCCTAACATAAATTTGTCTCGGAATGAATGAAAATCTGTCACTGGTGGGTAGGGGTGTGTGGTTTCAGTAGTCAATAGAATATGACCGGTCCCTGGAGTGCAATAAGCCAAGAAACATACGTGAATGAGTGGCTAAACTGCTTGCTTTATGATGGTCTGAGGAAATAAAACTTTAACTAAGATAAATTAACATCTTGAATGAAATATATGGTAAAGTGTTGTTAAATGAACAAGGATTCCAGTGGGGGGAATAGAGTTAATAGAAAATAGCAATTAAAACCAGCTGGATCCGAAACGTTTTCCCCGCCGAGTCACTGTAGGAGGCCGCCTGGATTGGACCACTGTAAAATCACGGCAAAAATATAACAAAATAAGCCAGAATGATGCGAGATATATTATGAACTGTGGATTAGTGAACCAGGTGGAAACAGGGATGTCTACTGAGGTGACTGAAATCTAAAGAAAATAACAATAGAAAGTGCACTCGGTGCAAGGATCCTAGTACCACTGTTAGCTTGGAAGCTAACGCCTCTGGCTCCTGTCCATCTACATGACAGACAGCTATTCTGGCCAATAATAGAGCAGTGGGCAGGTATCAAGGATGGCACTGTGCTGGATTTACCTTTTTTTTTTTTTTTTATGTCTTGAGGCAAACCCAGAAGAATCAAAACAGCTTCTTGGAGAGAAAAAGGATATAAAGGCTGTGTGTGAATTTTTTTTTTTTTTTTTTTTTTTTTTTTTAAGAGGAGTGTTTTGATATTTTTTTCCGATAATCACACGACCAATAGATGCATTTCAGAAAGCTAAAACCTACAATCACACTGTTTTTAATGACTCTTTTAAAATATGACTAATATTAACTGCAGGGGATAAATTAGACAGAAAACGGAGGTAATTTGTACTGAAGGTGTAAGGCGAGACCAGCAAAGACGTGTGTGTGTGTGTGTGTGTGTGTGTGTGTGTGTGTGTGTGTGTGTGTGTGTGTGTGTGATGAAGCACTTACAAGCCAGGGGATGGAAAAGATCACTGTTTTCTATTCACGTGGGCTCCGAAGCATCTTGGCACCAAACTCACAATACCTTCCTCCACTTTATAATTGAAGGAAATTAAGTGCCCATAACTAGATGATGATGGAAAATTGAGGGAGGCGTGTTCGAGAAATAGATAGTAATAGCTTTTCAAGAAGGGAAAGAAAGTGCACTACGGGACTTGGTTGAAGGAGGGATCCGGCTTCTCCTTTAATGGCCGCCGCAAATAGCACATCCCAGGTTTCGACTAAATGTGGAAGAGCCAAAGTAAGACAAACACTCTTACACAGACAGCAGGAAGAACGATTCAATAAAGGTGCTAGGCTTTTCTCACCTCGCAATTGCTGGCTTTATTAATATAAATACTCAGTGCTGCACTACCTGAAATCCAATGGCAACCCAATCCCAAGGTATTAATGAAAATCCATGCTTTAGTCCACATGCATTATTCACAGCCTTATCCAATTAACGTAGTGGCTGGGCTGTGCTGCTGTTCACTCCAACCGCCGTCTACGTCTCCGCCAATTAGGCCCTAGCTCTCTGAAGGTAGGCGGTAATGATCACTACAGCGAGGGTGAGCAGCACACTTGGGGCATGAGCACAGTGAGGAATAAGAAGGAAGAAAGAGGAAGATGAAGGGGGGGGGGGGGACAAAACAAAGAGGCAAAGTCATTTCTTTCTTTAATGCTACCGTGATGGAAAGCTGCCCGTGTCATGTTTCTTCTTTAAGCTAGCATCAGTGAGCTGAATTAACATTGCTACTGCACACTGCGGGCTGTCCCTTTGGATCTTCGCACTCGTTAGAGATTAATGGAGACATCTTGGCCCTTTGATTGGGGTGGGGGCGCCGATCGTTGCTTTGCACATCCAAATACAGGTGCATCTCAATAAATTAGAATGTCATCAAAAAGTTAATTCAATTCAGTAATTCAATTCAGAAAATGAAACTCCTATATTATATTGATTAATTACACACAGAGTGATATATTTCAAATGTTTATTTCTTTTAATTTTGATGATTATGGCTTACAGCTCATGAAAACCCCAAATTCAGTTTCTCAAAAAATTAGAATATTTCATAAAATTAATTTTAAAAAATGTTTTTTTAATAGAAATGTTGGCCGACTGAAAAGTATGTCCATGTATACACTCAATACTTGGTCGGGGCTCCTTTTGCATGAATTACTGCATCAATGCAGCGTAGCATGGAGGTGATCAGCCTGTGGTACTGCCGAGGTGTTATGGAGGCCCAGGTTGCTACTTTTGGCAGTGTGGACAGGCACCAAGTCCTCCTAGAAAATGAAACCAGCATCTCCACAAAGCTTGTCAGCAGAGGGAAGCATGAAGTGCTCAAAAATTTTCTGGTAGATGGCTGCACTGACTTTGGACTTGATAAAACACAGTGGACCAACACCAGCAGATAACATGGCTCCTCAAATCATCACTGACTGTAGAAACTTCACACTGGACCTCAAGTAACTTAGATTCTGTGCCTCTCCACTCTTCCTCCAGACTCTGGGACCTTGATTTCCAAATGAAATGCAAAATTTACTTTCATCTCGAAAGAGGTCATCTGCTGGTGTCGGTCAACTGTATTTTATCAAGTCCAAAGTCAGCGCAGTCGTCTACCAGCAAATTTTAGAGCACTTCATGCTTCCCTCTGCTGACAAGCTTTATGGAGAAGCTGATTTCATTTTCCAGCAGGACTTGGCACCTGCCCACACTGCCAAAAGTGCCAAAACCTGGTTTAATGACCATGGTATCACTGTGCTTTATTGGCCATAAAACTAGCCTGACTTCATCTGTATAGAGAATTTATGGAGTATTGTCAAGAGGAAGATGAGAGGCACCAGACCCAACAATGAAGATGAGCTGAAGGCCACTATCAAAGCAACGTGGGCCTTTTTAACACCTCAGCAGTACCACGGGCTGATCACCTCCATGCCACGCCACATTGATGCAGTAATTCATGCAAAAGGAGCCTCGACCAAGTGTTGAGTGTGTACATGGGCATACTTTTCAGTCGGCCAACATTTCTATTAAAAATCCATTTTTTAAAATTAATTTATGTAATATTCTAATTTTTTGAGAAACTGAATTTGGGTTTTTTTTGAGCTTTAAGCCATAATCATCAAAATTAAAAGAAATAAACACTTGAAATATATCACTCCGTGTGTAATTAATCTATGTAAAATATAGGAGTTTCATTTTCTGAATTGAATTACTGAATTGAATTAACTTTTCAATGACATTCTAATTTATTGAGATGCACCTGTACATCCAAGAGACATGAATTGAGGTAGAGAATACAATTGCATTACAGACTGAAAAATAATCACTGAAGGCAGAGAGGTAACAGAAAATCAGTTTTACATTTTAATTAAGAGTCATCATAAATATTGTCATTAGAAAACAATATACACTTAAAATTAGAATATTGTGGTTCATCATTTAATTAAAAAAGCTGTTAGGGATAATCATCAACATTAAAGAAAAAAACGAGGGCTTGAAATATTTTAGTCATATCTAATCAGTAAAGAGAAAGGAACTTTTTAAAGATATTGTAATCTTTGCACCTGTATATTATGGATAATATTGTATATCATGGATCCATAAAATTATTGATTATAAACCTTTGTATGTGTGGCCACTGATTCTAGTGTTTACAGTGCTAAATCGCTGCATCTAGTTCTGTTTTTCCCTGTGGTCTACCAGGGATGACTAACTCTAAGGGCCCCTTTACACAGACAGAGATCATTGAGAGACCATTGAGAGATCTTGGCAATTGCTGAGAGATCATCGAAAGATCATTTGGAGATATGGCCATTTTGTCATCACTCAGCGACTCACTCAACAATCTCCATCCCTGTGTAAAGGGGGTATAACTTTGGACTGTATAGTTCTGTGGAAGATGTGTAATCCTCTTTTCTTTTCACTGATACAGTCAACACATTAGTTCCGGCTCCATTCACAGCTGGCATTTTCATTCTGTTTTGTTTACATAATTGCACTTTTTTAACCAGAAAACCTGTTTTTATAAGTAGAACTCAAACTGGTAGAGAAGATGAAAAAGTGAAAGCATTTTTTGTGATGTTAATGCAGATTTTTTTTCCCCCCACAGTGCATTTGTGAAGTAGGTTTTAAAGATGTTAAAGGCTTATTTAAATAGGAAAGACCAGGAGAAGTTGTTTTTAAATAATGCCTTTAAATAACATTCAACCAGCATTTCTTGTATGAGATCCATTATTAAAATTAAATTCAATTTCATTGATAATTTGCAAATTTAACTTAATATTACACCCTGTTCCCTTTAAATAAATTATCTAACAGACTTAAGTGCTTTGGCAAAGCAGGAGAAATCGAGCTCTGGGAGGTACACAACTGAAAACCTCCCATAACATCCCTCAGAGCTCTATGCAAAGCCATGCCTCTAAAATAGTTGCGCTCGTATTTCACAGTGCATATTAAGTTAAGAAAACTTCTAATATTGGCCTTATGAACAGAAATATGCTCATAGTAGTCAATGGTGTCTATTAGCTGCTAGCAGTGGATGGCTTTGTAGATTCTGGTGGAGGGCAGCAAGGTTTTTGTCAGTTTTAAGGGCGGATTGTCCTTTAAAAAATGTCCCATGACTGTTCTACCATTACATTTGGTCCTGTGACTGCCCCACGGGATTATTTTAATAGTTTTATATTTTGTAGCTTTTGATGTGTTAAGAGAATTTCAGCACATTTGACAAAAAAAAAAAAGCATCTAGAAAGCTTTATACACCCCACCTTTAATATGTTATTATGACATTTTCCCATTTAGGCTCAACCTATTTTTTTTTTTAATTGCAAAAGAACTGTTCCAACCACGCTTGATTTTCACGTTAACCACCCACTCATTGAATACTCATCGCTTTAATGTGAGTCTTCGCCTCCGCTTCAAGCTCAAAAAACCACTCTAACCAGCAGCGGGTGCAGGTGAAGAGTGCTGGCGTCATTAAATAATATTCAGTAAGGTAGAGTTTAACAGTTGGACAGAGTGGTAAAACAGCCCCAGGTCCAGCCTGACGTAACTGAGCTTTTATGCCAGGTGGATCCGCCCTGTTTTAGGGGGCGGGCAGCACACACCTGCTGCAGTGATGGCTGATCTGGCTCGCTAGCTGAAGGATGGTGTTGGCAATAAGAAGCTCTGCAATTTTTGTGCAAAATCTAACCTGGTTCGGGGTTTTCTGCTGTAAAATAGTTAGCCATAAGTTTAAGGAAACATCTGTCTGCTATGTTGACGCCAGTCTTGTCAAGCGAGAAAATGAATTGATGTGGGAGGGGGCAGTGGGGTCTTTGTGCTGACGTGCAGTGTGGATGCTCCTGGCATGATTCACATAGCTGTACAATAACTTTTTTTTTATTAGATGTCATGCCAGTGGATATGTCAGTTAGTAAAATCTTTCTTTTCTGTCTCCCATTGTCTGTCTCCATTCCTGCAATTTAATATCATGTCTGCTTGACCTCAGGGATTCTCTCAGCCTGTTTACTCCAGCAAAGTGGAGTCAACGCAGCAGAACCACTCAGTGGAAGCACACATTTACTGTCTGAATGAGGTTCATTATAGTTTGTTTTGCCGGCTTTGTCTATTGAGTTCCTGCTATTTTCAACAAACGCTCCACCAGTGGATTTACAACTGCACAGCTGAACCTTACCCACGCCCCAAATAGTGCCATGAAATCACCCAAACCTGTGCTTAATTGTCTCATTTTATTTATTACATGGGTCATTACATCGATGATCAAACCAGATTAATGTGTTTAATTATTCGCACTTCCATCAGTGTGTGTAGTAAAAGTATGTAATTAGCTATTTGGATTATTAATAGAACAATTACGGCAGGCTACATGGCTCTTATTGAAATGAACCTCGGGCTCATGAAGCTCACTTAGGCATACGGCAACAGCGGACCTTCTGAATAATTTACGGTCACTTTAATGTTTTATGCATGGACATATTTGTGTATGTTCTCCCTCTTGCTGTAATTTGTTGTGCCGTGTGACGTGTTAACTGAGCTGAGGGGGAGCCAAACGGAGCTGAGCGATGACGGTTGCAGCCGGGGCTCCAGATGATGTGGCTGTGGTGCTGTAATAAGAGAAAAAAGAAAGAAAACACACACACACACACACACAGACTGAATGAATTATTAATGGTGTAGACAGAGTCTGGTTTAAAGCTGGAAGTTGATAAGGTACGGAGGGCCACTTCATCTAAATAAACAGATCTAGTCGAAGGCCATGGTGGAGCCAGTCATTTGCTTATCGTGCTGCTAATGCTCCCACGTTTTTCCACATGGCTCCCCTCACCGCAGGCAAACCGATTCCAGCAAGAGCTTGTTTTAGGTAAAAGAATCCACAGGGAGCAAGAAAACAGGAACAGGGAAGAGAAGTGTGAAATTACATTTGAATACATCCTGTCACCCTTGTGTGTGTGTGTGTGTGTGTGTGTGTGTGTGTGTGTGTGTGTGTGTGTGTGTGTGTGTGTGTGTGACTACTTCTGTTCATCCCAACGCAGGGAGAGGTCCCAGTTTTTGCCAGCAAACTCTAGCAACTTTAATAGCCGCACTGGTCAGCTCCACTGATGGGGAAACTCGTCCAAAACAACCATTTTGCAGTAGATAACTACTTGTTTACTTTTCCAAAAAGGCAGTTGAGCTTTGATATGTTTTTAAAGTGTGCAGTGGTAGTGTGAAGAAGAAAAAATCTAAACTCGCTAAAATTAAAAAAAAAATAAAAAAAATAATAACAAACCAAACCCTGAGGAGTCAAATAGGAACAAGTAGAGGAATTTGAGGAAAATGGCGTGTCTGAGTGCATGTGGGGAAGCACCAGATGTTATAAACAGAGGCTGCAACTGTAATTATCCCCCATGAATTAATGACTGTGCATCAAATGATTTGCAATTTCACTTATTTTCAAAACACCATGTCCTGCTTCTGTTTGCCCTTGTGATAAACTTTATGCATGCACAGCTTTGATAGAAATCCCAGTGCGTGTGGCGTCTTTATTTTCCTGCATGCTCCATTAGAATTGGTTTGCATATATTTACAGAATACAAACTATGCTGTGCTTAGACGTCATGTTCCGTAAACTGGTAAAAAAAAAAAAAAGTATTCCCCTAATTGGTTTCATTGGTTTGATGTAAGCCAGTCTCCATTTTTAATTGCTAATTCTACATCCCTAAATTACATCCACCCCATTCCCTAATGATGAAATTGTATTAATTAGCCAGATCTGTCTCTTTGTTCCTTGCAGAATTCCCTGGATCAGACCCCACGGAGAGACCCCCAGCCGCTATACATGTCAACATATCCAGTCTTCAGGGTCTCAGGAGATCCCCCAGCTCCAGTCCTACCCCCAGCAGGCAGATCCAGTGGGCTGTCAAGTCGATGCATGTCACCAAACATGGCCACCCGGGAAATGTGGCCTATGTGGGTAAAGATTCCACTTGGGAGCCACTGGAGGCAAAAGCGGGACCCCTTGAGGTGATGACACTCCCCACCTCATTTCGACAAGATAATCCAGAGAATTATTCGGGTGAAGGGAAAGACCAGGACGCAGAGAATAGCAACAGTCAAGCTGCTAGAACTGTGTCTGAGGAGGAGGAGAAGGAGATGCAGGGTAGTGGAGAAGGAGGCAACTTTCCTGCAGGATTTGCAATGAAAGTCAGCGGTTTGGCTGATAGTGATGTGAAACCGAGTCCCGACAGGAATGTCGTTACTGTGGCTGAGCACACAACTCTGTCTCTGTGGCAGCTGGTGGAGCAACCCACAACCCCACCTCAGGGCTCCCGAGAGTCAGACACAGCCGAGGAGGCCAAGGGCGAGATCCTCTACATCCACGGGCCGACTGACAACCTCTATTCTACCTCATCGCACATAGGGGAGGGAAGTTCACATTTGGGTTTCACTTCGGTTTTTAGGAAAGGCACAAGCAGCAACGAGGCGATGACGGCAACACCTGAAACCGTGACGGAGGTGCTGACAACTTCTGAGGCAACCACAGTGGATCCTCTGACCAGAGAGGCACAGAGGACTGATCCGGCGACCACAGCGATACCCACAGAAAACTCATCTGGCACAGCCTTGATGGAGGAGCCATCAATTTCTGTCTCATGGGTTCAGGAAGAGAAGGAGCAAACTACGAGTTCACGTGACAAGCAAACCCACCCCATGGCGTCCCCAGCACCCACCGGAGGACCACAGGCAACTACTGGAGGGTTTCAGCTGACAACCACCACAGTGGACATCAAGGCTGCAGCAACAGAAATGGAATCCAGATCTGCAGTGTCTGAGTCATTTGTCGTGGGAAGTCACTGGACACCTTACAAGAGCACAAAGTCAGAAGAAGCCAAAAAAACGGTGGCAGCCGAGAATAAAGACGCAAACGGCGAATTTGGCATTCTTGTACCTGACTGGGCATTTGGGCTCATCCCATCAGGTAAGTCAGCCCCACCATGGCCCCAAAGAATAAACAAGCTTTTATTATTGCGCTAATGATTAGGATTGTCTAGTAGGTAGAGATTGCTTCATTATGTGCAGTGTATGGTTTGGTGATTACAGTCTGTTAACTCTGACGAGTCCTGCACGGTCTCTACACACCACTTCAAATATAAAACATACACTCCTGTATTTCCCTTCCCTGTGTGTCGCTTGTTGTTTCACTCTACATCTCCCCTCTTTTTCCTGCCCGACTTACATCATGCATTATTAATCCAGCGTCGTTCTTCCTTCCTGCCTTCACATCTCCGCGCTTTCCTCAGCCCTCCCTCCCACTGTGGTGTAGAGACATTTCCAGACAGTGAAGCAGTGCAGTGGGGTGAGACCAGCTAGGTCTTAGTGAAGTAATTAGTGGGTCAGAGTGAGTGCAATTAGGTGAACTAGGGAGAGGCAGAGATCCTAGCCCCCAACAAATCAATGTAGACACAAACTACAAGATGGGACTTGTAATTGACCGCACTCTCTTCTCCTTTCTCATTTTTGTGTTGGGTCATGTTTATTCTGCTCTTTCTCTTCCATTTGGAAGAATCTTCTTTCCACGGCACAGAAGCTTCTCCTCATAATCGAGGTGTCTGTGGTGTTGGTCTCAGGAAGCTCATACTGATTTTATTTTTGATGGTTAATGGCTACTTTTGATTGAAAAGGTCAAGGCAAATGAAGACATGAAATATTCCTGATGCCAGTGTTTTTCCTCATCTCTATATGTGGAATATAAACGGCAAAATAACTGAAGTGTGTTTGCTTAATGTTTAATGTACATATAAAAAAAGCCTGAATTATTTCTTGTGTAACCACTGCCATACATTCTAAACCTTAATTCTCGCATTTTCATTCGTTTTAAACCAGTGCTGTGAAAAAGTATTTGCCACTTTCCCGATTTCTTATATTTTTGCATATTTGTCACAATTAAACGCTTCGGATCACCAAACAAATTTTCATATTAGACAAAGGTAACAAGAATGAATACAGAACACATTTTTACCTCCACCAAGAGGAGGAGGTTTTGTTTTTGCCGGCGTTAGTTGGTTTGTTGGTTTGTCTGTTACCAACATTACTCAAAAAGTTTTGAACGGATTTTGATGAAATTTTCAGGAATGGTGTGTAATGGAACGGGGAACAGATGATTAGATTTTGGTAATGATCTGAGAGTGCATACCTCCACCAAGGGCTTTGTTTTTATTTGTGCAGCAGGATTACAGAAAAACTACTATACGAACTTGGATGAAATTTTCACCAGAGGTGGTTCTTGGGCTAGAGAGGACGCCATTACATTTTGGTGATGATCTAAGAAGGCATACCTCAGCCAAGGCTCTTATCTTCTCACAGTGTGTTAGCAACAATACTCCAAAACGACTGGACAGACTTTGATGCAGTTTTCACCAGAAGTGGCTCTAGGCCTACACACAAATCCATTACATTTTGGAGGTGATCCATGAGGGAGAAAGGAGCCTTGGCAGAGGTATGTACTCTCTGATTGCTTTTCTAGTTTAAATGATGATTTTATTTATTAAGGGAAAAAAGATATCCAAACCAACAAGACCCTTTGTGAAAAAGTAATTGTTCCCCTTTGTCATGTCATGAATTAAGAAGAAGAAGCCAATTCTGTTGTCATTCAGTCCATACACCCAATCATGTACAGTAGAACGAAATTACGTCTCTCCTATCTACAATGTTAATCACATCTAGAATCAGAGGGGTCGCTGCCAGGCAAGGCGCCACCATAAACAACTTCTCTTTCCCCCATTCTATTATGCTGAGCATCAAGCTAGAAGGTGAGAAGTACCATTTTTATATGGCCTTTGGTATGACCCTGCCAGGCCTTGAACTCCCAACCTCCCGGTTGTGGGGTGGATGCTCTATCATCTAGGCCACCACTCTGGTTAACTGTGATTAACCAGATTATTTGGAAAGCTGACTTCAGTTTCACTAGCCACACCCAGGCCTGATTACTGCCAGACCTGTTGAATCAAGAAATCACTTCAATAGAGCCTGTGTGGACAAAGTGAAGTAGGCTCAAAGATCTCAAAAAGCAACACATCATGCCTTGATTTTAAAGAAATTCAGGGAACAGATGAGAAACAAAAATCCAGAACAACATCTAAAGAACTGCAGGCCTCACTTGTCTCAGTTTGGACACTGGTCCATGATCCAACCATAAGGAAAAGACTGGGCAAAAATGGCATCCATGGGAGAGTTCCAAGGCGACAAACCACTGCTGACCAAAAAGAACAAAAAAAGGCTCATCTCACATCTGCAACAAACCATCTTGATGATCACCAAGACTTTTGGGAAATAATCTGTGGACTGACGAGACAAAAGTTGAACTTTCTAGAAGCAGGGTGTGGGTCCTGTTACATCAGCCCTAAAACTAACACAGCATTTCATTAAAAGAACATCTCACCAACAGTCAAACATGGTGGTGGTAGTGTGATGGTCTGGGGTTGCTTAATTGTTCAGGACCTGGATGAGTTGCCGTAATTGATGGAACCATGAATCTGCTCTCTACCAGAAAATCCTGGAGGAGAAGGTCAACCCATCAGCTTGTGACCTCAAGCTCAATCCCTCCAGTGTGTCTGAATTAAAACAATACTGCAAAAAAGAGCGGGCAGAATTCCTCAACAGCAGCATACAAGACTCCTGCCAGTTGTCACAAGTGCTTGATTGCAGTTGTTCCCGCCAGCGGTGGATAGTCAGTATTAGGTTTAGGGGGCAATTATTTTTCATATAGAGCAGGAATGTTTGGATAGCTTTGGACTTCAGTGAATTCATCATTTAAAAACTGTGTTTTGGGTTTACTTCGGGGCTCTTTGTCTAATATTAAAATTTGTTTGATGAGCTGATACATTATAGTGTGACAAATGCGCAAAAATATACAAATTAGGAAGGGGCAAATACTTTCTGCCAGCACTGTTTAAAATTGTGGACTTGGTTCTCATCCTGCCAAGTAATAATTAATCATGCTGTCACGATAGTTCTGACTGACTATTGTGTTAAACTGCACCTCTTACAAGTGGAATGTAAAATATACAGTATATTCTGCCTTTTACTCCTATAATAAATGTTTGGAGCGATATAGAAGAATTACTGCTTTATTGGATATATTGATTTATCATTTAGATGTGTGCTTTATAACACTGACCATTCTCACTAGTGTTTATTTTTTCCCACTAGAAAGCAGTTTTCTCATTTACAGAGAATCGTAAGCAGGAGTCTTTCCTTCATTCGTTTAATAATGGCAGGAGCGGGAGATGGATTCTGATTTCAGCCGAATGCACTGCAGCAAACCAATAACAAAGGCTCAACACTGGTCTGTCTTGTTTGCTTGAGGTGAAGCGCTGCATTCAATATATTTCACATTTTGTGATTGCCTCCACTGGGGCATGGTGTGGACCATTATGCAGTCATTTAATTTACTGAATGTGTAAATGTCCGTTGTTGGTTTCATTCTGACAAGAAAAACTTTTCTGCCACTGGGCCACCTCAAGGACACCTTTTTTGTCTGTTTTGCGCTCGATCGCGAGGGCCTAACATTTATTACGTCAGAAGGCGTCAGTGCTGAGGACCTTTTGTCTTTATCACGGTGATATTTGAATGGACTGAGTGGTCGTGCTCTGTAGAGTGATTAGAGGCATGAGACCACTTCCTCTGTGTGACCTTTTGTAGTTGTCAGTTTTTAGCACAGAGGAAATTACAGCAACTGGCAGTTGTCCTGTCCATTACTGCAGGAGATAGAGCAAGAGAGGAGGAAAAGGGCAGGAGGATGGCAGCCTGGACGGAGAATAAGGAGCTCTTTAACAATGATCATGCCTGTACAAACTTTGGTCCTATAGAACACATAGCTCTCCTTTCAGTCCTTCCTTCCCGCTTTGTTTGTTTGTGTTGTTTTTTTTTACATTTACACGCTTCTTACCAAATCTTCCTTCAGCCGCGTTAATCAGGACAGGCTCAGTCCCCCTCTGCTCCTATTTGGCCATATATCAGTGTGATAAGACACTGGTATATACGCAACCATCGTAGCTTTTCCAATTCCCCCATCACTCTGGCCGCTCAGCTAACCCGCACAGCATGGGCTCGCCGCGCACAGGCACACACAAAACTCAATATATGAGGAAAAGTGCCGGCATGCCAGTTTGCTCAAGAGTAAACCTAGATAATCCATCCCACATGTCTCCCCTATCACACACACACACGGGCGCACACGCGCACACATAGGCCGTCGGCTGTAATCCTTTGGTGCGAGAAAGTAAACACATTTCATTTTATTTCCTTTTTGTAAATTTCTCATGTCTTCCTTTCCATAATCATTTAATCTAAAGACAGCATTTTATGGACTTTTGTAACACTAAAAAAAAAAAAAAAAAAAAATAATAAAGAAAATTGATTTCCGGTCAATGCTATTTCAACAAGCACGGATATTAGTGGAACGCCTCTGTGTGCTGGCATCTGGCCCTTTGAGGTGATGAAGCAAAGCAGGTGAATACAGTGATGGCGTCAGCTCGTCTAGTTTTTAAATTATCGATGCTAGCCTGATACTGTGGTAAACAGGGAGCAGGATACCTCTGAGTTATATCCATCTCGACTGAAGCCTTGTCCCAGGCTCAAGATGGATCAGACCTCTGGCAGCATCAATAACGCGGCAGCCAGCCCTCTACCAAATTAGAGTGTTAAATTTGGAGGAGAAGAGCCAGTAGGTTGAAGTGTGTGCGTGTTTGTGCGCGTGTGCATGTGTGTGTATTTGGGGAAGGGAGACAGAGATAAATGGAGACAGGGACAGGCAAGGGTGGCACATTATCAGCGTGGGTCTGGGGATAGATGTTCGGTTTGTCTGTGGGCTGTTGGAGTCCTTGGACTGGCTGTCTGCAGCGGCGAGAGGGCACATTCTCACTGCTGCATATAGAAGCTTATTGATTTTCCTGCTTCTCAATCCTTGAGTCTCCCATCATTTTTTTCCCCTCACTATCCTTTCTCTCTTTTTCTTGTCGCTGCCTTACAAGCTTTTCTCATCTCCTTCACTTTCCCTCTCCCTCGCTTTATGCCTTTTATTACTCCGCTGGTCGTTGGTATGACTTTTCCTGGCATAATGTTTTGATAGCCTCTTGAACTCCGATGTGATACAGCACAAGGCAGTCAATCGTCGTCTCTAACTGTATCCGCCCGTTCAATCTTCTGCCTCAGCAGGATTCTCATCACTGCTTTTAAGCAAAAGACTCGCCTCCCAATTAATCTAGCCATTGCACTATCTGTCATCCTCCTATCTTATCCTCTCCAACTTTCTCTCCTTTCTATTCATGGTGTAATCCCCCATTTTTTTCATCATCAACACTCCTGTGAATCTAATCCAGTGCTATTGGCTCTGCTGCATAACTGAATGAACAGGATTGCTAAAGAACAGCCTGAGGGACATTAGGGTTCTATCATAGTGTGGGATGAACAGTGTTACACACTCCTCTGTCGCTGACTGAGCAAAGGTCTCTTTGTATCCCTTTAACCATGGGATACAGTGCACACACAAATGTGAAATGAGCTTTAATCAACGCTGCTGGGGAAATCTCACTGATCCTTTTGTGTATGCCATTAACCGTTAATAATTATGATGCATACTAGTTCAAAATCCACATGAATTCGTAATAAGCCTCTAATGAAAAACTCTTTGTAAATATCTGCCCCCGATTCATTTGGGCATAGGCTGTCAAAAACAGAATAGAAACTTGTGATAAGTAAGAGCCAATTACTACAAAAATGTATATAATTCATAAATCTCCCTCACAGGTATGAGACCAAAGCCAAATGACAAATGTTGCTGTCTTGCAGGCAAAGTAAAACATCCCATCTTCCTTTCTTTTGTGACTTAAGGTACCGACATTCTTGTATTTTAGTGCTGAGATGAATGGCAGTATTACTACAGTTAGTTGTTGAGATGTGTTGCTGATTTTCCCAATTATCTGCATGATGCCAGCACCCTCAGATTAGACTCTGTGGATGGACCACCTCTGACCAAAGGTAAACTGCAAAAATGTGGATTCTAAATCGGTTTAAACCCAGTTGAAAGCATGGGACGTCATTTATCACTTCAAGTAGTTTAGTGTTTTCAGTTTATTAAGGCTGCCGTTAAGTAAAATGTTCCTGGTGGACCACTATCCAAAAACAAATAGTCAACTAATATGTCGCTTTTTTTCATAGACATAGCCATTGAATTGTTTATTCTTAATCTGTTTTGCAGTGAAAAGCAAAGCAGAATAAAAATATGGGTGAAATCCTGGTCCAAAAGACAGCATAGGCACAGCTTTGCAATGCAACCTTTGATGAGTACACAAAGTACACACTTCAAAGGTCAGCTCCCTCTCATTATGGGCAGTTGTAAACATCAAACATGCCTGATTTTTATGAACTGTGATCTGGGAGGCTTCAGCTCGATCAGGACCAGTAACAGAACTGCATTCACATGATACACCCTCATTGGGCGGGGGCAATCGGGTCCAAAATTGGGCATAAAATTGTCCATTGTGTGACCCATGTAAGCAGACATTGCAGTACCAAACTGTGGAGTTACATCAAACTGTGGTACTCTTCTTCAGGTCCTTCATCTGTGTAGCTGAAAGAATTTTAGTTGAAATGTAAACACTGCTTTTGTCATTTAAAATCTACACATATCTCCATCTCCCAACCTTTACCCTGTAAGCTGCCCATGCTTGCCGCCGGGCGAATGAAATTCATACAACAGGTTTTATTAGCTCATCTCCTCAAAGAACAATTAACACAAGCACATGAGCTACAACATTAAAGTACAGCAAACAGAGCCAAATACAGTAAATTTCTAGGTAGCCAGAATGTGCATTACATATCAGATTTGTTTCCGGCCTAAAACATGTCATTGTTATGTCTGTACAAGCACGGCAGCTCATCATACATACACAATGTCTGGAAAGCTCGTCACTGTAAATTAGCCACTAGCACTGATATGAAAGGCTAACACCTGCCTCTGTTCCTAGTGCTGCTGGTTTTAAACAATTTTTTTTAGAAGTACACTGGGGTTAAATAATTCAGTGAAAAACTTCTTTGAACATCTGGCAAATTCTCAAGCAAGATATCAGTCTTCAGTGGCTTTTTGTGCAATGGGCAGTGGTGATTTATACATGTACCGTAAAAGCCAATGAAAAAACAGTTTCTAAAGATAATACACCATTGCAATTTTGGTTTAATATTTTGCAGTGACTCAGAAAAAGCACAGAAAGTCTGTCATGAGCAGCCATGTTTATGGCATCATAAAAATGCTTTATTATCTTTGCTGCAACAACAAAACCTGGTGATTATTCAGCTTCCTGGAGCCCCACTGCAGGCGGCTGTATTTTATTTTTTAGATTGTGTGACCCAGAGCTCCCATTATGGCAGATGAATGACTGAATCTCTTGACTGTTCCTAGTAGCAAATCTGCAACAGAATTGAAAAGCAGGTTCTGTTGTTGTTTTTTTATGAATATGTTTTCATTTCACAGCCTTCTAAAGATTAGTTGGGAGACAGTAAAGTACGATGTTAAATTTGGCAACACAGTAACAATACATGACTAAATATGTATTATTTTTAATCATGTATAGTATTTGTTTTTTTAATACAGCTTTATTCAGAAATCTGAGTTGAATTATACGAAACAAGTTACAGTGGGGGAAAAAAGTATTTAGTCAGCCACCAATTGTGCAAGTTTCTCCCCACTTAAAAGATGAGAGAGGTCTCCAATTTTCATCATAGGTATACCTCAACTATGAGAGACAAAATGAGAAAAAAAAAAATCCAGAAAATTACATTGAAGGATTTTTAATGAATTAATTGGTAAATTCCTCGGAAAAATAAGTATTTGGTCAATAACAAAAGTTCATCTCAGTACTTTGTTATATACCCTTTGTTGGCAATGACAGAGGTCAAACGTTTTCTGTAAGTCTTCACAAGGTTTTCACACACTGTTGCTGGTATTTTGGCCCATTCCTCATGCAGATCTCCTCTAGAGCAGTGATGTTTTGGGGCTGTCACTGGGCAACACGGACTTTCAACTCCCTCCAAAGATTTTCTATGGGGTTGAGATCTGGAGACTGGCTAGGCCACTCCAGGACCTTGAAATGCTTCTTACGAAGCCACTCCTTCGTTGCCCGGGCGGTGTGTTTGGGATCATTGTCATGCTGAAAGACCCAGCCATGTTTCATCTTCAATGCTCTTGCTGATGGAAGGAGGTTTTCACTCAAAATCTCACAATACATGGCCCCATTCATTCTTTCCTTTACACAGATCAGTCGTCCTGGTCCCTTTGCAGATAAACAGCCCCAAAGTATAATGTTTTCACCCCCATGCTTCACAGTAGGTATGGTGTTCTTTCTCCTCCAAACACGACAAGTTGAGTTTTTACCAAAAAGTTCTATTTTGGTTTCATCTGACCATATGACATTCTCCCAATCCTCTCTGGATCATCCAAATGCTCTCTAGCAAACTTCAGACGGGCCTGGACATGTACTGGCTTAAGCAGGGGGACACGTCTGGCACTGCAAGATTTGAGTCCCTGGCGGCGAAGTGTGTTACTGATGTAGCCTTTGTTACTTTGGTCCCAGCTCTCTGCGGCTCATTCACTAGGTCCCCCCGTATGGTTCTGGGATTTTTGCTCACCGTTCTTGTGATCATTTTGACCTCATGGGGTGAGATCTTGCGTGGAGCCCCAGATCGAGGGAGATTATCAGTGGTCTTGTATGTCTTCCATTTTCTAATAATTGCTCCCACAGTTGATTTCTTCACACCAAGCTGCCTTACCTATTGCAGATTCAGTCTTCCCAGCCTGGTGCAGGTCTACAATTTTGTTTCTGGTGTCCTTTGACAGCTCTTTGGTCTTGGCCATAGTGAGTTTGGAGTCTGACTGTTTGAGGTTGTGGACAGCTGTCTTTTATACTGATAACGAGTTCAAACAGGTGCCATTAATACAGGTAACGAGTGGAGGACAGAGGAGGCCTCTTAAAGAAGAAGTTACAGGTCTGTGAGAGCCAGAAATCTTGCTTGTTTGTAGGTGACCAAATACTTATTTTACCAAGGAATTTACCAATTAATTCATTAAAAATCCTTCAATGTGATTTTCTGGATTTTTTTTTTCTCATTTTGTCTCTCATAGTTGAGGTATACCTATGATGAAAATTGGAGACCTCTCTCATCTTTTAAGTGGGAGAACTTGCACAATTGGTGACTGACTAAATACTTTTTTGCCCCACTGTATATTTACTCAAGTACATGTACTCAAGTAACTTGTTCACAAGTCTGTACTTTATTGATTATTGTATGTGTTGCTCCCCTGGGTAGCGGCCCAGGAGGAGGAAACGTGCATGTGGAAGTTAACTCTCCAACCTGTGATAGAGAATTGGCAAAACACGTTCGTTATTTCACACAAGGAGTTTTATTCTTCGTACTCCAGTGCGTGAGTCTACTCTCTATCACTGTGCGACATGCGCCATCTATTGGTCGGCATATGAACTGCACTCAACTCATATGAGTTATAATTGGAACCAGGTGGATTACAAATGCATTGTAGAAAAATAAACAATTAAGAAATAACATAAAATTGTAGGGGTGCCTGTTTTTCTTAAATTTTCTTATCCAAATGTCTTTTTCCCCTCTTACATAACTATTAACTATTTCCAACCCTCTACACTCTCCCCCCACTTCAAATAAATGTCTCCCGACATTTCATGTTCTAGGGTGACTTAATGCATGAGAGTGTACCAATTATAACCATGGGACTGAGGTTGGGTGAGGTAGTGGAATGGCATATAGTTTTGAGTTAGCGTCACAGGGGTAGGGAGTAGGACAGGTCTTACGTCTGCAGTCCAAGGCTGGTACGATGGCTGTCCCAGGACGTCGTAGGTCAGTCTCTCTACTGGCCTTGCTCTCCGCTGTGACCTTCTCAGTTCCTCCTGTTCTCTATCCATCACCTCCACTTGTCCTTGACGTTCTTCCTGCAGCAAAGCTGGTCCATCCATTTGCTCCTCAGCATCCCGCTGAACGGGGACCGGTTCCTGCCTTACTGGTGGGCAGAACTCTCTAGCTGTCGCTCGAAGCCTTTGCTGATTTTGAGGATTTTGCTCTGGCATGACAGGTACTGGTTGCTGAGTGTTTTGGTTTGGGAGATTTGAGGCATTTTGCTGACGATTTACGGGTCTGTAACATGGGATTTGGCTACGGGGGTTGTAGCGGTAAGTATTTTCCTCTTCTTCCTCCGAGCTGTCATTGTCTGTGTTGTCACTGTTAGGATTTGTCTCTGTCCTCTTCTTCCGTTTCTGTTTTGTCTTTTCTTTTGCAGGCAGTTCTTCTTCTAAAGGCAAGTCATTTACAGGCAACAGCAGGTTTCTGTGTAACACTCGCATCACTTGGCTGCCTCTCTCTGCTTGTACTTTATAGACTGGTCCATCTCCCACTCTCTCAACTACGCGATGTACTGCTGACTCCCAGTAAGCGCGCAGTTTCCCTGGGCCTCCTCTTTCAGAGAGGTTTCTGACCAACACCCTGTCGCCTGGTTGGAGTGTGACACCTTTTAAGCGTTTGTCGTACTGCTTTTTTGCCTTTATCTGAAGACTTTTGACTGTTTTCTGCAGCGATTTTGTAAGCAACACGCATCCTATCAGCCCATTTTTTAGCGTAGGTTTGATGGCTGTGTGTGTCAGTGTCTTTTCTCTGGTTCAATAGTAGATCTACAGGCAACCTTGGGACTCTGCCATATAAGAGGAAAAATGGAGAATAGCCTGTTGACTCGTGTCTTGTACAATTGTAAGCATGTACAATTTGGGTAGGTGATCCTTCCATTCACTTTTTTTCTCCTCCTGTAGGGTACGAAGCATTTGGAGTAGTGTACGATTCAGGCGCTCCACGGGGTTGCCCTGCGGATGGTATGGAGTGGTTCGTGAGTGAGAAATTCCAGACAGTTGTTGTAATCTGTGGAAGAGACTGTTTTCAAACTCACGTCCCTGATTGTGATGCAACTTCTCAGCGTACCCGAAACGAGGAATAAAATCCTGAAATATCTTTTCTGCAGCTGTTTTGCCTGATTTATTCCTTGTAGGGTATGCCTGTGCGAAACGAGTGAAATGGTCCACTAGTACGAGGATGTACTCATACCCTCCTTTACTTGGCTCAAGGTGTAAGTAGTCGATGGAGATTAACTCAAAGGGAGCACTGGTTGTGATAGAGCCCATTGGAGCTCTCTGGGGAACATTTGGGCGTTTTTGTTTGATGCACGGACATTTTTTTGTTACATAATCTTCAACATCTTGTTGCATACATGGCCAATAGAAACGCTCACGGGCCAGATGTATCACCTTATCACACCCTATATGACCCATGTCATTGTGTAAACTCTTTAACACCATCGGCTTTAGCTGTTCAGTAGGACAAGTTGTTTGCTGTGCTCTGTCTTTCTGTACAATAATCCATTGTCAACTTCCAACTGTTCCACTCATACAGTAGTCTCCGTGTCCGTTTACTCATTGTCCGTCTATCTTTATCGTTTGGTGTCCATCCTTTGAGTTTGAGTGAGATTACTTCTCTAATTGACTCATCGTCTTGTTGAGCAGCATTGATGTCTTTAGGCGTCATGCTCAAAACACTGTCAGTTGGCACATTGTTGTCATTAGAACTCAGTTGTAATGCAGCTATCCATGGCACATCACTGTTTTGTGCTGCCTTGCTCCCTTGCCACACTGCGGACACTACTTCCGGTAAAACTGTCTCTGTGAACTCATTCATTTGCTCTTGCAGATCTAATGGGTGTCTGGACAACATATCTGCATCTGCATTCCTTTTCCCTGGCCTATACTTGATATCAAAATGGAAGTCAGCCGACTCCCCGACCCACCTATGACCCACTGCATTCAACCTGGCTGAACTGAGGACATAGGTTAAAGGATTGTTATCTGTATAGACAGTAAAAGTCGGTGCATAATACAGATAGTCACGGAATTTGTCGCAGATGGCCCACTTGAGAGCTAGAAACTCTAGTTTACCGGAATGTAAGTGATAATTCTTCTCGGCCGGTGTGAGAGTTCTGGATCCATAGCCAGTCACCTTAAATTTGTTTTCTTGTTTTTGATACAAGACGGCTCCCAGGCCTTTGTTTGACGCATCTGTATGCAATACAAATGGAAGGTCCAAATTGGGATAGGCTAGAATGGGAGGATTAGTCAGAATGTCCACAAATCTTGACACAACTTCCTGATGTTCACTGGTCCATATTATTGGTGTGCGAGAAGGAAGCTGGTTTCTGTCTCCTTTCTTTGTTTGCCCTTTACTCCTTTTTGGTGCTGGTTTATTGTCATTGCTTGTTTCATTAGTGCTCTGGAGGAGTTCGAACAAGGGTCTCGCCAGACGTGAAAAATCTTGAATAAATGATCGGTAATAACTGAGAAAACCCAGTAATGTTCTGAGTTCTCCGACTGTGCGAGGGTTCTTGTCTTTCAGAGCGAACACAGCATCCAAGTCTTTTGGGTCAATCTGGACTCCTTCTCCCGACACTAGCCTACCCAGGTAGCGTACTTGGTTTTTGAACAGTTCACATTTGGCTGGCCGAAGTTTGATGCCGTGTTGTCGCATTTTGCACAAAACCTGTTTAAGGTGTTCTACGTGCTCATCAAAGGTTTTGGAGTAACACAGTACATCGTCCAAGTAAGGCACGCAACACTCGTCTCTGATCCCTTCTAACACCCCCTCCATACACCTTTGGAATGCGGCCGGTGCGTTTGACAACCCGAATGGAACCCGCACCCACTCGTATAGTCCCCAGGGTGTGCTAAAAGCAGTTAAATGTCTTGACTCCTCACTTACAAAACCCTGATGGTAGGCACTTCCCTGATCCAATATGGAAAACCAGGAGTTACCCCCAAGACTGTCCAGTAGATCTTGTATCCGTGGTAACGGATGCCTGTCAGGTATGGTTTTTCGGTTCAGCTCACGAAAATCAACACACAAGCGCAAAGTATTGTCCTTTTTACGCACACACACTACTGGCGACGAGTTGTTTGACAGTGATTTCCTGATCCAGCCCCTGCTTAAAAGGTTTTGAACATACTCCTTCACCTCTTTATACAGTGGTCTTGGAATGGAGTTGTAACTTTTCTGCACGGGTGTGTTGTCAGTGGTGTTGATTTTTAGCTGTAGTCCAGGAATACATCCAATGTCTCCTTCATCATGAGCAAACACATCAGACTGTTCATAGAGCATCTGCCGAACCACCTCCCGATCGCCCTCTGAGAGATGGTCTAAATTGACATTAGGGTGCCATCTCAGGTGTGAGGGGGCAGTGCTTAATGTTTCTTCACCCTCACCTTGACTGTCACATGTCACTTGAGCAGAGTGACAAAATGGCTTGTCTGTAGTTTTGGTTGCATTTTCAGCACTGGAACAAACATTTACAGGTTTGTATTCAGTGATCTCTGAAATAAGTCCTAAAACAGTCTTTGGATTTAGAAAAATGTTGTGCTTTGTTGAGTTTTGGATTGGGATTTTGACAGTTTTTGAAGCACCAGCGGGTACATCAATAAGAGCTGGGAATAACGCCAACCCATCCGGTAAGTTACATTTCACAGCTGGCTCGAACAACATTTCTCCTCCTCCGGGAAATGCTCTGATGTGACATTTTACCATACAGATTTGGCTACTGTGAACAGTGAGTCCTTTTTTTCCAACTCTCACCACTGGACTTTCTGGTTCATTTTCTATTGACTTGGCGTGGACAACAGAGATGAGTGATTCAACATTACCTTTCTGGACCTTTAAGGTCTCTGACAGTAAGCCCACTAAGCTAATATCGTCACTTTGTTCACCGTTTGCCATTATTATCTCTTGGATCACATTAAAGCCCAGCAGCGGAGTGCTTAAACGCTGCTGACTGACAAGCATTGGAACATACAAGGATACAGAACCATACTGTGAACTTGTGATCTCGAGCAGGACATCTATCCACCCCTCGAACGGAACATCTGTTCCATTGGCTGCGGTGATTTCGAGTGGATGGCCTGGGAGTAGGCTCTCGAGTGGCTGTATTTTCACATTTGGTAAGGCTGCTTGTACCCATGACTTTTCAACAATGCTTACTTGTGCCCCACTGTCCAATAACATCTGTAGGTTTACTCCATTTAACTGGCAACTGATCATACACCTACCGCCAATGAGCTGTGCCACATGCTTTGTGTTGGGTGACTTTTGGGACTTGGCAGTAGTCTGTTTGGAGTTCCGTCTTTTAGTGTTGTGGGACTCTGCTGGTGGTTCAGTCACTGATGGTCCCTCCCCAGCGACCTCCTCCAGTTTCCCGACACATTGCTTTTCTGAAGGCAACCTATTGCTCTGTGCCCCTCCTCTCCACATCGAAAACAGTGTGTGCAGCGCTCAGTCTCTTGGGCGATACACTTTTGGCACTTTCCTTTCACTGCAGGTTTCAGTGCTGGCTGTTTAGGGACAGGTGCTGTGGGACTGGTGTTTACTGTATTTACCATTGGGGTTAGGGCCTTTTCTAAACTCTTGGTTAGGGAGGAGACCTGTGCCGTCAGCTCCTGGATAGCTACACGATTAGCTTGGACTTCAGTGTGCATTTTAATAGAGCTTTGATCTGTCTCTACCTGTGCCGCATTAACACTGGTGACTTTCTGTTTATGACTTTGTCCCAACCTACTTAATCTCTCTGTCTCTTCACTAACAGAATTTGCTATGAGCTCCAGGATGGAGTCATCTGTGACACTGGTGTTTGAGATGTGAGGTTTAAGGTCTCTCCTGACATAAGAGTATTTTTCATTCAAACCCTGATACAATGAATGGATAAACACACCTTGTACCAACTCGTTGTCATAATGAAACCCACTACTGTTTTTAGTTGCAATCAGCACACGCTGTTTTAGCCCCATTAGTCTATACATAAACTGTTGTGGTGTTTCTTTGTCATTTTGCTTAGCATTACTCAGCTCCTGAAATAATTCAGTGCTGCTTTTCTCGCGTAGATGTGTCCTTAAGAAACATTTTAACTCAACTACAGTAAGGCTATCTTTGGTTACAAGCATATCTTTAAAGGTACCAGGCTTAATTATCTTAAACACCGTTCTGATAACCTCAGCCTCTGTGAACCCTTCATTTAGCCCTTCATCAAGCTGTTTGCACAAGTTATTGTAACTCAAGTCAGAATCAAAATCAGAGATTTGACCACCATAAATCTTGTACTCTCTACGTGGCAACAGTGACGTAAGTTCAGTCAGTCTGACTAACCCTGGGTCAGGAACTACAGATGGTGATGTCGGATGGTTCTTCCCTGATGGTGCTGCAGCTCCAGTGGTCACAGGAACTACTATGACCGGATCATCGTCGGGTGACACCTCTGCATCCACTTCTCCAGCTGCTGTGGGCCGTTGTAGTTCAATGATGAGGTCACGGAAAGCAAGCAGGCGAGACATCCCCTGGTCCTCAAGGCTCTTCAGTTGTGGACTTCTCAGCGAGTCAACAATGAAGTCGAAGAGTTCCACTTCGGTCGATTCTGCGCCTGGCAAATCTTCTCCCACCTCATCCTTGAACGACTCAGCCAGCTTGTAAAGAACGTTTCTGCGGCGGGCAATGGTCAGCTGGCGAAGCTCTTGCTGGATTTCCCATCTCAGATCATGTGGAGCAGACATGGCTGTGGTCTCCTGTAGTCAGTCACTTAGGTCAATGGCTCAGGAACAGGTGGTCAGCATCCCTTGGTTCTTCAATGATTAGTGCCAGACCAGTAGGTGGCGCTAATCCCGGACGAGCCCCCAAAATTGTTGCTCCCCTGGGTAGCGGCCCAGGAGGAGGAAACGTGCATGTGGAAGTTAACTCTCCAACCTGTGATAGAGAATCGGCAAAACACGTTCGTTATTTCACACAAGGAGTTTTATTCTTCGTACTCCAGTGCGTGAGTCTACTCTCTATCACTGTGCGACATGCGCCATCTATTGGTCGGCGTATGGAACTGCACTCAACTCACATGAGTTATAATGGAACCAGGTGGATTACAAATGCATTGTAGAAAAATAAACAATTAAAGAATAACATAAAATTGTAGGGGTGCCTGTTTTTCTTAAATTTTCTTATCCAAATGTCTTTTTCACCTCTTACATAACTATTAACTATTTCCAACCCTCTACATATGATACTTTTTAGTATTAGTTGAGTACATTTATGATGAAAAAACTGCAGTTGTTCATTTGGTTTTACTCTTTGTGCCAACAATCTCCTCGTGCGCTTTTACGCAGTGCACAGAGGAGGGGAAGGAAGGATAGATTTACGCGCTGGGTTGTATGTCCATAATTGGGTAAAAGTAAACACACCGTTACTGTAGTTTATGGAGCTTTATTACACAGAGTGTCATATACATAAAAAGGCTTACGGTACTCGCCTGCATGCCAGGTGGCTCCACGACGAAAGAGGCAGAGCCTCTTCCGCCCACTTCCTTTATACCTCAGGCAGCGTCACTACCGGAAACCGGTAGTAAGCCACCCCGGTCTAGCCCATGACCAACCCGGCCGCCATCTTAGTAATACAGCCTGTTTACATACACAACAATCCCCCCCCTTCAAAAAATGACAAGCACACAAATAGCCCTCCCCAATTTGCTTCCCGACTCACACTCTAAAACAAAACAATTACAGAAACAAATAAACAACCTATCCATGCACACAACTAGGCTGGGGGGCCAGGTAGACTGCCAGCACCCCCACATGGCTGGGCGGCTTATTCTGCCGCCAAACATACAAAACAAAGCTGTGTAACTAAAATAAAATAATCCCGGAACAGCTCCACATAAAACATACAAAGCTACAAAACGCATAACAACTACTGGCGGCCTCCCCCCGACACTCACCCCCCACAACGGGTACATCACCACACTTTCAACACTGGGTATGTAAAATTGCATAAAGAAACATCTCAAACGGGATAAACACACCACACCACCCCAAACTTGGGCATAAAATTAGCACATTAATAAAATCAAATTCCAGTATATCCATTAATTTACTGTCAGAGCCCACAAGATCCCACATTCACAATCTAGGCCCCTTAAAACAAAATATAACTCCCAGGTGTCACACAACACCCCACTTTTCACAATATAACGTCTTCTGGCTTTTCCTTTTTCCTTTCTCTCTTTTCTTTTTTTTTTTTTTTTTAATTTAGATCGGGGTACCATACCAGTAGTAAACACACATAACAGGACTAGAGCAGAAGCACACAAACAGAAAATAAAGACATCACATCACTCTCAGTCCTTAGACGGGTCCTTCTCCAGTCGCCTCCGTCTTTTGACCTCAGGGCTCCCACTGCGCCGCTTCTTCTCCTCCACTCGGCGCAACTCGTTTGGATGCCTCCGGGTCTGGTCAGACTAGCGCAGATACCTGTCACTCCAAGCAGCCTCCACCCGGAACCGTCTTCTCTCACCACAATCACCTCCCATCCTGGCCTCAGCCCCGTGTCGCACCATGTTGCCAACCCGCAGGGAAGCCCGTGTCCTCTTTTCCCGATGATTTTGGGTCTGACTGGTCTCCACCAACGATCTGGTCGACTCGTAGGCCCGGTCCGTATTACCCATGGCAGACCATCTCTGGTCGTCCTGCTGCTCACGTGGACTGTGATCCTGTCGTACTCGAGCGTCAACCTTGGTCTTCGAGGGAGCCCTCTTCCTTTTATCCAGATCACCAATCCTGCGACAGGCCGCCATCACCAATCGCACCGGCTCGCGGGCTCATTTCGGTCTCCTCCTGGCAGGCTGTCGCTGGGAGCGCTTTACGATCACCATGTTCCGCGGTCTAGCCCCTTTTTCTTCCGGCGTTGGTGCCTCGTCCTGACAAGCCTCATTGGGGATCCCGGTGTGCCGTCCGGCACTCTCGTTCAGGGCAGCTTGCGTGACGGCATCGGATCCAGCCCAAGACAGCTCCACGCAGCGCGGCGTGTGCTCTCCCTCTGTCACTTTGTCCAATCAGTCTGAATCCCACACCTCAGCACCCTCCACGATTGGAACAGGCCGGCCTTCCACATAGCCCAAAATAGCCAACCTGTTCCGTCCATAACCATAACACTCTTCATTTTGCCTCCTAATCTGCCAGTGGGGAAACAGTCTCTCCATGGTTGTCAGGTTCAGGACGGAAATAACCTTTCCAGTATCCACCAAAAATGGAACCTCGACGCCATCTAGCATGACGGTGCAGCCAATCCTCCCTGTCGTCTCCGGGGAGACCGCATGCACAACTGTCTGAGTCTTCTGCGCAGCACCTGGTTCATTCCTATGGCTCCTGCGTACAAAGTTGTCACGCACCCTGGCAAAATGATTCAAAACACCGCACTTGCCACAACGCTCTCCTTTCGCCGGGCACACCCTGGACTTACAGCGGTGAACAGTGGACCCACACCCATAGCACTTTGGCTTAACTGGGACAGACCTTATACTGATCACTGAGGCAAAATCTTCCTCTCATCATTCGCCATCACAAGGGTCCCAAAACAGTGCCTTAGCGCAAGACTCATCCTCACCCAGAAAAGCCCCTTCAGGAGGGCCCCTCACGATGGTCTCTGCTGCCTTGAACCACTGGGCAAGCTCGATAGCCATGGCCAATGTCAACTCTCCTGGATACTCCAACAGTCTGGACCAGACCGCTGTACAGCGAACATGCTCCACTAGATGGTCCCGAATCATCACCTCTTCCAGGCATCCGAAATCACACCCCCTCACCAGCCTTCAGAGCTCGTCAACGAATATCATCACTGGCTCTCCCAAATGCTGGCAGCGCTGTCGAAACTGGATGCACCGGACCGTGACACTCTCCTGAGCGCGGAAATTGTGCGCCATCAACTCCACAACACCATCGAAGCTATCAGCCCCCCAGGCTCTCCAATACTCTCTGCCCCTCAGTACCCAACTTATGCACTAACACATCCCTCGCGCGAAGCCTCTCACGCTCGCCGAGGTTCAGAACCACGAGGTAAGTGGTAAAAGCAATGAACCAACGAGGCCATGACACGGGCGGCCTGCCCGGGGCCTCCAAAAACGGCTGAAACTCAGCAGCACACTTTTCCATTCCCGCTTTTACCTCGTCGCCAAATGTTATGTCCATAATTGGGTAAAAGTAAACACACCGTTACTGTAGTTTACAGAGCTTTATTACACAGAGTGTCATATACATAAAAAGGCTTTATGTGAGCCTTTTTATGCCTTATATGAGCCTCTTCCGCCCACTTCTTTTATACCTCGGGCGGCATCACCACTGGAAACCGGTAGTAAGCCACCCCTCTCTAGCCCATGACCAACCCGGCCGCCATCTTAGTAATACAGCCAGTTTACATACACAGCAGGTTGCACCACAACACATTTATTAAAGTAATAACAAACAGTTCCCAAAAAGGTGAGGACGTACAAAAATACAACGAAACTTACAATGGGCATTCCTGGGCCGGCATCGTCCAGCGAACGCATGAGGGGAAGTGATCAACCACAATTGCGTCCCAGAGCTGACATCGCTTCAGTGACACAGGAGAGCCACGGCTGAGGCGGAGTGGCGAACACTTTGTGGCACACAGTTAACACACGACTGTGCACATGAACAAACAATTCAATGGACCAGCAATGCTTGACTGGCAATCGCCACTTAAGTGCAAGCATTGCTGGTTCCACCAATTGAGTACACCTGGGTGAGGCGTGGGGATGACAATCACCAGAGTAGAATCAGCTGGCTGTCAGAGGAGAGGGGGCGTGGTTGGACCAGCGAATGTTAGACAACATCTACATGAAAGTAGGTCAAAGAAGCTGCCTAACAGCCGCTGGCCTGAACGGTGGCTACAGGCATGGAAAAGAAAAGGACAAAAACATAAAAACAACAAGAACTCAAAAAAAGACACAATACATAAATAACCCAATACCTGAGCCACAGAGAACGGCCAGAACCGAGCCTAAGGAAAACACTGGCTTGGTTCATGACACTGTGAGTCACTTAATAGAAAACTGGTTAGAAATGTGCTTGTTTTAATAGTGGAAATCTTTGTTCTGAAATGACTGCATCTCTAGTCATTTTAGTGAATTTATATCATTTTATGTGTTGAACTCATTCTTCTGTTCTCACTCAAAGTATTTGTTTTATTACCATTTGCTCTTTAAGCAATATTATATATGAGAGTAAGTTACAGTATTGTGAATACACGAACTCTGGGTGACAGAGGGCACAAGCCGTATCACACCCGGAGTTCGTATATTCACAATACCGTAACGAACTCGAGTGTAATATTACTTTTATACAACAGTTCCTCAAGCACAAATTATTAAATGACAGCAATACTAGACAAAATATTATGATTTGTTTGTTTAACCAGCTATTTTACGCAGCTGAGAAAAAATAGTCCCTTCTGAATGTAACCAGTAACTGCTGCTAAACATGTCAATCAGCCTGAAGTTGTCTGTTGTCATTTCACACACATGTAAACAAATTAAATATTGTCAAGTGCAAAAGTAATAAGTATTCATAAAACATATACCTGTCGAGTCGGTAGTTGCCAGAACCATCGGTAGTCTGCCAGTAGCTAGTAGTTAGCATGCTAGTGATTTAGCACATGCTAGCGATTTACCACATTTTTCTTGCTTTTCTTCGCATTTTCAGATGAAACAGAGAGTCCATCACCACATTGTGGTTTGTTAATGAGACAATAAATCGAACTCTAGCACTGCCTATTTTTTTTAAAGAGACGTGAAATCGCTTAATGAGCTTAAAATCACAGCAGGGCCGGGGTAGACAGAGGTAGACCTCTTCAAATGGGTGGGACTTCCAGGTCACCAATGTATAATTTCTTGTCAGCGCCTCACTGTGGAAATTAAGGTATCCAAAACAGTACTGCAATTGTGAGAGAGTTGATAAAAAAGTACTGTTAGTAATTAACGTTACTAGAACACCTTTGAAGCAGAGTGATGCATATCCAGTGAAACTAGAGTGCAATTATCGCGGATTATAGTAATGCCTGGAATCCCTGTTGTCCAATCAAATTGCTCGGTCGGAACTAACTGTTGTATAGTTATGCCTCAGTGAAACTGAAAGGCATACGGTGATCATTTACTGCGTCTGTTTGGGGCTCTGTGTGTGTATCTGTCTGTCTGTCCGCCTCTCTATTTCCGCTCGCTCAGTCAAAATTAAGTGGAACTAAAGGCTTGTCATTGTATCACCATATTTTCTCGACTTTTAATTTGCCAGAATTTTGAAATAATGCTTTGATTTTGAAATAAACACAGAAATAGCTCACCTTTATTGTCAATGGAACGGTACTGCACATGCTCCCATAAGCTCCTGCCAGAGGAAAGTACTGAGCAATCCGCCAATACTGGGTGAATCAACAAATGTCCATCTTTTTGCCCGTTTGCTTTCATCTTCTGCCACTGTTGGTGGCTCTTGGCTGCCACCGACAGTATGGGGCCTGTAAACTGCAGATTATTTTCACTGTGCATGCATGTACTCCAAAACTACTGGATGGATTTCGATGAAATTTTAACCAGAGGTGGTCCTTGGGCTAGAGAGGAACCCATAACATTTTGGTGATGATCCGGGAGCGCGTACCTCCATCAAGGCTCTGGCACCGAGGCATCAGCACCTTGGTGTTTTCATTATTTATATAATTTGAATTACAGTGGGGAACAAAGTATTTAGTCAGCCACTAATTGTGCAAGTTCTCCCACTTAAAAGATGAGAGAGGTCTCAATTTTCATCATAGGTATACCTCAACTATGAGAGACAAAATGAGAAAAAAAATCCAGAAAATCACATTGAAGGATTTTTAATGAATTAATTGGTAAATTCCTCGGTAAAATAAGTATTTGGTCAATAACAAAAGTTAATCTCAATACTTTGTTATATACCCTTTGTTGGCAATGACAGGTCAAACGTTTTCTGTAAGTCTTCACAAGGTTTTCACACACTGTTGCTGGTATTTTTGGCCCATTCCTCCATGCAGATCTCCTCTAGAGGAGTGATGTTTTGGGGCTGTCGCTGGGCAACATGGACTTTCAACTCCCCCCAAAGATTTTCTATGGGGTTGAGATCTGGAGACTGGCTAGGCCACTCCAGGACCTTGAAATGCTTCTTACGAAGCCACTCCTTCGTTGCCGGGCAGTGTGTTTGGGATCATTGTCATGCTGAAAGACACAGCCACGTTTCATCTTCAATGCCCTTGCTGATGGAAGGAGATTTTCACTCAAAATCTCATGATACATGGCCCCATTCGTTCTTTCCTTTACATGGATCAGTCGTCCTGGTCCCTTTGCAGAAAAACAGCCCCAAAGTATGATGTTTCCACCCCCATGCTTCACAGTAGGTATGGTGTTCTTTCTCCTCCAAACACGACAAGTTGAGCTTTAACAAAAAGTTCTATTTTGGTTTCATCTGACCATATGACATTCTCCCAATCCTCTTCTGGATCATCCAAATGCTCTCTAGCAAACTTCAGACGGGCCTGGACATGTAGTGGCTTAAGCAGGGGGGCACGTCTGGCACTGCAGGATTTGAGTCCCTGACAGCGTAGTGTGTTTCTAATGTAGCCTTTGTTACTTTGGTCCCAGCTCTCTGCAGGTCATTCACTAGGTCCCCCCGTGTGGTTCTAGGATTTTTGCTCACCGTTCTCGTGATCATTTTGACCTCACGGGGTGAGATCTTGCGTGGAGTCCCAGATCGAGGGAGATAATCAGTGGTCTTGTATGTCTTCCATTTTCTAATAATTGCTCCCACAGTTGATTTCTTCACACCAAGCTGCTTACCTATTGCAGATTCAGTCTTCCCAGCCTGGTGCAGGTCTACAATTTTGTTTCTGGTGTCCTTTGACAGCTCTTTGGTCTTGGCCATAGTGGAGTTTGGAGTCTGACTGTTTGAGGTTGTGGACAGGTGTCTTTTATACTGATAACGAGTTCAAACAGGTGCCATTAATACAGGTAATGAGTGGAGGACAAAGGAGCCTCTTAAAGAAGAAGTTACAGATCTGTGAGAGCCAGAAATCTTGCTTGTTTTTAGGTGACCAAATACTTATTTTATCAAGGAATTTACCAATTAATTCATTAAAAATCCTTCAATGTGATTTTCTGGATTTTTTTTTTCATTTGGTCTCTCATAGTTGAGGTATACCTATCATGAAAATTGAAGACCTCTCTCATCTTTTAAGTGGGAGAACTTGCACAATTGGTGGCTGACTAGATACTTTTTTGCCCCACTGTATATTATAGGGATGTGATTTTTCCGCTAATTCGCGGAATTCCGCTTTTTTTATCTTCCCAAAATTTTCAGACCAGATGGCGGCGCGTGCACAACGCGAGGTTCAGCGTCTCTTCAGATTTTGTGGATTAGCAGTGATATTTCTGCTCATTTCAGGTCTGTTCGTTCAGAACAGCTTCGCTTTTACATCCTACACCCGAAATGAACTTTTGGACATTGGATTACAAAATAACAACCTTTTTATCAGCAACCTACATTTCATCCCTGAGCTCTGGAGAACACCCGACGCTAGGTAAGCTACCCGGCCGACCGGAAGTGCTCGCAGACGGCGTAGAGACCGTAAACAAGGGCGGGGGAAGCGCGGAGGGCTAAGAGCTAAGCTAAAGCTAACACCGCACCAGCTTTCTCTTCCCAGCATTTTCCTCGCTAATGTACGGTCAGTGGCGAACAGAATGGATGAGCTACGGCTTCGGATCACCAACAATAAGAAACTTATGAACTGCAATATCGTGATTTTCACGGAAACACGGCTACATAGTGGAGTACTTGACGGTGCTGTCGAGCTGGCCGGACGGCACATTCTCCGGGCAGACAGAGCAGCTGATGACTCCGGTAAGACCAGAGGTGGGGGAGTATGCATTTATATTAACAAGGCTTGGTGCACGAACTCTGTCACTGTTGGGAGACACTGCTCAGCTAACCTGGAGTTTCTCATGGTTAAATGTAGACCTTTATGTCTGCCACAGGAGTTCACTTTTCACTTTTCTTCATCTTGCCTGCTGAAGATGTTTTGGACTTTATTTAAAAAATATTTTTAACGCCACACGTGATGGATAATGCTTGTTGGAATATTTTAGGAATGCTATCTTCTTGGAGCATAAGTCATGCTCATATTATACAGTAATAAGTGATATTCAGCTGTTTGTTTTATGTCATTTAAGCACAGTTCTGGTACTTAAAAATCATAAAAACCCAGGAGCTTCGGGGGGCTTTGCCCCCCTTGCCCCCCCAACAGGGCTCTGCCCCGCACCCCGCTGGGGGACTGTGTCCCCCAGACCCCCTGCTAAATTTTCAGATAATTTCCCCAACCCCAAATCACATCCCTAATATTAGCAGTTACAGTGGATATAAAATGTTTACACACCCCTGTTCAAATGCCTGATTTTTGTGATGTAAAACGAGACCAAGAAAAATCATTTCAAAACTTTTTCCACCATTAATGTGACCTATAACCTGTACAACCCAATTGAAAAACAAACTGAAATCTTTTAAGGGAAAAATAAAAAATAAAAAACTTATAATAACCTGTTTGCATAAATATGCACACTCTTAAACTAATACTTTGTTGCAGCACCTTTGACTTTTATTATAGCACACAGTCATTTTGGGTAGGAGTCTGTCAGCGTGGCCCATCTTGATGTGGCAATATTTGCCCACTCTTCTTTGCAAAAATGCTCCAACTCTGTCAGATTGCGAGGGCATCTCCTGTGCACAGCCCTCTTCAGATCACCCCACAGATGTTCTATTGGATTCAGTTCTGGACTCTGGCTGGGCCATTCCAAAACCTTAAACTTTTTCTGGTGAAGCCATTCTTTTGTTGACTTGGGTGTCTGCTTTGGGTCAGTGTCATGCTGAAATGAAGTTCCTCTTCCTCTTCCGCTTTCTAGCAGAAGCCTGAAGGCTTTGTGCCAACACTGACTGGTATTTGGAACTGTTCATAATTCCCTCCACCTTGACTAAGGTCCCAGTTCTAGCTGAAGAAAAACAGCTCCAAAGCATGATCCTGCCACTACCATGCTTCACTGTAGGTATGGTGTTCTTTTGGTGATGAGCAGTGTTGTGTTTGTGCCAAATATACCTTTTGGAATTATGGCCAAAAAGTTCAAGCTTGGTTTCATCAGACCATAACACATTCTCCCACATGTGCATTTGGGAGATTTCAAATGTGTTTTTGCAAAATGTAGCCAGGCTTGGATGTTTTTCTTTGTGAGATAAGGCTTCCGTCATTGCCACCCTAGACAGGAGATTGTTGTCACATGTACTAATCAGCCAGTACTTGCCATAAATTCCTGCAGCTCCTTCAATGTTGTTGTCGGCCTCTTGGCAGCCTTCGTGACCAGTTTTCTTCTTGTCTTTTTATCAATTTTGGAGGGACGTCCAGTTCTTGGTAATGTCACTGTTGTGCCATATTTTCTCCAGTTGATGATGACTGTCTTCACTGTGTTCCATGGTATATTTAATGCCTTGGAAATTCTTTTGTACCCTTCTCCTGACTGATACCTTTGAACAATGAGATCCCTCTGATGCTTTGGAAGCTTTGTGCTGTAAGATGTGACTACAAGGAAAAGCCTACTGGAACAGCTGAACTTTATTTGGGGTTAATCAGAGGCACTTTAAATGGTGGCAGGTGTGCGCTGACTCCCATTCAACATGAGGTTGAATGTGACTGGTTAATCCTGAACACAGCCACATCCCCAGTTATAACAGGGTGTGCATATTTATGCAAACAGGTTATTGTAAGCTGACATTTGAACAGGGGTGTGTAGACTTTTTATATCCTCTGTATATCATGAATTTACTGTGATTAACCACAGTTTTTGAAAGATAAGTTCACTTTCACTAGTGACACCCTGGCCCGATTACTGCCAGACCTGTTGAATCAAGAAATCATTTAAATAGAGCCTGTCTCACAAAGTGAGGTAGGCTAAAAGATCTCAGAAAGCAACACATCATGCTACGATCTAAAGAAATTTAAGAAGAAATGAGAAACAAAAACCCAAGACAACATTTAAAGAACTGCAGGACTCACTTGCTTCAGTTTGGACACTGGTCCATGATTCAACAAAATGGCATCCAATGGAGAGTTCCTAGGTGAAAACCACTGCTGATCAAAAAGAACATAAATGCTTATCTCACGTTTGCCAAAAAACATCTTGATGATCTCCAAGATTTTTGTGAAAATATTCTGTGGACTGACGAGACAAAGGTTGAACTTTTTGGAAGGTGTGTGTATGTCCCATTACATCTGACATAAAACTAACACATAACTAGAACATCATGCCAACAGTCAACATGGTGGTGGTAGTGTGATAATCTGGGGCTGCTTTGCTGCTTTGCTGCTTTGGGACCTGGATGACTTGCTGTAATTGATGGAACCAATTCTGGTCTCTACCAGAAAATCCTGAAGGAGAATGTCCGGCCATCAGTTTGTGACTTCAAGCTCAAGCCCTCCAAAGTGTCTGAAATAAAACAATTCTGCAAAGAAGAGTGGGGCAAAATTCTTCAACAGAAATGTAAAAGACTCATTTCCAGTTATCGCAAATGCTTTACTGCAGTTGTTACTGCCAAGGGTGGCACAACCAGTTATTAGGTTCAGGAGGCAATTATTTTTCACATAGGGCCAGGGAGGCCTGGATAGCTTTTTTCCCTTAACAAATTAAATAATCATTTAAAGGAGTCACTGACTGCACTTTTTCCACATTTTAGTAGCTCACACATGTCCTAATGAAATGTTTGTGGCATATTTTGTTCTAATCTTTTTAATTATTGAAGCAATTTTTCCCCCCTGGCTTTCTATGAATGCTTTGATTTAAGGCCTGTCACTTTAAGAACCATCCTTCACCGTTTCAACTCCGCCCTCTCTCTTACGTCAGTTAGCCATTATAGCTGACTAGCTTCTAGCTTCCCAGCTCGGTTGAGCAGCGCTCTGGTTAACTGGTCCACAGTCAATGGTGTATCTCACGTCAGTCCAGTCTATCGCCCAAAAAATTTTGCAATGATTCCACAAAAAAATCACTGGCACTGTGTGCTGGACGATCGCTGCAACCCGAGGCAATCTACAGAGCCAAGGGATCTCAAAGGGCAGTGTGGCTCTGTGGGATTCCGCTTTGCTCTCACAGCCAGCTGAAAGCTGAAGTGACTACGCTGCCTGTGAGAGCAAAGCGAATCCATGGAGGACGGTGGGGTTGCTGGCCGTGACAGCCAGCAGCATCTGGTCCTGGCACATTTTGATTGTAGGGAGCTGGAGGCTTTGTCGTGATTCCATGGCCAATCGCCTGTACCAGTGTTATGTCGTTAACCCCCCCACCAATCTGGGGGAGTTCTCGGCATAACAGCGGCCAGTAGCCCTGATCTCGGGCCATGAAAGCGATTGATGGCTATTAGGGTGACAAAGATATGAAGAAAATAACGATATAAGCCATGTTTACAGCCAGTGTCCTGCTACCAGTGTAAGCTCGTGGGCTAATAGCTCAGGGGCTAATAGGCTACCTTTAGCCACCACTTCGATCTACATGACGGACAGCTAGGCGGGCCAATAATAGAGCAGTGGGCGGGTCTCAAGGACAGTAGTGGGTTGGCTTTTTCGAAACCTGACGTATACAATTTACCCAGAAGAGTCAAAAAAACGTTTTGGCGAGTTTCTCTGAGAGAAAAACGAGATAAAGGCAGTGTGCTTTTTTCAGATAGTTGATGTTTTGGAAAATTTTTGGCTAATTACATGACCAGTTGACACATTTGAGACAGTTAAAACCTACAAACGCACAATTTTTCAATCAATGACCCCTTTAAAAACTGCATTTTCTATTTACTCAGGTTATCTTTGTCTGATATTAAATTTTGTTTGATGATCCAAAACATTTAAGTGTGACAACTATGCCAAATATATAAAATCAGGAAGGGAGTGACTACTTTTTCACAGTACTGTACATGCCATCATTTTGAAGGACAGATGCCCATCCCCTCTTGTTACCCTAAAAACTAACATTGAACAAGGTGGCACAACAGGAACTTGTTTCTCACCTCCCAAATTAAGTAATAGTCTCCACAGTAGAACAACTTAACTGATTCAGGTCGCAACTTGAGTAGTCCGTGTACACTCAAGCACACAGACACAGAGACGCCCACAACCAGGCAAACACACACTGATTAGGGATCTCACTGTCCCATGCCTGCATGGTTGTATTCCCGTGTGGCCACTATTAAGAAGTTGTTCTGACAGTGGAGCAGCTCTATTAGGGAAAATAAGCTGTGGGCTGGAGAGACTGTCTGGAGACGCGTTTAAAACTCAACACAGATGAACTACTTAACATGACCTCTTGGTGTCCCTGCCAGCAGAAACTCTGAGAAGCTTGCTCCCTGCAATTCCCCAAACCCCAAAACATGCCCTTTCTCCATTTGGCTCACCAAATTCTATAATTTACACCTCCATATCATCTACCCATTTAGAAACATTCCTCCCACTTGAGACTTATCATTCTCCACCTTCTATGAATAATCCCCCCTGCTGGCACAGATCCGTGGGTGTGTCTGACATGCCCCACATGAAGGGGACCCCTCAACCCTTCCACCCGCTGCGGGCCGGGTGCTGCATGACTTATTGTGACTGATGCTGGGAGCGAAACACCCCTGTCACAGCTCCACTCCGTCTTCAGCACAGGGGAGTGGGAGAGAAGTCAGTCAGGCAATCTGGCAGCTCAAAAACCCCAGCTGGGTGCACTCATTCTCTCCACCGCCTCTTCTCCGTAGCCGGAAAATACCTCAATTTGAAATCATACATTTTGCTGTTAACCTTGATGGCAGGCATCTCCCGTGCCTGCATGTGACTGGCTGACAGATATGTGTGTCTCTGACTGCAAATGGGAAATGAAAATGTGAAAGCACCATTTCAAGGATGCTGCTATTCCAATCCAGTTTGCCGTGCTTCAGGAATATTAGACGCCCCATTTTACACTCTGTCTGGTGACCAGCTTCACAAATAAACATATACAGAGATGCTTTATTTAGAGGCAATAAAAGAAGCGTGACTGGGGGAAAAAATCAAAGCTGATAGTTTGTCTCCAGTTTGTGACCTTCGGGAGAGGGGGATGGGGATGATGGGCAGACATATGAGACTCAGATGTGCAAGTAAAATATTCTTTCAGCAAAAGGAAGAAGATTCCTGACATTTAATCTGATGGCACCTCAATGCTCCATTGTAGCCATTACCCACATAACCCCGCCAGGTTAGTCTCCCCCGCTCTACACAGCCACACAGGTAGAGGAATTTATGTTCTCTGACAGCGCCCTGTCAAGCTTTCTGTCTCCATCCATCCCTCCTATCATCTCCCAGTCGGTGGCGCACAGAGGTGGTGTTGTTCTTTGCTTTATGAAATGCTACGCACCCTCAGGGGCCCTCGGGCTGTACCTGACAATAAACAGTCACAGATAGGGAGTCATTGGGGCAGAAATAAAAAGCACATAACCTCTCGCGGTGAATCACTGTCTATTTTTTAATAGGATAACATATGGCTCTGCAGAATTCTTCTCCTGCCTGCTTTAAAGTGAAATGAAACTCTCTGCAATGAAATAAAGAGTAGGTCGAGACGTATCATTGCTTGAACAGGCTATCCAGTGTTTTTGTCGACTGTGCTGCTTAATGGTTTAGCTCGCTTTACTTTAGTGAAATCAAGTGTCTTATTAAAAAAAGCTAAGCGGTTGAACCATTTAAGACACAGTATGTGGTTGTTATGTGAGAGACAACTATTATTGAATACCTGAAATCACAGAAACAAAAAGCTATGGAAATCTAAAAAGGAGAGAGAACTCACACATTGTCACATTTGAGACTTTATTCTTATAAATTTGTGAGGTTGCTCTCACATATTTGAGACATATTACTGTTCGATAGATTATGTGGTGTGGATATTTAATTATAAATCCTTAAGAACTACATACGTATATATTATATGATATTTTATTTGTTTTGTGCTGAGGAGTTTTGTGTGATTGGAAAAGAGCTGTATTATTTTTGTTTTGGGCTGCAAGTATATGAAAAATACAAATACACCAGCCAGGGCCCATCTGTGTGGAGTTTGCATGTCCTCCCATTGCTTGCATGGGTTTACTCTGGGTGCTCTGGTTTCCTCCCACATTCCAAAAACATGCAAGTTAGGTTAAGTGGACATTCTAAAGTGTTCCAAGGTATTAATGAGTATGTATGTAATTGTAAAGGAATTGGAACTGCACCATGGCTGCCTTATCCAGATGGGTTCCCTTAAATTTCTGAGATTAATAAAGTATAACAAACAATAAGGAAGCCAAACTCGTGAGTAAATGATGACTTATGGAAAGTGGTGGGATTGTATCAGTGTGAACTTCCTCTCACTCCTTTTCAGATATGTAGATTATTAACATATGGGCCTCTATTACCATCAGTCAACAGCAAACTGTGCACCACCAGGGCCATGACTGACCCTGGCGGCGCCGATCCATGGACCTCATTAAACCATCCAATCAGTAGTAGCGATGGAAACAAGCCATCATGATCAGAGTTCACTTTAGATAATGTGTCTCTGTGCATTAAAGGGATAGACAGGAATGCTTTGGATTGGATTATCCAAAACACAACTCTGAATAATTAGGACACCCTCTTTGCACCTTGTACCTGATAGAAAATTCAGTTTTGCGTGGTTGTAATAGTGTAATGAACTTGGAAACACCAATAAAATCACCCTGCGCTGCTGACAGCTGATTATGGACTACGTCCTTGTAATACCGCCCCTAATGTTGTCATGTCCGCTGCGTAAATTGCAGCGAACATATGAATGGATACGAGCCAAAAGTGCAGTATTGTAACGTGTTTATTAACAAAAGAGTAAATATACCAAATGTCCAAATAACAGTCACTGTTGTGAGAAGATGAGACAACCGGCTATAAACTCTGTTGGCTTGGATTAGATGCCAAACGCGTTCCAGGCAGGGTAGGAGCGGAGAGGAAAGGCATAAATGAGGAAAGACTTACATACATGTTGGAGCGGAAAGGCTCTGAGGTAAAACACAGTTCAGTCCAGGGAAAAACCAGCAGTCGTGAGCCAGGAAGTCCAATGTTGACTTAAGCTGCCACACTGACAGATCACACTGCCTCCCTATAAGTACACAATACACTAATGAAGGCAAGTGGACACAGCCGTGTGGCAAGCAGGTGCGTGACTGATTGGAACTCTGTGTGTGTGTGTGTGCGTGCGTGCGTATGTGTGCATGTGATGAAACCATACAGCCGGTGAATGTCTGGTGAGAGGAGGAGGCGTGGCTGCAGGACTGGCGGAGAGCAAGGCTGTCTGCCAGCCCGAATTAATAAGCAGTAATCAAAACCTACAGCCACAGGTCGTGGACGGGGTTGAAAACAACCTCGAACATGACGGAGCCCCCCTCCCCAAGGGGTGGTAACCAGACACCCACCGGACCATCAAAACAGAAATCAAAACCTGCCCCCTCCCTCTCCAAAGACCAACACAACAACCCAGGGCGGGAAGTGAGTCAGGTGACCTACCTGGGAAACCTGGCCACCGACCCCAACAGTACAGTTTCTCGGGCAGCAGACTGGGGTTCCTCAGCCACTGGACCAGGCGAAACAGGCCGGAAAGTGGCCCCTTAACTGGAAGATGCAGACCCTCAGGTGGCTGATCCACATCGCTGAGCCACCAGAACCAAGGGGAAAAGCAAGATAGCAGTCTGCCCACCGGGAGACTGGGAGTTGGGTGACGGGACCAGCGAAAGGAGACCCTTGCGGCCACTGGTGGCAGGACCCAGCAAATCGTGACGGTGTCAAATAGGAAGAGAAGGATCCCCCACCAGGCCTCTGGAAGGGGGAAGGAGACCCTGGTGTCCTTGCGTTGGCTGGCGACACCCTCGATGGTCCAAACGTGATGCAGAACCTTAGTTGCACCTGCGGTGAGCCCTGATTAGGCCAGTGTAGAACCCACGGTGGACCCCGACTCAGATACAGAGGAAGATGGGTCAGGGTCACCGGCAGTGGCAGAGCCCGGCGAGGCGAGCTCAGGTGCAGCGTGTGGTTGCAGCTGGCTTTCCTCACCTGAAGCTAAGCAAAAATGTTCTATAAGGGAAAGGAAAAAGACAAAAGAGAGCACTTGCCTTAACTCGAGCTCCACCGCCATCCAGGACTTCAACGATCCAGGCGATATCTCCATGGGCTCGTCCTCCTGGAGGTGCAGCTTGGGTGCTGACTCTGCTGCGGCGGCCTCCGCAGCAGGCGTGATGGTAGTCGCAGTCTTCGCCTCCTCCAGTGAAGGTTCCAACACAGGCGACCCTCCCAGCATGGATTCTGGAGGTGGAGTCTCACATTGCGCTGGACCCTGAGTGACTGATGCCAGGGGATGCTCCTTCGTTGGCACAGGTTCCAGGTCGGTCACAGCGCCCTCTCTCTGGCCACGGTGGCTCCGCGGGGCTGGGGTAGTGCCTCTCTGCTCCGTGGGCTCCTCCTTCGTTTGGAGCCCCAAGGCCAGTGGACACTCAGAAGTGACAGGAGGAGATATGGAGAGGGTTGGTGAGATGACAGTGACTGCAGCAGGTGGAGAGGCCTCTGGGGACTGCACACCCAAAGACTCTACCAGGGATCAGGCAAGAATTTTCAACAATTTTAGAAACAAAAGGAAGGAAAACTTGCCTGTTCTCCTGGCTGATGATGTCTCCTGCTGCAGCTACGAGGTGTAGCTCCTCGCATTGGTTGTGGCGGGGATGGACTCCTCCATTGAGGTGTCAGTGATGAACTTGGGCCCCTTGGAAAAACCTGAGGAAACTGCCCCTGTACCCTGGATGGCAGCCGGGGCCGAGGGAGGACTGGCTGTGTTCCCAGTGGTCGATGACGGCATCGTGGGCAAAGGATCCTCAGCTATGGTGGCCCCAGGGAGGGAGGCTGACGGGACAGCCAGAGCAGAGTTCCAGGGGGCTGAAGCTTTTGGAGTTCTACCCGGGCACGGCATACATGGCTCGGCAAGCTGAGAAACGGTAAAGGTCCCTCCATGGTCCATGGCCGTCAGAGAGGTTTGGTCCTCCCTCTGGTGATCAGATGGATCCTCAGACAGAGACAGGGGAGACACAAAGGGAACAGAGGTCTTAATTTCCACAGCTCGAGGAGAAAACGCAGGCGACAACACAGCCTGCGTCTCTCTCCCGTGTGACAGACAAGGTTTATCATTTTCAGAAAAAAAAGGATGAAAAAACACTTGCCTTGCAACCTGGGTGTGGGAGTTAGCTGCAGGTTTGTGTATCGGAGGAGTGGACCCAGGGTCGAGACGAGGGTGACGAGCCTCCGGCCCCCAGGAATGCTTCTTCTCCCCACGGGGCGGGTCCTGCGTCGGAGTGGTTTCTTCCTGTCCCCCGACCTCCCATGAATAGGAGAAAATGGAGGCCAAGATGGAGGTGGCCTCCATGCAGCTCCACAGATAGGGACGCTTCTCCATTAATCGTGCTGCGCTGTCCCAGCTCACACGGACTGACTCGGGAGTGCTGGTGGTCTCAATCTGAGACAGGAGACCCTCCAGGACACACACACCTCGCAGCTCCTCTTCATCCAGCCAGGACATGATTTCTCCAGTTCAGGTGGGTGGAAAAAACACACAAGATGAAAAGGGAAAAAAAACAACAAGTTACTCACTGCTTGGGCTCTTGTGGTGGTAGCTTACTGTCACGTCCGCTGCGTAACTTGCAGCAAACATATGAATGGATATGAGCCCAAAGTGCAGTAATGTAACATGTTTATTAACAAAAGGGTAAAATATACCAAATGTCCAAATAACAGTCACTGTTGAGAGAAGATGAGACAACTGGCTACAAACTCTGTTGGCTTGGATTAGATGCCAAACGCGTTCCAGGCAGGGTAGGAGTGGAGAGGAAAGGCATAAATGAGGAAAGACTTATATACATGTTGGAGTGGAAAGGCTCTGAGGTACAACACAGTTCAGTCCAGGGAAAACCCATCAGTTGCGAGCCAGGAAGTCCAATGTTGACTTAAGCTGCCACACTGACAGATCACACTGCCTCCCTATAAGTACACAATACACTAACAAAGGCAAGTGGACACAGCCGTGTGGCAAGCAGGTGCGTGACTGATTGGAACTATATGTGTGTGTGTGTGTGTGTGCGCGCGCGCGCGTGTGTATGTGTGTGCGTGTATGCATGCGTGCGTGCGTATATGTGCATGTGATGAAACCATACAGCCGGTGAATGTCTGGTGAGAGGAGGAGGTGTGGCTGTAGGACTGGCGGAGAGCAAGGCTCAATCAGCCAGCTGGAATTAATAAGCAGTAATCTAAACCTACAGCCACAGGTCGTGGACAGGGTTGAAAACAACCCCAAACATAACAAATGTTTTTGAATTTTACATCATTTTTTAAATAAATAAAATGCTTTATTTTTTAACAATTTTGTATTGTGTATTGTCTACATGTTCAAAATAAAATGAAAAAAGAAAAGAAAAATATGTCTATGTAAGTTTATGATTTAGTTCCTATAAATTTCCAACTTTTTTATGATGAATTTGTGACTTTTACTGATTTGCTGCTAATTGTGTTAGTCTGAAAAAAAAATTCAAATGAACTATCCACATGTACAGTAGATATAAAAAGTCTACACACCTCTGTTCAAATGCCAGGTTTTTGTGTTGCAAAAAATGAGACCAAGATAAATCATTTCGAAATTTTCCATTTAAACGACCATTTAAAGTGCCTCTGATTAACCCCAAATAAAGTTCAACTGTTCCAGTAGGCTTTTCCCGACACTTTTGTAGTCACATCTTACAGCACAAACCATGGTCTGCAGAGAGCTTCCAAAGCATCAGAGGGATCTCATTGTTCAAAGGCATCAGTCAGGAGAAGGGTACAAAAGAATTTCCAAGGCATTAAATATACCATGAAACACAGTAAAGACAGCCATCAGCTGGAGAAAATATGGCACAACAGTGACATTACCAAGAACTGGACGTCCCTCCAAAATTGATGAAAAGACGGCAAGAAAATTGGTCAGGAAGGCTGCCAAGACACTGACAGCAACATTGAAGGAGTTGCAGGAATTTATGGCAAGTACTGGCGGATTAGTACATGTGACAACAATCTCCCGTCTAGGGTGACAAGACAAAAGCCTGATCTTACGAAGAAAAACATCCAAGCCTGGCTACATTTTGCAAAAACACATTTGCAATCTCTCAAACGCATGTCGGAAAGTGTGTTATGGTCTGATGAAACCAAGCTTGAACTTTTTGGCCATAATTCCAAAAGGTATATTTGGCGCAAACACAACACTGCTCATCACCAAAAGAACACCATACTGTACCTACAGTGAAGCATGGTGGTGGCAGCATCATGCTTTGGGGCTGTTTTTCTTCAACTAGAACTGGGGCCTTAGTCAAGGTGGAGGGAATAATGAACAGTTCCAAATACCAGTCAGTGTTGGCACAAAGCCTTCAGGCTTCTGCTAGAAAGCTGAAGACGAAGAGGAACTTCATCGTTCAGCATGACACTGACCCAAAGAAGACATCCAAATCAACAAAAGAATGGCTTCACCAGAAGAAGTTTAAGGTTTTGGAATGGCCCAGCCAGAGTCCAGACCTGAATCCAATATGGGGTGATCTGATGAGGGCTGTGCACAGGAGATGCCCTCACAATCTGACAGATTTGGAATGTTTTTGTAAAGAAGAGTGGGCAAATATTGCCACATCAAGATCAAGATGGGCCACACTGATAGACTCCTACCCAAAAAGACTGAGTGCTGTAAAAAAAAGCCAAAGGTGCTGCAACAAAGTATTAGTTTAAGGGCGTGCATATTTATGCAAACAGGTTATTGTAAGTTTTTTATTTTTCCCCTTAAAAGATTTCAGTTTATTTTTCAATTGGGTTGTACAGGTTATAGGTCACATTAATGGTGGAAAAAGTTTTGAAATGATTTATCTTGGTCTCATTTTTTTGGAAACATTTTGATGATCTGCATCTTTGTGTGATAAATGAGTAAAAATATAAGAAATCAGCAAGGGGCAAATACATTTTCATTGCACTGTATGTGCATGTGCATCTTGAATCCATTTTTACATTATTATTACTAGTGCATGCCCGTAGAACGCAAGTATTCCTGTCTGAAACAGGTTTCCCAATCAGGCTTTACAGGCCCAAATGTAAGTTGTGTTTGAAAGTGGAATACAAAGAGGTGTAGGCTATATGTCGGCAAAAAGGGACTAAATGGCACTAAGATTTATTTGATTGTGTGAAAATTAACTACAAAATACCTAATTATTGAAAATGAATGGGACATCCAATATTAGTAACTGTTTCAGATCCCTTGTTTATTTGTTTGCCAGATCACTTATTTGTGTGCTCTTTTATCACTTATATTCATAATAGTGTATCTTGCACTATGGGGAATGGGAGTTGTTCAGTCACCATTATAATTATTATTAATTATTTTAGTTTATATCACTGTTCAGTGATGGAGTTCAGTGTAATATTGAATTTCTTCTGTGTATCTGTCATGAATGCCCTTTGGGGCAGGAAGGCGAGATCCATGAGCTGAACTGTGAGTTTGGGCAATTTATTGCAAAAGGCAACAAACATAAAGTTCAACAGAGTGTTCAAAACACAAAATACAAACGAAGGAGAAAAATTTACAGAGATTGTGCTCCAGAGCAAGGCAGGGCTCTGGTGGAGACAAGATGAATGTAACCATCAAGACAGCAGCAAAAACAGTAAGAAAAGGAAATGCAGTTCTTAAATATGGACGGAATAGATAACACAAGTGATGACAGGTGTGGGTTCACATGAGCAGGCAAAAAGGGAACATTGAATGGTGATTGGGTTCAGCTGAAAGAGATGAGGGAGGAGTGGCTGGACTTGATAGCTGACAGGGTGACACCCACGCAGAGCGCAAAACTGGAAATGCCACCTGAGAGCTGTCAGCCCAGAGAAGGACACTACAGTATAAATATAAGGAATAAACATACTCAAATGCAGACTAATAAATAATTACAAATTAAAATGAAACAAAACTGAAGCCTAAACAGAAAAATAGAAAGCAGTACTAAAACTCAAAGGCATAAAATACAACAAATATATATAAATACAAAGAAAAAGCCACGAGACTGAGTCTGGCAGAACTTCCAGAGCTCAGTTTGTGACAGAGCCCCCTTCTCAAGGGATGGAGCCCAGACACCCAGGGTAACACCAAAAGAAAAAGCCTGTGTTCCCCGGCAGGGGCACAACGATAACCCACCCAGGGTGGGTGGTGGTGGGAACAGGCTAGGAAGGAAAGGAAACAAAACCCCGCTCAGGACCCACACCAGTCAAAATTAATTAATAGGCCCCCCGAGACCAAAGAGCTAGAAAAAAGTTCTGGAGGGTGACCAAAGTCGAAGACCTGGCGGACGGTGAGGTGGTCCGAATCGGGTGGCCTGCTGGAGAACATGGGCCACCCAACCCAACAGCTCAGTCCATCAGGTGGCTGACTAGGGTTCTTAAGCCATCTGAACAATAAGGGTCATCTAAGGGGCAGCTGCCCATCCGGAGGAGTCAAAGCTGGGCAGGATGGGGGAGTCGGAGGAACCACGGCAGCATCTGGTGCAGGAGGGGAGACCACGACGGCGTCTGGTAGCGGAGGAGGAACCATGATAGCGGAGGAGGTACCACAGCGGTGTCCGTCTGCAGAGGAGGAACCACAACGGTATCTGGCAGAGAAGGAGGAACCACAACGGTGTCTGGTACAGGAGGAGAGAGGACCCCAATGATTTCTGGCGAAGGAAAGAGAGCCACGATGCTCTCAGACTGGTTAGCAGCAACCTCGGTGGTCCCGGACTGGGACATGGCAGCACCCGTGGTGGCTCTGGGCTGGAGCAAAGCAGCACCTGCGGTGGCTCCAGGCTGGAATAGCGCTGCACCCATAGTGGCGCCGGGCTGGAGCAATGCTGCACCCGCGGTGGACCTGGACTGGGCCAAGGCTGCACCCTTGGTGGACCCAGATCGGGCCACAGTTGTACCCATGGTGGCCCCTGGGCTGGGGCTAACACCCATAGCGGGCCCCCACTGGAGGGCACCACCCAAGTTGGATTTAGGCTGGGGCGCAGCACTCACGACGGTCCCCGACTAGGACACAGCACCCACAGAGACCCGGACTGAAGAGGAGCTGCACCCACGGAGGTCCCGGACTGGGACGGAACACCTGCGACAACCTCAACCAGAGGGGGAGCAGCACCCACAGAGGACCCAGACTGGGCCAAGGTTGCACCCACGGAGGTCCCAAGCTGGGACATAGCACCCGCAACGACCTCAACCAGAGGGGAAGCAGCCCCCATGGAGGACACGAACTGGGTCGAAGCTGCACCCACGGAGGTCCCGGGCTGGGATGGTGCGTCCTCGACAACCTCAGCAGTGGGAGCTGGACCCATGGTGATCTCGGGTGGCACGCCTGAACCCACGGAGACATCTGACAAAGGTGGAATTTCCTCGGTGACCCTGGGAGAAGGCTCAGACAAAACGGGTAGAGAAACAGGGTCAGGGTTACCGGCAGCGGTGGAGCCCGGTGAGGTGAGCTCAGGTGCAGCTGATGGCTGCACCCAGCTCTCCTCACCAAAAGCCAGACAAGATTTCTCCAAAACAGATACAAGAAAAATGAAGGAGAGCACTTGCCTGAGCTCAAGCTCCACCGCCATCCAGGACTCTGTCGATCCAGACCATGGCTGTTTGGGCCCCGCCTTCTGGAGGTCCAGCTCCAACTCTGCTGCAGCGGCCCCTGCAGCAGGCATGGTAGTTGGTGGAGTCCTCGTTTCCTCCGGTGAGGTAACCCACGCAGGTGGTTCATCCGGTGTGGTTTCTGGAGGTGGTCTCCCTGCCAGTGCTGGATCCTGAGTCGCTGAAGCCTGGGAACTCTCCATAGTCAGCGCAGGTGTCAGCTTGGTTTCTGCGCTTCCTTTCCGTCCATAGCGTGGCTGTGGGACTGGAATCAGGTCCTCCAGAGCTGCAGGCTCCTCAATCGTCCGACAGCTCAATTCCGGGTCCGACAGACGCTCAGGGATAATAGGAGGAGACACAGAGAGGGCAGGTGAGAAATTGATAGTTGCAGCAAGTGGTGAGAGTTCAGGGGACTGCATATCCTGAGCCTCACTACTGGGAATCAGGCATGGCATATCATCATGAATTGTGGGAAAATGAAAAGACACTTGCCTGTTATCCCGGAGTTCAGTGTTTTCTGCTGCAGCAGGTGTTGGGTCGACCCTCTCCGTGACTTCAGTTGAGGAGGGACCCCTAGGGGAACATTGTGGAGCCGCCTCTGCAGCCACAGCGATGGGCTGCAGATGATACCAATAGCCTCTCAACAGCAGGAGAAAACAACAAGGCAAGCGAGGAACAGCAGCTGCAGGAAAAAAAGAAGCTGACGGAACAACGGAAGAGGAAAAACATGGAGGATGTACTGCTGTGGGAGTCTTCTGCCTCGGCGAAGGGAAAGTTGCTGGCTGAGAGGCGGGAGTATTCCTCCGGCGGCCCGGGGCTGGATGGCGACACCGTGGAGTGGATGGGACTGGAACAGGAACGGGCGCCGGAGACTGGCGAGGAGCCGAAACAGCATGAACCTGGGAGCGCTTCTCCTTCTGTGCGAGCCCAGGCTTCCCCAGGGAATTCCTCACTATCCCGCTGTTTTCATGTTGTAGTGCTGCCACCAGAGATATCCTCTCCACTCCATCGGCATGCTCCAATAGCTGAGGGCACCAGCGAACAGCTGCCTCCGCGAGGCCCAGATACCACAACGTGTCCTTCGGGGTAGAACAAATGTGTGCCGCAGAGATTAGCCCATCAATCACCATGATCGCTCGGCAGGACTCCCACCCCAGGTGCATCGGGTAGCCGCGTCCACCTGCAGAGTCCGTGTGGGCTGGGGACACGATGACCTCCACAGAACAGGTGAGTGGAAAAAAAAGAAAAAAAAATCTGCAAACTCACAGCAGCTGGGTCTCTATTGGTCGCTGTCTTCTGTCATGAATGCCCTTCGGGGCAGAAAGGCGATACCCATATGCTGGACTGTGAGTTTGGGCAGTTTATTGCAAAAGGCAACAAACATAAAGGTCAACAAAGCGTTCAAAACACAAAATACAAACGAAGGAGAAAAACTTACAGAGACTGCGCTCTAGAGCAAGGCAGGGCTCTGGTGGAGACAAGATGAATGTAACCATCTAGACAGTGGCAAATAAGAAAAGGAAATGCAGTTTTTAAATAGAGACGGAACAGACAATACAAGTGATGACAGGTGTGGGTTCACATGAGCGGGCAAAAAGGGAGCAATGAATGGTGATTGGGATCAGCTGAAAGAGATGAGGGAGGAGCGGCTGGACTTGATAGCTGACAGGGTGACACCCACGCAGAGCACAAAACTGGAAATGCCGCCTGAGAGCTGTCAGCCCAGAGAAGGACACTACAGTATAAATATAAGGAATAAACATACTCAAATGCAGACTAATAAATAATTACAAATTAAAATGAAACAAAACTGAAGCCTAAACAGAAAAATAGAAAGCAGTACTAAAACTCAAAGGCACAAAATACAACAAATATATATAAATACAAAGAAAAAGCCACAAAACTGAATCTGGCAAAACTTCCTGAGCTCAGTTCGTGACAGTATCGTCAATCAACTCATGCAGTACTATAACAGGACATGTTTACAAATATTTGAGACCAATTGTAGTGCATCAGTTTATATTTTATCAATATTTTGTTAGTTTTTTTTAAAAAACTTTATTGCTAAGATTGAGACGGTGCTCATATCGTCGCGCTGGGGTGATACTGAGGCCAAATGATGAAAATGAAACTATCGCACTTTTGACCCTCGAAACGTTAACCAAAACGCATTTTTTTCACACACACCTCAGACCCGGTGAAAAATTTTGTAAATAGAAAAAATATGTGCCCAATGCTGAAAATTTATCCAGCGTATGGTTGATACGTCTTGCATTCGTGGAGCAAAGGTTGTAGCCCCCCCCCCCCATGTTTTTTTTTTTTTACCTTTGGTAAAAAAAAAAAAAAAGGTGGATCCAATCAGCTGATCACTGGAACCACAAATCTGCCTCCAGCGAGTCCAAAGACGACGCAGAAGTCCGCTCCATGGCAGATTCCCTGCTCCACCTCCAATTCGCCCATTCCTGCTCCAGCTCCATCCGCTCCAGAATGTTGCTATCCAGGGAAATTCCGCCGGAGGAACGCCTCCACCTCTCAGGCATCAGTTTTTCCTTTGCCGAGGCAGAAGACTCCCACAGCAATGCCTCCTTTGTGTTTCTCCTCTCTGCCTGTTCCGCCAGCTTCCTCTCTCTCTGCAGCTGCTGTTTCCTGCTTCTCCTCGGCGATTCCTCCCTTTGCTGAGAGGTCAGCTGTTTCCTTCCCTGCTCCGCCCATCACCGCATCTGCAGGGGCGGCTCCTCCACGTTCCACTGAGGGACCCACAACCGCTGAAGCCATGAAGAGGGCAGATTCAACACCTGCTACAGCAGAAAACATCATGATCCGGGAACACAGGCAAGTATCTTTTCATTCTCTATTATCAACATATAAATTATCTTGCCTGATTCCTGGTGGTGAGGCTTATCCCCCGCAGTCCTGTGAGCTCTCACCACATGCTGCAGCTCAAGACTTTTCACCTGCTTTCTCCGTGTCTCCTCCTCTTCCCCCTGAGTGTCCGCCAGCCCCAGGATTGAGCCGCCGGATGATGGAGTTGCCTGCAGCTTTGGAGGACCTGGTCCCAGCCCCGCAGCCACAGTCTGGACGGAGGGAAATTGCTGCCTTCAACCTGAAGCCTGCGTCAATGGTAGAGCATCCCCTGGCTTCAGCTACGCAGGAGTCAGCGCCAGCAGAGATTCGATCTCCTGAATCCATGCCGGATGAGCCACCTGTGTGGGTCACCTTGCTGGGGGTCCTGGGACTGCACCAACCACCATGCTTGCTTCAGAGCCGCAGCTGGATCTCCAGAGGGCCGGGCCCGAGACGTCGTTGCCTGGATCGATGGAGTCCTGGAGGGTGGTGGAGATTGAGCTCAGGCAGGTGCTCTCCTTTGTGGTTCCCTTTCCTCTGCCCGAGGCCATCGTGGTTCCCTTTCCTCTGCCCGAGGCTGCCGTGGTTCCCTTTCCTCTTCCCGAGGCTATCGTGGTTCCCTTTCATCACCCTGACATCGTCATGGTTTCCCCGACTCCTCTGTCTTGTCCGCCATTGGTTCTTCCTATTGGGCAGCCGCCTCCTGGACCACCCTTTCTGTTCACTTGGCTAAAAAACTCTGGCAGACCACCCGACAGACTGTGCCACGGGGTTGGGTGGCCCACGTTCCCTGGTAGGCCACCTGACTCTTTCCATCATGCCATTTGCCGGGCCTGGGACTTTCACCGCCCACCTGAACTGTCCAGCTCTTCGGTCCAGGGGACTTAGATGGCTAGGGTTTTCCCTAGTGTCGGTCCTGAGCGGGGTTTTTTGTTTTGTTCCCTCCTAGCCTATTCCCCCCACCACCCACCCAGGGTGGGTTATTGTTGTGCTCCTATTGGAGGGGGGGGGTGTCTTTCTTTTTCTTTTGATGTTGCCCTGGGGTGTCTGGTATCCACCCCTTGAGAAGGGGGCTCTGTCATGAGCTGAGCTCAGGAGGTTCCGCCATGCTCAGTCTCATGGCTTTTTCTCTATATTTATATATTTGTTGTATTTTGTGCTTTTTTGGTTTCTGTTATTCTTGCACTGTTTTCCATTTTCTTGTTGATGACATAGTTATGTTTTGCTATTATTTTGTATTAATTTGTATTTAGATCTCAGTCTGCATTTGTTGGTATTTTATTCTTTATACCCTTACTGTTGTGTTCTCTCTATGGGTTGACAGTTGTCAGTGGCATTTCCTGGTTTGTGCTCCATGTGGGCATAGCCCCTGTCAGCTGTCAGCTGGTCGCTCCCCTCTCATTGCTCCCAGCTGGTACAATTAGGAATCACTGTTTCCTTCTGCCTGTTCATGTGACCCACACCTGTCAGTACTTATGTGATTTGTTTCTAATCCTATTTAAGGGCAGTTATTTTCATTTCCCCTCACTGCAGTCTTGAGTTTCCTTTTCCTCATCCCCACCTGAATGCTGCCCTCATTCTGGTGCGCTAATCTGTAAGTTACTCGTTTGTTTGTTTGAATTTTGTGTTGGAGCATTGTTTGGACTGTATGTTTTGTTGTTTTTCAATAAATCTCACAACCTTACAGTTCAGCGCATGGGTCTTCCTCTCTGCCCTGAGGGGCGATTCATGACAGGTTTAGTCAAACCGTGCATGTGGCCACACATAGGTGTAATTTATGGGGGGTGGGTTAGAGGGGTTATAACCTCGCCCCCAATAATCAAATACAGCCAATATAGCCCCCCCAATGATAATATGATTATAATTAATAAAAAATATCTACCACTCAAGCCAAGTATGAAGAAGTTGTCGTTTTTTCATTTGCAAGCAACAAAAAGTAACATTTCTAATAATCAGACAATGTACCCCCCCCCCCCCCCAACCAACCGACTGGTACTTACGCCTTCACTGAGTAGGAGTCAGTTGTAAGGGCAGCAGGTGGGGATGCTGATATGGAGTGCGTTCAGCTCAGTGAGAGAACATGAAACGAGCTCCACAAGGGCAACAAACCATTTTAAATTGGTTGAACTTGTCAAACAAAAGGACCAAACCCTCTGTCCAAAACGAGGTAAATATCATATTTAGCTTGTGAATTGTTGTGTGAAGTTAGCTGGTTGCTAGTTCGCTAATAGGAGTACACCATAGAATAACTGTGCTGCCTGGTAGGATTTAGCTGATCTGAGAAATGATTAGCTTTTCTCATGCAGATTTGGTCTTTACATTGTATTAATCATTCATGAAATGTGATCAGAATGGATTTGTTAGTCAACTGTTAGTGAAATTTACGTGTTTCAGTACTCATCAAAATGTTAGCACTCCGAACATTTATCATTTAAATGTCATGATTTTGATAATTATAAAATTCAATTACAAAACAAGTTTTACCACTTTTGATTATAGTCTAAGTCACTCTGAAGGCTATTCTTAAATATCCATGTTAAAAGACGTTGATTATTTTCCCTACAGATCATTTTCAGACCTTCTATCCTCTGTTAAAATACCACAACTGCACAACAGAGTATCTAAACAAATATATAAGAAATAAACACCAAATAGATTAATGAAATAATAGATGCATTTCATATTCTTAAACTTTTTATAAACTTTTTTACGTGTTAAAATGAGTTCAAAGGCACTACAGTGAGGCATCACTGATTTATTTATTTAATTTAATTATTGAGCTTAAAATCACATTTCTAGCTTTCCATTCCCATCTTATTTAATTGCGAGACAGCATTACTCAATAGTGATTTAGCTTCTAGTATGATTCATCACCTTAACACTTTATCTTTTGAGTTTGTTGGTGTTTCAGGGTCCATTTGCAATAAAGGGAGCACTAAAAAACTGATAACTAAAAGTTGCAATGCTTCTTTCAGCATTTTTTGCATTTGTCACTTCCAGCCTATTGCTTTTCCTGTCAAGCAAGGGTCTCTGCAGAACACTGCACTGCACCTAGAGAAAGCACATTATAAGATAAGATAAGATAAGCCTTTATTAGTCCCACAATGGGGAAATTCCAGGATTGTAACAGCACAGAGACAGCAACACTCAGAGCAATAATTTAGAAGATAAGAAAATAAGAGCAGAGAATATACATATGTACACATAAATATATAAATATATATACACAGTGCGGAGCATTGTAGCTAGATGCAATAAACAGCATAACCGTCTAGTTACCCTACATAGTATGAATATGTACCCATACATATTGTCACCCTCCGTAGCGACTGATATTGTCCCGGTTGTATACTGGAGGGGACCTTTTGTGTAAGTTGTTGTGTCTTTTGCATTCAATACTATTAGGTCGTCACGTTTTTTTGCTATCTCTGCGAGCAGCCCTGCTTAGGTTATAAAGTCTGACAGCCGTAGGTAGGAAGGACCTGCGAAACCTCTCGGTCGCACACCTAGGATGATGTAGTCTACTGCTAAATGAGCTCCTCAGTGCGTTCAGTATGTCCTGCATAGGGTGGGACTCAGACTCCAGCAGGGATAACGGTTTAGCCACCATCCTTCTCTGTCCCATCTCCTCCACTGGGTCAAGGCGTTGCCCCAGGACAGATCTAGCTTTCTTGATCAGTTTGTTCAGTCTCTTCCTATTGGCTGCTGTAACGCCACTGCCCCAGCAGACCACTCCAGAAGTGATGGCTGATGCCACCACCGTGTAGTAGAATGTCTTCAGGAGCACCCCTTGTACACCAAAAGACCTGAGCCTCCTCAGTAGGAACAGCCTGCACTGTCCCTTCTTGTAGAGTGCATCAGTATTGTGTGACCAGTCTAGTTTATTGTTCAGATGAACACCCAGGTACTTGTAGGATGTCACCAACTCAATGTCTGTTCCCTGTATGTTTACTGGTGCTGTGAGGGGTTGTCCTTGCCTGCGGCAGTCCACCACCAGCTCCTTAGTTTTCCTCACGTTGATCTGGAGGCAGTTCCGATGGCACCAGTCCACAAAGTCCTGGATTAGTCCTCTGTACTCAGCTTCATCTCCACTGGAGATGAGGCCGACGATCGCAGAGTCATCAGAGAACTTCTGTAGATGCCATATAAGCCCGTTTAAAGTTAGAGCTGTCCTCACTACCAACTTTTTGGGCTCCAAATATTCTCTTAAATCTTTTTTCTCCCTTAGTAAACTTCAGTGTTTTATGTAGCACTGTGACGTTTCTAATGTCACTTTTTTGTGTGTGCAAATTTTTTGTCATAGTTTTACAGCTTTTCTTGTAAATCAGAGACATTTTTTTCATATAAATTTTCCCACTTTTTGTATAAAAATGCAGTATTTCCCCCATGTTGTTTTCCCCCTAAATTCAGTTTCTCACAAAAATGTGGCAGTTTTCTTAAATTTGTCATGGAAAATAAGCATTTTTCCTTAGATATTTGCAAAATAATTTAAATTTCAGATTTTTTTAAAATAATTTTTTGACTCATCAAGTTGCTGCTTTTTTTCTTGTGAATTTATACTATTTTCTCCTAAATTTGTACATTTTTTTTTCTGGTAAATTTGGTAAAGGTGAATTTGTTATTTACCTTTTACGAGGGGAGGGGGGCAAATACCTGAATCCTAAATTTTAAAACTGAATGCCACTGTCAAAAATTAAATATCTAGATAATGAATCCAGGGTAAGTTTTTAATATCAGGATGATTTTGTCACAAATTTCACAGATTTATTATCATTTAATGAGTGAAACATAACACATCTATGGTGTGGTGTGCTATGTTCATAATGCCTCTGCAGGCAAGATAACTGTTACTTTTGTCATAGTCTAGCTGACTAAATCACACATAGTGTCCTTAGTTCATCTAGTTGGTTAAAAAAAATAGCTACAAAGTGATAAGCTTCATCCACATTCAGCAGCTGCATTAACCTCAATTCTGTGGCTAGAATGATGATCATGGTATCGGAATAAACTAGACGACCTAATGCACCTGCTAATAGCACTGTTAAGATGCTATTAAGAGGGAAGAAGGGGGGAAAACATTTTACATCTTTCCACGTTTTTCGCGTGGGAAATTCTTGCATGAATACAAACCTGTCAGTGAAGTACCTCTCTTAAACCATTTGAACATTAATTGAGCTTATTTTATGTCAGGAGCAAGAATGTGAAAGTGACAGCAGCAGGGATAACAAAGAGGGAGAGAGGGAGGAGAGAGATGGCACAGGTGACCAGAGGGAGAGTGAGGCAGCACAGGAGGCACAAGTGACCAGGTAACAACAAAAAATGAACTTTGCGCCTTAGAGAACAGACTGCTGACTAGATCGTCAAAATAATGTTCTGTTGGACAAACTAAGGAATTTTAGACTTGTCCTGATAAGTGATTGACATTTTCTTTTTGTTCATGTGATTTCCTCACAGAGAGACACAGGGCAGCAGTCAGGCAAATCCATTCTGTTATTACCACTGTATCGTGATTTAGCTAAGAGTCAGGCCAAGTGACCTGTCTATCAGTGCAGGGGTCAATGCTATGAGAAATCAGTGCTTTTCAGATCACTAAAATGTAACCGTGTTTAGTGATGTGGGATGATGGGAGTTGTTGTCCACTAGTCGTTTAAACAAAAACTAAATATTACTCTGTTATTATATGACAGCCGACAACTTTAATTATTTGGAAAGTTGTCTTTTAAGTTGACAAACATCACATGTCTAACTTGTTTCAAATTTGATCGGGATCAAAAGATAATGTTGCTCTTACCAGTCATTTCAATAGAGAATTTTTTTTTCGATTTAAAGTCCAATATGCAGAAGTAGAGGGGACGTGGCTTAGGCTCTCTATACGGGCAGAGAGCTCAACCCCCCCAATGTTTGAAACAAAGTTACACCCTTGTGGCTGCATATGATATGCAGTTGATCTGGACATTCTGCTCCACAATTATTAACTTTTAATAATTAACTTTTAATAATTGTGTGAGCACACCAAGAGGAGTGCCATCGTGCCCGTAGAAACCAAGTATTCCTGTCTGAAATAGGTATCCCAATCAGGCTGCAAAGGGACTCCCGTGTACCGCTGACTGGGGCAGGCTGGGCGTGCCTCCCCGCGAACGATCGTGAAGCAGCCGGTCGGACACCGGTGGGAGAAGCAGCAGCTGAACCGGTGGATCGCAGTGCTTTGCAGGGAGCCAAGCTCAGCCTGCCCGGTTAATGGGAGTCTCGGCTGTTGCTTTACCTGTGGTCCCAGCGGTTCAGCTGCTGCTCCACCCCCCCTCGTGTTCTCCATGCCAAATTATCCATTAGACCTATGCAATCACAGCAACTTTATGGTATAATTTTTTAAACATTAAATCTTATGTATTATCTTTTTCTAGTCAAATTTATCACATTTCGCTTCCTTGTTTTGCACACGGAGTGCTGTGGTTACTGATGCCATAATGCGCGTATTAGCCAATCAGTAGGAGTCAATCCGAAACTAAACCCCACCCACACTTCTAGAAGCCTGGGCATGAGACGCAGCTGATAAAAATTACATATTTTGACTGAGCGACTCCACATTCGGGAATGCAGACCCTTGTAACCTCAGGAAACCACATTTAAAATGTGAGGCCAGTCTGACAAATGGTTCAAGAGATATGTGTGGGACAGACACACACACACACACACACACACACACACACACACACACAGACAGAGATTTGCTGCATTTATAGATTATTATTACTGTTAATAATGTCACAGTCTAGTGTGACAGTATGATAAAACAGTATTTTTGCAGCTTATAGTCAGACCAACAGTTTCTGATCAAGCAGCAATATATTTATTACAAGAATGTAATAGAATGAGACCTGTTTGACAAAAAAAAAAAAAATCCCTTATAAGTCCAATCATGTCTTTGGTGGGCTTTTATCATTTTTTTTTTTTGTCATTTGCACTCAAGATTTGAGTGAAGAAGAACATAATTTCAGGATTTAATAATGAATTTGTCTGTTTGTTTTTTGCATCTTGTCATACACAGACAATCTTGGTTCAATTTCTGCAAAGCAAATATGCCAATCACTGTAGTCTAAAAACAGTTCAGAAAATTGAGGAAAGTGGGTTGAGCTCTGTTTACTGTCAGCGAAAGACTGGCAAGACACAATTTTCCACCACTCCAAGTGAAAGTGCTAAGGAATAATGTCCCTTTTGGGGAAGTTATCCACAATTACTCACCTGTTTTAGTATTGTACGATTTGCTAAAAAAGAATGCACCAACACTGCTTTTTTTTTTCAGATAAAGCACCAATTTCAGTACCGGGCAGTGAATAGTGTACTTGATGTAACTCCTAAGCATGTCTACCATCGCCCTCTTCATCTTGTGTGTCTTCATGATATTGATGTGGAGTATTGGTGCAAATTTGCAGGTATAATACGAAATAAGCTGCTACAAGATATCAGTGCATTTGTATTGGCTGAATAATTAAAGAGAGACTGTGCTGTATTCAACTGTAGTGTTATTTATCCAATGTTTCATTTTGTATATTGGCACTCAGAAAGCTTCAAGAATTCAGTCATCTAAAGGGGCGGGGGGACTTTTATTCAGTCTACTGTACAAGCAGTTCTGGATCACAACTAGCACAATCACATAAAATACACTACATTGTGTTTTACAGTATTCTTTCATTACTTGTTTAATGGTTATGTGATTATCAAATCAGTCTAAACTATTTAGCTTTAATTAAACACAATACATAACTATACAAATGTAATCTCACAACTGTTTCTCCACTGCAGCACTATTAAAATCTTACCCCAGTCCAGGCACATTATGAGTTGCCAAAGGACAGAAATATTAGACAAAGGGCACAGTGGATACTAGAGTGAAGAACATGCAATTATTTCCCTTCCATTTCTTGTGCCGTTTTTTTTGTGTCCCATTAAAAATCAGCTCAATGAAAAAGCTTGAAATGCAAAATTGCAAACTCAACTGTAGCCACGGCATATTTAATTTGACAGCACATTAATCATGCACACATGTATCGTGGCATTGCTTGATGTGTAACAGTACATGCCTCAGTGTAAATAATTTATAACGTGTGTGTCAGAGTTAGTGCTGCTGCATTTTTCAGGCTTGTGCCCATGCAGAAATGCTATTGATAATTAAAACAAGAAGCAATGCAGATGAGTCAATATTCTTATTTATCAAATCCCTGAAAATGGGAGCAAAGTGACAATGAAGAGAAGATTAGAGGAAAAGAAACAAAGTGGCTTGAATGTGTTTGTGATGATAAGCCAGGATGGATTATTTTCCTGCCACCCTGACAGCCCAGATAATGCAATTTATTTAGGATGATCGGAGATGCTACAAGTGCCGCTCTTGTAACAATGGACCTTCAATTTGTTTGTCAGTCTCGCCGTGCAGGCCTGTGGAATTGAGTTGTGCTGAATTGCCGGTGTGTTGTTCCTCCCTGGCCCTCTCTGGGCTGATTCAGTGTGACGCTCGGTCCACAAGGTGCTCGCTGAGAGCGCGTCGGCTGCTTTTTGCTGTCTCAGACTTCTGGCACTGTTGCTAATTGCAAGTGTCATGCTTTTTCATAGTTTGTGTGTTTGTGTGTGTTCAAGCCCATGTATGTCTGCTTGTGAGGAGGGAAGGAAAACATTCTGTGCATCTGGAAGATGAAGTTGAAAAAGAAACCTTTCTATTTGTATTGACAAGGAAATATAGGTTTAGGGACTCTGTGATCTTTTAAAGGGATCATTGAGAGCACTTTTTCCACAACAGCTGACATATGTCTTAACAAATTGTTTGTGACATATTTTGGCCAAATTTTCTTTAATTATTTAATTATTGCTACGTAAGTGTGAATCATATTTTGCAGCCTTTCTGAGAATGACTTGTTTCAGTGCATGTCTCTTAAATCTCTAAAGCTACATTTAACTCCACCCTCCCTCTTACGTCACTATTGCTAATCTTAGCTAACTAGATCCTAAGTCCTAGCTTGGAGCAAACTATCATAAGATTGGTCTTAAAGAATGAATGAAATAATGCATCACTGGTGGACAAGGGTGTGTGGTTTCAGTGGTCAATAGGATATGACCAGTTTCTGCAGTATAAAAAGCACAGAAACATTTGTGAATAAGCCAAGATTAGTGCTAAACTGCTAGCTTCAAGTAGCTGGCTTGGTAATGCTAACGGTTCGATAAGCCAGAATGACGTGAAATATATTATCAGCTGGTTAGTTGAACCAGGTGTAAACAGTGATGCCTATTAGGGTGACTGAAATCTAAAGAAAATCACAATATAAGTGTAAGCTTCTTAGTACCACTGTTAGCTCTTAGGCTAATGCCTTTGGCTACCTACCCATCTACCCATCTACATGACAGACAGCTAGGCTGGCCAATAACATAACAGTGGGCAGGCATTAAGGCTAGTAACATTTGCCTTTTAGTGACGTTTCCCATTTCTTGACGTACAGGAAAATACCCAGAAAAGTTAAAAATGGCTTCTTAGAGAGACAAACAAGATAAAGGCTCTGTGTGTGTGTGTGTGTGTGTGTGTGTGTGTGTGTGTGTGTGTGTGTGTGTGTGTGTGTGTGCGTGCGCACGTGCATGCATGTGTGTATGTGCAGGTTTTTTTTAAAGAGAGGTGAGTGTTTTGGTATTTTTTCAGTGATCACATGACTGATAGATGTATTCCAGAAAGTTAAACCCTACAAAAACATAATTTTTCAGTCAATGACCCCTTAAATTATTTTTCTTTGTGGAACTAAATGGATCTCAGTGTTACTGCACCTCCTTCTCCATCTCCAGAATTGTGTCTCTTCTTATATTACACCAATAAAATATGATTGAAACTGACACTAAGCCTGTTTAAATAAGTAATAACTTTAAACACGTTTATATATACATCTAGCAGTCCTTGTTATTTGAGCAGTCCAGTATTGATTGCATTTTTCACGATCTAAGTAATAATTAATGTGCCAGTGTAATGGAATGCATTGTAAGTAATTTGGAGGATTATGTTTTTACACTAGGGGCCACAGTCTGCGTCACCCATGAACAGACACTCTTACACAGACACACAGGTGTATATGTGCAGCTAAACTTAGAGCATCGCAGGTGGTCAGACAGACAGAAATAGTCCATCTCGCCTGTACAGCTCATCAATCCTCTTCTGTCACATGGTGCTCAGCTCAGGCTCAGAGCTGTAATCACATCACTACGTCAGGTCAATGTACAACCTTACCTCTGAGGTATGAACACATTCCCAAAGGGGCAAGGTCATGTCTGCAGCTTTTCAGTGTGGTCAGGTTGGGGGTTTTTTTTACCCACGCTGATGATGAAATTGTGCAGGGGAATAGTGATCAGCTCATTCTGGTTATTAGTCAGTCTGTGTGTCCTCAGCTGTTACTCAAGGTCTACAGAGACCAGGATCACTATACTTGGTAGAGGGATTGAACTTTAGGTCTTTTTCATCTGACCAAATTCATTGGTCAAAAGGTCAAAGGTCAGTGTCACTGGGTCCCTTAGAATTTTTTTTTTCACATTTTTGGGCATTAATGCTACAATCACAAAACTTACAGCAATGGTTGATCTGGATGTGCTCTGGACCTGACCTACATTTGGGCTCAAAAGGTCAAGAAGAAAAGTTACATGGACAGGGATTATACTTGAGGTCCCATTGACCCGTCCTGTATTTTGGGTGAAATGGTCAAAGTTAAAAGTCACAAGGTCAACCACGCTCCATATTTAGAACAAATGCAGATTGGGTCTACAGACTTGGTACACAGGTTGAAACTGGACCCTCACTCTTGCCTATGGTTTTGAAGTCAAAAGGTCACAAGACCATACAGTGTGCTACTGATGATTGCTTCAATTATGTATGTCTGCTCATGTGTTTTGAAAGAGGAGATGGAGATGACTTGAGGTCTGGGTCTGCATCTCTGTTTAGTACAGAACTTGTGATTTGTGATTGTCCTTTGACCTCCTGACAGTTTTGGGTACACCTTGTGAGCAACTAAGGACAGAAGTGAAGAGACCAATCCATTGACATACAGAAGTTTACTGTATACATGTGGCTCTTAACATTGTTTTTAAAGATTACTAAAGCTGGAATTACTTTGCAAAAGAAGTACTGCTATAAATGTATACTGAAGTAAGAGAAAGTCTTGCCGACTGGTTCGCAATATTATCTCACGTCACACTGAACATGTGGTCCAGTAAAACCTGTGAGGCATACGGTACATAAGCTGAAGCGCTGCAGGATGTCCTGACAAGCTGGACGCTCAACCCAGATGGCCTGGTTACTATAAAACTGACAACTTGACTAACGTCAAAGAGGTGCACCTGAACAAGCCGCTGTGGATGCACAGATTTCATCTGGCTGTTTAAGAGTTGAGTGCAATATTGAATGAATTTATGTCCTCTTCTTCCCCATTTTTCTGCTCCCTTTAGCGGTCACCACAGCAGGTTATCTGCCTCCATCTCACCCTATCTCTTGCATCTTCTTCTGTAACACCACCCCTCTCTATGTCCTCTTCCACTAAGTTAATGAATCTTCTCTGTGGTCTTCCTCTTTTCCTCCTGCCTGGCAGCTCCATCTTCAACATACTTTGTCCAGTATATCCACTTTTCCCTCCTCTGCACATTTCCAAACCATCTCAGCCTTGCCTCTCTGACTTTGTCTCCAAACCGCTCAATCTGAGCTGTCCCTCTGATATACTCATTTCTAATCTGTCCCTCCTAGTCACTCCCAGTGAGAATTTCAGCATAATTGAATGAATTTATGTGAAATAAGAAAAAAATACCAATGCATAATGCTCAGTGTGAGTGGTTTTTAAAATCTGTGACTTAATATATTGTATTTTTAACCACACCGTTTTTAAAATTAATGCTTTGTTGTACTGAAACGTAGACAAGATCTTATTAAACCAATCTGATTTTTAAATTCGTTTTTATAGATTTCATCTACTTTTTCCCCCTCTAAAACATACAGTATATACTTATTTTCTGTCATGAAGTGACTGTTCAGCTTAATCTTGTATTCCACGAGTTTAGACTGTCAAAGGGTGAGCGGATAGATCTGTCCAAGGGAGATGTGTGTAGAGATTGACCCTCCCTGATGTTTCTGACCTTTCAGCTTGTAGAACCGATGAGTTTAGTGTAATACTCCACAGCGCAGACTGGCAGCTCCTGGACACAATAAATTGTCTGACTCTGCGGATTGACGGCTGGGGTGCCAACATCCAAGAGAAACCAGAGCTACTGTACCCACAAGTAAATGTAACTCTGTCTCACTTCATCTTGTCTTCTACCTTCTTGCCTTCCCTTTCCACTCTCATGTGGCTGACCTCTGTAAATCAATCACTTTGGAGTAATCCAAGACTGCATTGGGGTCGGCATCTTTGTTCAGGAGAGGAGTGTTATCCATATTTCAGCAGAACGTGGTTTCATATTTCCTTGGTGTTTGTTCAGATCGCTATGACAGTAATTGTAGCTCATCTACTCTGTATTACACTCATACATGGATAATAATCCGACCCACAAATCTGTTGGGCTCCTTCTATTTTGTCAGGGGAGCAGTAAAAATTTGAAGTTATCCATGTCATACAGACCTGAGTGAATGGTACACTTTGGCCAAATGGGCATTTAATTATTATTTAATTATCTTTTCTTGGAAGTTTGGCATAAGTGCATGCTTTTTCTACATTCAATCATCTTCATGCTCAATTATACTGTAGTTTGACACAGACTAATTTTTGCAACACAGTTATTATGCCCAGAAATGTCAAGGTATTAGCATGATATTGTGAAAAATAACAAGACTAATAATCTGTTTTTTGGCTTTTTTTTGAAGCCCCTGAAAATCACTTGGTGGTGCATCAAAACCAAAAGCCCAAACTCAAGTCCAGAAATTGTGCAATGCTGTTGTCATAGGCCTACGTATATAGACTAGTCCATCCATCCATCCATTTTCTACCGCTTTTCTGGAGGTCCGGGTTGCAGAAGCAGCAGTTCAAGCAGAGAAGCCCAGACTTCTTTCTTCCCAGCCGCCTGCTCCAGCTCTTTAGAGAGGATGCCAAGACATTCCCAGGCCAGCTGGGAGACATAGTCTCTCCAGTGTGTCCTGGGTCTGCCCCGGGGTCTCCTCCCAGTGAGACATGCCCAAAACACCTCAAGTGGCAGGCGTCCAGGAGGCATCTTGAGCAGATGCCCAAACCACCTCAACTGGCTCCTTTCAATGTGGAGGAGGAGCGATTCTACTCTGAGCCTCTCCTGGATGACTGAGCTCCTCACCCTATCCCTGAGGGTGAGTCCAGCAATCCTACAGAGAACACTCATTTCAGCCGCTTGAATCCACGATCTCATTCTTTCGGTCATTACCCAAAGCTCATGACCATTGGTGAGGGTAGGAACGTAGATTGACCAGTAAATCAACAGCTTTGCTTTAGAGCTCAGTTCCGTCTTTACTATAGCAGACTGGTATAATGTCCACATCACTGCAGATGCTGCTCCGATCTGTCTGTCAATCTCTCGCTCCATTCTCCCCTCACACGTGAATGAGATCCTGAGATACTTAAACTCCTCCACTTAGGGCAGGAGCTTGTCCCCAACCCGGACAGGACAGTCCACCCTTTTCCGGCTGAGAACCATGGACTTTGACTTGGAGGTGCGGATTCTTATCCCAGCAACTTCACACTAAGTAGCAAACCATCCCAATAAGGCCTGTAGGTCATTGCTGGATGATGCCAACAGGACAACATCATCTGCAAATAGCAGAGGAGATCCTGTCATCACTGAACATGACACCTTCTGTTCCTTGGCTGCGCCTAGAAATCCTGTCCATAAAAATTATGAACAGGATCAGTGACAAAGGATAGCCCTGGCGGAGTCCAACTCTCACTGAGTTGAGTTTGACTGGGTGTTGGTAATACGAGCCAAACTCCTGCAATGGTTGTATAGGGACTGGATAGCTTGTAACAACAAGCCTGAAAACCCATACTCCCGCAGCACCCCCAACAAGAAACCACGAGGGACGTGGTTGAATGCTTTCTCCAAGTCCACAAAACACATGTGGACTAGTTGGGCAAACTCCCACAAACCTTCGAGGATTCTCAAAAGGGTAAATAGCTGGTCCAATGTGCCACGGTCAGGATGAAAACCACATTGCTCCTCCTGAATCTGAGGTTCAATTAATGGCCAGACTCTCCCCTCCAGTACTCTGGAATAGACCTTTCCAGGGAGGCTGAGAAGTGTGATCCCCTTAAAGTTGGAACACACCCTCCAGTCCACCTTCTTAAAAAGAGGAACCACCACCCCAGTTTGCCATGCCAAAGACACTGTCCCAACCTCAAAACAATGTTGCAGAAGTGTGTCAACCATGACAGCCCTACAACATCCAGGGTCTTGAGATACTCGGGGTGAATCTCAGCCACCCCCAACGCCCAGCCACCAAAGAGTTTTTGAACCACTTCGGCAATCTCAGCCCCTGTGATGGGGGAGCTGGCAAGTCATTCCCCTCGTACTCAATCCCTGCTTCCTCTGTGGAAGGTGTGTCAGTGGGATTGAGCAGCTCCTCGAAGTATTCCTTCTACCGCCCGATGATGTCCCCCTTAGACTTCCATGATGAATGAAATATCAAGGATTCAGTGTACCCCACCCAGTATGGGGTTACCAGGGCCCTGCCTTGGAGCCAGCCCTGGGGGAGGTGCTCAATGGCAAGCATCTGGTGGCTAGGTTTCTGCCCATGGGACCCGGCCGGGCTCTGCCCAAAGGAGTTACATGGGTCCACTCTCCAGTGGGTTCACCACCTGCAGGATTGACCATGGGGGTCCAGTGCAATGTGGATTAGGTGGTGGTCGAAGGCAGAGACCTTGGTGGTCTGATCCCCCACTTTCTAAACTGGCTTTTGGGACATGGAATGTCACCTCTCTGGTGGGGACGGAGCTGGAGCTGGTGCACAAGGTTGAGAGATACCGGATAAATATAGTTGGGCTGACCTCAACATACAGCCCCTGTTCTGGAACCAGTCTCCTGGAGAGGGGCTGGAGCTTGGCCTATTTTTGAGTTGCCCCGGGTGAGAGGCAGCAAGCAGGGGTGGGTATTCTTGTATCCCCCCACCTTGCTCCCTCTGCATTGGAGTTCTCCCCGGTGGATGAAAGGGTAGTTTTCCTACACCTTCGTGTTGGGATACGGGTTCTCACCATCATTTGTGCCTATGCACCAAATGATGGTTCAGAGTGCCCACTCTTTTTTGGAATCTCTGACTGAGGTGCTGGAAAGTGCTTCTTTTTGGAGACTCCATTGTCCTACTGGGAGACTTCAATGTGCATGTGGGCAACAACAGTGAAACCTGGAGGGGTGTGATTGTGAGCAACAGCCTGTCCAATCTGAACCCGACCTGAGTGGTGTTCAGTTATTGGACTTCTTTGCCAACAACAGTTTGTCCATAATGAACACCATGTTCAAGCATAAGGGTGTCCATATGTACACTTGGCATCAGGACACCCTAGGTCGCAGGTCGATGATCGATTTTGTTATTGTTTCATCAGACCTGCGACCATATGTCTTGGACACTGGGGTAAAGAGAGGTACAGAGCTGTCAACTGATCACCACCTGGTGGTGAGTTGGATCTGATGGCAGGGGTGGATGCCACTCAGACCCGGTAGACCTAAATGTATAGTGAGGGTGTGCTGGGAACATCTGGCTGAGGCCTCTGTCCGAGAGGTCTTCAACTCCCACCTCCAGAAGAACTTTGGCTACATTCCGAGGGAGTCTGAAGACATGGAGTCTGAATGGACCATGTTCTCCACCTCCATTGTTGAAGGAGCTGCCCAGAGCTGTGGCCGCAAGGCCGTTGGTGCATCTCGTGGTGGTAACCTCTGAACCAAGTGGTGGACACCAGTGGTGAGGGGGACCATCAAAGTGAAGAAGGAGTCCTTTTGACCTTGGTTGGTTTGTGGGACTCCCGAAGCACCTGAGGTGTACCGACAGGCCAAGCGGAGTGCAGCTCGGGTGGTTGCTGAAGCAAAAATTCAGGTGTGGGAGGAGTTTGCTGAGGTCATGGAGCAAGACTTTCGGTCGGTCTCGAAGAGATTCTGATAAACTATAGGCTCGTCGAACACTATAATTACTAATAGTTTTTTTTTAATATTGATGTGCATAGACTAATACAGTGGTGTGAAAAAGTGTTTGCCCCTTCATGATTTTTTTGTATGTTTGTCACACTTAAATGTTTTAGATAATCAAACAAATTTAAATATTAGACAAAGATAATGCAAGTAAACAGAAAATGCAGTTTTTTACATGAAGGTGTTTATTATTAAGGGTAAAAAAAAATCCAAACCTACATGGCCCTGTGTGAAAAAGTGATCCCCCCCCCAAAAAAAACAAAAAAAACAAAAACAAAACAAAACCTAAATTAACTGTGGTTTATTACATCTTTTGAAAGCTGAGTCCAATTTCTCTAGCCACACCCAGGCCTGATTATTGCCACACCTCTTCTCAATCAAGAAATCACTTAAATAGGACCTGCCTGACAAAGTGAAGTAGACCAAAAGGTCCTCAAAAGCTAGACATCATGCTGTGGTCCAAAGAAATTCAGGAACAAATGAGAAACGAAGTAATTGAGATCTATCAGTCTGGAAAAGGTTATAAAGCCATTTCTAAAGCTTTGGGACTCCAGCAAACCACAGTGAGCGCCACTATCCGCAAATGGCGAAAACATGGAACAGTGGTGAACCTTCCCAGGAGACCAAAATTACCCCAAGAGCGCAGGGACGACTCATCCAAGAGGTCACAAAAGACCCCACAACAACATTCAAAGAACTGCAGGCCTCACTTGCTTCAGTTAAAGTCAGAATTTAAAGGCTCACTTCAGTTTTGCCTGAAAAATTCCTGATGATGTCCAAGACTTTTGGGAAAATACTCTGTGGACTGACAAGACAAAAGTTGAACTTTTTGGAAGGTGTGTGTCCCGTTATATCCGGCGTAAAAGTAACACAGCATTTCAGAAAAGGAACATCATACCAACAGTAAAATATGGTGGTGGTAGTGTGATGGTCTGGGGCTGTTTTGCTGCTTCAGGACCTGGAAGACATGCTTTGGTAAATGTAACCATGAATTCTGCTGTCTACCAAAAAATCCTGAAGGAGAATGTCCGGCCATCTGTTTGAAACGTCAAGCTAAGATAGATAAGGTAAGATAAGATAAGCCTTTATTAGTCCCACACTGGGGAAATTCCAGGATTGCAACAGCACAGGGATAGCAACACTCAGAGCAACAATCAAGAAGACAAGAAAAACAAGAGCAGTGAATATACATATGTAAGCTGAAGTGCACTTGGGTTCTGCAGCAGGACAATGATCCAAAACACACCAGCAAGTCCTTCTCTGAATGGCTTAAGAAAATCAAAATGAAGATTTTGGACTGGCCTAGTCAAAGTCCTGACTGGAATCCGATTGCAATGCTGTAGCATGACCTTAAAAAGGCGGTTCATGCTCGAAAACCCTCCAATGTGGCTGAATTACAACAATTCTGCAAAGATGAGTGGGCCAAAATTCCACCACAGCACTGTAAAAGACTCATTGCCAGTTATCTCAAATGCTTGATTGCAGTTGTTGCTGCTAAAGGTGGCCCAACCAGTTATTCGGTTTAGGGGGCAATCACTTTTTCATACAGGGCCATGAAGGTTTGGTTTTTTCTTCCCGTAATAATAAACACCTTCATTTAAAAACTGCATTTTGTGTTTACTTGTGTTATCTTCGTCTAATATTTAAATTTGTTTGATGATCTGAAACATTTAAATGTGACAAACATACAAAAAAATGAGAAATCAAGAAGGGGGCAAACACTTTTTCACACCACTGTAACTGTACAATTAAAATTTTGAGCTCTACAACAAATCAATTGTAATGTGTCATATACCTGTACATACGTATATACATGTGTCAGGTGATTGGATGTTGTTTATGTAGACTAGTTAACCTTAAAGTGAAGGAGGGCAGGTTGTAGACAAACATTTCCAGGAAACAAGCTGCCAAGCTGCTGTGTGTTTTCATGAACAAATTATACCCTCCTGAGACTCTGCAATTCATTTTTGTCCTCTGTAGTGGACATTATATTTTAGCTCATAAACAAGCTCTGAACAAGTACATTTTATGGAAAAAAGAAAGGTAAGCATTGTATTTACAGTTAAATATTTTTTAAATTTTGATTAATTCTTGTAAATAAACATCTCACAACATTTCAGCGAGTTGTCAAAGCTAATCATAATTATTTTCATAAGAAATACAGCTAATTTATACATGTACTCTCAGATGAGTCAGGACTTTGTCCATATGTTTCTTTCATATTTTTTTAATAGACAGTTCTTTGACCGAGGATGGGAGTAATCTTAACAAAATCACTGACAGAGATTCACACAAAGACCTATCAGGGGATGAGGGTCCAGTTCACTCTCGAGTCAACGGGGAGAAGGTTCTTTGGTCTAATGAGACCAAAATTGAGCTTTTGCCCATCAGACTCGACACTATGTTTGGCAGACCCCAAACGCTGCATATCACTACAAACACAATGATCAAACATGCGTAACACAGAAAAGTGGTCGTACAATCATTTCAACGTGCAGATCAATCTGAAAGAGATCGTACAGTGCGCTCAAATCTCGTGTCAGCTCGAGTTTGGGTATGCAAATTTTCAAGTCACTGTAGACTCCCATACAGTAGAGAAACCTGCTGTGTGGGAGAATTATTTTATCATATCAAAATATAATGAGCAATGCAACCTTTCAGGTAATATGTCTGCCTTGCGTCATATTTAGATGAGAGGTGACGATTTACTTTACAGACTAAAGAGGCTGCTTTATTAATTATAAACATTTTATTCATGTTTATACCACTGCAGCAAATATTGAAACAGATTTAAGCAGACTTTTTTTTAAAAAAATAGCCATTTGATGAAATGTATAAAACTGAATTTAGTTTTGGAATTTTTTTTTACCATTGCAGTTGAGCTGCAGTTTTGTTTTGTTTTTTTTGTTTTTTTACAGTATTTGTATACAGTATCTGTACTGTAAGGAGTTTCCTGTGTGAGCACTATGTTAAAATAATATTCTAAAAAATACTTCTTTGACTAAGTTTTCTGTCAGTATCTCTTAATAGTTAAGGCCTGTACATACTCTGCAAGAACAGAGAATCTTTTTTTCTTTTTCTTCAGGTGGCAAGAACAAGAACAAAGTTCTTTTTAGCAAGGACATTTCATACTTCACAAGAAACTCAAACTGCAGAACTCCTGGGAAATTCAAATTTCTGACCAATCACACAGTAGTTGTCAGACACCACACAAGAAAAAAGTTCTGCCCAGATGATGTGTCAAGAACAAGCTACAAGAATTTCCAAACCAGGGCTACAAGAACAAAATCACATCATTTTTTTTTTCTTGCAGCCCTGGGAGAGAGAACAAATTTCTGTTCTTGTGGAGTATGTAAAGGCCTTTATCCCTTACACATTATCCGTTAACTAGACCATATCAGGGCTTTACAGATAGAAGTGCTCGGCCAAAGTGATCCACTGCATCGGGGTTAAAAAAAACCCAAACTACTCCGGATTAGCAAGAGAAATTAGGATGAACAGAGAAGGTGTGGTGAAATTATTTTATTTTGCCCTGTGTGTTTCTCCACATTATTGAGAGATCCCAGAGAGTGTGGCTGAACTGAGCCAAACTGCGCACAGTTCTTCTGGAGGGGGGACTTCTTTCTGCACTTCTAAATAGTAAATAATAAATTCTCATGTTTGACAAGTATTCTTTAAAATGACAAAGAGGACAACATTTAGTCAAACAGTCATCTAAGGCGAACAGTGTAGGCTGCAGATATATGTTATAATCCTCAGCTGGAGATCAGCTGATCAAACCAGCTGTCGCGAACCGAGCCCGTATTATCCTGTATGCTCGGTTCTGACCATTCTCTGTGGCTCAGGCATCGGGTTTATTATGTATTGTTATTGTTTGAGTTCTTGTTGTTTTTATGTCTGTGTTCCTTTTCTTTTCCATGCCTGTAGCCACCGCTCTGGCCGGCGGTTGTTGGGCAGCCATTTTGACCCACTTTCATGTGGGCGCTGTCTAACATTCGCTGGTCCGACCATGCCCCCTCTCTTTTTGACAGCCAGCTGATTCGCCCCGGTAATTATCTTTCCCGCGCCTTACCCAGATTTGTTCAATTTGTGATGCCAGCAGTGTTTGTATTTAGGCGGCTCTTGCCAGTCAAACACTGCTGGACCATTGTGCATTGCCACGCGGACGTTAATCGCCGCATGGTTGTACTGTCTTGAGGAAAAGCTACACTGTTTGCCACTCCGCTCAGTGTAGTTGTTGTTTGTGTATGTTCGCCGGTTACTTGGACTTTTTGGACTGCTCCTGTGCCGTGAGTACTAACTGTTAGCGTTTCCTCTTGCAGCGGTGCTGCTACGCTTTCACCCTAGCCCAGTTTCCTCCTCCTGCTACATTAGAGCGTCCTGGAGTACTCTAAGTTTACCCTGAGCTAATTATGCTATGTTGCATTATCTGCCATGTTGTCAGTGAGCAAGTATTGTCAACACTATCACGACGTGTTAGCCACTCCACATAGCCATGGTTCTGTTGCGCCTTTGAAGTGATGTTGGCTCTGGGGCGCAACCGTGGTTAACACGTTTCTCCTCTTACGTTCGCTGGGCGATGTCGGCCCCCAAACGCCAACAGTAAGTGTTTTCTTGTGTTTTTTAAGTCTTCACCTTTTTTGGGAACTGTGTCATCTGTCTTTACGTTAATAAATGTGTTGTGGTGAACTCCTGCGAGTAAATCCATTCTTCCTTCCCCTCCTCCGTGCACTGCATAAAAGCGCACGAGGAGGCTCGTGACACCAGCGGTGATGTGCAGCACCATTCTCCTCCATAACGGGGTTCTTTTGCTTTTAAAGTGACTTTTGAGGTCAACAGACTATACTACTTTATTATTTTCCATTTCTCTTATAATAATGTCAGTTTCTATTTCGAAAAGTTTCACTTTTTGCTGTCTCATGTTCCGCTGTGTTGTAAATTCTGGGGGTGAGATGTGGGCGTGGAATTCAAATGATGCCTGGATTCATCTGTCAGATTTATCAGTGAGTGAACGATCGTATGAAGAGATTGATCAGATACACACGGTTTCATAAATACCACATAGACTTTTCGTACGATCATATTTACACCCAAATGTGTGCTGATTTCTGCGCACTTTGATAAATGAAGGCCACCATCCCACCACAAAGCATGGTGGTGGCAGCATCATGCTGTGGGGCTCCTTCTCCGCAGCAGATCCTGGAAGGCTTGAAAAGGTTAACAGTAAGATAAAATATGTAGTTAAATCCTGAAAGACAATCGGATTCAGTCTGCATGAGAACTACAACTTGAAAGAAGATGCAGCTATTAAATACTGACCTTCTGGGGATGAACATATTAATACACTTATTTTACATCATATATTTGTATTTATTTGACATTACTTTGTAGAAGTCGATTTTTGCTTTGACACCAAAGAGGTTTATGGGTTTTTTTTTAAATTCTTGTCAAAAAAGTTAAATTTTATTGACGATGAATCAGTTTTTAGAAGGGAAATTCATCCAAGAGGTGAATAATTTCTGTATACTCTGTGCATAGTCAGCTTTAATTTTATTTCCTTATTAAGAGCAGCAGACACTGTGCACTACAGTGGACAATGCTGTAAAATCTTAATAAAGACACATTGTGTTCTTTTCCACCCCAACACTTAATTTATATCAGAAAAATCAAAATTAAGAAACTTTTTTCCTCGGTCTCATGAGGATATAGGCTATATCAAAACTAAGCTTTATTTTCAAAACATTTATCTGTTAGTGCCAATTTGGAAACAAACACGTTATTTTGTAGGCAGTGTCCAAAAAGTGAAAAACAAAATTACGTGTAAATAAAAAAAAATCTGAAAAAGCTATTATGTTTAGACTTTCCAGTGTGAGAGGAGCCACCGTGTGCGTATGTGGGGGGGGGGGGACTCTGCCACCTCATACCACCTCTTGGGAGTGCTATTACTAATAATTCTGTCAGTCAAATTTATTTTTAACTTTGTGTATTGTGTGTTTCTCTTCTAAATATGTATAACTGTGGCAAAGTGTACAAAAAGAAAAATTGCTCTCATCAAGGTTATCCCTAATACCTGGAGATGATACCCCTATCTGAAGTACACGTAACTTATCTCTGTTCTGAAACTTTACCAGTAAACAAAACAAAAACTTTAAAGTTGAGGAGAGAAGTGGGAAACAAAGGAGTTTGTAGTTGTGTAGCAGTTAAAAATAGCTTATTCCTTGTGAGATAGTATGCCAATTAGATGCACAGAAGGGTGTCAGCGTGGCCATCAACTGAAGTGGGCCAGCAGTGGGACCAACTGATCTGCCAGGATTATGGCAGAGTTTGAATTTGCGGCCAATTTAGGCACATGTTGCACTCAATTTCTTCTTCAATTTGTCAGCAGTTATATTTGTGCTTTATGTTGCAGTGATGACCCAAAATGTCAGCCATGAAAAAGATTTGTTACAGGTAGAGTTGTGCACCCAGTTACTTTAGTTACTTGGTCAGTTCTTGTGGAGTAATCGATGTAATATGATTACACATCATTTGTTTAACATTATTTTAACTTGTGTACATTTACAGATTTTAATACATGGATTAGGAAATGAAAGCTTGGGATCAGTCCGCCAAGGTCTCCGCCTTTGACCGCCAACTAATCCACATAGCACCGGACCCCCATGATCCCTCCTGCAGGTGGTGAGCCCACTGGAGGGCGAACCCATGTAACTCCTTCGGGCTGAGCCCGGCTGGGTCCCATGGGTGGAAACCCAGCCACCAGACGCTAGCCATCGAGCCCCTCCCCCAGGCCTGGCTCCAGGGTGGGGCCCCGGTAACCCCATACCGGGCAGGGTACACTGAATCCTTGATCTAGAATTTATCATGAGAGTCTGTTGGATCGTTCTTAGTCTGGCCCTTCACCCAGGACCAGTTTGTCTTGGGTGACCCTATCAGAGGCAAATTGCCCCAGACAACATAACTCCTGGGATCACTAAGGCACACAAACCCCCCCACCACGATAAGGTGACGATCCAGGGCGTCCCTCGTGGTTTTTTGTGGGGGGTGCTTCGGGAGTATGGGGTTTCGGGCTTGTTGTTACGAGCTATTCGGTCTCTGTACGACCGTTGTGAGAGTTTGGTTCTTATTGCCAACACTCGGTCGGACTCATTCCCAGTGAGAGTTGGACTCCGCCAGGGCTGCCCTTTGTCACCGATCCTGTTCATAATTTTTATGGACAGGATTTCTAGGAGCAGCCAGGGAATGGAGGGTGTCATGCTTGGTGACCACAGAATCTCATCTCTGTTGTTTGCAGATGATGTTGTCCTGTTGGCTTCATCCAGCAATGACCTACAGCTCTTGTTGGGACAGTTTGCTGCTGAGTGTGAAGCGGCTGGGATGTGAATCAGCACCTCCAAGTCCGAGTCCATGGTCCTCAGCTGGAAAAAGGTGGATTGCCCTCTCTGGGTTGAGGACAGGCTCCTGCCCCAAGTGGAGGAGTTTAAGTATCTCGGGGTTTTATTCACGAGTGAGGGGAAAATGGAGCGAGAGATTGACAGAAGGATCGGAGCAGCATCTGCAGTGATGCGGACGTTGTACTGGTCTGTTGTGGTGAAGAGGGAGCTTAGTTCTAAGGCAAAGCTGTCGATTTACCAGTCAATCTATGTTCCTGCTCTCACCTATGGTCACAAGCTTTGGGTAATGACTGAAAGAACAAGATCGCGGATACAAGTGGCTGAAATGAGCTTTCTCCGTAGGATTGCTGGACTCACCCTCAGAGATAGGGTGAGGAGCTCAGTCATCCGGGAGAGGCTCAGAGTAGAACTGCTGCTCCTCCACATTGAAAGGAGTCAGTTGAGGTGGTATGGGCATCTGATTAGGATGCCTCCTGGATGCCTCCCACTTGAGGTGTTTCGGGCACGTCCCACTGAGAGGAGACCCCGGGGCAGACCCAGGACTCGGTGGAGAGACTGTGTCTGCCAGCTGGTCTGGGAACGCCTTGGAATCCTCTCTGAAGAGCTGGAGCAGGTGGCTGGGGAGAGGAAAGTCTGGGCTTCTCTGCTTGAACTGCTGCCTCTGCGACCCAGACCTCCGGAAAAGCGGTAGAAGATGGATGGATGGATGAATTAGGAAATGATAGATAAGGGGGCTGAAAGTATTTATTGTTTTAAATTAGAATTTCAATTTACTCATATGTACTATATAACTATACTGTAAGTAAATGCATTTCTGTGTATATGTTAAAAAAAACTGACATTGTTTCCTGAACATGACCAGAGATGGGTAGAGTAGCCTGAAATTTTACTCCGGTAAAGGTAGTGTTACCCTATGATTCACTCAAGTACAAGTAAGCGTACTCACCAAAAAAGTTACTTGAGAAAGAAAGCATATCCACCTTATCCCTAGCCCCCATGATGCCTTGTGTGAATTATGGGCGCAACTTCTTGTACTAGTTTAGAATGTGTGGTTGTCACTGAAAGAGAACACTTTTCCTTGTTAAAAAACAATGACTTTGACATCAAAAAATGCTGGAACGTGGCCTTTTGCACCTCAAAAACAGTAATATAATCATACCACTTCCCACAACTATAGAGGGATGAGAAGATAACCTTAAAAAGTGGCCTGGCAGACAGTAGCTCCGTTAGTTAGCGCCACTGCTAAGATGCTAATGCTGTAAGCAAATAAAAGCTCTTGTGGTGACCCACCACAAATAAACTAATCTACTACTACTACTACACGGGCATTCCTCACACTCAGCAGGTCTGGAGGAAGCAGAGGACAATTTACATACAGAGGACAATTCACATACGGACAGAGAGCCCCTGGGGGCAACCTGAACAATGGACTGTTGTTTATACATCCCCGGATGAGGGAGAAGACATCCGGGCACCAGTTGGTCACGCTAATAATAGGTATTGACTGATATGTATATCACTATGCTAATGTTCCATGCATTCTCTCCCTGTTTGTATAACATGTATAAAAGAGCTTGCTATACATGCCTCAAGAGCACAGTAGCACACAGAGCTACAAAGTGCGTCTCATTATGTTGGAGGAAAATAAAACTTTGCAACCTTCCAGCTTGTTGCATCTTGCCTGATATTTTACCCCCACACTCTGAGATATATCAATGTCTCCACCGCAATAAAGTCGGATGCATTTTTGTTAAAAGATGTTGGACATAATCAGATTTACCTCAGAGCAGACGTATAATCTAGTCAGAGCCACAAAGAACCATAACACCGTGCTTGGGTGTTTTAATGTCGAGGAAAAACAGACAGCTGCAGCTGTTCATTTTACCCCGAAATTAAAATGCTCATGCTGCTGTCATGCCCCAAATGCTTATTTAACTTAACATGTACAGACCTTTTCTGACAACTGTTCAAAATTTTATTGACCTATATTTTGTGATAATTTAAAAATTAATGCATGCTGAAGCTGCTAGTCCATATCATTCCAAGGCAGTGCAACAAATGCAACCCCCCCAAAAAACTATTTGATATCTTTCTTAAATCATTCAGCTTTAAGAAGCAAACTATTACTATTTTTTATTTATTATTTTATTTCATGCAGCCTTCATTCTGGTGACATATAACACATAAACGTCAGATTCATGACATTCATACAAGTGAAAACATACCTGCTGTGCTCTTGTGTCTGTCCTGTGTCTGTACCACCGATCACACCAACAGTCCTTGTTAGTTTTCAGTGCATGATCTACGCATTGCCGGTGAGAAGCTTTCATTTATACAGTCTATGGCACAACCACGAACACCAGCAACAAGTACCAAAACTACGCCAAAACATTCAAAAAATACAAAAACTACAAGTGCTGAAATTAGCTGTATGTGGACTATACATTAAAATGAATTTGAAAAACTTTTAAAAATGCTACTTTAAATGCCCCTGCTACTCCACTCTTGCTGACTGATTTAACACTACATTGACATAACGCACGGCTCAGGAGACACGCACACACAGGCTTAGAGTAGTTCAAAGAGTTTATTAACAGCAGGGGTGAATGAGTGTGTGTCTGCGGGATGCAGATGTGTTGGTGGTGGCGTCTGCTTCAGGCACAGAGGCAGATGACCGTTCGGCCGAGCAACCCTATGGAGAGAGCACAGGGAGAGGGTGACGGGCATACACCAACACAGGATGAATTATGGCAAGAGAAGATCTTACTTGAGTTGTCAGGATAGCTGGCACAGCAAGGGGAACGTAGCCCGGGAGACAGCCACCTGGAGAGCTCCGTGCAGCGGCGAAGGATGGGCGATGGAACGGAGATGTCCGCCGCCGGGGAATCCACCTGTGCACAGGGGAGCAGACTGGAGAAGGAGGTAAGGTTTCTTACCCAAAATAGCGATGCTGAAGAAAGGTATGCTCACGGCGGTGAGGAAACGAAGTCAGACGGCTTCAGGCCGAGCCTCCGGGCGAGGTGGCTTTTATCCCTCGCCGCTGATGAGGATCAGGTGTGTGAGCAGGTGGCGCCGCTGATGAACGGCGCGGCGTGACAGTACTCCCCCCTCTAGCAGCGCATCCTGGCGATGGCTTATCCGGGTGCGCTCGGTGGAAGTCCGCGATGAGCGATGGGTCCAACACAAACGACGGGGGCACCCATTGTCGATGCTCGGGCCCATAGCCCTCCCAGTCCACCAAGTATTGCAACCCACGACCCCGGCGCCGGGAGTCCAGGATGGAGGAGACGGACCAGGCCGGGTGGCCACCAATCATCCGGGGCGCGGGTTGCGCTGCAGGAGGAGGGCAAAGGGGGTCGGTGACTGCCAGCTTCACCTTTGATACGTGGAAGGTGGAATGGATGTGGAGGGAGGGGGGAATAGCCACGCGCACAGCCACCGGGTTGATGATCCGGGTGATGGGGAAGGGACCCATGAAGCGCTGTGCCAGCTTCCTCCTCTCGCCTTTTAGGGTGACGTCCTGGGTGGAAACGTAGACAAGTTGCCCAACTCTGTACGCCGGGGCAGGTCTTCTACGCCGGTCCGCCACGGTCTTGTTGCGCTCCGCTGTGCGTAAAAGCGCATGACGCGCGGCGGCCCAGGTGGAGCGGAACTGCCTCACGTGCGCCCTAACTGACGGAACAGTTACCTCGCTCTCCTGCGCTGGAAGCAGCGGGGGGTCGTAACCCAGGGACGCCTTGAAGGGGGACATCCCCGTTGCAGAAGAGCGGGCGGTGTTGTGGGCGTACTCCACCCAGGCGAGATGGTTGCTCCATGATGCCGGCTTGGATCTTGCAACACAGCGGAGCGCAGCCTCCAGCTCCTGATTGGTCCTCTCACACTGCCCGTTAGACTGGGGGTGATGGCCGGAGGAGAGGCTCACCTTGGCTCCGATGGCGTTACAAAAGGATTTCCAAACCTCGGATGAAAATTGGGGGCCCCGGTCCGAGACCACGTCCACCGGGATCCCATGCAGCCTGACCACGTGTTGGACGAGGAGGCCCGCCGTCTCCAGGGTGGTAGGGAGACCTCGCAGGGGGATGAAGTGTGCCGCCTTGGAGAAACGGTCCACGACGGTCAGGATGGTGTCGAATGAGTTGGAAGCTGGGAGCCCGGTGACGAAATCCAGTGCGATGTGCGACCATGGCCTGCCAGGGACGGGCAGAGGCTGGAGTAGACCCGCTGGAGGGGCGTTTCCCGACTTGCTGGTGGCACAAATTGGACAAGCCCGGGCGTAGCGGGCTGCATCCCTCCGCAGGCCCGGCCACCAAAAGGACCGTTGGAGGAGGCTGATCATCCGAGAGGTGCCGGGATGACAGGTGAGCCGGGAGGTGTGGAGCCAGTGGATGACCTCTCCTCGGACCGCAGACGGAACGAACAGTCTTCCCTCCGGTCCGCCGCCAGGATCAGGTTCCACCTCCTGTGCCTTCCGGATCTTGTCCACAATGTCCCAAGAGATAGCTCCCACGACGCACGACCTGGGCAGGATAGTGTGGGGCGTCTCCTCAGCCCCCGCGGGGGTGAACTGTCTAGAGAGGGCGTCAGGCAGGCCGTTCTTGGAGCCTGGCCTGAAGGTGATGGAAAACCGGAACCTGGCGAAGAACAGAGACCAGCGCGCCTGGCGGGCATTCAGGCGCTTGGCAGATCGTAGATACTCTAAATTCTTATGGTCCATCAAGACCACAAACGGCAGGTCCGCTCCCTCTAACCAGTGGCGCCACTCCTGTAGGGCGAGTTTAATGGCCAGGAGCTCTCTGTCCCCCACATCATAGTTCCTCTCCGCCGGGGACAGGCGCCGGGAGAAGAAGGCGCACGGTCGCTTGGCGCCATCGTCCGGTGATTGCTGGGATAACACTGCTCCCACTCCCGTGTCCGATGCGTCCACCTCCACAATGCACTGCAGCGCGGGGTCGACCTGGCGAAGGACCCGGGGGGAGGAGAACTCCGCCTTCAGCGCCTTAAAGGCAGCATCGACCTCTTCGGTCCACCGGAACGGGACCTTCGGGGACGTGAGGCGGGTCAGTGGTCCGACGATCCCGCTGAAATTCGGGACAAAACGGCGGTAAAAATTGGCGAAGCCAACAAACTGTTGCACCTGCTTCCGAGATGCGGGAGTAGGCCACTCCACCACCGCCTTCACCTTCTCTGGGTCCGGGAGCACCTGGTCTTGGGCGATGATGAATCCCAGGAAGGATGTGGTCCTAGCGTAAAACTCGCACTTCTCAGCCTTCACGTACAAACGATTCTCCAGCAGTCTTTGAAGGACCCGCCTCACATGGATCCGGTGCTCGTCTCTGGACTGAGAGAAGATCAGAATGTCGTCCAGGTAGACGAACACGAAGAGGCCGATGAAATCCCGGAGGACGTCATTGATGAGGCGCTGAAAGACGGCAGGAGCGTTGGTCAGCCCGAACGGCATGACGAGATACTCAAAGTGGCCGTTCGGGGTACGGAAAGCTGTTTTCCATTCATCTCCCTCCCGGATCCGGACGAGGTGGTAAGCGCTGCGGAGGTCCAGCTTGGTAAACCAGGTCGCCCCCTGGAGGGAGTGGAAGGCAGTGTCCATGAGGGGCAGGGTGTAACGGTCCCTCTCAGTGATGTCATTAAGAGCTCGGTAGTCAATACAGGGACGGAGGGAACCGTCCTTCTTCCCTACAAAGAAAAACCCCGCCCCCACGGGTGATGACGATGGGCGAATAATCCCAGCGCTCAGTGATTCCTTCAGGTACGTATTCATAGTCTCCTTCTCCGGCGCCGACAGGCTGTAGAGCCGACCAGATGGCAGGGGAGCCCCTTGGCGGAGATTGATGGCACAGTCATATGGTCGATGCGGGGGAAGAGACATAGCTTTTGACTTGCTGAATACCATACCCAGGTCGTGAAAATCTGGGGGCACCAGTGACAGGTTCGGGGGTGCTGTATCCGCCACAGGAGGAGCCGCGGACGGGGAGCAGGCAGCGGACTGAAGGCAGGTGCCCATGCAGAAGGTACTCCACGCCGACACCCCAGCTGACCTCCAGTCCAGGACAGGATTGTGGAGGCGTAGCCAGGGATACCCCAGGATGACGGGCGACACAGAGTTGGGCAGGACGTAGAAAACCATTTCCTCCCGGTGGTTCCCTGAGATGATGACTGGGACAGGAATGGTTTGATGGGTAACTCTCCCAAGGGAGGCACGAGAGAGATGGACCAGGGAGATGGGGTGTTTGAGCGCCTGACAGCGGATGCCCAATCGGGTTGCCAGGCCTTGTGAAATGAAGCTGCCCTCTGCGCCCAAATCCACCAGTGCGTGGGTGAGGTGCCCAGTGGAATTGTGGCAAAAACGGATGGGCAGCTTTAATTGAGTGAGGGGACTTTGACGATTGACGTCCGCGAGGCCCCCTACAGTGACTCGCGGACCCCACGTTTGGCTTTTGTGGGCAAAGCTCTACCGTGTGTTGATTGTCTCCGCAATACATGCAGAGACCCAACTCACGGCGGCGCTGTCTCTCTGCCAAGGAGAGCTTTGCCCAGCCCGTCACCATCGGCTCCGACTCCTCGGGGCACGATGGTGGCGGCGCCGCCAGGGGGCGAGCTTGGGGCAGGCGTGGCGGAACTCCTCGAGGGCGAGAAGCAGACGGCTTCCGTCCTGAGGAGCGCTCGCGCAGCCTGTTGTCCAAGCTGATTGCTAATGAGGTTAGCTCCGCTAACGTTCCGGGGATATCCCGTCCAGCCAGTTCATCCCTCAGATCACTATTGAGGCTGCGGAGAAACAGGCCGCAGAGGGAGCGCTCCTCCCAGCCCAGTTCCTCCGCCGCTACCCGGTATTCGATGGCATAATCCGCGGCCGACCGGCTCCCCTGCTGGAGAGCGAGAAGCCGATCGACCTGGACCGCCTCGGAACGGGAGTGATCAAACACCTCCAGGAAGTGCCTCACGAACTCGGCATAGGTGAGGGTGGCATAACTGGGTCTCGCCATAATAGCGTAGGCCCAAGTTAAAGCACGCCCCTCCAGGAGGTTCCCTATGTAGCCGATCCGGCTGTGATCTGAGGGAAAGTCTCCGGGCACACGGTCAAACACGGACTCGCACTGCATCGCAAACCCCCGCGCTCCGCCGAGCTTTCCGCTAAAGCGGGCGGGGGTCGGAATTGGTGTGAGTCGGGCCGGTGCCACTGGAGCTGGCTGGACGGCCACCGGAACAGCAGGAGCTGCGCCACCCTGAGGAGCCGGGGGGAACGGCTGCTGGGGGTCCAGGCGGTCCAATCGGCCAGTGATAATTATCAATTGATTTAGGATCACCTGCTGTTGATAAGCTATTTGATCCACTCTAGCCTCGAGAGTGGTAAGCCGGTGTGCGAGCCCGCCGTCCGCCGAGCCCGCCGTCCGCCGAGCCGCTCTGCTGAAGCCGTACTGACATAACGCACGGCTCAGGAGACACGCACACACAGGCTTAGAGTAGTTCAAAGAGTTTATTAACAGCAGGGGTGAATGAGTGTGTGTCTGCGGGATGCAGATGTGTTGGTGGTGGCGTCTGCTTCAGGCACAGAGGCAGATGACCGTTCGGCCGAGCAACCCTATGGAGAGAGCACAGGGAGAGGGTGACGGGCATACACCAACACAGGATGAATTATGGCAAGAGAAGATCTTACTTGAGTTGTCAGGATAGCTGGCACAGCAAGGGGAACGTAGCCCGGGAGACAGCCACCTGGAGAGCTCCGTGCAGCGGCGAAGGATGGGCGATGGAACGGAGATGTCCGCCGCCGGGGAATCCACCTGTGCACAGGGGAGCAGACTGGAGAAGGAGGTAAGGTTTCTTACCCAAAATAGCGATGCTGAAGAAAGGTATGCTCACGGTGGTGAGGAAACGAAGTCAGACGGCTTCAGGCCGAGCCTCCGGGCGAGGCGGCTTTTATCCCTCGCCGCTGATGAGGATCAGGTGTGTGAGCAGGTGGCGCCGCTGATGAACGGCGCGGTGTGACATACATCAGCCGAAACCGGAAGTTCCGCCCATAATTGTTCCTACAGCGGCACCCCCAGGAATAAGGCGGATACCAAAAAAAAAAGTTAATTAAGTAGTGAGCAACAACTTGACTGTCGCCAAATTTTAAAACTTTTCTTCTAAACTTGTGAGATTTTTCTTAATTCTTTTTCATTTGCTTATAAATTTGAAGCTTTTTGTATAAATTTGTAACTTATTAATGTGAATTTTGAAATTTACATTTGCATATTCTTTCCTTCATAAATTTATTTTTATCCTAAATTTGTAATATTTTTCTTGTACATTTGAGACTTTTATTCTCATTAATTTGCATTTGTTCCTTATAAATTTGACATTTTAAAAAAAATGCATTGTATTTTTGATATCATTTTTTTTCTTGCTCATTTGCAACTTATTTGTAAATTTGCAGCGTTTTGTAAGATCTGTCAATTCTGAAGGTTTTTATTTTTTAATGTTTGTCCAAAAATTATAAGGTAATCACATGTACACTTTAAGGTAATCAAAATCATATAGAAAATGAAAAAAAATATATATATAAGGGGTCAAAGGTAGAAGAACAATGATTTTAATTAGTTAAAATTTTTAAAAGTCAGTGACTGAAAATGATCCAAGGGTATCACTTTGTAATATGGAATCATTTTACACCTTTTTTCACTTTCTTTTGATGGGAAAATAATAAATGAAAAATGCTAATCAGTGAAGACAAAAGTAACCCAAAGAATACTTGAGTAAAAGTATATTTTTCCCTCATAAGTATACTTTGGTAAGAGTAAACAGTATTCTATAATAAAGCTCCTCAGTATAGTGGTGAAAAAGTTGCTTGAGTACAAGTACTTGAGTCAATGTAACTACTTATTACAACCTGTGAACATGACATAGAGCTCTATTACTTCCACTGATACATAAATAATTTCTTCAAAATGCATAAAACACATGTTCGCTGTGGCCATCGTGCAACTGACAGTATGAATATTTCACAGGACAGACTCACGGAGCCGTTGCAGCGACACCAACCGCCGTATTAAAGCCCGTCCTCTGCAGTTTAGCTCCACTCTTCACATGGCTCCAACCATTCTGTGTGCCTCAGTCCCATTTAGGGATGTACTGTTGCATTAAATTTTAACGGGGCGGCATTTGCTTGGGCCCAGGCGATGGCTTATCACGCTGGGAGAAGAGGACCACTTGAACAGGCGGAGAGGCATGATCTCTGTCTCAGCGAAGCTATTACAGGGTTCAGTGAGCCTGAGCACAACCGAACGGCGGGTGATAAGCAGGTGTACAGTAAATGTTAGTGTGTGTTCGCCAATATGCTGCGTGGGTGTTTGTGTGTCGCACTTTTATTCATGCAGAAATCACTGTTTCTGTCAGCACAGCCTTTTTCTCCGGTCCTCCATTCAGTTGAATTTGCTAACCACTCAGCTTCAGACATCAGAAGAGGCAAGGCATTTCCCCTAGTGCAATCCTCTTTTATGGTCCATTCATAGGGCCATTCTAAGTCCGAGGCGTGCGCGTGAGTTGGCATCGAAAAGTAGGTTTCCAGATATGCCACCACAACACTGAGATAATCTCGCCTCTATGGAGAGGCGTAGAAAAATCTAAAGATGACCCCATAGAGCCATAAAGTGTCGCACATATTCCATAAAACTCTCTGCATGAGTGAAGACATGTAGCAATATCTGCTCAATGCCGGGGAGTGGATGTTACATTATCTGTTTTCTGAGAATGACTTTGTGTCACATCACAGGCCTCACCTCCCAAACCCTCTTCTTGGCATCCTGTCTCCATGAGTTCATCCCATTTGCAACTTCTACCTCCCTATTTCCCACACCGTGAAAGAAAAAGAAAGATCAGCAGTAGGAGTAGAAGAAGAAACCTATTTTAAGATGTGTGTAATTAATCATAAGCTAGCAGGCAGCATTACGAGAGCAGGCAATGTATGATGGCTCTCGTTGTGACTTTCTGTCCCTCCCCAGCAGACCTTATTTTACTCTCCCGTTCAGTCCATCGGTGTCTTTCTCTCTCTTTCGCTCTTAAACTTTTGCTGCCCTGTATGTTGCATGAACCCGAACCTTCTTTCCATCTCATTTCAGTCTGTACCTATAGTTCCCTTCACACAGTAAATGTAGATAATATGCATCCAAATGCATGATTGATAATTTGTGCAAAATACCATTGAAACTATAACTTCCACAATCTATCTGCTAGTGGTGGGAGATGATTCAAAATTTTAATTGTGATTAACCTTTTTAAACTGTGTGTTAACCATGATTAATCACACTTTAATTGTGGCTTTTTTTTCTATATAATGTACTGGAAAATGGTCAGTTTTCAAGTTTTTCAAACTCTTATTAAGATGTCTTTCTTTCTGCAACTACAGGTTTATTTAAAGCTTTCAACATGTCAAAAATGACAACCATCCACAATTTTCTCAACCCCCCCCCCCCCATAAGTACTGCAGAAATATAATAATGTTAGCATTATTACACCAGTTATTATCTTACCAGTTGCTGTGCCTCGGTGAAAAAGGAGGCATACGGTAATCTGTGTGTGTGTGTGTGGTTGCATCTGTCCGTCTTTTACCAGCTTTTCACCTCGCCCAGTCAAAATGAAGTGCAACTGAAGGCTTGTATCATTGCATGGCCATATTTTCTCGACTTTTAATTTGCCAGAATTTTGAGATAAGGCTTTGTTTTTGAAATAAACACAAAAATAACTCACCTCTACTGTCAAGGGAACGGTATTGTAATAACTATGCCAGGCCACTAGAGGTGGCAGTGCATTCCTCGACGTGAATAGTCACAGTGAACTGCACATGCGCTCAGAAACTCCTCCGAGAGGGAAGTACTGACCAATCCGCTAATACTGGGTGAACAAATGTCCGTCTTTTTGCCCGTCTGTTTTCTTCCTTGGCCACTAAACAGCAAAAGCGTCTGTTCGTCCTGATTGTCATTGTATTCATGTCACTCCATTGCTTCTGCCATTTAAAATGTCTGCCACCATTCTCTTCTTTTGTGTTTGGATTGCAGCTGTTCAAACCAGTTTGGTGGCTCTTGGCTGCCACCGACAGTATGGGCATGTGAACTGCAGACTATTGTCAGTGAGCATGCATGTGCTCCAAAACTACTGGATGGATTTGGATGAAATTTTTACCAGAGGTGGTCCTTGGATAGAGAGGAACTCATAACATTTTGGTGATAATCTCAGAACGCATACCTCCACCAAGGCTCTCATCTTCTCACAGTGTGTTAGCAAGAATACTCCAAAATTACTGGGTGGATTTGGATGAAATTCTTATCAGAGGTGGTCCTTGGGCTAGCGAGGATCCCATAACATTTTGGTGATGATCCCAGAATGCATACCTCCGCCGAGGCACCTTGGTGCTTTCATTTTACCAGCTGCATCTCTTACCTCACTTTTCGATGTGATTTCCAGTCCTAGATAGTCCAGTTTGTTTTCTAGGGAGCGGACATTCGTGAACAAAGCTGATGTAAGCGGTGTTTGCCCAGGCTTAGCCTTTAGCTTAGCTGTTAGCCCTCTTTAGCAGCTGTGCTTCCACCGCCCCGATGGCCACGTCTCTTCTCTGAAGTGTTGAGGTCGGGAGTGTGCATTGATACAGTCCATGTGTCAACATAGTGACGGTGATACTCCAGCAAATTGATTTGCACTCCCAGAATTAAAGAAAATGAGGACTTAATGCCATGAATTGGGCGTCTCTGTTTTGCGTCGTACCATAGATTGTCTGACGGAAACAGTACCCAGATTTCTAAAGTTCTGCTTTTTTCACTTCGTGGTTAATTGCAATTAATCCCAATCAAAAAAATTCTTGCAATCAACGGAGTGTTGCATTAATCGTGATTAACTCGATTAAGGCATCCATCACTAATATCTGCACAATTGGGTATTATGTTTAAATTTTAACCAGTCCTGTCAGGTGGTTAATGAAGCAAGTAGTTGAAGAGGGCCGGCCCATGTCGAAGTACTGCAGCTCAAACGCTTCAGAGATATGGGAATATTTAGAGATGAAAGACCCGAGACAGAAGGATTCATTGCAGCCTCTGAATGATTAAAAAGTTTGTGTGATTTGTAGCTTGTGGAGGCCTCAGAGCAGCTCTTACAGCACGCAGCTAGTTTTCCATCTTGAATCGTGGTTAGATTTGTTAGCACTGAAAAACGGAGATGGGAATCAAGACTGTTTGGCTTGTTCTTACTTTCACAATACAGAACAGCAACCATGAATGCTGCATCTATATAGCACTGTATTTCCCAGGCATACTGAAATCATACTGATTTCATGCATTTGTTTGGACTAAAATTTTCTGTAGTTGCTCTATCCACACCTACAGGTTCACTCCAATTCTGGCTTGCATTCAGGCTATTGTTTGTGGACAGATGGTGAAGAACATGGTCTCATTTGTGTGTAATAAGTCGTTACTAATTGTCTGCAGATTGGATCAATGTCCTATTCTGCTACAGCGCAGCGCTCTCCGTCTGCATTACCACTGACAGCCCTGTGACCATTTTTCACTGCTGGAACAGATAAAGTACCTTTTAACTCATTATTAAGTCAATTTTGCTTGAATTGGTTTAATTATACCAAAAATGTGTTCTTTTTATGGCGAAAATTAGAAAAGTAAAGGCTTTTAGAGTACGAACTAATGCATACCCACATGTATGACTTTGCTCTAATTTTCTTTATCAGCTGCGATGCCATGCCTAAAATCCTGAAGAGCTTATGGATTACTTTTTAAGATCTGTCATTTCTCACAATGACAAAGAGGAGCGATGCGACAGCATTTATGCAAACAGCAGAAGATCTAGATTATTACCCTCTGTTGTGTGCTTGATTGATTAGAGGAATGGTGATAAGAGGTTTGACTTCGGGGTACTGAAGTCTTTCCCTCTGAGGCTTCTTAATGATTTGGGCACTAGCTGTCAGTTTTATTCGTCACCGTTCTTTCCACTGATGGAAATACATGTCTGCCTGACTGGTGACTTCAGTCTTGAGCAACATTTGATTTGCTGAAATCTAAGTCCCAAAACAACTCGCAGAATGCTTAAAAAGTTAAACTTGCTGTTGCTGTATGTGGGATTCTGAGTAGGTGAGTAAACCCCTGAATCTCAGCGGGGTTTGTTGAGCTCATATGCTAATTTTTTGATAGCTCGAATGTAAATGTTACTCTTTATTGATTTACAATCAATAAAGGTGTGCAAACTAAACTCTCCAGATTTTGCCTCTGATGCTACCAGACTGACATTTTATTGCTGATCATTAACATTCTGCTAAATGTGTAGTGATTAGTTAGAATTACAGAATTTGTTTATTGATACTCATCAGTTTATTACACTTGGTACCATGACAAAGGTCCTGGAATGAGTGGTAATTGTGAAGTTTTGATGATCCACTGACTCTGTGGGCATTTAATGACTTGTAGTTTTTAAATTCCTGAGAGGTATAAGAATTTACAGCAAATTAGGTAAGTACAACTATCTGTGATTGAAATGGCTGGCAAAGCATTTAAATCTGAATGTTGTTGGGCGGTTCTTCAGTGTTCATAAGTGTTTTGTAACTAGTGCTGCTTTTGCATCATAACAAATCCTCACTAAACTCATGAGCTTATGTTGGTAAAGGCATTTTTTGTTAGCCTGTTTTTTTTTTACTTGTTTTTTTTCCCGCATGTTTACTGCACTGGTGAAGCGTAAACACTGGAAGTAAAACTACAGCACAACTCCCCCCAAAATGGCTGCCACAGCTGGACGTGACATCAGCATTTCATTCCCTGTTGACAGCGATGTGATCAACACATTTGGGCAAACACAAATTTGATAACAAGGTAGTCATTGCGCTGGTAAGCCTGATGTGTTTACAGTTCTCGCATTAATTTAGCCTAATATATTATCTTCCACCCACCCTCTCAGACATGCATGTTTTTTTAATCATTCATGGTGGATCACTGCAAGGATCCGCCCAAGCTTGTCTAACCTGGGTCAGTGAGAAATGAGTAAAGGATGGTTATTGGTGGATTTGTCCTTGTTTTAAAGCCCCTGTTTTGGTGTGAAAGCAGTTAAATCGTGCCATTGTCACATGCTTATAATAGCATTTAGCTGTGAAGAATGTTGAGGATTCAGTCGTGGGTTTATTCCATGTTTGTCCACATCTTTTTAACAGTCTGCTTTGCTCAGTTCTCTGAAACACAGTCATGCTTTCATGTGTGTTTTGTGCAGCATATAAAGAGCATGATGCTCATTTGATGGCTTTGCCACAGGGATTTTTTTTTTTTTTTTTTTGTAATGCTTATGTGGTGTGATCCTTTCATCTAAAATGGTATTCCAAATAAAACTGAAAGTACCGATACAGGGTTTAATTGGGCTGGAAACCATACATTGTCATGGATAATAAAACGATGATTTTGCATTGATGTTACATCTTTTGATAAGAGTTTAAAGTATTTCAAAGGACTGCATTGAAACCTGCCATGAATGTCTCTGATCTTTTAGGAAAAACAGCGAATTTCCCCGTGGTGTGAAAAGATACTCCCTTTGACATTTTTTTTAGTATGGTACTATGCAAGCTTTCTTGGAATTCTGTACTAGCCAGAAATACAGTATGGCTCTAGAGTCACACTGCAACATCCACTGATCTCCTACTGAGTAATGTTATAAGTAAATGCACTTTGTGGCATGATTTACTACAACACAAGATGAATTTTAAGGTGGTCAGACAAGTGCATTAACATGTATACATTACTAATGAGGGAGCTGTACAAGTACATTACACACTAAACAAACAATCTTAAGTTCATTAAGTTTCGTGATGTCTGACAAGCAAATTAAATCGCTTGGAATTGCTCGCATTATTAAATAAACTCAAGAGTGACTGATTTGATGTGACTCTTTGAGGCAGTATTTTCTGTCTCTTAAAGTCAGACTCGTTGGCCAGTCTGCAGAAAAAAACACAGCACAGCACCCGGAGTGTGTTTGCAAAATTTCCAGTGTCGCTATTCCCAGATGTAAAAGCATATTTTTGCATTAAGATTGCTCCCTCTGAAATGAAAGACATTCCTCAGATGTCTGTGTATAAATGGAGCGTAACATTTAAACATTGATCCAATTTACTTTCACCCTTGGTTGATGGAAGGATGAATGGAAACAACAACGACCGAGAAAGCTTTACTGGAACATTTTTCAAACCCAGATGAGTTTTCTTGCATTTTTGACTGCGTCTGATATATGTTTTCTCTTTGCCTTGCAGATGTTTACCATCTCCATCAGCTCATCATTGACCTTTAAACAATGTATTATTTCAAATCACGTACGGCATTGCTGTTACATGCCCACTCCTGAATTAAGAAATGAGTCGATCTCTAATGTTTTTTCTCATTCAGCAAATCACTTTTATGTATTTTCAAAGGCAGCTATTCCATCATGTTCCCAGTGTACCAACAGCAGACTCTGTGGTGCAGTGGGGCTCTACCACTCCGTTTCACAGGAAATTCAATTCAGTTCAATTCATCTTTATTTATATAGCGCCATTTCACAACAACAATCATCTCATAGCACTTTCAACTGTAGGGGAAACCCCCACAATTGCAGAAAGACCCCAGCAATCAGGCGATCCCCTGTGAGCACGCACTTGGCGACAGTGGAGAGGAAAAACTCCCTTTTAGCAGGAAGAAACCTCCAGCAGAACTAGGATCAGGGAGGGGCAGTCATCTGCTGCGACTGGCTGGGGGGGGGGGGGGGGGGGTGAGGGGATAGAGAAGGAAAAGAAAAGAACAGACATGTGGAGAGCAAGCAGCACAATGGGGACTCAATCTATGGGAGAGAACAAACAGATGTTAATGACCAGCAAAAATATTTCATTGAGAGTGAAGAAAGGCGTGAAGTCCAGTGCATTGTTGGAGGTCCCCCGGCTGTCTAAACCTATTAGCAGCATAACTAAGGGAGGTTTCAGGGGCACATGATCCCTCCCTAATTATAGGCTATATCAAAAAGGAAGGTTTTAACCCTATTCTTAAAAACAGAGCTCGAGTCTGACTCCCAAATCCAGATTGGCAGCTGGTTTCACAGGAGAGGAGCTTGATAACTGAAGGCTCTGCCTCCCATTGTACTTATGGAGATTCTAGGTATTACAAGTAATCCTGCATTTTGGGAGCGTAATGCTCTGTTAGGATAAGAGGGTAATATCAGATCTTTTAAAGAGAAAGGGGCCTGGTTATTTAGAGCTTTGTAAGTGAGAAGAAGGATTTTAAACTTAATTCTAAACTCTATGGTAAGCCAATGAAGGGAGGCCAGAACCGGAGAGATATGATCTCTCTTTCTAGTACTGTTAAAACTCTTGCTGCAGCATTTTGGATCAGCTGAAGGCGTTTTAAAGATGTTTTAGGACAATCTGATAATAAAGAGTTACAATAATCTAATCTAGAGCTAACAAAAGCATGGATTAGTTTCTCAGCATCACTCTGAGACAAGATGCTCCTAATCTTGGCAATATTATTTGATTTTTGATTTGATTGTGTATACTTTATTGATCCCCAGAGGGGAAATTGAGGGCATCCACCTGGATGGATGAAGCAGCCATGGTACGGCGCTATCCCTTAACCATTCACACACACATTCACACCTAGGGCCACTTTAGAGTCTCCAATTAACCTAACCTGCATGTTTTTGGCCTGTGGGAGGAAACCGGAGAAATCCCGGAGTAAACCCACGCAAACACGGGGAGAACATGCAAACTCCACACAGATCACTGTTGGTCAGGGGCTGGGATCGAACCAGGGATCCCATGGCCAAGGGTGAGTTGGTGTGCTGGTGCAGTGCTAACCACTGCGCTACCGCACTGATAGAAGGCAGTCGTAGAAATAAATTTAATATGTGAATTAAAAAAACAGATCTTGATCAAAAATAACTCCAAGGTTCCTCACAGAACTATTAAGAGAAAGAGTAACCACATCCAAACTAAGAGTTTGATTTGAAAAGGTATTTCTAAGGTTTTTTGGACCAACTAGAATGACTTCAGTCTTATCTGAATTTAATAGCAGGAAATTACAAGTCATCCAAGCTTTGATTTCCTTAAGACAGGCCTCTAACTTGGCTAATTGATTACTATCATCTGGCTTCATTGACAGGTATAATTGTGTGTCATCTGCATAACAATGAAAATGTATACAGTGCTTTCTAATAATGTTGCCTAGTGGAAGCATATACAGTATAAGCTAAAAAGAATAGGGTCTAGCACAGATCCCTGTGGAACTCCCTGACTGAGCTTTGAGTTGGAAGAAAACTCATTACTGACATGAACAAACTGGAACCTATCAGATAAATAAGGTCTAAACCAGTGCAACGAAGTTCCTTTAAGTCCAACATGATGTTCTAATCTATCAAGTAGAATATTATGATCAATAGTATCAAAAGCTGCACTAAGGTCCAAAAGGACAAGTACAGAAACAAGTCCATTATCAGATGCGATAAGGAGATCATTGGTGACCTTCACTAAAGCTGTTTCAGTACTATGATGGATTCTAAACTCAGATTGAAACTCTTCAAATAAACCATTTCCCTGCAAGTGGTCAAATACACTACCGTTCAAAAGTTTGGGGTCACTTAGAAATTTCCTTATTTTTGAAAGCACTTTTTTTCAATGAAGATAACTTTAAACTAATCAGAAATACACTCTATACATTGCTAATGTGGTAAATGACTATTCTAGCTGCAAATGTCTGGTTTTTGGTGCAATATCTATATAGGTGTATAGAGGCCCATTTCCAGCAACTATCACTCCAGTGTTCTAATGGTACAATGTGTTTGCTCATTGCGTCAGAAGGCTAATGGATGATTAGAAAACCCTTGTGCAATCATGTTAGGTCTGCAATGCTGTAATTGCTGCAAATGGAGGATTCTTTGACGAAAGCAAAGTTTGAAGGAAAAAAATATTATTTCAAATACATATTATTTCTAACCTTGTCAATGTCTTGACTATATTTTCTATTCATTTTACAACTCATGGTGGTAAATAAGTGTGCCTTTTCATGGAAAACACAAAATTGTCTGAGGTGACCCCAAACTTTTGAACGGTAGTGTAATTGTGTAGCAACAACTCTTTCTAAGATTTTTGAAATGAAAGGCAGATTCGAGATTGGTCTATAGTTAGCTAAAACTCCTGGATCCAGCATTGGCTTTCTGAGTAAGGATTTAATTACAGCAGTTTAAAAGCCTGCGGTACATGGCCTAATGTTAATGAAGAATTGATTATTTTAAGAATAAAGCAACCAATAAATGGGAAGACTTCTTTAAATAACCTGGTAGGAATAGGGTCTAAAAGACAAGCTGAAGGCTTGGATGAGGAAATTTTTTTATCTAACTCTAAAAGGTCAATTGGAGTAAACTCATTCAAACAGATATCAGTTGAATGAATGAATGAATGAATTTATTTTGGATAGTACAGTACAGGTTAAAAGAAACTGTATAATATAACAACAAGGTCAAATTAGACAAAGACTCCTCCTACTATACAATTCCACATAAGTTATCCGAAATGGGTGATGGCTGAAGCCGCAGCTTATATTGCCCACCCATATTCCATCCAAGAATTCAAAAGAGAAAAAAGAGAAAACAAGACAAGAGTGATTACAATTTAAAACAAAGCTAAGACAAAATGTGACTGAGAGAAAAAAGAAAACTAAGCTAGGCTAAGTTAAGCGATTACTATTCAAAAACAAATCTAAGACAAAATGTCACAGAGAAAAAAGAAAAAAGAAAAAAAAAGAAAAAAACTAAGCTACAACACAACACAGGCTGGATATGTCAATCCTTATGTGAGTTTACATGTCGTCTTGTAAATATGTTTGGAGTATTTCTTCCTTTAGTTTTTGTTTAAATTGTCCAAGTGTTGTACATGATTTTAATTCAGGTCCAAAATCGTTCCATAATCTGACTCCTTGCACTGAAATACAGTGTTGCTTGGTGGTTGTTCTCACTGTAGGCTTTTGAAATATACATGTTCCTCTGAAGTGATATCGTTTCTCCCTTGTTTGGAACAACTTTTGGATATTTGCGGGCAGTGATAAATTCTTCACTTTGAACATTATTATTGCGGTTTTAAAGTCAACCAGATCTTTCAACTTGAGAGTTTTTTGTTTAAGAAAAAGTGGGTTTGTTGGTTCCCTGTAAGCTGCTTTGTTTATTATTCTAATAGCTCTCTTTTGAAGCATAAAGAGGGGATATATGTTTGTTTTATATGTATTTCCCCATACTTCATTACAATATGTCATGTATGGGAGTATTAATGAATGATACAAGGTGTATAGTGTGGGTTGATTCAGCAAATATTTCACTCTGTGTAATATTGCAATTGATTTGGATACTTTACCTTTAATATAATTAATATGTGACTTCCAACACAGTTTGTTATCAATTATTACTCCAAGAAATTTAGTTTCAGATACCCTTTCAATCTCTACACCATTTACACTGAGTTTGGGTACTGGGTTGTTGTGATGGTTGTTAAAGACTATAAATTTTGTCTTACTTAAATTGAGCGTTAATTTGTTTGAATCAAACCACAGTTTAAGCTTTCCTAATTCCTTTCCGAGTGTATCCAGAAGTTGTTCCAAATTGTTTCCACTGCATAGCAGATTAGTGTCATCGGCAAACAGTATTAAGTCCATTTTTCCTGAAACTTTACATATATCATTTATATACATATTGAATAATAATGGTCCCAAAACTGAACCCTGTGGGACTCCACAGGTGACCTTCAGTAACTCTGAATTTTTGTTGCTAACACATACATACTGATATCTGTTCTTTAAGTAACTACTTAACCAGGACAGTGCTACCCCTCTAATACCACAATTTTGTAGTTTCTTTAATAATAAATGGTGATCTACTGTATCAAATGCTTTTTTAAGATCTAGGAACACTCCAACTGAATACTCTTTATTTTCAATGGCTGTTGATATTTTTTCTGTAAATTCCATTAGGGCATATGCAGTTGTCCTCTTGTGTCTGAGCCCATATTGCTGCTCACACAATAAATCATTCTTCAGTATGAAGTTGTCAATTCTCTCATAGAATATTTTTTCAAGTATCTTGGAAAATTGCGGTAATAGTGAAATTGGTCTATAGTTTGAGAGTTCCCCTCTGTCGCCCGTCTTGTATATCGGAATTACTTTAGCTATTTTCATTGCATTGGGAAATATACCTGATTGGAGAGACAGGTTACAGATATACGTCAGTGGTTTTACTATGCATTCGATAACAGTTTTGACTAATAGCATGTCAATACCATCACAGTCCGTAGATGTTTTACTTTTGAACGATTTAACAATTTCAATGACCTCTCTTTCGTCTGTGTTCTTTATGAAGATGGAGTCTTTTACAGCAGTGTTATTGCATATTGTATCACCTGTAGGCACCGTAGTGGGTATTTCTCGGGCCAGATTAGGTCCAATGTTAACAAAAAAATTATTAAATTCATCTGCAGGTGAAGCTATATTCACACTCTGAGTCGTTTTATTATTTTTTGGAATATTAGTTGGGTTGCTTGTATTTCTGCTTTTATTTCCAAGGATACTGTTGAGTATTGTCCATGTATTTTTAATATTGTCTTTGTTTTTCTCCAGTTCTTTACTGTAATAGTCTCTTTTACTACATCTTATTATATATGTTAACTTATTTTTGTATGTTTTATACCGCTGCTCTGCTTCTTTTGTCCTTTTCTTTAGGAAAGCTTTATATAATAAATTTTTCTTTTTACACGCCTTTTGTAGTCCTTTGGTTAACCATGGCTTATCAGCAAATTTGTGTTTAAGCTTTTTTTTTTACTAATGGGCAGTTTTTTTCATAAAGAGTGGTTACAATGTTTATAAATGTGTCATAGGCTTCATTTACATCTGATACATAGAGTTCTGTCCAGTCTTGCTTCAGCAAGTCCTCTTTAAAAGAATTGATTGCATTTGGTGATTTGTATCTGAACAATTTTGAATTTTTTTCTGCGTTGGGCCCCGTGTGGCCATGGATAAGTGCAAAGGTTGGCAAGTGGTCACTTATATCATTTATCAATAATCCACTTTCTATTTTCTTATCGATAACATTGACAAACAGGTTGTCAATAGTTGAAGGAGTTGTAGTAGTTACTGTATTTAACGGTGGGAAGAATCTGACTGATTTTATCTCTGATAGATGAAATTTTATTATTGAAAAAGTTCATAAAGTCCTGACTAGTGAGCTCTAAGGGAATGCTAGGATTGACAGAGTCCTGACTCTTTGTCAGCCTGGCTACAGTGCTGAAAAGAAACCTGGGATTATTCTTGTTTTCTTCTATTAATGCAAAATAATAACTTATTATAGCTTTCCTAAGAGATTTTTTTATAAATAAGAAGATGACTTCTCCAAGCTAAATAGATTTCATCTAATTTAGTGGAGCACCATTTTCTTTTTAATTGACGAGTCTTCTGTTTTAAGCTACAAGTTTCTGTGTTGAACCAAGGAGTCAGAAATCTCTGATTAGATTTTTTTCTTTTTTAAAGGGGCCACTATGTCTAGAGTCTGATGCAGAGAAGCTGTAACACTATCTACCATGCTATCAATTACAGAAGGGGGAAGCTCTCCATAGCTAATCTTCATTGTGTTGACACATGGCATAGAGGAAACAATCCACTTAAATTTGGTAACAGCATCATCTGAGAGACAGTTACTGTAATAATATTTTGAATATTGAATTGAATATTTTAAATTGAATGCACACCAACATTATATCTCACCAGGATGCAATGAGACGGGGAGTCAGACAAGCATCCAGAAAAGCACTCTTACACATATGCTTCTATGCTTTCACATGGGCATAAATACACCTACACACAGGCGTTGAGGAAGTATTCCCAGGCTTTCGGTGCGCTGCAGTCCGTGGTCCACACAGCATCTCCTTGCTCGTACATCATTAACTCAGCCTGGGTGTTATTATGGAGAAGATGCAGTGTATTAGATGGCCTGACAGATTGGGTCAGGGCCCGCAATCCTATCAGGATTGGATAATAAAAAGACACTTAATCTAGCCAGCTCCCCACAGTCCTTTGCACACACAGAATAAAAAATTCTGACGATTGCTCTGTGCTCCATCTGTCCTTGTCAAATCTTCCTCCTTGCACCGCCCCGTCCTTAAAATATAAGAGCCATAATTCCAGCTTAATCTTTGCAATCTTCACTATTAATTCACCCAAACATTTCCCATGACGAAGCACAGAATTATAGCCCCGCGACGTAAAATGTGTTTATTACTGTCTGCAAAGCAATAATGTGCCATAGCAATAGGTGCCTGCACCAGTATTCATGAATAGGTAATGATCAGCTAATTTACAGAGACCTTGGCTCATCAGCGAGACCTAAAATGTGAGGCTGGGGAAGGTCAGGAGACGGGGTCGACTCAGCATATTGTCCTTCTTGCTTGCCCCTGTTTACTATTAGTCATGATAAATTGGCGCAACAGAATCCGATCCGTCTGCTTGTTGAAAGTCATTGGGACAGAGACGGGTCTACGTACTGTCTGTCCACTCTCCTCTTAGTTAGATGGCAGTTAGACGATGGGTTTTGTAAGGATGATGAAAAGGATAAATTCTGGCTCACCGCCTGTTGCACTCTAAAGAAAATAAATGAGAAATCCATTTAACCCTCCTCTCTCTTTCTCTGTCTTTTTGGTCTCCGTTTACAGTGGAGAACAACCCATGCCAGACCAATCCTTGTCTCCATGGGGGAAGCTGCCTGCAGGAAGGTGATGGCTACAGCTGCTACTGTCCTCAGGGCTTCTCCGGGGAGAGCTGTGAGATCGGTGAGTTAATACCAAGTCAGGTGTGAGTGGGGAGACCTCAGAGATCATCAGCAGCAGACAACTCTGTCTCTCTGGCGTAAGAGTAACACAGACAGGCATATGCTGGGTTAACATTTAGCAGACATCCTCTGCTGTGCGATGGATCCTGGAGGGAAACACCATCATTCCTCAGTGGGCTTTGTTTCCTTCTGTTTTTGAAGGACTCTGGGTCCCATCCCAATGCTGTGCCTGCTTTGTTGTCGGGTCCAGTTAGTTTTGGATCAAGCTCCCCAACTGAAAGCGAGCAAGGAATGTCCATATGCTGCAAGTCAGCTTTTTGTGCCAGAGGGTGTTGAAGGTGTGCTATACAGTAGATGCTCAACCATGGGTGCAGTTTCTATCCCCACTGCGTGAGTCTGTGTGGTTTCACCTTCTGCCCTGAGAGCAGTGGGCAGCTCATCTTTCCACTCAGCTGTGTGATGTGAGAATGTGGCTGACGGAAAATGGCAGTGCAGTGATTTAGGTGTTCGTGTGCATGCGTGTGTGTGTGTGTGACGGAGACATGCAAGGACATATGAGCCACAGAGGAGCTCTGAACTCAGTGAGGGATGGAGTAGCTGATTAAAGTGCAGTAGCAGCAGCAGCAGCAACAGCGTTCACTACTGTGGGTGAACCTGCCCAGTGAAACTGATGCACAGTTGTCGTTGTCAGCATTTGGTCTGGTGCACTGTTTGCTCTTCTGACCATTAAGCTGTTGGTTAATATTAAGTACATATTACATTGCATGCATGCACATTACAGTGTGAATACAACTGCAGTCTTTGATTTTTACCTTCCAAGTTTTGTCTTTTGTTTATCATTTCTTATTTTAGTCCATTCTTTTTTACTTCTAGACTGTATCAGAATATTTTTCTATAGTTCATATTATTTGTCATCTCAATGTTTTCTTCTTATTTCTTCTAATTTCCTGCTCCTACACTAAAAAAAAAGATTTTTGACCTTGTAATTATTACATTTTCTTTTTAAAATTTTACTTAGACATATCATTTCAATCTTTTTATTTAAAATATCCCTTTTAATTTGATGTTACTTGATGTTTGATAGTAATTTTATATACTTCTTTCTTTATACAAATATTACTTTTAAAATCAAGTAACATTTATTAAACAGAAAAAAGTAATTTATTGACCTTACAAAGGTAAGTAAAAGTTACTATTTTGTGGGAGTGAGGGGGCTGATGGGAAATGGTAAATATCAGAAAATAAACGTGTTCTCCGTAGTTAGACTCTCAGCTTAATGTATGTTAGTGCTGTGCATATGTCAAAGCTGTTTCTGTTGGGATATTTGTAACTTTTTTCTTTGTTACCAGCATTAGTGATTTGTTGCACAGTGAAAAAACGCATGCTGCTTACTGGTGGATGCGAGCCCCCTCGTGGCTCACAAAAGACAAACATAGTGTAGAAGATTTGGTTGTCAATGGACTGACTAATCAAACGGCAGATATTTTGTGCTATGTATTTCTTCATATGGCTTGATAGCATTTGCATACATTGCCCTGGAGAAAACAGCTATGCATGTGCTAAATGCATTAAATCTGTAAGAATTTAGAGGTGAAGTATATTCATATATGATAATATACATATTGTGGTGACCCAGCACACTGCAGACAGACACTATCTCACACTTACCAGGGCTGGAGGAAACAGAGGACAATTTACATACGGACAGAGAGCCCCAGGAGGCAATCAGAACAATGGACTGTTATGTATACGTCCCCGGACGACGGAAAGGACATCCAGGCGCCAACTGGTCACACTAATGATATGTATTACTGATATGTATATCACTGTGCTAATGTGCCATGCATTCTCTCTGTCTGTATAACTGTATAAAAGAGCTTGTTATACAGAATGCAAAAACTTTCCTACCAGACACTCGGCCCCCAGCGGGTAACACTGGGGTCCACCGGCTGTATTTATGTTAGAGGGTCAATAAAGAACCTGTGTTGACCTACACTCGTGCTTCACCTCCACATCCTTTCCTTACACCCTCCACATTGGTGACCCCAACGTGATATGGACTATCTCTCCCTTTTGCCATGCTGTGGATTCCTTTTTCTCCACACTGGTGACCTGACAGAGATGAACTGTCTCTCCCTTACGCCGCACACCACATGGTGACCTGACGTGGGATGACCGTCTGCTCCCTTTCACCGCGCTGTGGATTCCAGAGACCGGGGATTGCCTACATCCTTCGCATCCACACTGGAGTGCACACGCCTTATCCTCTCTCCACGATGGCGACCTCCAGGGCCGGACGGAGAGCACGGCACTGGGACCGAGATGCACGAGGATCAGCGACACGAGCAACACACAGAAACAGCCTGAATGGGGAAAATCGGCACCGTCTGTGTTGATTCCCACCAAGCCCCGACCCTGACTCACCTCCCGACAGCGGACTTTCTGTGCACAGAAGCCCTGTGCACACACCGCAGGATTAAGAGGACAGCGCAACTTCCAGCTATGTGGTCACTGCGCCAGGAGTGCACCACGCACCAGGGACAAACCTGCTCCAGACGTATGCATCGTCCTCCGCCACTGCACATGCCCGAGAAACATGGCCGATCGCCATCCTCGGAACCTTTAGGGCTGCTCACGCTCCTGAAGCAGACATGCAGCCCACACACAGGACTTTGTATGGGTTTCTCAGCCACGGCGCACAACGGGAATTTAGCCAATTGCTTTCCCCGATGACTTTAGGGCTGCTCCCGCACCTAAAACCAAACCACCAAGTCCCTCACACAGCTTCAGTTTTTTTTCACAGCCACTACGCATCCTCGGGGAATTTGGCCATTCGCCTTCCCCACATCCTCGCAGGACTGAGCCGCACGAGGAGTCAGAGACTTAATTTTTTTTTTTTGCACACCTGCTGCGGATCACCGTCAGGTTTACCGGGAAAGTCCCTCACCATCGCGGATCCACACGCAATTTTTGCGTGGCCCAGACACTTTTGACGTCCCAGGCCGATACTCACTTATTCCCACCCCCCTCCCCCTCCTCCTCCACATTGCTCTTCCTGCACCTCACTTCCTAAAGCCAGCTGATTGTCAGTTTGTTCCATTACGCACGACGCGCACCGGCCCTGTGCGCCCACGATCCATGGCCGTTCAACGTGCTGGAACTCGGAGCGGAGCCCCTCCCCCATCCCCCCATGGACTGACATGCCCTCCGACACTCCTCTACAGCAGGACAGTTCTACTGGAGCTGGAGCCCAAACGACCGGGGGGGGGGGGGTTCACAGCCCCTTCTGAGTGTTCTGGGGGGAGCCATGTGGTGACCCAGCACACTGCGGACGGACACTATCTCACACTCACCAGGGCTGGAGGAAATGGAGGACAATTTACATACCAACAGAGAGCCCCAGGGGGCAATCAGAACAATGGACTGTTATGTACAGTATACGTCCCCGGACAACAGAGAGGACATCCGGGCCCCAACTGGTCACACTAATGATATGTATTGACTGATATGTATATCACTATGCTAATGTGCCATGCATTCTCTCTGTCTGTATAACTGTATAAAAAAGCTTGATATACAGAATGCAAAAACTTTCCTACCAGACAAATGGCCCCCAGCGGGCAACGCTGGGGTCCACCGGCTGTATTTATGTTAGAGGGTCAATAAAAAACCTGTGTCGACCTACGCTCATGCCTTGCCTCTACATCCTTTCCTTTCATCCTCTACAATATAAAATAAAAATTACTTATTTCATAGATAAACCCTAGAAAATTAACACAATAAATTAGGGCTGCAACAATTACTCGAATAATTTGAATAATCCGATTACAAAATTCCTCGATTCAAAATCTGTGCTTCGACATGTCATTTAATGTAGCACTTTCCAGTCTATATGACCTTCTTTCGGTACAACCTTCCAGTCATGCTATGTAAACAAGACACATTTTTGTTTAATGGCACTCATCCTGCCACCTCGGTCTGATCGGGTCCTAAAAAACTGCCTTTTTTGACACTTTTTTAGCCACTGTCAGCTGGTATACTTTTAGCTAACTGTTTTATCCAACACGACTCTATCTGGTACCTCTATTTTAGATAATCGAGTCTGTCTACCTTGAGTTTTTTTATCATCTTTTCCTGTCTTGGGCCAGACGCCACTCACCGCTAGCCTGAGGTGAGCCCTGGTTGGGTTTTGGTGATCGATAGGGGGTAAGGTGGGAGAGTATCGGCCAACGGCCTGTATAGGTCTGGTGAGACGGTGCCCTGAAGTTCTGTCTCTTGTTGGTCTCCAGCTTAATACAGCTCGTATCACCAGAGATGGACCTGCTGTAACTAAACTAAACTAGCTGGCTAGCTTTTTTTTATAGCATTAGCACTACACTTCCCAAGACCTGCAGAAGCTACCGGGACCTATCTGCTGTCTAAACCTGCCTGGATCACTACGTTCATCTCCGCAGCGAGCCCAACTACTGAGCTCGTGCTGCTACCACACTCAGCTATGGCTCCACTCACCTCTCCATCTGGCTGCGTCAACTGCACCATCCTCGCAGAGAAGGTTTCCGAGCTGGAACAAAGAATATCCACACTCCACCAGATCCGTGAAGCCGAACTGCAGATGGACACCATCATCATCTGTTCTACTCAACCAGACTTCGCATCCTCCACCAGTTCCATCACCAAACCCTTCTCCACTGAAGCTGCCTCTCCACCGGAGTCTGACATCTCCGCACCTGGCCAGGCTGCCACCACCCCTCTGCTGATCACAGAGTCGGATGTCACCTGGACTCGGCAGCGGACCAAGTGTGAGAAACTTGCAACCTCCACTCCTTACAACCCTGTGCCCTGGTCTCTGGTCGCTCCTCGTCACCAGAGAAACAATCGATCCCCTCAGATGCCCCTCCATAGCATCCAACTTAACAATAAATACGACCTTCTGGGCACCCGCGATATTCCTCCCCTAGCGGGTGAATTCCAGTACTTTGCTGCCATCCTCCCCACTGTTCAAAAACCCATCGCCTCCTCAGACCTCTTCTTCGCATTATCCTAAATGCCCCACCCATCCCAGAGCCCGCCGTCTCTTGATTCCACAGTTCACACCGGCTCCACAGTGCGCCCATGCCGCTTCCCCCACTTGTCCTTATCTCTCTCTGTCCGCCCCATTACTGGTGGTAAAATCCTCCCTGAAATCCACTCTATCTTCCGACATTGCTGACGTATCTTCTGCTTCTCCATGCCCCCTTTTCCCCCCAACCACTCTAATAATTGGAGATTCCATCACAAGAAACATCCACTTCTTCAGTGCAATAATGCACTGTTTTCCCAGTGCCACTGTTCCTGTCATCCTCCCCAAACTCCCTGGCATCCTCCAAACACTCCCCTCATCTGTCCAGAGAATCATCATTCATGTTGGCTGCGTGGATGCATCCCACCAGCAGTCAGAAATCATCAAAGCACAGTTCATCAAACTTTTTCAGCTCCTCCACAACTGCGACAAATCAGCTTTTAATAGTGGACCAGTCTCTCCTCACGGCCGTGGATATGGACTCTTCAGCCAAATCCTTCCCATCCACACGTGGCTTCTCTCTTCCTGCAAAATCCAAGACCTGGGCTTCACTGATAACTTTAACCTCTTTTGGGGCCATAAAGCATTTTTAAACCTGGACGACCTCCACCCCAGTAACTTAGGCAGTTGTATTTTGGCAGCTAATTTGCAGTTCATTGTCCAACCTCTCCAATGGCGACGTGACTGACTATTGACATTCCGCCCTCAGCCACTCCCCCCCTTCTATGGCTTCAACTCAGTGTTCCGCCTCCCACCACAGCTCCCCATACAGGCCCCATCCGCCACTGCTCTCTCCTGCCAAAGCTTTCCCCATTCACCCCATAGTCACAGTCAGATCCTTATCGCATCATCGTAATAAATCGTAGGTAAACCCGTCCAATCTCCACCCCATTGCTCAGTCCTCTCAACCTGTCCCAAAGCAATGCCACCTGAAACTGGCTCTACTCAACATACGCTCACTGAATAATAAAAGCCTCATCCTAAACAAATTCATCATTGACAATAACCTGAATTTTCTTCGCATCACTGAAACATGGCATAAACCCCTGGACTATTTATCGCTCAATGAGACCACACCTTCTGGATTCACCTACATCGGTAAACCCCGCCCTGATGGATGGGGAGGTGGTGTTGCTGTCATTCACCGAAAAAACATCAAAATATCCAACATTCTCACCCCTGCAGTCCACTCATTTGAACAGCTTGCCTTCAAAGTCTCAGGTCCCACCCCTCCCGATCACCGCTGTTATCTACCACCACCCCCAAGCCAAACCCCTCCTTTCTACCAGAACTCTCGGATCTGTTGACCCAGCTGTCCGCCATCTCACCCTTTGTTCTTCACCTCAGAGACGTTAATCTCCACATCAATGCCACCGACTGCAAATCTGCCACCGACTTCCTAGAACTTCTTCAGTGCTTCACCTTCACTCAACATGTTGACTTCCTGACTCACTCACATGGACACATTCTGGATCTGGTCTGCTCAACTGGACTAACAATACTCCAACTCAGCAGCATCAACCTCCATATCGCTGACCACCTGACAATCACCATCGACATCAACATCCCCATCCCCTCCCCTAAAGAAAAGTGCACAATATCCTTCAGAAATATCAAAACCATCACTCCTCCAGTCCTCTCAGCCTCACTCACCAGCATTGTCTGCCTCCCATCCCCCACTCTCTGACGACCCCATGGCTCTTGTACACTATTACAACACCACTCTCTCCTCCTTCCTGAACCAGTTAGCCCCCATCAAAGCTAAAACAGTCTCCTTCACTCACTCTGGTCCCTGGTACACTGCTGAACTCCATGCCATGAAATCCCATAAGCAACAGCTGGAAAGACTCTACAAGAAATCAAACCTAACAGTTCATTTTCAAGCCTACACAGACCACCTCCAACAATACAAGACTGCCCTCAACACAGCCTGCTCCAGCTTCTACTCTCACCTCATACATGCTGGCTCCAACAACCTCAAAACACTCTTTTCTACAACAAACAAACATCTCAAAACTCACCAACAACACCTCCCCAGCATTCACTGCTGAAAAGTGCATCTCATTCCTGTCCTTTTCCAAACAAAGCTCACCACCATCCACAGCAATCTGACCACCTCCCCTCTGATCCTAACTCCTCCATTAGCTCCTCCCCCCACCTCTATTCAGTCACTGTCTCATTTCCCCACACTGATCCCTCTAGAACTCACTAAAATTACCACAGGCATGAGAAGCCCCACATCCGTACTGGACCCTGTCCCCTCCACACTTATCAAATCCTGTCTCCCATCCGTCTCTCCACTCATCTGCACCATCACCAACACCTCCCTCAGCTCCGGCTCAGTTCCTGACCCCCTGAAACTCGCCACTGTCACGCCAATCCTCAAAAAACCTGGACTAAACCCCGACATCATGAATAACTTCCATCCCATCTCCAACCTACCCTTCCTATCAAAAATCCTAGAACGTGTTGTTGCCACCAATCTCAAAACCCACCTCATCTCCAATGACCTCTTTGAAATATTCTGTTGTATGGGGATTTTAATGTGAAGTGTGGTGTGATGACGCCGCCTTCCTGTTGCATCATCACATTGCCCTATATTAGGGGGCAGCCGCCATGACGACTTCCTCTTGTGCCAGAGGACTCCGCTAGGGTGCATTCAGTGTACTGTGTTCCTGATACTCAATAAAGCCACGTTCAGTGCTACGTCTCTGTCAGCCTCATTCATCACCAGGTTTGTGGACATAACATTTGGCGACTGAGGATTAACATATGGAGGTGTGCGTTACCCCACTCTGACCCTTCCTCGAGCTCCTGAGTGAGCCACCGGTGCCGTGGCCCCATTGATTCGAGGCCTTTCAAACGTACATCACGGCGCTTGACCTCGGGAAGCTCGATAAGGTGAGGGCACATGCGCTCCTTGTCCATAACCTGGGTATTGAGGGCCAGAGGATTCTGCAGATGCTCGGCACGACAGATATACGGGGACGTCGTGGAGCTGCTGGCTGACGATTTCACCACCCCGGACAGTGTGGCAGTACGGAGAATTTGTTTTCACCAGAGATGCCAACGTGTTGGTGAGCCAATCCATCAATGTGTCACTGACCTGAGGCAGCTAGCTAGTGAGTGCCATTTTAAGCCACTGGAAGATGACGAGATGGTGTGAAACCAATTGGCTGAGCACACATGCAGCACTGAGCTACGTGCTAGGCTATTAACGACACCTAATGACTTGATGTTAGCTAAAGCCATTGAGCTAGCTCTCCAGTTGGAGGCCGCCGATAAGCTAGCTTCGGAGTTAAACTGGCGCCAGTCACAGAAGCCGCTGGAGCTGCCCGTCTCAGCTAATGTCATGGACCCTGGTAGCGAAGATAGCATAGATGAAGACTATGAAGCCAATGCTACTACCCGAAGGTCTGCCCCAGGAAGTCCCATTAGCAGGTGTTGTGGGTCCTCGACGCACCACCACAAAGCGAAAGTGTGTCCAGCAAGAGGGAAACGATGCAGCAAGTGTGGGCTCTTGAATCATTATGCCAGGGTGTGCCGTTTATCTGAGCCGGGGAGCCCACCGAAGAAATCATCCCGCCTGCTCACAACAACTATCCACTCGGTGAGTCCCAACACCAACGGGTATTTGTATTGTACAGTGGAGTTAGATGGTGTTGAGGTGCCATTATTACTCGACACGGCAGTGGTGTAGTCGATGCAGAATTCGGCCACGGTGAAGAAGTTTTTCCCTTACCACAGGATTAGGAGTAACCCAGCATTGTTGTATGGCTACGGCAGTAACAGACTGTGCAATATCAGGACTGTGGAGTTGACTGTTTGCTACAAGTCTGAAGCGGTGCACGACTTCACGTTCCAAGTGGCAGCACGCGGTGATAACATCATGGGGTGTGACCTATTCTAAGGACTGGGTTTCGCCATCAGCGACAGCGCTGGGAACGAATGACCTGGTTGTGGTCGCTGGGGCTTGAAGGCTCCAGTGACTGAGGACGTTGCAGTTTGAGACGAAGAGCTGATAAGCAGCTCTGCCATCAAGTCACCCAGTTCCAGCTCAGTGTCGGGACAGGAAAGTTTCAGTGCCTGCACTCAGCGGGAGGTAGTTAAGGGGGCCGAGCGTGACTGTGGGACACCCATTCCAATGAGTGGCACCATGAAAGCACCGGACATCTTCAGTACTCAGTCGCAGTTGGGTGAGGGGTCTGTTGCCACAACGGTGACCACTGCATTGTTCTTAGAAGAGGGTGGGGCATAACCACAAGAAAGCATGGAATTACTGCATGCTCAGCAACACATCACGCCGAGTAAGGCCCCACTTCAGGTCATGGACTGGGTTCAGGTTCGGGTTGATGAACAACCAAGGCGAAGTTGGGCCAGACGACAGCCGGCGGCGTCTGCTGCGGGGCTGCCCTGGGCCTCCCTACCTGACCCTCCATCTGCTTGAATGACTTTGCTGACAGACTCATTGCTGTTTATAGTTCTTATTTTGTGTTTTAGTTTAGGAGCACGGCTGTTTTTAGTTTGTTCAAGTAAAAATAAAGAGAGAAATAGTACCAGTGGCAGAATAACCCACTGCGCCATCTGGGCTGTGTGGTAGTCCACCCCCCATCCTATTTTAGTTTTTAGAAGGTTTTATGCCTTGTTTTATTTTACTATTTTAGTTTGGTGTGCTTTTGTGTAATTGTGTTTCCAAATTTGGGTGGGTTTGATTTGGTGTGTGTGCTTTTGGACTTTGTAAAGGGGGGGGGGATGTTGTATAGTGGTTTTAATGTGAAGTGCGGTGTGATGATGCTGCCTTCCTGTTGCATCATCACACCACCCTATATTAGGGTGCAGCCACCATGAGAACTTCATCTTGTGCCGGAGGACTCTACTAGAGTGTATTCAGTGTACTGTGTTCCTGATACTCAATAAAGTCACGTTCAGTGCTACGTCTCTGTCAGCCTCATTCATCACCGGGTTTGTGGACATAGCACATTCCAATCTGGACTCCGCTCACAACATAGCACCGAAACAGCCCTTCTCAAAGGGACAAACATCCTCCTCTTCTCTGGACTCCTGAATATTCTCATCATGCTCAACTTCACAGCTGCCTTCAATACAGTCAACCACTCCATTCTCCTTTCCTGTCTGGAAACCTTCCTCAACATCACTGGTACAGCTCTCTTCTGGTTCCATTCATATCTCACCAACAGACAGCAATTCATCCACGTCAACAACTGCACCTCCCTCACAGCCCCCCTCTCCCATGGTATTCCCCAGGGTTCTGTGCTTGGCCGTCTCCTCTTCATCATGTATATACTCCCACTTGGTAACATCAAATCCGCTGACATGGCCTTAACTTCCACTGTTATGCTGATGACGTTCAGATCTACATTTCTACTAACTGCATAACCACAGTAGCCTGCTCCATACTGGAAAGCTGTCTCTCTGAAATAAAATCCTGGATGCAAAAGAACTTTCTACAACTTAACTATGATAAGTCTAACATGATGATTATTGACCCAGAATCTCTCATCAATACCACCCACAACTTCAACCTCACTGTTGCCAACTCCACACTTTCCCCATCCCCACAGATATGAAACCGTGGAGTCATCTTTGACAGCCACCTCACTTTTGAACCACATATCAGTCATGCCACCAAAACTGCCTTCTTTCACCTAAAAAAAATATAGCCGGACTCCATCCCTCACTCACCTTCTCCACCGTAGAAACCCTCATATACGCATTAATCACATCCAGACTCATCTACTGCAATAGCATTCTTTACGGCTCATCATCCAAAGTCCTCCAGAAACTTCAATACATTCAGAACTCAGCCGCCCATCTCCTTACCTAGTCCCGCTCCCATGACCACATCACCCCTGTCCTCCAGAACCTCCACTGGCTCTCAATCTCACAATGCATACAGTTCAGAGTCCTTCTCCTCACCTTTAAAGCCCTCTATCACCAGGCTCCTTCCTATCTCACCGACCTGTTGCACCTGCCCCCCCCCCCCCCGCTGCCTCCGTTCCTCTGATGCAAACCCCCTCTCTCCACCACACAGAACCAAGCACAGAACCTGAGGGGACAAAGCCTTTACAATCACGGGCCCCTCCCTCTGGAACTCTCTCCCCCAACACATTCACGACTGTACAGACTTAAACTACTTCAAATCATTACTCAAAACCCGCCTGTTCAGATTTGCTTTTAATTTTTAATTTTAATGGTTTTTTTTAATTAATGTAAAGCATATTTGAGTGCCTTGGAAAGTGCTCTATACAAATAAATTTTTTTTTATTATTATTATTATATCACAGCGAGTGACAGCAAAAAGGAAGAAAGTCAGAAAAAACAAAAGTATCTCAAGCCTGGGATCATTTCAAGCTCAAATTGAAGGAAAACATTGTGCAGCATGTACATGGTAAAGCTGTGCGGCAAGCTAGCCTCCTACAATGTCGAAATTACAGTCTCTGGGCAGAATGCATCCTACATCATGCACAGCCAACGCACCCGAGACAAGGTACGTGATTGAGATTTTAAATTAATATAACTAGAATGTAGTCAGCTATTCTAATTATGCTTATATGACCAAAGAACATACAGCCACCGCTGCTAGCATTTGCTAGCAGCTACCGCTAGCAGATGCTAGCGGCAAATGGAATGTTATGGTGTAGCGTAACGTTTAAAGTTACGTTCTATGCAATAAATGTGTACCTGTGTTATTGAGTGTTTGGCACCATTACAACTGCTCTTTAGGAAAGAAAGTTCCACACATTTTGGTCAAAGCAAGTTTCTTTATGAAAAAAAGTATCTGATTATTCGAGTAATCTTTGATTAGAGTGGGCAATTACCAGAGCCATAAAATAGTCATTAGCTGCAACCCTGCAATAAATATTTATTAAGGTTTTAGAGTAACAAACTAAGGAGAGCTGAGTAAAATTTACTACCAAAACACAAGTAAATTTACCTAAAAAGTACTATTCTTAGTAAACTTTACTAGAATATATTTGTAAAATATACTTTTGGTACTACATAAGCTTTACTTAAGAAAAACCTGAGTAACTTTTAAGTGAAAATATTTGACAAGGGTTTTTTTTTAAGTAAAAGCCACTCCGATTTTTTTTCAGTGTAGCAAACAGAAGGTTTGGAGTTGGTAAGGTAGCTGAGCCTGACATGACCATACTGAGGTTTTAATGCATAATGCAGTATAGAAAGATCCTACATTAGTCTGTTCTGCATATATATATCTACACAAAGACAACAGGCAGAGCTCTGGTTTTAAGGGTCATTGCTTATGAGAGGAGGTCATAGTTTAGGGGTCAACAGTCCAGAAAGGCATTTTGTCCTGGAAATGATTTTTGATAACTGTTAAAGCTATTATGCAGCATTTAGGTGTGTCTTTGCATAGGCTTCAATGAAAATCAATTAACACGCTGTTGGATATGTGACAAAGCGATGCTTACTACATGCATTACATACACATATGATTTGTAATGATTTGCTGCAGTTACACTGATCTGAGCACATTAATGTGGCAGACAAAACTCAAGCAGTTGAGAAACAAGTTAGTATTTATGTCTAAATGTTGAGGGAAATGTATTCTTAAAATATTTTTTTCACTGATGATGTCTGCACTGGTGCTTGTTGTTTGGCTTTCTTCTTTCAGGAGTATTTATTGCCTTTCAAAGTGTTCTTGAAGTGTCATGCCATTATGTTGTGAACTACCACATATCTCATGTATTAATATTAATCACAGCCAAAGGCAAAAAAGGGGTTAATTGCTTGTAACGGCAAATGCTTGACCACAATTTAGAACTGTGTAATTGCAAAGAAAAAATGAAGAGTGTGGTCTAATAAGCTGCCTTCTCTTTCACATCTGCGCTTCCTTTTTTCTTCATCATTCATGCTTGACCAGCTTATTAAAGGCCCTCCATCTTTTTCCTCTAATTCGAATTGATTTTAGAGACAGCCACCACACTCCTATCAAAGCCTGAGATGCATATCAACCAGGATCCCCTACACTCCTTCTGCACCATATAAAGTAATTATTTGGGTGAGAGTTTGTATCATCTATAAAACACTTCAGAGACTGAGTCCAGGGCTTGTGTTATTTTTTTTTGTTGGGAACTGCAGAATTTGAAGCCCTGTGCTTTGAATGCCAAACTATTAATGTCAGGGCGAACTTCTAGCAGGTAGGAGAAATGGACCCAGGATGCAGGCAGGACTTCAGTCACAACACAATTTAATCTCAAACACAAAACAAAACCAGCATGAGGGCTGTATCAAAAGGTGAGCTGTAGAAATCAAAACACTCATTCATTAACAACGTTATACCAAAGCACGAAACAAAAGCCAGAGGAAGTTTCCTGGTAATGTCGCCATGAGAAACTAAAGCTAAGCACAACATAAATAGGAAACAGGTAATCACAAAATGCAGGAGAGCTGGGAACAAATCAGGAGCTAAATGAAAACACACGTAAGGGAGGCTACAGGTAGGGAAAACAGGACAGGCTGGGAACCACACACAGACAAGGAACACAACAAAGGCACAAACACAGGAGACATGAACAAGCAGGGAATAAAAACAGAACCCACACAATAACCAAGGACCGGGGAACACAAAGGAACCTTTCACAAAGAAGAACTGACAAGAACCTAATGATAAACAAGGAACACAATGGGCATGAGAACTAAGACAAGAAATAACATAACCAGGAACTGAATATACCATTAATAATCAGAAATAAAACAAGCTAACCTAAAAAGTGAAATGCAGAAGTGATAAAGGGCAGTGTTTTGTTTTTTTTTGTTACTTATTTGTACCCGTAGGTAGACTTGGTTTGCAGTCTGGTGACAAGCCACCGGCTGCTGGTCGCTGCGTGCGCGAGCGCCCTAAACCTACATGTTTTTGGTGTGCGGGAGGAAACCGGAGAAATCCCGGAGTAAACCCGCGCAACACGGGGAGAACATGCGAACTCCACACAGCTCACTGTTGGTCGGGGGCTGGGATCAAACCCACGATCTCATGATCCCCGCGGTCCCCCGGCCGAGGGTAAAACTGTGCTGCCACAGTGCTAAACCACTGCGCCACCGTGCAGCCCGTGTTGGGCAAGCTACTAAAAAATATTAACTAGTTACAGTTACTAGCTACTTCTTTTCAAAAGTAACTGAGTTACTTTTGAGTTACTGCATGATTAAAGTAACTAGTTACTTGGAAAAACAACTTTCATGTTACTTTTAAATGCATACTTAAATCATCTTGCCACATAGCAAGATGTTGGAGCAGCTCTTCCTCAGCCTCCTCAGACCCCAGGTGCAACACGCCCAGGACCGCCTGCAGTTTGCGTACCAACCAGGTGTCGGTGTGGAGGATGCCATCCTCATCCTCTACCTGCTTCATTGAGCCCACTCCCATTTGGATAAGGGAAATGGCACAGTGAGGATCCTCTTTTTGGATTTCTCCAGTGCCTTCAATACCATTCGGCCCCCCTTGCTTCGGGATAAATTAAGCAAGATGGGAGTGGACTCCCACCTGGTGGACTGGATCTCCGACTACCTCACTGGCAGACCACAATATGTCGGGCTGAAGGATATTACGTCTGACACCGTTGTCTGCAGCACTGGAGCACCCCAGGGCACAGTATTGGCCCCTCTTCTCTTCACCTTGTACACCTCGGACTTCTGCTACAACTCAGAGCTGTGTCATATTCAGAAGTATGCCGATGACACAGCCATTGTTGGGTGTATCAGGGATGACAGAGAGGAGGAGTATCGGAGACTGGTAGGGGACTTTGCTGCATGGTGCCACACTAACCACCTACAGCTCAACACCTCTAAGACGAAGGAGCTGGTTATTGATTTTGGGAGGTCTAGACCAAGACCTCAACCAGTCCTGTTAGAGGGAGCTGAGGTGGAGATTGTGGATTCATACAAATATCTCGGGTTGTGGTTGGATAATAAATTGGATTGGACAACATACATTAGCCACTTGTATGGGAAGACACAAAGTAGGATGTACTTCCTAAGGAGATTGCGGTCCTTCAACATCTGCAGCAAACTTCTGCGGATGTTTTACCAGTCGGTGGTTGCCAGCATCCTCTTTTACTCTGTGGTGTGCTGGGGGGGGCAGTATATCCAAGAAGGATGCATCCAGACTGGATAAACTGATCAGGCGGGCCGGCTCTGTGGTCGGCGCGAAGCTGGACACCCTGGTGACGGTGGCAGAGATGAGGACTCTGGATAAACTGTTGGATATAATGGACAACGTCAGCCATCCTCTGCACACTGTCATGAGTGACCAGAGGAGCCTGTTCAGTGAAAGACTGCTCCTTCCCAAGTGTCGGACCAACAGGCTCAAGAACTCTTTTGTCCACCATGCTATCACACTGTATAACTCCTCACTTGCCGGGGGGGGGGGGGGGCATAGAGTACAGAGGACAGCAGAGCATTCATAGTGCAATAACCTTAACTTAACCATACTTGTACAAGCCATATTTAGTCTTGTATTTATATTGTGGATATTATGTTAAGTGTTTATTTTTTTCTTTTTTGCTTTTCTGATCTGAATGCTCCTTTTATGTGCTACTGGAAATTTTAAATTTCCCAGAGGGAGTCATCCCAAAGGGATTAATAAAGTTAAGTCTAAGTCTAAGTCTCTAAGTCTAAGATCAAGGGCCCCTGGTTCTCATCAGAAAAAAGAAGGAAAAGAAAACTGATGAAAAAAGTCTCATCTTACAGAGAAAAAATGTCTCAGATTTACATTAACTATTGTAATCAGTAGAAAGTCAGAAATTTACTAGAAATAAAGCTGTAAATTCACAGAGAAAACCTCATTAACCTCATTAAAAGGTCATTAACATCCGTAATATTATGGAACTGGACAAATATCAATGAATATTATGAACTGGAGTCGACAGCAACAAGAGACAATTGTAGGACACTGAAGAGATATACTCATCTGCGACAAGACATTTAACAACATGAAACAAAAGATCAACAAACAGGAACAACAGGAACTGAAAGTTTTTGAATATACAGATCACAACCCACAGGACGTAGAATATAACATAGACCCTGATAATAATTTATTTAGCTCCATCAATAATGACTGTAGTTACTACACAGATGAACAGTTTAACACAATGGTCACATCTGATTTCAATATTTCTATGATCCACTTCAACAGCAGAAGTCTCTATGCCAACTTTACATTAAAGATTATGTACATCAGTTTAAAGAGCCATTCAATATTGTGGCAATATCAGAGACGTGGCTCAGTGAAGAGAAAGGAGTGGATTTTACCATGGATGGCTATGAATTAAATTATATAAATAGAAAAGTGAAAAAAGGAGGAGGAGTTGCAATTTATGTTGACAAGAGCTTGAAATACAAGGTTGGTGAAAATCTGTCAGTAACTGTGAATGATTTATTTGAATGTATTACAATAGAAATCTGTCTGGACAATGTGAAGAATGTAGTAGTGAGCTGTGTATATAGAACACCTGGATCAAACATTGACTTATTTAAGGACTGGATGGAAAAAATGTATGCAAAACTAACTCATAAAGTTATGTTCATCTGTGGGGATTTCAATATAGATCTGATGAACTCAAAACAACATAGTTTGACAGAAGAATTTATCAACACAATGTACAGTATGGGCTTACATCCAACAATTACCGGACCTAGCAGAATCATGTCACACAGTGCCACACTAATAGATAACATATTCACAAACATTATGGAAAATAATATCATGAGTGGGCTTTTATTGAATGATATCAGTGACCACCTGCCGATTTTTGTTGTCTATCAATGTGATTATAGGAAGAAAAAGTATACCAAAAATATTAAATATAAAAGAATAAGAACCGAAGAATCTATGTATTTACTGACAAAGGAATTATTAATACAAGATTGGAAGATAGTTTATGATGAAAATGATATAAATAAAGCATATGATAAATTTTTACAAATATTTCAATCATTGTACAATAAAAACTGTCCTATAAAACAATACAGTGACAGTCAACAAAAGAAAAATATTCCTTGGGTCACCAAGGGGTTAATAAATGCATGTAAAAAGAAGAATACATTATATAAACAATTCATTAAGTGCAGAATGGTGGAGGCTGAGCTCAAATATAAAAGATATAAAAATAAGCTTGCTAATATAATGAGGACCTGTAAGAAAGAATACTACAACAGAATATTAGAGGATAATAAAAATAACTTAAGAGGAATATGGCAAGTACTCAATGGGATTATTAGTAATCGACCTAAGAATGCTAATTATCCAGAATATTTTATTGAAAATGGCAATTTGATAAATAATATGGAGGATGTGGTCAGTGGTTTCAATAAATTTTTTGTAAACCTTGATCCTGAATTAGCAAAATCAACAGTAACAACAGAAACAAACAACAGTGGTTCTGTAAATGAAACAGAAGATAGAAATCCAAACACAATCTTTTTGGGTGCAGTTACTGAAAAGGAAATTATCGAGACTGTGAGTAAATTTAAGAACAAAAAATCAACGGACTGGAATGAAATTGACATGACAATAGTGAAAAAAGTAATTGAAGGAATTGTTAAGCCACTCACCCACATCTGTAACCTGTCATTTCAAACTGGTAAATTTCCAAACAAAATGAAAATAGCAAAAGTAATACCTCTATACAAAACAGGAGACAGTCATTGTTTCACAAATTACAGGCCAGTCTCTTTACTCTCACAATTCTCCAAAATACTTGAAAAAATCTTCACTAAGAGACTGGATGATTTCATTGAAAAACACAACCTCCTTACAGACAGCCAGTATGGTTTTAGAGCAGATAAATCTACATCTTTGGCACTGATCGAACTTATAGAAGAAATTACTAGTTGTATAGATAAAAAAAAGTTTGCTGTAGGAGTATTTATAGATTTAAAGATAGCTTTTGACACCAATGACCACAGAATACTACTAAGGAAACTGGAAAGGTATGGGATAAGAGGGGTCGGACTGAGTTGGGTGGAAAGTTATTTAAGTAACAGACAACAATTTGTACAAATTGGTGAGCACAAGTCACCTTTCATGGACATCACTTGTGGTGTGCCCCAGGGGTCAGTTTTGGGACCCAAACTCTTTATTTTGTATATAAATGACATATGTCAAGTATCAAAAATTCTGAAATTTATTTTGTTTGCGGATGACACAAATATCCTTTGCACTGGTGAGAATTTGCAGCAGGTTTTAGAGGTGGTCACAACTGAAATGAAAAAGTTAACGCAGTGGTTCAACAAAAATAAATTCTCTCTAAATCTAAAAAAAAATAAAGATTATGTTGTTTGGAAATTATAAAATAAACCATGAAATAATGGTAACGATAGATGATACCAGAATAGAAACAGTACAGGAAAATAAGTTTCTGGGGGTGACGCTAGACAATAAAATCTGCTGGAAACCTCACATCAGTCACATCCGGGCCAAGTTGGCAAAATGTATAGGCATACTGGGGAAGACAAGACACATCTTGGACTATAAATCATTGGTCTTACTGTACAATTCACTGTTTCTACCTTATCTTAACTACTGTGTAGAAGTCTGGGGAAACACCTACAAGACCAACCTACAGTCAATACACACATTACAAAAAAGAGCTATAAGGATAATAAATAATGTAGGATATAGAGACCATACCAATTCATTGTTTTTAAAGTCACATGTCATAAAGTTCATCGATTTAGTTAAATTTAAGACAGCACAAGTCATGTACAGGGCAATTAATAATCAACTCCCAACTAATATACAAAAAATATTTTAAAAAAGAGACAATGATCATAATTTGAGAGGAGACTTAAACTTTACAAAACCCAAGATACGAACAACCAAGAAAAAGTATGTGCATATCTGTCTGTGGGGTGGATTTGTGGAACAGTCTGGAGCCGGAACTGAAACTATGTACAAACAGAAATCAATTCAAAAAGAGGTACAAACATTATTTGCTGAAAGAATATATGTTAGAAGGGTAGTATTTCAAATCAAATCAAATCAAATCAAACTTTATTGTCATATTGCTGTACATACAACTGTAGTGCAGGCAAGATGAAATTGCGTTTCTCTCAGCATCCATATAAGAAGCAGCATGATTAAGACACACTCCCACATAGCTCCACCCCCCACCCCCACCCCCCATCCATTCACACATCCCTGAGACATACTTGGGGAAAAAGAATAACTAACTATAATATACAAAATGTCCGTAGGTGCAGTAGTGTGTATGAGAGATTCCGGGTCAGCTGTTCAGCATCCTGACAGCTTGTGGGAGGAAGCTGTTGATCAGTCTGGTGGTTCTGCCTCTGATGCTCCGGAATCGTTTACCAGATGAAAGAAGTTCAAAGTGTTTATGCAGAGGGTGAGAACGGTCCTTGACAATGTTCAGTGCCCTGCTCCTACAACGGTTCTGAAAAAGTTCTTGGACAGAGGGGAGGGAGACTCCAATTACCCTCTCCGCCCCCTTGACTATCCTCTGCAGGGCTTTTTTGTCTGACATACTGCAGCTGGAGTACCATGTAGCAATGCAGTACGTCAGAACACTCTCCACCACACCTCTGTAGAAGGTCCTGAGGATGCAGATGGGGAGAGAGGCCTGTTTGAGTTTCCTCAAGAAGTGTAGTCTCTGTTGAGCCCGCTTCCTGATCTCCAAGGAATTCTTGCTCCAGGTCAGGTCCTGCGAGATCTGCACTCCGAGGAACTTGATGTTCTCTACTCTCTCCACTAAACGGCCGCCGATGCTGAGGGGGACGTGCTCAGGCTGTGACCGCCGGAAGTCGATAATCATCTCCTTCGTTTTGTCCACGTTGAGCACCAGATTGTTCTCCCTGCACCAGCCCTCCAGGTCTCTCACTTCTTCCCTGTACATTGATTCCTCATCCCTCTGAATAAGTCCCACCACCGTGGTGTCATCTGCAAACTTAATAATCTGGTTCCCCTCGTGTTTGGATACACAGTCATGTGTTAGAAGTGTAAACAACAGTGGACTGAGTACACAGCCTTGAGGGGTTCCGGTACTCAGCGTGACAGAGTTGGAGATGTTGTTTCGAACCCGGACAGACTGAGGTCTCTCAGTCAGGAAATCCAGGATCCAGACACATGTGGCGGTGTTCAGACCGAGAAGGAGTAATTTCTCCATCAGTCTCTGGGGAATAATGGTGTTGAATGCTGAACTGAAATCAATGTACAGGAGTCTGGCGTAGGTGTCTTTCTGATCCAGGTGGGTGATGACAGAGTGTAGGGTGGTGACTATAGCATCCTCCGTGGAGCGGTTTGAACGATATGCAAACTGGAGCAGGTCATGTGACGCAGGGAGGCAGGCTGTGATGTGTGGTTTGACAAGCCGTTCAAAACACTTCATCACAATTGGTGTCAGTGCAACAGGACGATAGTCATTCAAACAGGACACCACTAGTTTCTTTGCCACCGGTACAATGATAGAGGTCTTGAAGCATCTGAGGGAGATGTTATAAATGTCAGTCAGGACATCCGCCAACTCGCTCGCGCAGTCTCGGAGCACACGTCCCGGAGCACACGTCCCGGAATGTTGTCTGGACCTGCAGCTTTGCGTGGGTTGACTCTGGATAGGGTCCTCCGTGTGTCCGTTGTGTTGATGGTAAAAGCTGGTCCGACCAATGGTGGGGGTGGGCCGGCCCTCCCGCTGATTGTCGAGTTTGATGCTTCAAAACGCGCAAAGAAGTCATTAAGCCTGTCTGGAAGCGAAGCGTCGTCATCATCGACCCCCTGCCTAGACTTAAAGCCCGTCAGTGTCCGAACTCCCTGCCACACCTGCTTGGTGTTCCTAGTGTCACCGAGGTGTCCCTGGATTTTCTCCGCATAGGCGCGCTTTGCCACCTTAATTCCCTTTGAAAGCGCAGACCTGGCTGAGCGGAGGGCAATCCTGTCCTTAGCTCTGAAGGCTGCATCTCTGGCTGTAAGCAGCGAGCGCACCTCTGCAGTCATCCAGGGCTTATGATTACCCCGCATAGTGATGGTCTTCACTGTAGTGAAATCCTCTGTGCACTTCGCGATGTAGCTGGTGACCGTATCAGCATACTCCTCCACATCTGTCTTGTCTTCCTGGGAGGCTGCTATTTTGAAGATCTTCCAGTCTGTGTGCTGAAAACAGTCTTGCAGTGCAGAGGTTGCACTCTCTGGCAAAATCCTGTTTTGTTTCACTGCTGGCCTGCTGCGCTTCAATAAAGGTTTGTAGGCAGGCACCAGCATCACGGACATGTGATGAGAACGGCCGAGATGGGGGCGGGGTATCGCTTTATATGCATCTGTGTTTGTGTACACTAAGTCCAACATATTCTGTCCTCTGGTCTTAAAGTCTACACATTGTTTAAATTTGGGGAGCACAGTCTTTAAGCTGGTGTGGTTAAAATCCCCCGCAACCACCACAAAACTGTCCGGGTGTGAAGTTTGGATTTCACTGATTGCATTGTGCAGTTCCCCGAGTGCCTTCTTAGCATTAGCTTTAGCGTTAGCGCTCGGCGCTATGTAAACACCAACTACAAACACGTTGCTGAATTCCCTAGGCAGATAATAAGGCCTACAATTTACAATAAGGAACTCCGCCAACGGAGAGCAGTGTTTAGACACTAACGTCGCATTAACGCACCAGTTCTTGTTAACATAGATGCATAGCCCCCCCCCCCCCCCCCCCGGCTCTTACCGGAGCTCGCCGTTTCCCTGTCGGCACGGAACATCGCCATATCTTCCAGTTGAATGGCCTCGTCAGGAATGTTGTCGTGGAGCCATGTCTCGGTAAAAACAAACACACAGCAGTCCCTCCACTCTCTCCAGGTTTCTCTCAGCAGACGCAGTTCGTCCACCTTGTTTTCGAGGGCGCGGACGTTTGAGAGAAGAAGCAACGGTACCGCTGGTCTGGAGGGGTTAGCCTTTAGCCTAGCATGGATCCCGGCCCTTTTTCCTCGCTTTTGCCTGTGTTCCCTCTGCTTCCGCTTCCTCCTCTCACGGGTAGCTTCCAGCGGGGGCTCCGCCAGAATTCCATGCTGGCGTAGAATGTCCAAATCACAACCGATCGCCGCGATTCTTGCAGCGTGCAGTACCTTGATGTTTAATAAGGTCTCACGGTTGTAAGTTTTACAGAATGTACGTCTGGGATGATCACAACACTCAAAACTCTCACACTCGCTGAAGCCAAGAGGGGCCGCTGCGTCCGAGCGCGCTGCCGCCATCATCCAAAAAAAAAAAAAAAAAAAAGTGAAAAAAATTTATATGTACGATTCACTATGCTCACTCTGGGACACTATGGGACACTATGGAATGGTGGGTGGGACAGCACTGTGTATATCTGTGTTGTTTGAGGCTGGTTTTGATGTATGGACATCAATGTATGTTAGGATGGATGGGTGTTAATGTTGATATGTACAAAATACAGTTAATTGTTTACTTGGGGTCTTAAATGTGGTAATTTGTACATAATTCACATGGGTGTATTTATGGAAAAGAGGAGATGGAATTAATAAGTGTTCACTTCTTCCTTCTCCCTTTCAAACACTGTATACTGTTACTTTATTGCATTTGTCATTTGTTTTGTTTTTGTTATCCTTTTTTTATAAAGTATCTATCTATCTATCTATCTATCTAAAACTTTGAACCCCCTGGTGGGCCGTTTTTGGCCCGCGAGCTATATGTTTGACACCCCCGGACCAGCCCATTAAAAACGCATATTTAGAGGATTTACTTCCATGAAATAGTTGCATATCACAACAGCATGTAAATGAATAAGATAAAATAAAACAGAAAGCACAGATAAATGAAAGTTCACCGCTTAGAAGAAGCTGTTCTTTACTGCAACAAATCACAGTCACCTTTTCTCTGTGCGTAAGAAAGCTTTAAATGCATTTAATGCAGACATTAAATGTGAGCTTCTTGCTCAAAAAATACTCATGTTTAACCACAGAGGTAGGAGCTGTAAGGGGCTACTTGCCGCTTGGACAACAGGTGATCAGGGCTTGATATGAGAAGTCGCCACCGGGTTGCGGTGTGAATTGGGGCAGGACAGGAAACCAACCCACGGAGACTGATGGCTGTGCCAGCTATGGTAGGGTCAGTTTATTTGCACTAAAAATATCTATCCATATTAATAAAACGAGTAACACGAGATTCTGATCAAATTTCAGTAACTGTAATGCATTACTGAATTTTTAAACAGTAATTTCGTTACACAGCACGTTACTACAAAAGTAGTGGCTGTTAAACACTGATAAAGGGACAGCAGTGGACACATGCACAGAGTTGTTGAGTGAAACTGCCATTTCTGTGCTGCCCTCCAATCTCCCCCCACACACACACACACCAACAGAATCAGTCTGTTATGCCCTGTTAAAAGAGGTGTTGCTTTGGCACATGTGCAGTGACAACAGGTTTTGGAGTGAAGGTTTTTGTAGAATAAATGGTACTGTTTAAAATTGTTTTTAGGATAAATGGAATGTTTTTAATGGGGTGGAAAGTGTGTTCTTACCTCCACCAAGGAGGTAATATAATCAGGGTGGTTTGTCTGTCTGCTTGTTTGTCTGTCTGTTTGCAAGATTACACAAAAACTACTGAATGGATTTTGATGAAAATGTCGCCAGAGGTAGCCCTTGAGCCAAGGATGAACCCATTAAATTTTGGTGATGATCTGAGAGTGCATACCTCCACCAAGGACCTTGTTTGTATTTGTGCAGCTGGATTACACAAAAACTATGCATGGATTTTGATTAAATTTTCACCATAGGCAGTCCTTAGGCTAGAGACGAACCCATAACATTTTGGTGATGATCCCAGAATGCCTACCTCCACCAAGGGTCTTATCTGCTCACACTCTGCAAGCAAGAATACTCCAAACCTACTGGATGGATTTGGATGAAATTTTTACCAGAGGTGGTCCTTAGCCTAGAGAGGAACCCATAACATTTTGATCTGAGAATGCATACCTCCACCAAGGCTCTTATCTTCTCATAGTGTGTTCGCACGAATCCTCCAAAACTAGTGGATAGACTTTGATGCAATTTTTATCAGAACTGGCTTGTGGCCTACACACGAACCCTTTATATTTTGGAGGTGATCCATGAGGGATAGAAGGAGCCTTGGTGGAGGTATGTGCTCTCTGAGTGCTTTTCTAGGTTGTACTGTTTTTAGTGAGATTGGGTTGGAAGAAATGCACAAATGTTCTGAGAAATGGCAGAGACACAGAAAGGGTCACAGGGCGATAAACAGACTGGGATTGAGGCGACACTGGTGAATAATCAAGACAACAAATGCAAGAGTGAAAATCTACAAAATAAAACAGGAATCATGCAGAACAGACAGAAAAAAGACAAGGACATGTACACAGATGCAAACACTGAAATAAAGAATGGCAACTAAGAACTACTTGGTAACAAAACAGCAAACCACACAATCATAACAGAGATAGTTTGCAAGTTTTGGCTTCCTCATTTTTTTTCCTTGGGGTTCACCTTTTATCGGTGTTTTCCTGTTCGTGTCTTTGTTGATTTGTTTACCCTCTTTGTGATGGTCTCTTTAGTTTCTTCAGTCCTTAATTCGTTATGGGAATACTTTTTCTGCATCTCCTTTGTTAGTTGTGGGTTTTTCATATCTGTTTTGACTGACTTCAGTATTAATTTCACCTATTTTTTCTACCCTGTTCTCATTCTCCTTTTGTTTCTCATTCATGCAATAAAGGCTGTACTATATGAGGCATTAGGGAACACTGTCATTTCTGGGTTTGCTATTGTGAACATGTGTATTTGAATCCAATCCACAATCTTTAATTCAGCAGACTATACTGATGACATTATAGTGTCTAGTTTGGTCAATTGGACAGTTTTGTATTTTATCTCTTTTTTTAGATTAGGTAAAGTATTAATATCAAATACAGTAGTAACTTCTGTTATTAAAAGGGAAACTACTGATTTCAAACTTAAGTCTAGATGTTTACCATGCAAACAGAATTTTTCCTTGCATCAGTAGATATTTATGGAAGAATTATATTCAGTGAGAGTGTGTTCAACACATCCATACACTGTACATGACATGTAGGTATGCACATTTTTCTTGAGCCATAATTTCCCTGTTAATCATCTGTTCATTTTATCCTCAAGTGTGAAGCACTTTGTGAAATCTTTTTCAACCCCGATGCTATAAATATTCAAAACTAATGAAACAGCTGCTATGAATAGCCACAGCCATATGTAGTAGTTGTGCCTAATGACAGCTGCACTGGTGCTATGTGAAGGCTTTGCCCATGTGACACATTGTCTGTTTTCTTTTTTTTATTTCTTTTTTTTTACCTTTCTTTTCATTTAATGGTCTATAAACTTTTAATATTGCTGAAACTTAACATATTCCTATCTGCAGGAGAGGAAATGAGGTGTGCTCATGTACAACCAGTACCCTAATGATTGATAATGATAATGCAGACCCAGGTGCACCCACAGCTTTCACTCACACATGTTCACTTTATTGCATTTCATCTACACAGATTGTGTTTGGATTTATGTACACATAGCATGGACTTTTAATGCCAAGAAGTCATCAGATCAGTGCATAAAAATATGTTATATGTTTGTTACCTCAGATTATAACCAGAACATGTTTAATGGCATGTTGGACAATCACGGTGGGACAAAAGATCGATTCAGTGATAGATCGCAACGCTTGGCACTACCGACAACGCACCAATCCCTAAACGCATGGATCGAGCTTTTATTATCATGTAAGCGTTACATACTTTCTTCAGGATTCAACCAATTGTGTTTTCAGTCCACTAGATGGCGCAAAGTAAGCTCCCAGTCAAGTGAAGTCATAGCTTGTCTCGTGAAATTTCCAGCCAGCTTTGAAAATTAGGAAGCAGTTAGCTCAAAGTTGGCTTAAGTGTCGGGCCTTTTTTGGATTTTATAACAAAGATGGAAGGAAAGACCTTAACATGACACACAACCTGCAAGAAGTGCTGCACAAAAAAAACCAAACAAACACTTGGAACACATAGACCAGCACACATCTTGGAGTAGCATTAGCAACAACTAAGCTAAAAACACACCGGCATAGAGCTTTTTCGCCAAGCGTCAAGTAAGTAAAGTTTATTTATGAAGCGCTTTTCACAGACATATAATCGCAAAGTGCTGTACAATAAAATGGAATAAGAAGAAGTTGATAGATAAAAATAATTTTAAAAATACAAAAACAAGTTAAAATACAAGATTAAAATAATTTAAAAATATCAGATTTACCATTAAAAGAAGTTGAATTGAAACTCAGTGGAAATCCTCATTAAACCAAAAAGTTTTCAGCTGCTTTTTAAGAGTCCACAGAGTCAGCTAAATGTATCTGGAGTGGGAGTCTATTCCAAACACCGTCCACCACCCTCCCTGTGTGCAGAGACGTGTCTCCGTGGAAAATGAAGCCCCGAGAATAGTTTATTATATGAAAGGGATGTCAACAGTTTTGCTTTGGGACATGAATTGAAGTTGAGTAAATTGAAAAAAGATATAAATATGCGGTATTGCGATACTCGATATTGTGATATTGTGATTATCATTGAATCGTGATAGTATCGTATCGTGACCCAAGTATCATGAATCGATTCGGATCGTGAGGTCCCTCGTGGTTCCCGTCTTCACTGGACACCCGTATTTACATTGTTGTCTTGACTTTTTGTCACAGTCTTCTAGTTTCACAACTGGTTTCCTTTAGTCATGAAATACATTTAGAAGGGGTGGAATTGCCAGAGACCTCATGATACAATACTATTGTGATACTTGAGTCACAATGCAATACTATTGCGATACTACGATTCCTTAAGTATTGCGATATCACTATAGATTGAGTATTGCAGTACCATATGTTTTCTTTTCCCTCTTATTCAACTTCAAATTGTGTCCACAAATTAAAAGTACTAACGTTTGTTCCAAATGTTTTGTACCAGAGTTTGATATACATTGATGGTGCACATGGAAAAGTTGAAAACTGCTCTCCAACAGTAAGATATTGGGATCTTCAAAGAAAACAGAGCTGGGGGATATTGAACTCACCTCAGAGTGCTGCTGCTGTTTTGTCTTAGCTGTCATCTGCTAACCCTGCTGCCGCTGGATGGTGCAGAGCGGGTGTTTCCCAACCGTTTCGTGCAGCGTTCCTTGTAGGTTGAGTGTGTCATGTCAAGGTCTTTCATTCCATTTTTGTTATAAAATCCAAGAAAAGTCGAGACATTTGAGCTAAATTTTGAGCTGCCTCCCGTTTAGCTTCAGTGCTTAATAAAACAAAACCTTTTGAACCATGTTTTTGCACACTGTGTCCACGATGCTACAAACCACTGTCATGAATGACATCTGTCATAAGTACATTTTTGGAGATCCTTTTCCACTACATGTTCTCTGGGTTTCTGCCACTGTATACCTGTACTGCAAGTCTGTTATTTTATGGATGGTGCATCTAGTAAAACTTTGCATAATATGTTTCTCACAATTAGGCTTTTTTTCACAGTTGAATGTGTTATTTAACAGATTAATCAGAGTGAATTGTGGGGCTGATAGAATTATAAAAATATTGGGTTTGGGATTTTGATTCAAGATCCCACAAATATAGTAGAAAGTATTGATGTATGCTTCCTTTTGCTTCAGAACTTTTTTCTCCAAATTAAACATGTCCCCCCTTGGTGTTCTCTAAACATGAAATTCTATAGTTTTTAGGGACATTGGGTATTTCTGTTCAGCTCAAATGTGTTTTGAGGTGTTTTTTTTTTTTTTTTGCATAGGAAATGGATTAGCCGGTCTACATGTCTGAGTGGAGACAAACAAATTATAGTGTTTCTAAATGGACCATGATTTAGAGAAATTATTTCTGGACACCCAGATGTAGAGGTGTTTGCTCTAAAGAATGACCTTAATCACCCCATCAGTCTGTCAGCCATTTAGCTATACAGTTTTAGTCTGTTAGCCATTTATGTAGTATATTCACATGCATGTATGCAACAAGGAAAACAAATGCAGTGTTGTCGGCATGACCGTCCAGGAAAGAATTAAACATAATAATAGATAGCTGAAGCATACTTTTTAAATTTTGAATTCAAGATGCGTTGCAGGGTCAGGATGGTAAATGGCCCTGTTAAGAGAGGAAAATTACTCTGGTCACACTATTCCCTCCACCTGTCTTTCAGCACTCGTCCCACTTCCTCTCCATCCGTCTTTCTCATGGCTGCACATGGATTCCCCTCTTCCATTTTCTCTGTCATTTACCTGATGAATTAGAGGAGATAATAGTACCTCAGCCGCCTCAGAGTTCTATAATTTGGTCAAAGTGACACGGTCAACGTTGCCTTTTCCAATTCCTTATTCCACTTCCAATCATCCAATTTGGTGTCTCTTTTTGCTCTGCAGCAATTTCATGAAGGAAGCAGTGAGAAGTGGCACGTGTGAAAGAGGCATACTCACCAACTTCAGTAACATTCAAGCTGATTCACAGGCAGTCCGAGGAGCTCCTATGCCAATTTCAGCAAAATAAATTGAGCCACAACATCTTCTGCTGCATCTGGGCACCGAGCATTGACCTCAAGTTGAAGCACACCTGTTCTCTTTTAAATTTTGAATCCCCACACATCATCGTGGTTCCACTTCCAGTCATCTCTCCCAGCAGCTTCCCTTGCCTGTTCATATGCAACATTTCTTTTTTCCTGCATCTTCTTCTCTGGCACCATCTTCATATCTTAACACCTGCTACACACCACACCTCTTTTCCTCTTTTTCTTTTCTTTTTTTAATAATCATGCTTTTTTTCTCCTTTTGCTCTTTCTCCTTCAATATATCACCTCATTCTCTTCTTCTTCCCTTGATCCCTTCAGCACATTGAACTTCGGCAAGACTTGCAGTACCAAGTTGTATTGAAAATGCACTGCAGTGCAGAGAAATATGAACCCCCTTCAGCATTTTTACCCCAAATATCACATTACATTTTCTGCCACATTTTCCTTACACCTCTGCAACCTCTAACCTCTCCCCCCACTCTCTCTCTCTCACTCTGTGGCCCCATGCCTCCCTTTCTTCTACTTTCTTGGTATTTTTCTGTCAAAGGCCAGTGCAATTATTCATACAGGACTGTCTCTGAACTCATGCATAAAATGAAACTTATTGAAGCTCGCACGCTTGTTCACCTGCCTACTTGAATTACCAAATATGCTGACACGGGTGTGCACAAAGAGTCTTTTCGCTTTTACGTCTTCACCCCCCACACTTGTTTGAGCCCATCTCACATGAACCAATAGTGTATTTACCCAAGACCATATGAGGAGTTTAACCATGGCTCTTACTTAAAGAGGCCGTGAGAAACGCCCCCGCTGGGTTTCGCTGTTAACTAATTCATCCTCTGGGGCTTGGCTCTGCTCGCATCAGCTCGTATGATTGAGCCTGAAAGATTCATGAGGTTGAGGCTATTAATATCAGCAGTCCATACCCACCTCACAAAAGATCTACAGATCTGAGCAATGAGGTCAAAGACGGTGAAGAAAGTGAAAAGTTCATGCTGTGGCTGACACACAGTAGTGGTGGTTTCATCCTGGCTGCAGTTCAGAGCAACTGTTGACATATTTGTCGGCATGTTCTCCCAGGATTTACAAAGCTAGAAAGTAAAACTGATATTCTTGGAGTTTGTTGTAATGTATCCGTTAAACCGAAGACTTATAACCAAAAGTGTAAAACAGAATAGGAAAAATCTGCAGATCAATAGTCTCAGTGGGCTGGAAGGTTATGTAGAAGAAGACAGATGGAAAGAGCTGCTGCTGCCATGCTGCTCCCCCTCAGGACAGCCCATTCATTCCATCATTAATGATGGGATGGATTTATGTGTTTGGCTGCAAATCCTCCAAGTTCTAGAGGTTAGGTCCATGTGTTAGGAAGTTTTACTGCTATTTTTTGGCTTCTATTCATCTATTTTTTTGAGAGAAGGTGAGAGAGGGTGAAATCAGATAAAGAGTAATGTACTGATGGGCAACAGCACAGACAAAAGAAACTGCTGGAAACTGAAACTTTTTGGGGAGAATGGAAAGTGGAAATCATCACTACCTGGTTTATTTTCTTTTAAAGACCTGCTATGCTTTTCCTAGTTCTTTTATTTGTACGGTTGTACATCAATAGTACATTCTTAAAGTACACATGACAAAATTTGAGGCCATCCTTTGTTCAAGTGATTAGTATGAGCCAAACACTTCAGACTGCTCACTTTCAGGACTTTTTGTTTTTAACTCTTGGAACCATGTGAGGTTCTTCTGCTGCAAGAGGACTGCCAAAATGATACAGACTAAAAAAGATATAAGTACTATTTTAAACTGATGACAAATCAATTCTTGTAGAGCTAAGTAACAGCAATATTGAGAGGAAACAAACATATCAGGTCCACTTTAAACATAGAGTTTACTGTCAGGAGCCGAGCCAGCTTGGTTTCCCCGGCTCGGTCCTGACCTCCCTGTGGGTTTAGGTGCCACTGTTTATGTGTGTTTGCTATGTATTTCAGTTTGCTTCCTTACCATAGTCTCTGCTCTCTGGCCAGCAGCTGTGAGCCAGCTCTCTTTGCCTCACTCTGCTGTGAGTGCTGGCTGACAGGTGGCCGGTCCGATCACGCCCCCCTTACTCATTATCACCAGCTGTTCCCACTCCCTGTGCCATCTCTCCGCTCTCGCCCAGGTGCCCGCAATCTCATCATTACCAGCAGTGCGTGTACTTAAGCAACATTTTGCCAGTTATGCACTGCTGGGTCTTTGACTAACTGAATGCATTGTCTGCTGCGTTGTCTATAGTCAATTCTACTCACCTGTGCGACCCGACGGGTTAGCCCCTCCGCGTTTGCTGTAGTTCTCTGGCGTCCCCTGAGCGATGTCGGCTCTGGGACGCCACTGGGGCTAATTCGTCTTTCCTCATACGTTCGCTGGGCGATGCCGGCCCCCGCACGCCAACTTCATGTCATCTGTGTGTTTTTGTAAGTCCTCACCCTTTTGAACTGTCGTTCTTTATGTTAGTAAATATGTGTTGGTGTTACCCCTTGCACGTAAATCCTCATTATTCCTCCCCTCTCCATGCACTACGTAAAAGCGCATGGGAGGGTTTATGACAGAAAGACCCAGCCAGCAGAGGATTTAGGTTTCACCAACACATACAGACGTGGACAGAATTGTTGGTACCCCTCTGTTAATGAAAGAAAAACCCACAATGGTCACAGAAATAACTTGAATCTGACAAAAGTGGTAATAAATAAAAACTCTGTGAAAATTAACCAATGAAAATCAGACAATGCTTTTGAACTGTGGTTCAACAGAATTATTTAAAAAAATAAACTCATATTTTAAACCAGGGAGAGCGGACGCTGTATTTAAAGTATGGAATTTAAAAGGGATACAAAAGATTCAGGATTTATATTTGCCATGTGCAGATAACATAATGTCTTTTGAAGAGCTGAGGATCAAATTTAATCTCAATAGAACACATTTTTTTAAATATCTTCAACTTAGAAACTTTATTCGATCAAATCAAAATAAAACTCTCACTCGACCTATTTATTCATCCTTGGAAAAAATGATGATGAAAGATAGTAAAAGAAAGGGTATTATTTCAGAGTTTTATAACTCATTGACACTATCTTCAAGTGAAAATTCGCTGAAAAGATTAAACTACTGGAAAGAAGATCTGCAAACTGAAATTTCAGAGGAACAATGGGAATTGGCTTGTACAGAAGCTCAAACCAAATCAATAAATGTACGCCTTAAATTGATACATTTCAAATGGTTAATGCGGATGTATGTTACACCGGAGGAGTTAAATAGATATAACAAAAATATACCAGATACATGCACAAAATGCATGGAAAGTAAAGGAACCCTATTTCATTGTGTATGGGAATGTAGATTAATAAGAATGTTTTGGGAAGAGGTGAGGGTAACAATTGAAAAAATAATCTCAAAACAAATCATATTGAATCCTAAACTGTTTTTGTTGGGTCTGTACCCAGAAAAGCATAATTTTAATAAAAGTGAAAGAACATTCATAGACCTCAGTTTGCTTAATGCCAAAAAATGTATTGCACTATTATGGAAAAAGACTCATAGACCAGATGTGACTCAGTGGTTAAGACAGATGTTAACAAACCTTCCATTAGAAAGAATAACATATATACTGAAATCAAAGGAAATTGTGTTTGAGAATATATGGAGACCTTTTATTGATTATGTAAAAAATTTAAACATAACTCTTGAAGAAGAAGGTGAATGACGTGTGTGGACCTTGTAAATTCCAAACTGGTGAACATAATATGTATACTTATGTATTGGATTGTCTAGACTAAACAGAGGAGCATTGTTGAAGATTTGATTTTGTTGGTGGTTGTTGGTGTTTTTAGTGCATTTTTTTTTTTGTAGTACTTTAGTGTTAGTGTTTGATTGTTTGTATCATGTTTGTTAAAAACAAAAAGGTTCAATAAAGATATTGTGGAAAAAAAAATAAACTCATGAAACAGGCCTGGACAAAAATGATGGTACCCCTAGAAAAGATTGAAAATAATTAAAAAATTAAATCACCCTTTATTGTCATTCAACTGTACAACCAATCATGTACAGTAGAACGAGATTGTGTTTTACCTATCTACTGTATTAATCACACACACCCCAAGTGCAGAATCAGAGGGCATGGCCTAATGTGACCATAGGGACATGTTCAACCAAGATGTGTCCTCTAATTAACATCACAGGTGTCTACAGACTTGTAATCAGTCAGTCGGCCTATTTAAAGGGTGACAAGTAGTCACTGTGCTGTTTGGTGACATGGTGTGTATCACACTAAACATGGACCAGAGGAAGCAAAGGAGAGAGTTGTCTTAGGAGATTAGAAAGAAAATTATAGACAAGCTTGTTAAAGGTAAAGACTATAAGACCATCTCCAAGCAGCTTGATGTTCCTGTGACCACAGTTGCACATATTATTCAGAAATTTAAGACCCACGGGACTGTAGCCAATCTCCCTGGACGTGGCCGCAGGAGGAGACGGATAATACGAATGGTAACAAAAGAGCTCAGAACAACCTCTAAACACATTCATGGTGAACTCCAAGGTCAAGGTACATCAGTGTCAGATCGCACCATCCGTCGTTGTTTGAGCCAAAGTGGACTTCATGGGAGACGACCAAGGAGGACACCACTGTTAAAAACAAATCATAAAAAAGCCAGACTGGAATTTGCCAAACTGCATGTTGACAAGCCACAAAGCTTCTGGGAGAATGTCCTATCGACAGACGAGACAAAACTGGAACTTTTTGGCAAGGCACATCTGCTCTATGTTCACAGACACAAAAATGAAGCATACCAAGAAAAGAACACTGTCCCTACTGTGAAACATGGAGGAGGTTCTGTTATGTTCTGGGGCTGCTTTGCTGCATCTGGCACAGGGTGTCTTGAATCTGTGCAGGGTACAATGAAATCTCAATACTATCAAGGTATTCTAGAGAGAAATGTGCTGCCCAGTGTCAGCCAGCTTGGTCTCAGTCGCAGGTCATGGGTCTTGCAACAGGATAATGACCCAAAACACACAGCTAAAAACAGCCAAGAATGGCTAAGAGCAAAACATTGGACTATTCTAAAGCGGCCTTCTATGAGCCCTGATCTAAATCCTATTGAACATCTGTGGAAGGAGCTGAAACATGCCGCCTGGAGAAGGCACCCTTCAAACCTGAGACAACTGGAGCAGTTTGCTCATGAGGAGTGTGCCAAAATACCTGCTGAGAGGTGCAGAAGTCTCATTGACAGTTACAGAAATCGTTTGATTGCAGTGATTGCCTCAAAAGGTTGTGCAAGAAAATATGAAGTTAAGGGTACCATCATTTTTGTCCAGGCCTGTTTCATGAGTTTGTTTTTTAAAATAATTCTGTTGAACCACAATTCAAAAGCATTGTCTGATTTTCATTGGTTAATTTTCATAGAATTTTTATTTATTACCACTTTTGTCAGATTCAAGTTATTTCTGTGACCATTGTGGGTTTTTCTTTCATTAACAGAGGGGTACCAACAATTTTGTCCACGTCTGTAACCTTTTTTCTTTTGGAAAAACTTTCACTCACCTTTTTCGTGGCTGACCGAGTGGCTTTCAGCATGTCCCCTGCGTGCCGTAGGAAGAAGGCAGCTGAAGGGTCCTAGCATGGATGAGCAATGGGGGGTGGAGTTCATCCAGGGCCATATTGCTGAAGTTTTCTCTGCCCGTGGACCGAAGAAGGTTTTGGAGAGCGTGGTAGCAGTGGTCAGGGTAGTGGAGGCGTATCCCGGCCTAGAACATTATCCTGAATTTGCCGAGCTGCTGGCTACCATCTCCGCTCTCCAATGGCAATTTCCGGGGCTGACAATCAGATCATCACGGGCCCGAGGACTCCGTTTCCCGGCGCAGAACTTCACTCCTCCCTGTGACACGGCTGAACCGAGGTGGGTGGAGGAGGATTCCTGGGTCCAGTCGTCACAACGTCCCCACAAGTACCCAGCCTCGGGCCGCAGGAGGAATTCCTCTGTCTTTCAGTCAGCAGTCCCATTGTTGCCGCAACAGAGAGGAACTGCAGCAGCGCCAGCCTTTTTGGTCTCCTCACCAGCTGTTCCATCAGCTCCTTACCCTGGGGTCATTGCTACTGTTTCCCCTTCCTCCACGGCACCTTCCCTGACTGCTGAGAGTGCAGCTGATCCTCCCTCGCCTCTGCCCGTCATCCAGTTTGCAGGGTTGGCTCCATCTGGTTTTCCAAAGGGGCCCATGATCACTGCAGACATGGAGAAAGAAGATGCTGCGCTAGCTGCAGCTGGAACCATCACACCCTGGGAAAACAGGCAAGTGCTTTTTCATGCAGTTTCTCTATCTGATGAATTACCTTACCTGAATCCCGGGGGAGGGGGCAGTTTATTCAGTCCACTGGGTCCTAACCACCTGTTGCAGCAATTAACTATTCACCTGCTCTCTCCTGGTCTCCTCCTCCTTTCCCTGAGAGTCCACCGGCTGCAGAACTGAACCGCAGGATGATGGAGGAGCCCAAGGCCCTGGAGGATCCTGTCCTGGGGCCAGCGGAGAGTCAGCCCTCAGCTGCCACGCCAGACGACTCATCAGCTTGGGGAACATCACCTGAGGGTCTTAGGACTGCAGTCACCATCTTTCCAGCTGTGGAGATGGTCGCAGCGGATTGGGAGCCTGAATTGGACCTCTTGGAGGCCGGGCCTGAGTCTTCATCGCCGGGATCGACGGAGTCCTGGATGGCAGTGGAGCTCGAGCTCAGGCAATGTCTGTTTTAGAGAGATCTTGTCTGGCTCTAGGTGAAGAGAGTCAGGTGCAGCGCGCAGCTGCATCTGAACTTTCCTCGCCGGGCTCTGCCGCTGCCGGCGACCCTAATAACCTGGATTCTTATCGCGCTCCTGAGTGTTCTTCTAGGGTCGCCGGAGAGGAACCATTGTCACCGGGGGTCTCCATGGAACTGGTCTTGCCGCCTGACGACGTCGTGGGTCCAGCTCCCCTGCTGCCTGAGGCCATCGTATGGGTCCCTCCACAGGCTGAGTCTCCGTGGGTGCGGCACGCTGACTTTGGACCCTCGTGCGGGCTGCGCTCCAGGATCAGCCCGAAGTTGGTGCTGCGCTTCTGCTCGGACCCATCATGGATGCCACGCTTCAGCGTGGGGTCCACCGATGGTGCTGCATTGGCCCGATCGGGTCCACCGAAGGTACAGCATTGGCCCAGTCGAGGTCCACCTAGGGTGCAGCATTGGCCCGGTCGGGGTCCACCGAGGGCCAGGTGGCCCATGTTTTCCGGCAGTCCACCAGACTCTGTTCGCCGGACTGCCTGCTGGGCCTGGGACTCTGGGCGGCCTCCCGAGCCTCCTTGCCTTTGAACATGGGGAGGTTTATTGTGGGCCCTGGGCGGGGTATTGTGTTCCCTCCTTCCTGTTCCCCCTACCTCCCACCCTGGGGTTATTTTTTTGTTGCTGTTCCTGTTGGGGGGGGGGGGGTCTTCAGGATGTTACCTTGGGTGTCTGGAAATCCACCCCTTAAGGGGGGGCTCTGTCAGGAGCCGAGCCAGCTTGGTTTCCCCGGCTCGGTCCTGACCTCCCTGTGGGTTTATTTGCCGCTGTTTATGTATGTTTACTATGTATTTCAGTTTGCTTCCTTACCATAGTCTCTGCTTTCTGGCCGGCAGCTGTGAGCCAGCTCTCTTTGCCTCACTCTGATGTGAGTGCTGGCTGACAGGCGGCCGGTCCGACCACGCCCCCCTCACTCATTATCACCAGCTGTTCCCACTCCCTGTGCCATCTCTCCGCTCTCGCCCAGGTGCCCACAATCTCATCATTACCAGCAGTGTGTGTACTTAAGCAACATTTTGCCAGTCACACACTGCTGGGTCTTTGATTAACTGAATGCATTGTCTACTGCGTTGTCTATAGTCAATTCTACTCACCTGTGCGCCATGACGGGTTAGCCCCTTCACATTTGCTGTGGTCCTCTGGCGTCCCCTGAGCGATGTCGGCTCTGGGACGCCATTGGGGCTAATCCGTCTCTCCTCATGCGTTTGCTGGGCGATGCCGGCCCCCGCATGCCAACTACAAGTCATCTGTGTGTTTTTGTAAGTCCTCACCCTTTTGAACTGTTGTTCTTTATATTAATAAATATGCGTTGGTGTACCCCTTGCACGTAATTCCTCATTATTCCTACCCTCTCCATGTGCTGCGTAAAAGCGCATGGGAGAGTTTATGATAGTTTACAATATTAAAGGTCACATATTGAGCATTTCTCAGGGATGAATTGTAAGTTTTGACATGTCCTAGGACATACAGTATATACTGTATCTAGCTTCATAGATCAAAAACAATTTCTGTATTTTACATCTCATCAAAAAAAAAGATATTTATAGCTTAGCCTGAAAAAAAATAGCCTGCTAATTAACACTAATGACCCCAAATCTGACTGGTTGAGAGAACAAAAGAATGTTCCAATCTCTCAGTGATCACCTACAGCCTTGAAAATGCTGTTTCTGTGTCAGTGTTTGGGAGATCTTTCAGAAACTTTCATGGTGATCTATAGACTGTGGTGATCTGAGCGCTGATTCCGTTCGTGCTCAGGTTGCTCAGTATTTCTCCTTTTCCACCGCTGATTCCCGGGTTTGCTATTAGGACTGCTCAGGGGCTTTTGTTGTGACAGCGTCACGGCCGCACTTCCGGCTGTCAAAGCTAAGTCGGCACCGTGACAGCTTTTTGTCATTTTGTTAATTATTTTACCTCTTTTCTGATTTGTTAGTGCCCTGTACTTAAGGGAGCAGCTGAGGCCCACTCCTCGCTGTGACCTACACAATCTTATTCCTTCGTGTTGATGGACTGGAGCTCCTATTCCTGACTCCAGTTTTCCCCTGTGTCTTGGACTCTTTGCTGCATGTCTCAGTAAGTGTTTTTGTACAGCACAGGCTCTGTCCTCACTGCCACTCCTAGTCTATCTTCAAAGTCTATTATTTTGTATCTCAGTATATGTTTGTGTTTTGCCCCACGTGGCTGTTTATTTTGTCATTTTGTCTTCTTGTAAATAAACAAGCAAACTTACTGTTTGGCGTCTAGCATCTCACTGAACCAAGCAGACCGCCCGTAAATCTACTGGAGGAAAAGCCCCCAGGAAGCAGCTGGCCACCAAGGCTGCTCGAAAAGGCGCTCCGGCCGCCGGCGGAGTAAGGAGGCCTCACCGTTGCAGGCCTGGTGCCCTGGCTCTGCGAGAGATCCATCGCTGCCGGAGGTCCACGGAGCTGCTCATCCGTGGGCTGCCCTTCCAGTGCCTGGTGAGGGAGATCGCTCAGGACTTCAGGACCAACCTGCGCTTCCAGAGCTCCGCCGTCATGGCTCTGCAGGAGGCCAGCGAGGCCTACCTGGTGGGTCTCTTCGAGGACACCAACCTGTGCGCCATCCACGCCAAGAGGGTCACCATCATGCCCAAAGACATCCAGCTGGCCCGTCGCATCCGCGGAGAGAGAGCTTAGACTTTCTGCTGCACATCCACCAACCACAATACTCCGCACTGTGTCTATATATATATATATATATATTTATATTAATATGTACATATGTATACTAGCTGCTCTTGTTTTTTCTTGCCTTCTGATTGTTGCTCTGAGTGTTGCTATCCCTGTGCTGTTGCAATCCTGGAATTTCCCCATTGTGGGACTAATAAAGGCTTATCTTATCTTATCTTACTAATACCCTGCAAGGGGCATTCATAACAGTAGGTCGCAGCCAAACAAGACGCCAGCCACAGTAAGTTTGTTTTTGGCTTGAGTTTTTCCCCTTTTTCGTGTGCCAGTGTACTTCGGGAAATGGCGTTGCCAAGAACTGGTTATTCTTTGAACTTGGGCTACGAGCTGATCGTGGCTCTGATGGAGGTTGATGGCCTCCTCTCCAACGCTTGTAGACGCGCCACTCCCGAAGACATATGCTGGTACCTGGACTTCGCAGAAGTGGCAATTAAGCACAGTCTTCACCGTGCTGATCACGTTGAGGGCAGGGAGAGGATGGCCGAAATTGTGGCACTTCAGAGGAGGATCCGTGGGCTGGAGAAAGATCGCAGTAGGAAGCCGAAGTCAGAGCCAATGGTGAAGCATCTCCGTTCCTTGCCTCGGGATCCAGTTCCTGCCACCCATCCAGCCCAGGGTTCTGCGTCACCGAAGGGCCATCCCCATCCGCAGCAGAGGAAGAGGACAGCCAGGACCCCCTATGAAGAGACACAGTGGACAGCTGAGCTCATCAGGGGTCGCGTAGCTAAAGCACGCTCTTCCTTCCATCCCAGCGAGATCTTACGGAACGTGGTGGCGGCAGTTAGACTGGTGGAGGTCAATCCCAAACTCAGCGATTATCCTGAGTACGTCGAGCTGCTGGTCTCCATCTCTGCGCAGCAGCGGCACTTTCTGGACTTGAACTTAGCCTCGCCCTCTGCTGGAAGATGCCGTCACTCAGTCCGGAATCTACCTCTGCGAGATCCCTGTCCGGATCCTGTTCCGGGCCACCAAGGGAACTCCGCCTCCCAGCCAGCTGTTGTCCCTGCATCACGACGGAAGGGAAAGACAGCAGCCCCAGTCTCTGGGTCATCGGTTCCCGCTGTTCCGTCAGCTCCTCGCCGCCGGACTGCCTCGGCTCCTCCTCTCTCCTCCTCTGCGCCCTCTTCAGCGGCTGTGAGTCCAGCAAGTCCTGCCCCGGCTGCACCCGTCGCCGAGCCCAAGAAAGCGGCTCCTCCTTGTCTTCCCAGGAGGCCCTCAGTCACCATCCTCAGGGGAAAGGGGAGAGCCAAGCCCACTGCAGCAGCCACCATCGTCCCTCGGGAGGACAGGCAAGTGTTGTTTCATTCTCACTCTCAGTGTAATGAATTACCTTGTCTGACTCCTGGGGGTGGAGCTTGGGGTTCATAGTCTTCTGAGCTCCCACCACCTGCTGCAGCCATTACCGGCTACCTCTGTGTCTCCTTCCCCTCTCTCTGAGTGTTCTCCGGTGCCTGGAGTTGACCATCGGGCGAGGGAGGAGCATGCGGGCCTGGAGAGCCTGCTTCCAGCCTGGCAGCTGCGTCATGGGCAGAGGAGGAGACCGGACTGCTGTTTGGAGCCTGAGCCGATGAGTAAGCATCCCCAGGTCTCCGTGGAGGAGCAATTGGACCCAGCAGGTCACGGATCCCCTGCCTCCATGCCGTGCGGGCCTTTAGCGTGGGCTTCAGCGCCTGGGGGTTCCCAGACTGTGATGACCATCATGCCAGCTGTGGAGCCCACTGCAGTTGAGCCGGAACTCGGAATGGATCTCCGGATCACTGAGCCTGGATCGTCGGAGTCCTGGACAGCAGTGGAGCCCGAGATCAGGCAAGTGCTCTATTTTGTCTTCTTACTTTCCGTTCTGGAGCATTCTTGCCTGTCTCTCGGGGAGGTGAGCCAGGTGCAGCCAACCGCTGCATCTGAGCTCATCTCGCCAGGCTCTGCCGCTGATCCTGATCCCGGTTCTCTTTGTCTTTTTGAGCCTTCTCCCAGGGTCACCGGAGACAAATCAGCTCCGGTTATAGTCATCGAGGCTCCAGGGTCGTGTTCGGAGGTCATCCCTGGTGCTGTGCTGGCCCAATCGGGGCCCATCGAGGGCGCTGCGCTGGCCCAATCGGGGCCCATCGAGGGTGCAGCGCTGGTCCAATCTGGGCCCATCGAGAGTGCAGCACAGGCCCAGTCGGGGTCCATCGTGGGTGCTACGCCGGCCCAATCGGGGCCCATCGAGGGTGCAGCGCCAGTTCAGTTCGAGGTCGGTGAGGGAGCTGCGGATTCCCTTCCGCTGGATGCCGGACTGGTTCCTCCTCTTCCCTCCTATTTTTCTCCACCAGGTGCCGCTGGGGTCCCCTTTATTCGGGTCGGCTCACCCCCACTGTCCCTCTCGGTAGGGAGGCCCGCCTTCGAGCTTACCCCTCCGGTCCTGGTGGTCTAAGGACGCAGGTCGGCCACCTGTAGAACTGTCTTGTTGGGTCAGCAACCTGGTTTGGCCGCCCGAGAGACTGTTTCACCGGTTCTGCGTCATGGGTCAGCCGCCTGAAGGACTGCCTTGTTGGTTCGGTGACTTGTCCAGCCGCCTGAGGTACTGTTTCCCCGGGTCTGGGACTTTGGTAGACTGCCTGAACTGTCCTTTTTCTTCTTTCTGAGGTGGAATCGGGATGCGGGTAGACCGCTCGAACTGTTTTTTCCTTTCCCCGCTCTCTAACTGCCGGCGTCCCTGGGACTGTGTTTTTTTCTCCTTCTTTCTTTGTTGTCTGTTCCCTGTATATTGAAGTATCCTCTGTTCTTTGCCCGTGTTGTCATGTGTATCATACTGATTTTTTTTTTGCCAGGAGCATACTCGTGTAAAACTGGTGTTAACTTTTGATGCTACTTACTCAAGTACACGCAAGGGTAGACCCCCCAAAAAAACTTGCTTGTATAAGAGGGAATACTGGTCTAGTAAGAAGGTTACCCGAATATTAGCTAACAACTTTACTGTTGTTTATATATTTTTTCTCCTTAATTTGTTGTTTTTTTTCCCTCCTGTCTAATTATACTGTTTCATTAGTAAATTTGTGTCCTTACTCTTGTCAGTCTGGGAGTTCTGTTTTGTTTTTTGTTTTTCTTTAAATCCATGATTCTTCTAAATCTGCAGGTGTATTTCCCACATTTTTTGCAGAACTTCGTAACCTTTTTTTTTTTTTGGTGCTTTGCATCTATTTCTACATAAAATTGTATATTCACTAAAATGTCTATAAATGCTTTACTTATTACAACACAAATGAGAACATTTCTGACCAGTTTTCAAATCAGTGAACTCAAAAGTAAAACTTGATTAAAAGCACATTGTTTTTATAAGTAAGTAGGAGTGCTGTGTGATAAAGCTTTTCAAGGGACAAATTTGTGAAGTTCAGTGGAGTAAGGGTAACTAGTTACTGCCCTCTTCGGCCCATGGGATTTGGCACCTACTGTACCATTGATGCTACTGGACCACACAGTTACAATTACGTCTTCAAAGTTTTGTGTAAGAGCCCTACTAGTTTTCTGTAATCCACAACTTCTCTCAGGCAGATTTTTTTTTTTTTTTTTTTTTTTTTACAGACTCAGTCACCACATTTCTTCTTTTGCTATTCTGCAGTACTTGAAGGGGTTTTGCCTAGTTAATGTGTTATTGGGTACTTGGGGATTTTGAAATGTGCCTGTATTTTGGTTTCCTCTCGTTTGTTTGATCGGGCTGTACCTCACATATTTTTTGTTCTTTCTGCTACAAGTTATTTTTGCTAGTTTGTACTGTACGGTATGTTATATGGTACTTATCCACCACCAGTGTGTGAATGTGTGTGTGAATGGGTGGATAGCAGGATCTGTAAAGCACTTTGGTCATCAAGAGATGAGAATATAAGCGCTATATAAGTGAATGCCATTTACCATTTTATGTTTGTTGTTAGGGTACCTGTATTTTGTTTAGTCATCCGGTTGCTCTTGATTTAGTTTTGATCATTTCTGTGTTAAGCCACACTATTTTATGTTATCCATGTTATCCGTTCCTTGTTTTTTGGGTTTTATTCGTTGTTGCCCTTGTTGCTTATTTTTTTTTTCTGGTTCTCTCCCTCCTGGCCTGTTTCCCCCTCTGCCCTCCCTGGGTCGGTCCTGTTAACTTTCTCGTTGGAGGGGCCTTGGATGTCACGTCTGACGCCTAGAATGTGCCCTTTGATCGGGGGGTACTGTGGTGATCTGAGTGCTGATTCCGTCCGCGCTCAGGTTGCTCAGTATTTCTCCTTTTCCACCGCTGATTCCCAGGTTTGCAATTAGGACCGCTCAGGGGCTTTTGTTGTGACAGCGTCACAGCCGCACTTCCAGCCGTCAAAGCCGAACTGGCACCGTGACAGCTTTTTGTCATTTTGTTAATTACTTTACCTCTTTTCTTATTTGTTAGTGCCCTGTACTTAAGGGAGCAGCTGAGGCCCACTCCTCGCTGCGACCTTCACAATCTTACTCCTTTGTGTTGATGGACTGGAGCTCCTATTCCTGACTCCAGTTTTCCCCTGTGTCTTGGACTCTTTGCTGCATGTCTCAGTAAGTGTTTTTGTACAGCACAGGCTCCGTCCTCGCTGCCACTCCTAGTCTATCTTCAGGGTCTATTATTTTGTATCTCAGTATATGTTCGTGTTTTGCCCCACGTGGCTGTTTATTTTGTCATTTTTGTCTTCTTGTAAATAAACAAGCAAACTTACTGTTTGGCGTCTGGCGTCTCACTAATGCCCTGCAACAGATTCCTCCACGCAGCTCTGTCGTTCACCCTCTGCTGCCAGGAACTGCTGGCCTTGTTAACCCGGGCGATGTCCGAGCTGGTATGAGTTGCTTTCTGACTGACCATTTCATGAAACTGCTCGCAAAGTATTTGAGTACCGCTAGCTTTTGCTGGACTAGTGGCACATTCTTGGTAGATAGTAGTATTATCAGTGGCAAGGACAGGCCAAGATAGATAGATACATACATACTTTATTTCGAACAAAAAAGTAAAACAAAAACAAAACAAATGACAAGTGCAATAAAGTAACAGTATACAGCGTTTGAAAGGGAGAAGGAAGAAGTGACAAAGTGACAAAGTGACTCCAGTATCTGTTGCAGTGACTGACCTATCAGACCTAAATGAAACAGTCATTGTCGTCCCTGACAGACTGCTATGATGGTGATGATATACTGTATATATATATATAGACACTAGTACATACCCGTGCATATCCGTCCATGCCTGTAGAAACCAAGTATAAGCAAGGATTTCTGCATGCCCATTGCTGAAGGGTCTCCTCCTGTCTCAGACGGCTGTGTTGTTCACAGTCATGCCTGCGGCGTACTGATGGAACCTGAGGTGTTTCATGTTCACGGCATCTTTTCTGACGTGCAGCAGTTCTCCTCATTCTATTGCTCTCCATCTGGAGGGTCTTCTTCCTCTTCGTTCAGACCATTGGTTGAGGGATAGGTGTGTCGTAATTCCAGTTCATGGGCAGGATCATGAAAATAGATCTGAGCAAAAAGTGGCTTTCGACCCTGTTCAGGAAGGCCCATGCTTGCCCGTAGAAACCAAGAAAGCGGAGCACTCGGAGCAAATCAGTGCTTTGCATTTTACACATTTGTAGTGTAGACTGGCATTCTTCAAGGTTACACATTTTTACTGTGTCAGCACCTCTTTACGAACGAAATTGCTGAGAAAGCGACGCTTTTGCGTAGTTTCTTCATCTTAAGCAACAGTACGAAGACTGCTTGATCTGGCAACTCTGCTCGCGGCAATGTAGAATTGGCCATGGCTGCAGAAATCTGTTGTGCAGAAAACACTAACACGCTGTAAAGACTGGCCCTGTGACTTATTCACCTTGCCAATTTTGAGCCATATGACATCATAAAGACACAGTCTAGGCATTGTGAGTGATGGTCTATATGACATCATAAAGACACATTTGTGTATGTGCTGTCATATAGACATCATATCTTTATGACAGCATCTCGAATATGTTTATGACGGCATCACGAGTCCTATGATGCCCGAGTTCATAGGACGTCCTATGATGATCAGTGCAGAGATCATAGGCCGTCCTATTATGTCCTATAAACGGGACACACAGACACACAGACAGACAGACACACACACACACACACACACACACACACACACACAGATTTCTTGCTTTAATAGAGTGATGATAGAGTGATTTCTACTGCTTTTCTACCCCGTTTACACAGGGGTGGAGATCATTAAGAGATCGCCCTGTGATAGCAAAGGTTAATGTTTTATTGTACATTGTCCCTGTTTAAATAAATAAAATAAAATTACAAAACACTCTTTTGCAATAAAGTGGACCTCATACTAATACAGTGGAATTAAATATTTCATGGTTAAAGTTGCTTTTAGTGAAATATTGTGGGGGGGTTTTCAAATTCTAAAACAATAAATGACAGCATAGTTACATGGAATGAACGATGCATGAGGCTGAAAATGACAGAGAGCGTGTCTTTTGCGTGATTGATGACCAGCAGTTTGTCACAGTTTGTTGCCAGCCAAGGAGGTCTTAAGGAGCTATGATTGGCTGGCTCAGGCTGTACCCCATGCCTCATTAATTCTCCCACACCACTGGATTCCTCAATCAGCATAAAGATCGGCTAAAACCACACTTACAGCACTGTGCATTAGTCTTACACCACACCACCTAGAGTACCAAAGGGGTGGTTGCGTTGATTGGAGTTGCTGTGCCTGCAGCTGACCCAGGGAGTTGTAGAAACAAGGTCTCAAAGCAGTTTGTAAAATAATTACAAAAGGATTTCTTCTAAATACTTTTTTCATTTATTTGAAGAAGTCAAATTTTGCCATGTATACAGTATATTTTTCATTTTTAAACAACAAAGACATTGTTGCATATCATTTTTCTTTTTAAATATTTTTGCATTTAAGTTGTATTTTCAGTGTTATACAGCCGTGGACAAAATTGTTGGTACCCCTCTTTTAATGAAAGAAAAACCCACAATGGTCACAGAAATAACTTGAATCTGACAAAAGTGGTAATAAATAAAAATTCTATGAAAATTAACCAATGAAAATCAGACAATGCTTTTGAATTGTGGTTCAACAGAATTACTTTAAAAAATAAACTTGTGAAACAGGCCTGGACAAAAATGATGGTACCCCTAGAAAAGATTGAAAATAATGTGACCATAGGGACATGTTCAACCAAGATGTGTCCTCTAGTTAACATCACAGGTGTCTACAAACTTGTAATCAGTCAGTCGGCCTATTTAAAGGGTGACAAGTAGTCACTGTGCTGTTTGTTGACATGGTGTGTACCACACTAAACATGGACCAGAGGAAGCAAAGGAGAGGGTTGTCTCAGGAGATTAGAAAGAAAATTATAGACAAGCATGTTAAAGGTAAAGGCTATAAGACCATCTCCAAGCAGCTTGATGTTCCTTTGACTACAGTTGCACATATTATTCAGAAATTTAAGATCCATGGGACTGTAGCCAACCTCCCTGGACGTGGCCGCAGGAGGAGACGGACAATACGAATGGTAACAAAAGAGCCCAGAACAACCTCTAAACACATTCATGGTGAACTCCAAGGTCAAGATACATCAGTGTCAGATCGCACCATCCGTCGTTGTTTGAGCCAAAGTGGACTTCATGGGAGACGACCAAGGAGGACACCACTGTTGAAAATAAATCATAAAAAAGCCAGACTGGAATTTGCCAAACTGCATGTTGACAAGCCACAAAGCTTCTGGGAGAATGTCCTATCGACAGACGAGACAAAACTGGAACTTTTTGGCAAGGCACATCAGCGCTATGTTCACAGACGCAAAAATGAAACATACCAAGAAAAGAACACTTTCCCTACTGTGAAACATGGAGGAGGTTCTGTTATGTTCTGGGGCTGCTTTGCTGCATCTGGCACTGGGTGTCTTGAATCTGCGCAGGGTGCAATGAAATTTCAAGACTATCAAGGTATTCTAGAGAGAAATGTGCTGCCCAGTGTCAGCCAGCTTGGTCTCAGTCGCAGGTCATGGGTCTTGCAACAGGATAATGACCCAAAACACACAGCTAAAAACACCCAAGAATGGCTAAGAGCGAAACATTGGACTATTCTAAAGTGGCCTCCTATGAGCCCTGATCTAAATCCTATTGAACATTTGTGGAAGGAGCTGAAACATGCCGTCTGGAGAAGGCACCCTTCAAACCTGAGACAAGTGGAGCAGTTTGCTCATGAGGAGTGGGCCAAAATACCTGCTGAGAGGTGCAGAAGTCTCATTGACAGTTACAGAAATCATTTGATTGCAGTGATTGCCTCAAAAGGTTGTGCAAGAAAATATTAAGTTAAGGGTTCCATCATTTTTGTCCAGGCCTGTTTGATGAGTTTGTTTTTTAAAATAATTCTGTTGAACCACAATTCAAAAGCATTGTCTGATTTTCATTGGTTAATTTTCATAGAATTTTTATTTATTACCACTTTTGTCAGATTCAAGTTATTTCTGTGACCATTGTGGGCTTTTCTTTCATTAACAGAGGGGTACCAACAATTTTGTCCACGTGTGTAAGTCTTGTTTTAGCATTAGCTAATAAAATCGCAAAAATGATTTGGGCAAAAGTCTCATGGCTCCTCTTTCTTGGTTACCAGTTTAATTCAAGTCTCCAAGTCATGTGGGCTGCAGGCACTTTCAAAGTCATACTGACCATAACAGAAAAAGAATAAGGTCATTATATACAGATACGGGGCAAGAAATTCTTTCACATGTAAAGGCTCTATTTATAACTCTAGAAACCCTTGAGTTTAATGACAACTGTGGGACACCAATGACCAAACCACAGCCCATTCTCTTCATTCATTTCTGGAAAGGACCATAGGTCAGTTTACCCACCAACTTCCGGAGGCTCTGGCTCCAGTTGCTGCTGCACATTGCAGAGAGAGAGGGGGTAAAAAGAAGAAAAGCAGAAGGATGTGTGGGTTCATGAAATTCTTCAGCAGATCTTTCTCTTTATCCGACCTGAAGCTGAACCTCCAACTATTGCAGAACTAGGGAGAAATAGTCTTTTGTGCATAGTTTATGTTCATTTCTGCTGTTGAAATTTTCATTTGTGCTTTTAAAATGTTTGAGATATTTTTAAAAAAGAATTTATTAGATTGCCATCTGATCACAAAAAAGGTATTCTAATGCAAGGTGTAAATGGAGTCTAGTGGCAGGGATAGGCTTAGTGGAGGACATGTGGGCATGACAGCGCCACTTTTCCAGGGAAAATTTGTTATTTTTCAATTAAATTTGCTACTTATCTCGTAAATTTGAAGCTTCCGCGCCCCCCCCGAACTTCTGTTTTTTTCTTCCAAGTGTGAAATAAATTTGCAGCTCATTTCCTGAAACAATTTTTACAATGTAAATTTTTCTTCTAAATCTGCATCTTTTTTCTCTGAAATTTGAAACACTGTTCTCAGAAATTTACAACCTTTTCTCAAAAATTTTTGGCTTTTTTTTCCTCATAAATTTGCAACTGTTTTCTTCAAAATATATAACTTATTTCACAGAAATTTGCAAAGTTTTTCTCATTAAGTTGCAGCTTTTTCATGTAAATGTGCATAGTTTTTCTCTCAAATGTGACCTCATCCGCTTTTAATTTGCAACTTTTTAATGCTAAATTTGCAACATTTTTCTCCACATAAATTTCACTTTGTTTAAAAAAAAAAATCAACTTTTCTCATAGATCTGGGGCTTCTTTAAAAAAAAAAAAAAATTCTCATTTTTTTAAATTTACAACTCTTCCTGTAAATTTGCATTTTTTTTCCTCTTTAATTTGGAATTTTTTCCTACAGCTTAGACCCCTCTTCCCCAAAGCAGCTGTCATTAAAGTCCTTTACATACGCTGCAAGAACAGAGAAATTTTATCTTTTTCTTGAGGTGGCAAGAACAAAGTTCTTTCTGGCCAAGATGTTTTATACTTCACAAGAAATTTAAGTGCAGAACTTCTGGGAAAGTCAAATTTCTGACCAGTCACACAATAGTTCTTGGACACCATGCAAGAAAAAAGTTCTGCCACAATGATGAGAACAAATTTCTCCGTTCTTGTGGAGTATGTATAGGCCTTAAAGGTGCAATATAAAGGATTCTGAGCTCCTGGCCAGTAGGTGTCGCACGCACTGTTGACTCACTATAATTTTGTACCGGTTGCCAGGTAGAGATAAAGAACACTTCCTGGATGCTAACATCAATATACTGCAGACTGCTAACATCTCAGACTTTTGGTTATTATGAGCCAGATAGCGTGTCAAGCGAGGACTTTTGTGGTATAGAATCGTTTATTTAACATAATCCTCTCTTATGCGCATCTCTGGTAAACCTTTTATAAATAACTATATGGTATAATGTTATTGACAGTTATGCTAATGCAGCACAGCTGTGATCAAACCGGATAGCTCTGTAGTTTTGACAGCGTAATTATGACAACACTTTAGATCAGATTGTGAGGACTTTGACTGCTGTTAGTTGTTCTGTGGTTTTAGTAAATATGCTGAATCACACTTTTATGGTCTGTTTAAGTTCATCCATTTTAGCTAAGCATGCTTAAAAAAAAAAAAAAACAACGGCTGTTGCTATTAAGCTTCAGCAGTCATTTATGCCAGTTCCAGTTAATTTTAGGTTGTAAATGTGTTTTGTTTTTATTGTTTAAAAATATATAAATAAATGTTGTGAAACATTGGGTGCCTGAATTCATTTGTGCCCTTTCAGTTACTGTAGAAGATGAAATCTATTGTTTATTCAGTGTGACAGATTCACAAAGTTATGGTTTACCTCACCTCTGCAAAAGTAAAGTATTTTCAACCTTTTTATAACATAGTGATAAACAAGAACCTAAAATACACTGTACATATTAGATATATACAAAACATTGTAATCAATAATCTTTAGTGAAGTTGGAAATAATTTATGGTGGAACAATAAGCTTTTTTCAAATAATATTGTGTAAAAACAGTACTGCATCTACAAAAATGAGCACATCACTATTTAGATCTATATCAAATAGCTCAGACATATTCATTCAAATTTCAAACAAAAAAAAATCTTAAAATGACTAAATGGGATTATTGTAAAATATGAAAGTTTTACTTTTTAGATTTGACTTATTTCTAAAAATAAATTCACCACAATATTCAACTTCTGGAAGTGGGTGAGTAGAATGTAAAAGAAAATCAACCTCAAATCAAGTCAGTCAACATATAACAAACAGAAATTTATTTGGCGGAAAATATTTATTAAAAAATAAACAGTCCAGATGCAGGGTCCATGGAGCAGATCAGGGAGAGCAACAGAGAAATTAATTAAATCAGGATTAGGACAAACTGGAAAGCTTTTGTTGTCCCCATAGTCAATGTTGACCTTTGTTACTATAGTCAAGTACAATTTGTTGGTGTAAAGGGCAGTCTCTAAGAAAGTGTCATCACAAACTAACAGCATTAAAACATAACAGTATATGAACTACTAGACAGTTTTAGGACTACAGCAGTGATGCAATAAGTTTGCTTGGTCTACATAATGTGAATGACAATATACTGTAGGTGAAGGATTACTTTTTATGTGTGTGTTGTGGGAGGAGGGAGGAGACCCCGGGGCAGACTCAGGACACGTTAAAGAGACTATGTCTCCCAGCTGGTCTGAGAACATTTTGGTGTCCTCTCTGAAGAGCTGGAAGAAGTGGCTGGGGAGAGGGAAGTCTGGGCTTCTCTGATTAGACTGCTCCTTCTACAACCTGGACTCCCAGAAAGCCGTAGAAGATGGATGGATGGCTGTGTTGTATATTCATTCCTGCTGCAAGACTGGACCTGATTAAAGAAGAGGGACAACATTTTTTCTAATTCCACATTCTTGGAACACCAAGTGCACAGGCAGGTTGTGGTTTTAATAAAAATGAAAAGTCCAAGACATTTCAGCTGCCAAATTTTGACTATTGTCTTGAGAAGTTATTCAAAAAAGAAAGAAACAAATATCCGTTGCATCTACTTTTGGAAAAATAATCCATAAATATGATTGGTTTGACCAGGTTACTCTCTAAATATTAAAAAAAAAAAAAAAACACTCAACATTTCAAAAACAGTTAAAAAAAATCATCTAAACAAACATTTAAAAATTCAAAATAAAGGATTTGGCTTTATACATTACTGTGTGTAAAATGTTTTGATAAGACTAAACTTACATTGGTGTGCCGCCAACTGTCTTTCTCACTGGACAATTCCTCTAGTGGTTGTCCTGAGCTGCTAATGGAGTCCAGGCCTCATATACAGGTGGGGTGGAGGAGAAGCTTCTGCTGACATCATCAGAATGTGGTTTTTAAATGTTGATCTATGAAAACACAGTCCCCCACTGGTCCATCACATCAATGAAAGCTTCAGAAGCTGTTGACCCTCTCTCCAGTCACTGTTGGGTGGAGCTCTTCTCTGCTGTATCATGATGACATTGTCCAAACACCCATCTGCGCTTATTCACCTCATGATGAAGGAAGTCCTTACAGAGGGTGAAAAAATGTTATGGTTTATTACTTGGATAGTCAAAAATCTGACATTTCTATATACATTATAGCTACTTCAGGGACTCAAGAAATCCCGTGGCTAATGCTGTGCAGTAACATTAGTTAGTAAGAAAATAAATTAAGACCTGTTTATTCTACTATTAGAACTTAAACTATTTTTAACCTCAATTTCCACCATAGTGATCAATAAAGTTTTACATTATTATCTTAATCTGTAGCAACAATAAACAGCTGTAACTTTTTTCACCGTACACCAAATTATTAGACTGAGCAGCTGCGCATCAAAGCTGATAATTTAAAAAAAATATTTATGTAAAACATGACTGCTGCACAATTAGTATGTGCCGTTACATTCATAGATGTACAGTAAATGTTAATCATATCATGAACCTGTCATACGTGTCAGCTTGGTAAGGAGCAGTTAGTGGGGTCTATTCCAAGCCATATATTGGCTGATATTATTATACACTCATAATTATAATGTAAACATGTCAGAAATAAAATTTAGTTGGTTACATAGACTTTAGACTGCCCCCCGCACCCCTAACCACCAGATTAGCAGCAGAAGATGAATGAGCTAGTTAGCATCATAGCACTAGTTAGCTTACCTGTCAGAAGAACAAAGGTCACCTCTGCATGACTTTTCAGCCCTTTGAGACTCTTCAGCAGACATTAGCCATCAAAAGCAGAACCCATATTTATCCTGCTCCTTTGTCATGCCATACTTGAGAACGATTGGGAAACTGACATTTGCCTTAAGACTCAGGAATTTAGCTGAATAATTCACTACCTGGCAACCCAACAACCCAAAAGGAGACGTGGCACATAGCATCAAGCTAGCGATGCTGTTGGCTGTGACATCCTCACTGGACTTCTGTGTTTGTGTTACTCCAGCTGCTGGATGCAAATATTTATATTATTGTCGGTCCACCAAAAATTACAAAATATTTTTTTCATCAATATACTAATTTTTAGAAGAACATTAAGATTTATATTGTGCACGTTTCTAAACGCTTTGTTGATGTATCTTTTTTAAATCTTTGTTTTCATGAAAATCTTCTATATTTCACCTTTAAGACATGCATGAATGAAAAGACGAAGTTGCAGGTTCCCTTTTGGCCACAGGTGTCATCAACAACGATGCCTCCCAGAACTACAGAGTCTAGAAACTTAAGCAAAAGAGAAGATAACTACAAAAATTCAGCATCATAGAAACTCATAGAAGCTTGCAAATGCAACCTCAAGCACCTGCAGGTGCGTGGCAGAGAGTACAGTTGCACTCTGCTCACACAAGATAAGAGATGGGTGGATGGCATCATTTTCCAGTTTTCAATCAACATGGACACTCCTTCCTCTCCAAACTCCTCGGGACAATGAGAAGCAGAGGACATGCTGGCTGCGGGGTCGATTGGGAATGAGCAACACACTTCACAGTGTGGGTACGTGCATGTGTGGACAGCATGCGGTATCTCTTTGGTGTAAACACACCTGCAGATTAATGAGCCCCTGGCCAAGTTGCCAAGACTAACCTCTCTTTTATCTCTGTTTCTCTCCCTCTCTCTCATACACACTTTCCACCACCTTGAACTGATTCATATTTCCGCTTCCTCTTTGTAATTTACTCGTCAGCCTGAGTGTCCAGATGTATATTAAGTGGATGAATATGCATGCATGCATGTGACTGATGTGTTTGATACAGCCCAGTGTGTGTGTTAGTGTTTTGGGTTGTGCTGGATGGATGGAGGCAATGAGTCTGTATACGCTGGGTGACAGCTGTGGGAGGAAGTGAAGCATATAAAGGCTGACCACGTAGAAAGCGGGGCAAATTGATTTCCCATGAAGGCCAGGAACTGTGTTTTTACGCGGGAGCAACCTCATCAGTGCTTCAGAAACAGTCATGTAACGGTACACTCGCATACAGTAAAGTATAGACATACAGCTGCGGACTGGGGCCAAACTTGTGTCATCTATGAATATGAATTACACATTATGCAGCCTTTCAATAGGAGTGCATACATTTATGAAATCTAAAGTGGCAATATGCTCCCATGCTGGATGTTACTGGCCATTTGGTAAACCACAGGCTATATGCTGTATACATCTTTCCATAACTCATCGCCTTTAGATGTGGCCTGTGGAGTTTTTGAGTAGAACTATAGATTTTACATACTGGACCCAAAAAAACCAAACAACTGATAACACCTGAAGCGAGCAAGCTAATGAGCCAATGAGCCTCATTAATTCACGACAACTACTTGAACATTCACTGTGTAGTTCAGGTAGGCCCTGAGCCGATTGAGCAAAATTTTACAGTTGATACCACACTGTTATGTTTACCAGCCCACTCTGCAAGTATCAGCTTGTGTTTAAGTGTAAGTGAATTCAAAATATAGGATACAGGGTGCATGCAGCCTGAGTTCATTGAGCTATTGTGATGTAATTGCCTGATTAGATATTTGCCTTAAAGGGGTCATTGACTGAAAAATGGTGTGTTTGTAGGTTTTAACTGTCTGAAATGAGTCTACTGGTCACGTACTGATCAAAAAAAATTTAAAACAGTCAGTTCTCTTAAAAAAAACACAGCCTTTATTTTGTTTTTCTCACCCAAGAAATGCCAGAAACATTTGACTCTTCCTGGTAAACCTTATCCGTCAAGATTAGAAAAAGCCAACCCACCACCGTCCTTGAGACCCGCCCACTGCTCTATTATTTAGCCTGCCTAGCTGTCTGTCATATAGATGGAAGGGGTGGCTAACGGTAGCCTATTAGCCCCAGAGCTAACACTGGTACAGGGGGCTCGCACCAAGAGTGGCTTCTATTGTTATTTTCTTCAGATCTTAGTCACCCTAATAGCTATCCCTGTTACCACCTGGTTCACCTGTCCACAGGTGGCGATGTGCCTTGCGTTGCTCGGCCCATATCCCAGTGGCTTCACCGTGATTCTGCGGCGAATCGCTAGCACTGACACACCAGTCACTACAACCAAATTAGCCCAGGACCTGAGGCTGCTGGCTGGAGGCTTCTTGCTCTCACAGGCCGCTCCCCCATCGTTCTCAGAAACTCCGCTCTCCGGGCAGCGTAAGGGACCGCCTCTTGAGGGGGCGGCCCCCAGCTGGCCGTTGGAGCGCTGCCCTTTGAGATCCCATGGCTCAGCAATTCGGTTGCGGTGACTGGGGGGCCACCCAGCGCACGGTGCTGGCGATTTGCTGTGGAGTCACTGTGAGGTTGTTGGGCAATGGGCCAAGGTGGAACGCTGTGCACCATAGACTGTGGCTCAGTAAACCAGTGCCACTCATCTAAGTTGGAAGGAGGCTAAAAGCTAGTCAGCTAATGGCTAACTGACATAAGAGGGAGGGCGGAGCTGAAAAGGTGAAAGATGTTTCTTAAAGTAATAGGCTTTAAATCAGAGTGTTTCAAGAAAGCCAAAAAAAACAAAAAAAACAAAACAGGTTTGCTTCAATAATTTAAAAAAATAAAGAAAATGTGAGCAAAACATGTCACAAACATTTCATTAAGACATATGTGAGCTGTTAAACTGTAGGAAAAGTGCAGTCAAAGACCCCTTTAATAAGCTGTGAAACGGGTGTACCTATTTAACCCTCTGAGTGTGTATGTTGCCAAACTGCGACATACCCCCTAGTGGTCAAGAGTGGTAAATATTTTTTGTCAATAAAATAGTTCAGATTTCCAAGGCTATAACTTGAAATTGGTAAGAGATAATGGCTTACTGTCAATTAGAAAGATGTAAAATAACAATCCAAAGTTTCAGATAGGAATAAATTTACACAACTAATTTGCATAATGTTGCAGCACCTTTTTAAATTCCATAACTCAGTCAAAACTGGACTTTGGATGTATTTACACAAAAAAATGGTTCAGTCTTTTGACACCGTTTTTTGTACAGAGGTACCTCATCATCTTATCTTCAAAGTATATGAACAAGAAATCAGTACATTTCAATTCAATTCAACTTTATTTATATAGCGCCATTTCACAACAACAGTCATCTCATAGCATTTTCAACTGTAAGGAAACCCCCACAGTTGCAGAAAGACCCCAGCAATCAGGCGATCTCCTGTGAGCAAGCGCTTGGTGACGGTGGAGAGGAAAAACTCCCTTTTAACAGGAAGAAACCTCCAGCAGAACCAGGCTCAGGGAGGAGCAGTCATCTGCTGCGACTGGCTGGGGGGTAAGGGGATAGAGAAGATGAAAAGAACAGACATGTAGAGAGCAAACAGCATGATGGGGACTCAATCTATGGGAGAGAACAAACAGATATTAATGACCAGCAAAAACAAAAAATATTTCATTGAGAGTGAAGAAAGGAGTGAGACCCAGTGCATTATTGGAGGTCCCCCGGCTGACTAAACCTATTAGCAGCATAACTAAGGGAGGGTTCAGAAACACATGATCCCTCCCTAATTGTAGGCTATATCAAAAAGGAAGGTTTTAACCCTATTCTTAAAAACAGAGATCGAGTCTGACTCCTGAATCCAGATTGGCAGCTGGTTCCACAGGAGAGGAGCTTGATAACTGAAGGCTCTGCCTCCCATTGTACTTTTGGAGATTCTAGGTATTACAAGTAATCCTGCATTTTGGGAGCGTAGTGCTCTGTTAGGATAATACGGTAGTATCAGATCTTTTAAATAAAAAGGGGCCTGATTGTTTAGAGCTTTGTAAGTAAGAAGAAGGATTTTAAACTTAATTCTAAACTCTATGGGAAGCCAATGAAGGGAGGCCAGAACCGGAGAGATATGATCTCTCTTTCTAATACCTGTTAAAACTCTTGCTGCAGCATTTTGGATCAGCTGAAGACTTTTTAAAGATGTTTTAGGACAACCTGATAATAAAGAATTACAATAATCTAATCTAGAGCTAACAAAAGCGTAGCTCAGTTTCTCAGCATCACTCTGAGACAAGATGCTCCTAATCTTGGCAATATTACGCAAATGATAGAAGGCAGTCTTAGAAACAAATTTAATATGTGAATTGAAAAACAGATCTTGATCAAAAATAATTCCAAGGTTCCTCACAGAGCTGTTAAGACAAAGAGTAACCGCATCCAAACTGAAAGTTTGATTTGGAAAGGTATTTCTAAGGTTTTTTGGACCAACAAGAATGACTCCAGTCTTATCTGAATTTAATAGCAGGAAATTACAAGTCATCCAAGCTTTGATTTCCTTAAGACAAGCTTCCAACTTGGCTAATTGATTACCATCATCTGGCTTCATTGACAGGTATAATTGTGTCATCTACATAACAATGAAAATGTATACAGTGCTTTCTAATAATGTTGCCTAACGGAAGCATATATAAACTAAAAAGAGTAGGGCCTAGCACAGATCCCTGTGGAACTCCATGACTGAGCTTTGAGTTGAAAGAAAACTCATTATTGACATGAACAAACTGGAACCTATCAAATAAATAAGATCTAAACCACTGCAACAAAGTTCCATTAAGTCCAACATAGTGTTCTAATCTATCAAGTAGAATATTATGATCGATAGTATCAAAAGCTGCACTAAGGTCTAAAAGGACAAGTACAGAAACAAGTCCATTATCAGATGCGATGAGGAGGTCGTTAGTGACCTTCGCTAAGGTTGTTTCAGTACTATGATGGATTCTAAACCCAGACTGAAACTCTTCAAATAAACCATTTCCCTGCAGGTGGTCAAATAACTGCGTAGCAACAACTCTTTCTAAGATTTTTGAAATGAAAGGGAGATTAGAGATTGGTCTATAGTTAGCTAAAGCTCCTGGATCCAGCGTTGGCTTTTTGAGTAAGGGTTTAATTACAGCCATTTTAAAAGCCTGCAGTACATGGCCTAAAGTTAATGAAGAATTGATTATATGAAGAATAAAGCTACCAATAAGTGGGAAGACTTCTTTAAATAACCTGGTAGGAATAGGGTCTAAAAGACAAGTTGAAGGCTTGGATGAGGAAACTATTTTGTCTAACTCTAAAAGGCCAATTGGAGTAAACTCATCAAGACATATCAGTTGAAGGAGTTACTGTATTTAAGTTAACGGTGGGAAGAATGTGATTGATTTTTATCTCTGATGGATGAAATTTTATTATTCAAAAAGTTCATAAAGTCCTGACTAGTAAGCTCTAAGGGGATGCTAGGATTGACAGAGTCAACCTGGCTACAGTGCTGAAAAGAAACCTGGGATTATTCTTGTTCTCTTCTATTAATGCAGAATAATAACTCGTTCTATCTTTTCTCAGAGATTTTTTATAAATTAAAAGATGATTTTTCTCCAAGCTAAATAGATTTCATCTAAATTAGTGGAGTGTCATTTTCTTTCTAATTGATGAGTCTTCTGTTTTAAGCTACAAGTTTCTGTGTTGAACCAAGGAGTTAGAAATCTCTGATTAGACTTTTTCTTTTTTAAGGGGGCCACCAAGTCTAGAGTCTGATGCAGAGAAGCTGTAACACTATCTACCATGCTATCAATTACAGAAGGAGCAAGCTGTCTATAGCTTATTTCCGTTGTGTTGACACATAGCATAGAGGAAACAATCTGCATAAATTTGGTAACAACATCATCTGAGAGACATCTACTGTAGTAATATTTTTCTTTAGGAGCCAAATAGTCAGAAATAGTAAAATCAAAGGTTACCAGACAATGGTCTGACAGTACAGGGTTATGAGGAGACACTACCAGATTTTCTATTTCTATGCCATATGCCAGAACAAGGTCCAACGTATGGTGGAGATAATGAGTAGAATTTCCTACTTTCTGAGAAAACCCCATCGAGTCTAATATTGAATTAAATGCCACATTAAGGCAGTCACTATCTACATCTACATGTATATTAAAGTCCCCTACTATAATTATTCTATCTGATTTCAGCACTAAATCAGCTAAGAATTTGGCAAATTCAGATAAAAATTCTGAGTAGGTTGATGGAGGACGATAAACTATGGCAAAGAAAATTGGGTTTAGACTAAAATTGCTAAAATGCCCAATACTGAGGACCAGGCCCTCAAAGGAATTATAACATGTTTTTTGCTTTACATTAACTAATAGTTTGGAATGGTAAATTGTTGCGACTCCTCCTCCACGACCAGAATTTATGGGATTTTGACAGTTTAAATAACCAGAGAGAGTTGATTAATTTAAACCAACATACAGACGTGGACAAAATTGTTGGTGCCCCTCTGTTAATGAAAGAAAAACCCACAATGGTCACAGAAATAACTTGAATCTAACATAAGTGGTAATAAATAAAAATTCTATGAATATTAACCAATGAAAATCAGACAATGCTTTTGAATTGTGGTTCAACAGAATTACTTTAAAAAATAAACTCATGAAACAGGCCTGGACAAAAATGATGGTACCCCTAGAAAAGATTGAAAATAATGTGACCATAGGGACATGTTCAACCAAGATGTGTCCTCTAATTAACATCACAGGTGTCTACAAACTTGTAATCAGTCAGTCGGCCTATTTAAAGGGTGACAAGCAGTCACTGTGCTGTTTGGTGACATGGTGTGTACCACACTAAACATGGACCAGCGGAAGCAAAGGAGAGAGTTGTCTCAGGAGATTAGAAAGAAAATTATAGACAATCATGTTAAAGGTAAAGGCTATAAGACCATCTCCAAGCAGCTTGATGTTCCTTTGACTACAGTTGCACATATTATTCAGAAATTTAAGATCCACGGGACTGTAGCCAACCTCCCTGGACGTGGCCGCAGGAGACAGATAATACGAATGGTAACAAAAGAGCCCAGAACAACCTCTAAACACATTCATGGTGAACTCCAAGGTCAAGGTACACAACCGTTCAAAAGTTTGGGGTCACTTAGAAATTTCCTTATTTTTGAAAGAAAAGCACTTTTTTTCAATGAAGATAACTTTAAACTAATCAGAAATACACTCTATACATTGCTAATGTGGTAAATGACTATTCTAGCTGCAAATGTCTGGTTTTTGGTGCAATATCTACATAGGTGTATAGAGGCCCATTTCCAGCAACCATCACTCCAGTGTTCTAATGGTACAATGTGTTTGCTCATTGCGTCAGAAGGCTAATGGATGATTAGAAAACCCTCGTGCAATCATGTTAGGTCTGCAATGCTGTAATTGCTGCAAATGGAGGATTCTTTGACGAAAGCAAAGTTTGAAGGAAAAAATTATTATTTCAAATACAAATCATTATTTCTAACCTTGTCAATGTCTTGACTATATTTTCTATTCATTTTACACCTCATGGTGGTAAATAAGTGTGACTTTTCATGGAAAACACAAAATAATTGTCTGGGTGACCCCAAACTTTTGAACGGTAGTGTACATCAGTGTCAGATCGCACCATCCGTCATTGTTTGAGCCAAAGTGGACTTCTTAGGAGACAACCAAGGAGGACACCACTGTTGAAAGCAAATCATAAAAAAGCCAGACTGGAATTTGCCAAACTGCATGTTGACAAGCCACAAAGCTTCTGGGAGAATGTCCTATGGACAGACGAGACAAAACTAGGCAAGGCACATCAGCTCTACGTTCACAGACGCAAAAATGAAACATACCAAGAAAAGAACACTGTCCCTACTGTGAAACATGGAGGAGGTTCTGTTATGTTCTGGGGCTGCTTTGCTGCATCTGGCACAGGGTGTCTTGAATCTGTGCAGGGTACAATGAAATCTCAAGACTGTCAAGGTATTCTAGAGAGAAATGTGCTGCCCAGTGTCAGCCAGCTTGGTCTCAGTTGCAGGTCATGGGTCTTGCAACAGGATAATGACCCAAAACATACAGCTAAAAACAGCCAAGAATGGCTAAGAGCGAAACATTGGACTATTCTAAAGTGGCCTTCTATGAGCCCTGATCTAAATCCTATTGAACATCTGTGGAAGGAGCCGAAACATGCCGTCTGGAGAAGGCACCCTTCAAACCTGAGACAACTGGAGCAGTTTGCTCATGAGGAGTGGGCCAAAATACCTGCTGAGAGGTGCAGAAGTCTCATTGACAGTTACAGAAATCGTTTGATTGCAGTGATTGCCTCAAAAGGTTGTGCAAGAAAATATTAAGTTAAGGGTACCATCATTTTTGTCCAGGCCTGTTTCATGAGTTTGTTTTTTAAAATAATTCTGTTGAACCACAATTCAAAAGCATTGTCTGATTTTCATTTATTACCACTTTTGTCAGATTCAAGTTATTTCTGTGACCATTGTGGGTTTTTCTTTCATTAACAGAGGGGTACCAACAATTTTGTCCACGTCTGTAATCCTCTAGCCCTAACCAAGTCTCTGTAAGGGATATTAAATCAATCTGATGATCAATTAACAGATCATGGACTAACAGAGTCTTGGGAGTTAGAGACCTAATATTTAATAAACCACATTTAATTTTTAAATCATGAGGAGGAAGATCGCGGATGCAAGCGGCTGAAATGAGCTTTCTCCGTAGGATTGCTGGACTCACCCTCAGAGATAGGGTGAGGAGCTCAGTCATCTGGGAGAGGCTCAGAGTAGAACCGCTGCTCCTCCACATTGAAAGGAGTCAGTTGAGGTGGTATGGGCATCTGATTAGGATGCCTCCTGGACGCCTCCCACTTGAGGTGTTTCAGGCACGTCCCACTGGGAGGAGACCCCGGGGCAGACCCAGGACTCGGTGGAGAGACTATGTCTCCCAGCTGGTCTGGGAACGCCTTGGTATCCCCTCTGAAGGGCTGGAGCAGGTGGCTGGGGAGAGGGAAGTCTGGACTTCTCTGCTTGAACTGCTGCCTCCGCGACCCGGACCTCCGGAAAAGCGGTAGAAGATGGATGGATGGATGGAGGAGGAAGAGAGGCCAAATCATTCTATTTAGAGGCTTCATGTTTAATTTGAGTTTTACCAACTTTTTGTTTAATCACTTTGGGATGCTTATACATTATATTTTTATTTACTTTGGAGGGAGCAGACAGTGATTCTCTGATGGGGAAGACAGGGGCTAAGCTGAGGGGTGGCGGATGAAGAGGCGCTGCAGAGAGGCGTGTAAGACTGCGACTCTGCTTCCTGGTCCCAACTCTGAGTAGTCAAGATTTTGGAAATTTGGATAAAAAAAGATGCCAGATTGTTCAATAAATGAGACGCACCATCCAAAGTGGGATGGATGCCGTCTCATCTAATAAGGCCAGGTTTTCCCCAAAATGAGCTCCAATTGTCAATGTAGCCCATGTTGTTTGCAGGACACCACACAGACAGCCAGCGGTTGAAGAATGAAAAGCAGCTAAACATGTCATCACTGGTCAGATTGGGGAGGGGCCCAGAGAATACTACAGAGGCAGACATTGTTTTGGCAAAGTCACACACCGATTCTACATTAAGTTTCGTGACTTCCAACTGCCGGAGACAGACGTCATTAATGCTGGCGTGAATAACAATTGTGGAGTATTTACAGTTACTTTTAGCCAGCAGTTTCAAATTTGACTCGATGTTGCCTGCTCTGGCCCCAGGAATGCATTTGACTATGGCCGCTGGAGTCTCTAGGTTCACTTTTCTGACTATAGAGTCGCCAATGATCAGAGTTTTTTCCTCAGCGGGTGTGTCGCTGAGCGGGGAAAAACGATTAGAAACATGAACAGGTAGGTGGTTAACCGGGGCTTTGCGACTAGGCTTCCTTCTCACCGTCACCCACCCAGTCTCCTCACTGCTGAGGAGGACCAGAGGACCGCTAACAGGTCGCCCTATGCTAGGGAGCGCCGCTGCAGCTAGGGGATGTCCGTCAAAAGTAACTGGCACAGACGGTGTTTCAATGCAGCGGAGCCGGGATTCCAAATCAGACAACCTGGCCTTGAGCGCCTCAAAAAGACAACATTTATTACATTTACCGTTATCACTAAAAGAGGCAGAGGTGTAGCTAAACATCTGACATAGAGTGCACACCAGAGGAAGAGAGGAAGGAGAGCTAGTAGCCATAGCTAGTGGCTAACCCGAAGCTAACACAAACACCGATGAAAGGTGAACAGAAGGCTAAAGAGGGTGATTAAGTGACACTGAGAGCGCACACAAGTGCAAGAGGCTTGATAAATAGAAATGAGAACTAACGGTAGATGGAAAAAAGTGGTTAAAATACAATTGAATGAATGAATGAATGAATTTTATTTATTTCGGATAGTACATTACAGGTTAAAAGAAACTGTATAATATAACAACAAGGTCAAATTAGACAAAGACTCCTTCTACTATACAATTCCACGTGAGTTATCCGAAATGGGTGATGGCTGAAGCCGCAGCTTATATTGCCCACCCATATTCCATCCAAGAATTCAAAGGAGAAAAAAGAGAAAACAAGACAAGAGCGATTACAATTTAAAACAAGGCTAAGACAAAATGTGACTGAGAGAAAAAGAAAACTGAGCTAGTCTAAGTTAAGCGGTTACTATTCAAAAACAAATCTAAGACATAGTGTCACAGAGAAAAAAAGAAAAAAAGAAAAACTAAGCTACAACACAACACAGGCTGGAAATGTCAATCCTTATGTGAGTTTACATGTCGTCTTGTAAATATGTTTGGAGTATTTCTTCCTTTAGTTTTTGTTTAAATTGTCCAAGCTTTGTACATGATTTTAATTCAGGTCCAAAATCGTTCCATAATCTGACTCCTTGCACTGAAATACAGTGTTGCTTGGTGGTTGTTCTCACTGTAGGCTTTTGAAATATACATGTTCCTCTGAAGTGATATCGTTTCTCCCTTGTTTGGAACAACTTTTGGATATTTGCGGGCAGTGATAGATTCTTCACTTTGAACATTATTATTGCGGTTTTAAAGTCAATCAGATCTTTCAACTTGAGAGTTTTTTGTTTAAGAAAAAGTGGGTTTGTTGGTTCCCTGTAAGCTGCTTTGTTTATTATTCTAATAGCTCTCTTTTGAAGCATAAAGAGTGGATATATGTTTGTTTTATATGTATTTCCCCATACTTCATTACAATATGTCATGTATGGGAGTATTAATGAATGGTACAAGGTGTATAGTGTGGGTTGATTCAGCAAATTTTTCACTCTGTGTAATATTGCAATTGATTTGGATACTTTACCTTTTATATAATTAATATGTGGCTTCCAACACAGTTTGTTATCAATTATTACTCCAAGGAATTTAGTTTCGGATACCCTTTCAATCTCTACACCATTTACACTGAGTTTGGGTACTGGGTAGTTGTGATGGTTGTTAAAGACTATAAATTTTGTCTTGCTTAAATTGAGCGTTAATTTGTTTGAATCAAACCACAGTTTCAGCTTTCCTAATTCCTTTCCGAGTGTATCCAGAAGTTGTTCCAAATTGTTTCCACTGCATAGCAGATTAGTGTCATCAGCAAACAATATTAAGTCTATTTTTTCTGAAACTTTACATATATCATTTATATACATATTGAATAATAATGGTCCCAAAACTGAACCCTGTGGGACTCCACAGGTGACCTTCAGTAACTCTGAGTTTTTGCTGTTAACACATGCAAACTGATATCTATTCTTTAAGTAACTGCTTAACCAGGACAGTGCTACCCCTCTAATACCACAATTTTGTAGTTTCTTTAATAATAGATTGTGATCTACTGTATCAAATGCTTTTTTAAGATCCAGGAATACTCCAACTGAATACTCTTTATTTTCAATGGCTGTTGATATTTTTTCTGTAAATTCCATTAAGGCATATGCTGTTGTCCTTTTGCGTCTGAACCCATATTGCTGCTCACACAATAAATCATTCTTCAGTATGAAGTTGTCAATTCTCTCATAGAATATTTTTTCAAGTATCTTGGAAAATTGCGGTAATAGTGAAATTGGTCTGTAGTTGGAGAGTTCCCCTCTGTCACCTGTCTTGTAAATCGGAATTACTTTAGCTATTTTCATTGCATTGGGAAATATACCTGATTGGAGAGACAGGTTACAGATATACGTCAGTGGTTTCACTATGCATTCGATAACAGTTTTGACTAGTAGCATGTCAATACCATCGCAGTCAGTAGATGTTTTACTTTTGAACGATTTAACAATTTCAATGACCTCTCTTTCGTCTGTGCTCTTTATGAAGATGGTGTCTTTTACAGCAGTGTTATTGCATATTGTATCACCTGTAGGCGCCGTAGTGGGTATTTCTTGGGCCAGTTTAGGTCCAATGTTAACAAAAAAATTATTAAATTCATCTGCAGGTGACGCTATATTCACATTCGGAGTCGATTTATTATTTTTTGGAATATTAGTTGGGTAGCTAGTATTTCTGCTTTTATTTCCAAGGATACTATTGATTATTGTCCATGTATTTTTAATATTGTCTTTGTTTTTTTCCAGTTCTTTACTGTAATAGTCTCTTTTACTGCATCTTATTATATATGTTAACTTATTTTTGTATGTTTTATACCGTTGCTCTGCTTCTTTTGTCCTTTTCTTTATGAAAGCTTTATATAATAAATTTTTCTTTTTACACGCCTTTTGTAGTCCTTTGGTTAACCATGGTTTGTCAGCAAATTTGTGTTTAAGCTTTTTTTTAACTAATGGGCAGTTTTTTTCATAAAGAGTGGTTACAATGTTTATAAATGTGTCATAGGCTTCATTTACATCTGATACATAGACTTCTGTCCAGTCTTGCTTCAGCAAGTCCTCTTTAAAAGAACTGATTGCGTTTGGTGATTTGTGTCTGAACGATTTTGAGATTTTTTCTGGGTTGGGCCCCGTGTGGCCATGGATAAGTGCAAAGATTGGCAAGTGGTCGCTTATATCATTTATCAATAATCCACTTTCTATTTTCTTATCGAGAACATTGACAAACAGGTTGTCAATAAGTGTAGCAGAGTGAACTGTGATTCTACTGGGATGTGTTATTGTGGGATATAGACTCATGCTGTACATAGAGTTCATGAACTCTGTAACTACATTTTGTTGATGTGGATTAAGTAGGTCAATATTGGAATCTCCACAAATTGCTACCATTTTCTTACTAGTAATATTATTGTACAGCTCGACTAATTTATCTCTGAATGTCTCAATGCAAGTTCCCGGCGTTCTGTATATGCAGCTTATGATTAGATTTTTTGTTTTGTCTAGGTCAATCTCAACAGTAACACATTCCAAAATCCCTGGTAGTGCTGAGGACATTTCATTTACAAGCTTACATCTATATAGGTCATCAATATACAGTGCGACACCACCACCCTTTTTTTGAGATCTGTTAATGTTAAACATCTGATATCCCTCTATTGCCATCAGGGGAGCCTGGTCTTCATTAAGCCAGGTTTCCGAGACTGCAATAGCTGTGAATTTTCTTTTTAGCTGTTTTAAATAGTCCTGAATCTGTGAGAAGTTTTTGTTAAGACTTCTGCTATTGAAGTGTATTATTGACAGTTTACCATCTAAATGCACTTGACTTTTGAATTGCTTTTCAGTGTAATATTCACAGTGATTATGAATATTATTGAAAAAGTGGTTATCAGGATCAATATCATTCTCCATCTCTTGTGGTTTATGTTCAGCATAGTGGCATATTTTTAGAGTTTGAGTTTCCTCACTCTGTGTTTCATAGTCAGTGTTCATTTGTATTTATCTAAGTCAGTAGCATCTCTGATCATTATACTTTTTGCTTGCTCAGGTGTTCCATTTAGTTTAATCCAAATTCTACAATTTCTTGTCCAGGTTGACTGTATCTTATTTTGTTTTTTTAGCATCCGTGCCTGCCGTGCTAATTCAGCGTTTTTTTTTTGTCAGGTGTTCATTTAGGTAAACTTGAGTTTCCTTTAGTTTTTTGGCCTGCCTCAGTATGTCATTTTTCACCCTCCTGTTCACAAAGCGCATCACAATTGATTTCTTTGTTTTGTTATCTTTCTTTGGTAAAGCATAACAGGCTGAGATCGCATTGGCTTCTACCTTAATGTCTTTATCATTAAGGAACTGAAGCACTTGGTTTTCTAGGGACATTGATTCACTTATGGAAGCATGTTCACCACTCAGTCCTGTTGCGGCATGGGCGTAGGACTGATATCTGATGTCTAGTCCACTTATAACTAGGTCATCAATGCGAGAACCTTGTTCAAGATCCTCGACGCGTTGCTCCAAAAGACGCCCGTGTTGCTCCAGGTCCATAATTTTTTTGTCTTTTTCTTTTATTATTGAATGTAGGGCTTGTACCTCTTCTATTAGGTTTATTATTTTGGCCTGTTGGTTAGTCCATCCATCCATCCATCCATCTTCTACCGCTTTTCCGGAGGTCCGGGTCGCGGAGGCAGCAGTTCAAGCAGAGAAGCCCAGGCTTCCCTCTCCCCAGCCACCTGCTCCAGCTCTTCAGAAGGGATACCAAGGCGTTCCCAGACTAGCTGGGAGACATAGTCTCTCCACCGAGTCCTGGGTCTGCCCCGGGGTCTCCTCCCAGTGGGACGTGCCTGAAACACCTCAAATGGGAGGCGTCCAGGAGGCATCCTAATCAGATGCCCATACCACCTCAACTGACTCCTTTCAATGTGGAGGAGCAGCGGTTCTACTCTGAGCCTCTCCCGGATGACTGAGCTCCTCACCCTATCTCTGAGGGTGAGTCCAGCAATCCTACGGAGAAAGCTCATTTCAGCCGCTTGTATCCGCGATCTCGTTCTTTCGGTCATTACCCAAAGCTCGTGACCATAGGTGAGAGTAGGAACGTAGATTGACTGGTAAATCGACAGCTTTGCCTTAGAACTAAGCTCCCTCTTCACCACAACAGACCGGTACAACGTCCGCATCACTGCAGATGCTGCTCCAATCCGTCTGTCGATCTCTCGCTCCATTTTCCCCTCACTCGTGAACAAGACCCCAAGATACTTAAACTCCTCCACTTGGGGCAGGAGCCTGTCCCCAACCCGGAGAGGACAATCCACCTTTTTCCGGCTGAGGACCATGGACTCGGACTTGGAGGTGCTGATTCTCATCCCAGCCGCTTCACACTCAGCGGCAAACCGTCCCAGCAAGAGCTGTAGGTCATTGCTGGATGAAGCCAACAGGACAACATCATCTGCAAACAACAGAGATGAGATCCTGTGGTCACCAAGCATGACACCCTCCATTCCCTGGCTGCGCCTAGAAATCCTGTCCATAAAAATTATGAACAGGACCGGTGACAAAGGGCAGCCCTGGCGGAGTCCAACTCTCACTGGGAATGACTCCGACCGAGTGTTGGCAATGCGAACTAAACTCTCACAACGGTCGTACAGAGACCGAATAGCTCGTAACAACAAGCCCGATACCCCATACTCCCGAAGAACCCCCCACAAAAATCCACGAGGGACGCGGTCAAATGCCTTCTCCAAGTCCACAAAACACATGTAAACTGGTTGGGCAAACTCCCACGAACCCTCAAGAATTCTCGAGAGGGTAAAGAGCTGGTCCGATGTGCCACGGCCAGGACGAAAACCACATTGCTCCTCCTGAATCCGAGGTTCGACCAACGGCCGGACTCTCCTCTCCAGTACCTTGGCATAGACCTTCCCAGGGAGGCTGAGGAGTGTGATCCCTCTAAAGTTGGAGCACACCCTCCGGTCCCCTTTTTTGAAGAGAGGAACCACCACCCCGGTTTGCCATGCCAAAGGCACTGCCCCCGACCTCCACGCAATGTTGCAGAGGCGTGTCAACCATGACAACCCAACAACATCCAGGGCCTTGAGGTACTCGGGGCGAATCTCGTCCACCCCCGGGGCCCGGCCACCAAGGAGATTTTTAACCACCTTGGCGACCTCAGCCCCTGTGATAGGCGAGTCATCCCCCTCGTCCCCAAACCCTGCTTCCTCTGTGGAAGGCGTATCAGTGGGATTGAGGAGATCCTCGAAGTATTCCTTCCACCGCCCGACGATATCCCCAGTTGAAGTCAACAGTGTCCCATCCGCACCATACACAGTGTGGACGGGGAGCTGCTTTCCCCTCCTGAGCCGCCGAACAGTTTGCCAGAATCTCTTTGAAGCCGACCGAAAGTCTTGTTCCATGGCCTCACCGAACTCCTCCCATACCCGGGTTTTTGCTTCAGCAACCACCCGAGCTGCACTCCGCTTGGCCTGCCGGTACACCTCAGCTGCTTCGGGAGTCCCACAAGCCAACCAAGCTTGATAGGACTCCTTCTTCAGCTTAATGGCCCCCCTCACCACTGGTGTCCACCACTTGGTTCGGGGGTTGCCACCACGAGATGCACCGACCACCTTGCGGCCGCAGCTCTGGGCTGCCGCTTCATCAACAGAGGTGGAGAACATGGCCCATTCAGACTCCATGTCTCCAGACTCCCTCGGAATGTGGTTGAAGTTCTTCCGGAGGTGGGAGTTGAAGACCTCCCGGACAGGGGCCTCAGCCAGACGCTCCCAGCACACCCTCACTATACGTTTGGGTCTACCAGGTCTGAATGGCTTCCTCCCCTGCCATCGGATCCAACTCACCACCAGGTGGTGATCAGTTGACAGCTCTGCACCTCTCTTTACTCGGGTGTCCAAGACATACGGTCGCAGGTCTGGTGATACGATAACAAAATCGATCATCGACCTGCGGCCTAGGGTGTCCTGGTGCCAGGTGCACATATGGACACCCTTATGCTTGAACATGGTGTTCGTTATAGACAGACTGTGGTTAGCACAGAAGTCCAATAACTGAACACCACTCGGGTTCAGATCGGGCAGGCCGTTCCTCCCAATCACCCCCCTCCAGGTTTCACTGTCGTGAAACCTGGAGGGGGGTGTCACTGTTGGTTCACTGTTTGTTCACTGTCACTGTTGGTTAGTCATTTTGGCCAATTCTTCTAACACAAAGTTCAGAGATTTTTTAATTTCTTCCATTTCCTCTTTTTTGGGTGGCATTTTACTGACCTGTGGATAGAAATAAACAGAGAATCCGGCTAGGCTATCGCCGGCGCCTGCCTCCGTCTACCTGGCCAGTTATGTCGCACACCGCCGGCGCAGCCGGAATCCACCTATCACAGCCACTTGTCGCCGTCTGGCTGGGTGGCTCCTCCGCTGGGCCCCGTCACCGCCAGTTATGTCGCACTCCGCCGGCGTAGCTCTAATCCACCGATCACCTCAATTAAAAGCAAAATCCTCAGGAGAATGAGGACAGCAAACCACACGGACAGACAGCAATACAGGAAGTGACGATAAGTTACCACAAGTGACGTTTAAAAAAAAACCTAGAAATTTCTCACTTTCTTTTGACAAAGTCAGCGTGAGAAGGCAGGCGCAGTGCCGTGCTCTGCCACTAGGGGCACGCAAATTCTCACACTCAAAGGGTTAAGTGGCTAGTAAGTATATTTTCCCATATGTTCTTGCTGTATGTGACTTCCTCCTTCACTATTCAGAGGCAACTGACTTCTTCTACTGCCACCTGCAGTCCACACCCTCTGTCTCATGAGATGGCCCAACAGCTACATGTGTGGGTAGAGCTCCTGACAACACCACTAACCCGTAAAAAAGTGCCTTAAATAACATTTTTTATTTACTATAAAATATACAATTGGCCAAAAACTATCAACACTGTACTTTTTCCCCAAAATTTTATTTCAGTCTCTAATCTGATCCTTGTTCAGTGCGAGTCAGGGGTGTCTTCACACGTGAAAGTCCACACCAAAGGTTCATGTTTTTGCTACATTGTACACATTTGGTCCAGTTTGGTTTCACACTGCAACTTATGTGACTTACTTACATCTTGTCATGACGACGCCCTGTTGTCATGACGATGTTTGTGTTGTTAGCGCAGACCGTTACTTAGCAAACATGCTACTCACCCTCTAAGGTGTTTTCTACAGCTCTGGGGACATTGGTAACCCCACTTTAAGTTGAAACAGGGCAAGATTCCATCATATTTGTCGGTGAACTAGTTTGGTGAGGCTAGAATATTACCCAGATCTTCATTCAAAAGGATGTTTGACCTCATCAGCTGTGATGATTTTCACGTGGCATTGCGCATCCATTTTTTTTTTCCAAAAACTTTCACGTCCTCTCTGGAGATATCTGGTAAGTTCATGCATTTTTATGATTTTTTTCAAGTGATTATTTATGCCGCTAACAGGCATATTTCCTCTCTCCAAGTGCTCCCACGTCTCATTTTCCCTCTTATCAGCTGCCTTAACCTCCTTTGTTTTGTTCAAAAGTCCGAACCTTTCTGAAAATTGCTTTCACACTCTAAACAAACCAGATCAAGGTTCAGTTTGATCCGGACCAAGACCACCTTACCAATACAGCAAGGGCTTGGTCTCACTTTGCTCTGTGTCCCTAATTTTTTTTTATCAGCACCTACACAGAATAGGCTTGAAGAAATGCATAACATAGAGCACATCAAATACAGTAAAACACACTCTCACTCTGTAAAGGGCAGCTGTGGCGCAGGTCCAGTGTGGTTGCGTTCTGACTGGTGGGTCGGTGGTTCAATTCCTGCTCTCTCTGCGGTCTGCATGTCGAAGTGTCTTTGAGCCAGACACTGAACCCCAAGTTGCTCCTGGTGGGTCAGGCCAGCACCTTGCATGGCAGCTCTGCCGCCATCAGTGTGTTAATGGGTAGGTAGCAGGATCTGTAAAGTGCTTTGGTCATCCAGTGATGAGGAAAAGTGCTATATAATCGAATACCATTTACACTTTGTAGTGAGTGAAAGATCTTTTTCTCCTCATGACAGAAAAAAAAGCCCAAAAGAGTGAAAAAAAAATAACCAAAAAGAAATATTGTGAGCTGAAGCTATAAGCATGAAAATGAAATAGACAGAGAAAAGATAAAGTCCTTGACTGGGCTTATATGTGATTGGCTGTCAGATCTAAACCAGCTGAAAAAATGAAGATAATTCTTCCTTAATATTTACTCAGAGCTGCTGGTTTGATTCACAATGCATCCCTTTTACAGAAATAGAATTAAGGATAAAATACCAAACCTTACTTCACCCAGAAAAAAAATGCCTTATATAATTTTACAGTCAAAGATTAATTGATTCTGACAGGGCTAAAGAAAAAAATAGATTATTTCATTCTACTCTTCCCTCTTTAAGCATGTCAGAAATAACGACAGGAGGCAAAGAATAGCCTGTCATTCGTCCCCCTCTGGGGAACTGTTCTACTTAAAGTTATTGTAGTTTTTAAGTGTGCATGCTCACAAAAAAAAAAAAGATTACCAAGAAAGAACGAAAGGAAAGAAGCAGGTGTGCAAGACAGGAAGCCCAAAAGAGGAAAATGTGACAGAGGAAGGAAGGAAGAGAGGAAGACAGATGGAAGATGGAGAAGAGCTGCAAGGAAAGAATGAAAGAAAAGTGATAACACAAGCAATCCATTTTAAAAATTAGCCGTGTGCCTCCTTTTAAGGTGAGATAAGGTGTGTTAATGATGACATGGTGGGTGTCACAGGCGGATGAATTTGTCATAGAGCAGACCTCACACATCACAGCCCAGAGGGACACCACTTCTGCTTCTGCTGCTAACATCAGGTACCCTGAAGGGACACCAGCAAACCTTCCTGACTCAATAGAAATTAGCCCGGTAGGAGCCACGGGGCGAAGCAGGATAAACTTGCCATTTAGAGATCTCCAGAGGGAGGGAGAGAAAATAGAAGAGACCCAGAAGTGACTAATGAAAAGGAAGTACAGAAGGCAATGAGGGAAGAAAAATGTAGGTGAAGATGATGGTCTGTATTTTTTTTTTTTTTTTGTCATTTTGAAGTCCTGCATATCTCCGGTTTCCTCTTTCCATCTGCGGGTGGGCCAAAAATAGCACAGGACCGTATGATACTAGTGGCTCTGGCAGCTTTCATGGCTTGTCCTGTCCTCTTGTTTCTTTTTTTCTGACCACTGGCCCCCTCCTACACAAAATATAAACATGCACTGAAGATGGAGCACCATGAATGCACACACACACACACACACAGAGCTTCAGTGAGGAGAGTCAGACTGTTGGACGTGAAGGCTAGCAGAGTGATGTGAGATGTTGTGACACTTTAGCTCATTACATTTTCCCAGACTGTTATGAATGTTGTACCAGTGCTGTCAACCAAAGCGAAGGCCTGTCTGAAACATACCGTGGGCGCACACATCCGTACACGTGCGCTACTAACGCATGAGCATTCCCACATCTGCAGCTCGGGCCGTGAATTAAGATGAATCTTTTGCTGTCTTTTTATATTTTATGTTACAATGTGATTTTTTTTTTTTTTATTTCTTGGAAATGTCTACAAGGCAGGTATTAGGCTTACTTTTCTTGTTTCCCCATGACACAAGAGAAAATCTGCAAAAACCCCGACGAGCTGGATCGTTGCCTGCGCGCAGCTTTCCGTGCGTTGTCCAGGGTCCAAGATGTAATTGCATCCAGGAGCAGTGGTGAAAAATACATCCACGTTCATCCTAACAACTTAGCCAATAAAAGAGGTGAGTTTTGTTTCCCTGTTGCCATAAAAAATGCAGGACAGAGGACTCTTCTCCAGACTCTGGATCCTCTGATAGACAGATGTGTTTCACTGTGGTCTGTGCAGAGCAACACACAGCCTTGGGCTGCTGTGTAGTCTCCACTTCTGCGTGTTGATCCTGATCCTTTAGTAATTCACCAGCTCCTGAACACAGCTGAAGGCTCACTCAATTCTGTGAGCTTGGCATGTTTCACTTACCTTTAATGCAGTGACTCTGCTTCCTGCCTGTCTCGTTGGCCTCTAAAAGCCCTAAGAATACAATAAACCCTAATCACAGTTTTTGCCAACCCAGTAGGTATGCTTTAGTTATTATGAGTTACAAAACTCTGTTCCTCTATTTCTGGTGTGTCAAACTCATTCTATGGAGGGCCAAAACCCTGCATGTTTTACTTCCACCCAGTGTCTCCAGCAGGTGTTTTCACTGATCGGCAATTAGTGGGAAGAAATTCAGTGAAATCACCTGTTGAAGATACTGAGTGGAGGTAAAAACCTGCAGGGTCTTAGCCCTCCATGGAATGAGTTTGACACCCCTGCTCTATTTCATATCTGCTCACTCAGTAAGTAATTTTGTTTCTCAAGTCCACATGCTGTGATCAAAGAATTTAAACGATACAGTATTGTAAGTATAAATGCTTAATGCTCAAAGGAAACACCTGTTAAACTTTTTTCTCTAAAGCTCTCCATTGAGGCACACACAACAGCATATTAATTGCCACAGAAAAGGGAAGTATCTACAGGTGCATCTCACTAAATTAGAATATCATTGAAAAGTTAATTTTTTTTTTCAGTAATTCAAAAAGGGAAAGTCATATATAAATTCATTACACACAGAGTGATACATTTAGAGCATTTATTTCTTTTAATTTTGATGATTATGGCTTACAAGTAATGAAAACCCAAAATTGAGTTTCTCAAAAAATGAGAATATTACATAAAATCACTTTTAAAAAGTGGATTTTTTTTTTCATAGAAATGTTGGCCTACGTAAAAGTATGTCCATGTACACACTCAGTACTTGGTCAGGGCTCCTTTTGCATGAATTACTACATCAGTGCGGCGTAGCATGGAGGCAGTCAGCCTGTGGGACTGCTGAGGTGTTCTGGAAGCCCAGGTTGCTTTGATAGCGGCCTTCAGCTCTTCTGCATTATTTGGTCTGGTGTCTCTTATCTTTCTCTTGACAATTCCTCATAGATCCTCTATTGGGTTTTGGTCAGATGACTCTGCTGGTCATTCAAGCACAGTAATACCATGGTCATTAAACCAGGTTTTGGTACTTTTGGCAGTGCCAAGTCCTGCTGGAAAATGAAATCAGCATCTCAATAAAGCTTGTGAGCAGAGGGAAGCATGAAGTGCTCAAAAATTTCCTGGTAGACGACTGCGTTGACTTTAGACTTAATAAAACACAGTGGAATAATCTTTACCCAGGTAGCAACTAAATGTGTTTTAACTTCAGTGGCTCAGAGTTTCATCTGTCTGATGGAAAGTAACTGTTATCATGTCTTCAGTCTGTAGCGACGTATCTGGCAATCAGTCGCTTTAATGTTCGCTGGGTCACAAACTGTCTAGATGCATGCCTGTGCTTGAAATCCAGCCGTGGCTGTTGAGACAAGAGTATTTTCACTTTACATCCAGCTGTGGCAGTTCAGATAGCGTAGATCCACTAATACGGTGTTGTTAGCATAGCTAGCCGTTACTTAGCACTAACTTTGTTGGAGTTTTGTTGCTGTTTCAAATGTTTCTGATGATTGCAGTAGGTCTCAACCGGCACTTGGCATATGCTTTTGTCCTTAACCGCGACAAAGGAAAAAATAATCTATTTCCACAAAAACAAAATAGCTTCATCTTTTCCTCCGCTCAGTAGAGAAGACTCAGCTCCCTGCAACAGGTCAGGTCGACTGACAGCTCGTGTCAGCTACAGTAGGGTCAGTTTGTATATTCATTTATTTGCGCTAAATATACGTATCTATCCATAGTAATATAATGAGTAACGCATTTGATTAAATTTTAGTAACTGTAACGCATAACTGAATTTTTAAACAGTAATTTCATTACACAGCACGTTACTGCAAAAGTAGTGGCATTACAGTAACATGTTACTTTATAATGCATTACTCCCAACACTGATCATCACTGACTGTGGAAACTTCGCACTGGAACTCAAACAACTTGAATTTTTTTACTTTCCACTCTTCCTCCAGACTCTAATTTCCAAATGACAGGACTTGCACCTGATTTGTGGAGCCATGTCATTTACTGGTCTTGGTCCGCAGTGTTTTTATCAAGTCTAAAGTCAGCCAGTGTACTCTTAGAGCCGGTCCTAGTGCTGTTAACAGACAGGATGCAGGTGGAAATTGGGCTACTGTTGGTCGAAGATCAAGTTCAGTAAATACAATAGCAATTGTTTATATATTCTGTTGTCATAATGCTGCAAGGTGCTGTCAAAATGGCAATTATATACCAATTATAACACCACCCTTTACCATGAAAACGTTAGCCATGATTCCTCTAGCCAATCATATGTGTCGGGCCTGTTTCCACTCGAGTACTGTGCAACCTTCTTGCGTCACCGACATGCCATCGTCCTCTTGTCCGCCATTAGTTCTTCACTGTCGCCTTCGTTCACAGGGAGCCCAGGACTTTCCCCACACTGCTGGTTCAGAGCCAGTGGGTCTTTCTTGCACTTTGTCTGAGATGGTCATTCTTGTTTTGGTTCTCCTTGGAAAAACTAAACATTTCAATCTGCACAGTGCATGCAATCTGGAGTTTGGTATTTTCTTCTGCCCTTTTTCTGTTGTTATGGTTGGAAAACAGTTATGAATGAACACATATGCCCCCGCCTGGACTGGCGATGCCACTGCATTCCATAGAATAAACTCCCATTGAAATGGACTGTCGAGTTATCAATTAATGGACAACTCATTTAATTTTGTCAACTAATTTTCTATCACCAATTAATCGAAAGTCAGTTAAGTGTTAGCATCCCTAATTCCCAGAGATCTTAATGCAGGGGTGTCCAATCGTGCCATATATTCAACATATATACTGAACATTTTGAATATTTACAATTTGAGATCGGCGCCACCCCATTGTTCTTCTGAGCTTGATTACATCACTTGTAACACAGATCACACCCAAGGAAAATCAAGATATTCGGTAGGACAATCAAGATTATTGGGACCTTGCCTACAATAGCAGTAAAGTGGCAATCAGGACCAAAATCTGCCCAATTATCTTTTGGTGTGTGGCTTTAGAGATGGGTAACAAACCTCTATATCTTGTTTACTGTAACAACATTCATATTAAATGTGATTCTGAATATATTGGTATCAAATCAGTTTTTAGTGTAGCTCTGTGTTTTTGATGCCAAAACTGAACAACTCCCCCCCCCCCAAAAAAAACCAAAAAAAACTCAGAGGCTTTTGCAGAAAGGAGTTGGCAGTGGGAGTCAAGAGACCCATTTGCTCTTCAGATTATGCAGCTCGGCACTTGCACACACATACTGAAACATAAGTACATAAAGTTTATGCTCACAGCTGCAGATATCCAGTCTGTAAACAATCACAAATACAGTATGTGCCATCACACACACTTGAAAATAAATATTCAGCAATTCTCTCCTGCACCATACACACACTCACACAATTCTTACGAAGTTGACGTATACATTCACAGAAACGCCTAATTTTGTGCCCATAGTCATTAATGCCATACACACACAACACTCACCAACATTACAGTTATTGACACAACACAACATGGTCCACTGAGTGGGCTTGCTGTTTGGACGAGCGACAGCTCAATAGAAAGGTATCCATCTTTGTAGAAGGGCATTGAAATGTCAATGCTCCTCAGCAATCTAAAGGAAGTCAATCACCCAGGGTCTCCCACTATGAAAGATGACTAATACAAAAAGCCTTTCAGCAAAAACCTTTGTGTGGCAAACATTTCCATTTCAAAGCCTCCATTTTCCAGGATGTCATGTCAATTTATTTCTACATAAAGTCAGCTGTGGTTCGGAGGCAGTTAGGACACCGTAGACAGAGTGACCAACAATGTCACTGCTTTAGATTAACAAGGGGGTGCAGATTTCCTAGTGTGTTTGTCAATATATTTATTTCTGAATGATTCATAGTGTTAGCTAGAGAATCATTGAAAGTGTGTTTTTTCACTTTCATAAAGATGCAGGATATTCCACGCTGCCCCCGAAGAGTCTTCCACTGTGGTATTTACAGTGTCCCTTCTCGACTTCTGTACAACCCTGTCGGATGTTAAGCCTTTGGGTGGCATTTACAGGTTTAAAGGTTTTCTGTGTAATTGATCAGACTGTGCTTGATCGGAGCAGGTGGCATTTAGTATCCACTGAGAAAATGAGCGTTTCTAACTCTACTGTCTGCGTCTGCCACCAACAGAAATTCAGTGTGGATCAATTATATGCAGCCCATAATGAGATCTCAGATGCTCACCTTCCCACCTTTGCTACGCCAATATTTACATGAAAACTCAACAGAGCTGTCAGGCATGAATTCACAGAAACAGTGCTCCGTAAAATGTATGAACAATTTTTTAATCTGTGCCATCAGTTTATTCTTTGTGCAAATGAATGCCCATTTTTTTCATTTATCCACTTCCTTGACACCTTGTTTTCCAATTGTCCCTTATTAAAACTCTTACTAGGGTTATCTTAAACTGACCAAAGCAATTATGTGTTCAGAATTTTCCCTATGATATTAAATTGCTCTGAAAAGAAGTCAGCCGCAGCATGAGATTTCGGCTCCCACCAGTCTTTCTAACAGTCATTAGGTTGACAGGCAAATGGCTGCAATTTTGACCCCCTCAATAGATGTTTGACATATTTTTTTGGCACCCGAAATGGGCAGCTGGCATCTCGACTCCCCTCTTCACAGCTCTCATGCTGCAAACACAGAGAAACAGCATCATTACAGTCACCACTGAGTGACAATTTTAGGATTCACTCAAAAGGAAATTGTTGCTATTTTTGTGTCAAACAAACAAAATGCCAAGTCAAAAATATCTCAAGTGCTTTTTTTTTGTTTTTGATATATGCCTGTTTTTGATGCACTTGATGAATATTTAGTTCAGAGAGGAGAGCTATGCTAAACGCCTCACTGCCATGCATTCAAATGGATAACCACAAGGTGATGTAGTTATCAGGACTGATAAGAATGTGCATGCTTGACGCAATGATTTTCACTGGTTAATCAATGAAGCTGCTCATACATCATATTTATTGTATCTAGAACTCTCTGCAGACCTGGGACTTTGGTCACTGTTTCCCTCAAAACCTCCAAAACCTTTTATGGCCTGATTTAGAAGATCCCAAATAGTGTGTAGTAAATTGGAAAATGGTGCGTTTCCTTAAATGGGCATTTTGCATGTGATTTACTAAGAAACAAGCTGTGTTTGGTGACGCGTGCACTGTTTAAGGCTGAGTAGTTGTTTTAAAGGTGCAGTGTTTAATATTTTGGGTAATCCAAAATTCAGTGCAGCATTAAATCATGGTTTTGTTTTCATTGTTGTTTAATCATTCTTAAATAAACTTGGTTGTATTTTCTGTGTCTTAAGATTAGTTTTTACACACAAGCAGGGGTTCACTTGCATGTTGGCGGCCATTTTTGGACGATTATTTATGATTATAACATCTTTCCAGGTTTATACTGTATAGTCATCTTCAATTGCTCACTCCTTTTCAGGTCGTGGGATGGGGTGAGGTGTGTGTGTGTGTGGGGGGAGAACCTATCACAGCATCTTTGGGTGAGAGACAGAGTACGCCATGGACAGATCGCCAGTCCATCACAGGGCCAACACAGAGACAAACAACCATTCACTCTCACATTCATACCTAAGGACAATTTAGAATCTGCAGCTGATGCCAATTAACCTAACACACATGTCTTTGGCCTGTTGTAGTACTAATAACAACAATAATAATAATAATAAATCAGACTAATTACACAAATGATTTCTGTAGGTTATCCTAAAAGCTTTGGAGGGGATTAATGACCAATAAAATGGAAAATATTTGCATTTGAAACTGACTAATAGATTATAGTAATTATTGCACACTGCACCTTTATGCTCATTAAGAAAATTTGCCACTTCTCATCCAGATCCTGTCTCACGAGAGAATGGAAGTTTTCCACTTCCTCTTTAGAGCTACAATGTAGAATAGGCTTTTGTTAAACTAATGTTGGTATTGTAGAGTTTAGAGAGCTTTTCTGTCTAACAGTTCCGTTCATGTGCAACTCTAGGACATTTCCTCTCTTCTAATCCTGGCATACATCTTATGGCAGGAGCTCTAAAAAAAAATATAGTTTTTTTAATGCATCCCAATCCTTGCCTGAAAAATTGTCTTCCCTCTCCAAGTGTTTACTACCCACTGAGAAGATTCTGCTGGACTCTTCTCAGTTAAACCTGCAAGGATTTATAGCCTTGAATTTGTTGATTGCAATTGCACTCATTTATTTGGAAAAAGAAGAGAAGAAAGGAAGAAAATATCCTGCATATACACTTTATGTAAGGTTTTTTGTTGTTTGTTTTGTTTTCTGGGCCTTGGCATTCACAAGCATGCATGTTCAGGTTAGAACTGAAACTTCACTGTTGAAACATTGAAAAATACCCTCCAGAAGTGGCAATAAATCCCACAAAACAGATTGTTGGGGGACTGGTACAGTTGATCTTAAGCTCTACATAGTTCTGCTTCAGTAAACTGGAAATGTTCATTTATCTATTTAAACTTGCAAATAATCCCAAAAGGGAAATGAGGAAAGGCTCGCCCAAGGCCTTCTCCCACCCAGTCACTGTTGGCTCCCAGTGGCTTTCCACTGTGTGTCTCTCTATTTCTTTCTCTGTCCCTTTTCAATTATTCATACCATGGTTTTGACACATGCCTGCAGTAAGCCTCCAGATATTCTGTCAACCAACTCCACCCCCAGTTTGTCTGGCTGCTTCCACTCTATCCTCTTCAGCATTGTTCCCTCCAGTTCCCTTTCCTCCATCCTCATAAGTCGCCAGCTCTCCTCAAGTCAACACGGTGAGATGGGGATAAACAGCACAACCAGGTTAAATATTTATTCTGCAATCACACATTCCCATCCAAACTCCACTTTGATATTTGTCATCGAGGTACCACGTCATCTTTTCACATCAATTTGCTGCCTCCACGTTCAAATTAAGATATGCTGGCTCGACAAAAAACTGGCCGGGTTGCTAATGGAAGGACTGCACCCAGAAATGGCCAGAGTGCCTGGCACCTGGTTATGCACCCATCCGTTTTTCTTTTTTTTCCGCCAGGAGATAAGTGGAGCACTGCTCTCCCCAACTCCCTGGAGACTAAACGGGTGCCCAGGCCTGATTTGCTCCTACTGGGGAGTGGGCCAGAGAGGGATGGACTCACACATACAAATACTCAAATGTAGTCTCTCTCGCACACACACATCCATCTGCTTTACTTGGATGGTCCTTGCCTTAAGTTTGAGAGTGTCTGTTGAGTGGATCTCTGATTAACTTGGATAACAAGGGTTAGTTCCAATATTTGACTTTCGGTTATATTGAAATCCTGCAATTTAACTTTTCTGGTGACAGAGGAAGTGCATTGGAACTCATTGACAACCAAGCAGACAATCCTCTGAACTTAAGTGCGCAAGCTTGAAGTCTTCAGCTCTCATGCAGTGAGGGGGAAGTGAATGGGGGGGGAGGGACACCTAAATTTAAAATTGCTTATTCACAGCATTTCAAACATGAGAAAGAACCTTCTTTACATAATTTTAAAATCTCTGCAAATAACCCCGCCTTTCTTTTCTCCCTACGAGTACTGCTTTGGGTTCTCCCCATCCAAACTTCAGAGGGAAGTTGGAAGTTGGTATTTCAGCTCGCAAAGTCGGGTGAACATCTACATGCCCTCAGATGAGAATCCAAGATGGCTGCCCTAATGGACTGCACATCAACATTAGTGTAAAATGTACTATTTATTAGCACTTCTACTTTATATGTCTCTTCTAGACAACGTAACCCTGCCCCAATTCTATCTCTGAAACATGTCACAATGGTGTTTTTATACACAATTTACCCCAATCTGTGTTTTTTCTGGTTGATGCTAACAAGGTAGCCAACAGAATTGGGCCAATTCTAGCTGATTCTGGTAGAGTTCCAGCACCTTCAGCTGTGCTCTGGCAACTACCCACCAAAACCCAGCCAGATCTGGGTCATTAACGATTGCTGGCTCTGGCTGGGTTTTGGGTGCCTGAATTGGGCCCACTGACGGTTGAGATATGGCACATTTAGAACAGACTGTGGTCACCTTATTTTCCAAAGTTACAGATCTGGTGATGTTGGGAGGGGAGGGGATTTCCCTATGCTGCATTTATATACAGTTATATACATTAATGAATTTAATCAGTATTTATAATATGAATTATTATTATTAATACTTGCCCATCAGATGCAGGTGGTCTCAGCCCTCATCTGGCCTGGTGTGTCGGACGGACTCTGGTGCATCATTCACTCCAGCATTTGGCATGACTCCGGCCTTCTGGCCTGCCATATTTGGGCCAGATTCTGGCCAAAGAATTTTGGTTACCTGGGTTAGGTTTTTCTAACTGGACTTGTCTGTCACATTGTTGTACACATCCAGTTTTTCAACCTCAGTCATTTAAGAAACCCCCATAAATGGCTGAAAATTGATTTATTGTTATTTATTGATTCCATGTAATTATGAAACCCTACTACATTTGAGAGGACTGGTAGTATATATTATTCGTTCATAGCAGAGTTGATTTATGACTGACAGGGTTACATGACAATTCAACACTGGAAAAAAGTGGTCTCATATATACTCTAGCAGTATTAATTTAACACGGGTCATTTTGCGGTGTTGTAGGTGTTATATAATCAGTGTTTAAATTAAATCACCCTTCCGGTTTCGGCTGACCTAGTGTTAAATCAGTCGGTAAGAGTGGAGTAGCAGGGGCATTTAAAATAGTGTTTTTAAAAGTTTTTTCCAAGTCATTTTAATGTATAGTCAACATACGTGTTTTGCATTCAAGTGGCAGTTAATTTCAGCACTTGTAGTTTTTGTATTTTTGAATGTTTTTGAGTAGTTCTGGTACTTTTTTTTTTTTTTTTTTTGTTACTTATTTGTACCCGTAGGTAGACTTGGTTTGCAGTCTGGTGACAAGCCACCGGCTGCTGGTCGCTGCGTGCGCGAGCGCCCTAAACCTACATGTTTTTGGTATGCGGGAGGAAACCGGAGAAATCCCGGAGTAAACCCACGCAACACGGGGAGAACATGCAAACTCCACACAGCTCACTGTTGGTCGGGGGCTGGGATCGAACTCACGATCTCATGATCCCCGCGATCGCCCGGCCGAGGGTAAAACTGTGCTGCCACAGTGCTAAACCACTGCGCCACCGTGCAGCTCACTTGCTGCTGTTCGTGGTGTGAGGCTCCTCACAGATAAGCACAGCTAAATCTGTGGCTTCAACAGCAATAAGTAGATCATGCCCTGAAAATTAAAGGATTGTTCATGTGATCGGTGGTACCGACACAGCAGCACCAGGTATGTTTTCACTTGTATGAATGTCACAGATCTGACATTTTACCCTGAATTTAAAACACCCAAGCATGGTGTTGTGGTTCTTTGTGGCTCTGACTAGACTCTGCGTCTGCTCTGAGGTAAATCTGAATATGTCCAACATATTTTAACAAAATGTAGCCAACTTTATTGTGGTGGAAACATTGATATAGCTCAGAGCTTTTATTTGTTTACAGCATTAGCATGTTTGCAGCGGCGCTAACTAACGGAGCTACTGGCCACTTTTTAAGGTCATCTTCTCATCCCTCCATAGTCGTGGGATGTGGTATGATTATATTACTGTTTTTGAGGTGCAAAAGGATGTGTTTCCGCATTTTTGATGCCAAAGTCCTTGTTTTTTAACAAAGAAAAATGCCCTGTTTCAGTGACAATAATAGGTTCTAAACTAGTACCGGAAGTTGCTACCATAATTCACACAAGGCATCATGGGACCTAGGAATAAGGTGGATATATCAATCATGTTTCCAGAGAGTGAAAGAAAATCCCATAAAATAGTTGTATTTTTCCCCAAGGCCATTTAGTTGCTTGTGAGAAATTTTAATTAAAAGGGGTAAAATTAATAACCTTTTAATATTGACAGTGGTTTTTCATATCTTAATTTGCAGAACTGTCACTTTGTACACTTCACCAGTTTGCAAATGTTTCACATACTATTGCAATCAAAGTTTTGTGCTATTTCACATTTTAAAACCAATCAAACAAGTGAATCATTTCACACAGGGACAAACACAAAGAACGAACAGAGAAAGAAGTCAAATAATTAAAAACCTTTTTGAAATGCAGCCATGGGCGTATTTTTAACCACATATCTGGTTTTTTTACACTTGTCCACCATCAGTCTCACTGGCAGACTAATTGAATGAATGAATGAATGAATCTTTTTTTCGGATAGATTAAAAGTAAAGATTAAAAGAAGGGAACAGAATAATATAACAAAGGGGGGAAAGATCTAACAAGGTCAAATTAAACAATAACTCCTCTGATTATACAGTTCAACATAAGTTATCCGAAATGGGTGATGGCTGAAGCCGCAGCTTATATTGCCCACCCATATTCCATCCAAGAATTCAAAAGAAAAACAAAACAGGAGCAATTACAGTTCAGAACAAAGCTAAGACAAAACGTGACCAAAAAAAAAAAAAACGAAGCAAAAGCACAACACAGACTGAATATGATAATTCTTTTGTGATTTTACATGTCATCTTGTATATATGTTTGGAGTATTTCTTCCTTTAGTTTTTGTTTAAATTGTTCAAGCGTTGTACATGATTTTAATTCAGGTCCAAAAGCATTCCACAGTCTGACTCCTTGCACTGAGACACAGTGTTGCTTGGTGGTAGTTCTCACTGAAGGTTTTTGAAATATGCATGTTCCTCTGAAATGATATTGTTTCTCCCTTATTTGGAACAACTTTTGGATATTTGCGGGCAGTGATAGATTCTTCACTTTAAACATTATCACTGCTTTTTTAAGATCCAGGAATAGCCCAAATGAATACTCTTTATTTTCTATGGCAGTTGATATTTTTTCTATAAATTCCATTAGAGTAAATGTAGTTGTCCTCTTGTGTCTGAACCCATATTGCTGCTCACACAATAAATTATTCTTCATTATGAAGTTGTCAATTCTCTCACAGAATATTTTTTCAAGTATCTTGGAAAATTGCGGCAATAGTGAAATATGTCTATAGTTTGAAAGTTCCCCTCTGTCACCCGTCTTATATATCAGAATCACTTTAGCTATTTTCATTGCACTGGGAAATATACCTGTTTGGAGAGACAGGTTACAAATATACGTTAGTGGCGTCACTAAGCATTCAATGATAGTTTTGACTAAAAGCATGTCAATACCATCACAATCTGTAGATGTTTTACTTTTAAACGATTTAACAATTTCAATGACCTCTCTCTCGTCTGTGTTCTTTATGAAAATGGAGTCTTTTATAGCAGTGTTCTTGCTTATTGTGTCACCTGTAGATGCCATAATGGGTATTTCTCGAGCCAAATTAGGACCAATGTTAACAAAAAATTTATTAAATTCATCTGCAGGTGAGACCGCATTCACACTCTGAGTCTTTTATTTTTGTTTTGTTTTGTTTTGTTTTTGTTTTTTTGAAAGATTGGTTGGGTAGCTTGTATTTCTGTTTTTATTTCCAAGAATATTGTTAAGTATAGTCCATGTATTTTTAATGTTATCTCTGTTTTTCTCCAGTTCTTTACTGTAATAGTCTCTTTTACTACATCTCATTATATGTATTAACTTATTTTTGTGTTTTATACCGCTGTTCTGCTTCTTTTGTCCTTTTCTTTAGAAAAGCTTTATATAATGAATTTTTCTTTTTACATGCTTTTTGTAATCCTTTGTAATCCTTTGGGGCAGCACGGTGGTGCAGTGGTTAGCACTGTTGCCTTACAGCTAGAAGGTTCCTGGTTCGAATCCCCAGGTTGGCAGGGGTTGGAACCTTTCTGTGTGGAGTTTGCATGTTCTCCCTGTGCTGCGTGGGTTTACTCCGGGGGCTCCGGTTTCCTCCCACAATCCAAAGACATGCATGTTAGGTTAATTGGTTGTTCTAAATTGTCCCTAGATATCTGTTTCCTATAGGCCCTTAGAGTAGAGGGTTAGTATTAGTGAAAGCGCTTTGAGTGGTCTTTGTGACTAGAAAAGCGCTATATAAGTGCAGGTTAGTTAGTTAGTTAGTTAGTTAACCATGGCTTGTCGACAAATTTCTGTTTAAGCTTTTTCTTTACTAATGGACAATTTTTTTCATAAAGAGTGGTTACAATGTTCATGAATGTGTCATAGGCTTCGTTTACATCTGAAACATAGACTTTTGTCCAGTCTTGCTTCAGCAGGTCTTCTTTAAAAGAACTGATTGCATTTTGTGATTTGTATCTGAAAGATTTTAAAGTTTTTTCTTTATTGGCCCATGTGGCCATGGATAAGTGCAAAGACTGGCAAATGGTCACTTATGTCATTTATCAATAATCCACTTTCTATTTTCTTATCAATAATATTAACAAACAGGTTATCAATAAGTGTAGCAGTGTGAACTGTGATTCTACTGGGATGTGTTATTGTGGGATATAGACTCATACTGTACATAGAATTCATGAACTCTGTAATTACATTTTGTTGAAATGGATTTAGTAAATCAATATTGAAGTCTCCACAGATTACAACGATTTTCTTACTAGTTATATTATTGTACAGCTCGACTAACTTATCTCTGAATGTCTCAGCGCAAGTTCCCGGCATTCTATATATACAACTTATAATTAGATTTTTTTGTTTTATCTTGGTCAATCTCAACAGTAACACATTCTAGAATCCCTGGTAGTGCAAAGGACATTCCATTTACAAGTTTACACCTATACAGGTCATCAGTATACAGTGCAACACTGCCACCCTTTTTTTGAGATCTATTAACCCCTTGCACTCCGGTCAATTTCCCTAAAAACGCCAAAAAATAACGTGTCCAAAGTAAATCAAAAGCTGTTCTTCAACCCTTTGCAGCATCTTCATGGGGTTGGTCTCATTTAAAAGAAAACACTTTGAATTTTTTGGCAAAACGGTCATAATCTCTCTAAGTGCTCCGGCCACTGAGTTACAGTCATCTAAACATACTGAACTTGAAGAAAATAAATTTGGCCTGGGTGTTTTTTTGGATACAAATGCTTGCAAATAACACACAGCTTCAGATCCAGGCTGGAAAATGAAACAGAAATGTAGAACCAAGTGTTATCCAGCTGAGGTCAAAATTTTGTAACAATACCACAAACACTCAGGGCTGTGTGTGTGTGTGGGGGGGGTTGTCCCCCCCCCCTCCGCTACAGAGGACGGACATCGGCCATCGCTACATGACGGAATAGTCATGTGGCGACCACGGCGCAGTCACCGCAGCTTCCCCCCCCCTCGCTACAGAAGAGTAGCGGGGGGGGGGGGGCGTTCATGGTCCGGACGCGGCGCACGTACTTCGTGCGCCGCACAGTTGTAATTTACCGATTGGTCAAAAGTCATTTTTGTTTACAATTTTCAGGGATGAAGAATAATTTAGCTTATAACACTTAACTCTTCACAGCAGCAGTGTTCTGGCGAACTTCTCTTCCTCATTGGCAGACAAACGCGACGCTGGTCCCTTGTTACGGACTTGTGGTTCTGGTCTCGCGACCCGGTCAAAACATAATTCCATTATTGCGGTTTTGCGCTTCCATGATTGCGGTTTTGGCGAATGATTTACGACCTTCGTCGTCAGCCTCCGTTGGTCTATGATGACCATGGAAAAGAATCCTAAATGTCTATTCTGCTGGAATAAAAAAAAAAAAAAAGCACCGCCTGTGGCTGAACAGGCTGATGCGCGAATGGCAGTCCCTGTCACACAGGTCACACTTGTGGGTGGTCTCCGTGCTGCTGGGTCTGTGACGGTTCTTCCTGCGGGTCCTTTTTGCATCTGCTGCAGCAGTCTGTCTTCACCCAGCCTTACACAAAACAGCTTGCGAACTTCTGTGCTTCAATTGGCTCGCTGCATTCACAGCGTTGGTAGGCGGGTCCTTCTTGCTAGGTTTTCAGTCATTGGTTCTTCAAGGTTTCAGAAACCCAATTCAAGGCTCTTATTAGTCAAATGAGAGGTCAATCAGATGATCTAATCTGTTCGTGGCTGTGTCTGTAGTGGAAGAATGGAAATGCAGCTTTTTTTTTCAGTGCGCGCTTGGACGCAGTGCCCTCGTGCGTCCTAGAGCGCACAAGAGCGCCCTCGTGCACTCTAGGACGCAGAGACATGCCCGTCCGCGGTACACAGGAGTGCAACAGGTTAATATAAAACATTCAATTCAATTCAATTCAACTTTATTTATATAGCGCCATTTCACAACAACAGTCATCTCATAGCACTATCAACTGTAGGGGGAACCCCCACAGTTGCAGAAAGACCCCAGCAATTAGGCGATCCCCTGTGAGCAAGCACTTGGCGACGGTGGAGAGGAAAAACTCCCTTTTAACAGGAAGAAACCTCCAGCAGAACCAGGCTCAGGGAGAGGCAGTCATCTGCTGCGACTGGCTGGGGGGTGAGGGGATAGAGAAGAAGAAAAGAACAGACATGTAGAGAGCAAACAGCACGATGGGGACTCAATCTATGGGAGAGAACAAACAAATGTTAATGACCAGCAAAAAAAATATTTCATTGAGAGTGAGAAAAGGAATGAGGCCCAGTGCATTACTGGAGGTCCCCTGGCTGACTAAACCTATTAGCAGCATAACTAAGGGAGGGTTCAGAAACACATGATCCCTCCCTAATTGTAGGCTATATCAAAAAGGTAGGTTTTAGCCCTATTCTTAAAAACAGAGATCGAGTCTGACTCCCGAATCCAGAGTGGCAGCTGATTCCACCGGAGAGGAGCTTGATAACTGAAGGCTCTGCCTCCCATTGTACTTTTGGAGATTCTAGGTATTACAAGTAATCCTGCATTTTGGAGCGTAGTGCTCTGTTAGGATAATACGGTAGTATCAGATCTTTTAAATAAAAAGGAGCCTGATTGTTTAGAGCTTTGTAAGTAAGAAGAAGGATTTTGAACTTAATTCTAAACTCTATGGGAAGCCAATGAAGGGAGGCCAGAACCGGAGAGATATGATCTCTCTTTCTAGTACATGTTAAAACTAGAAGGCAGTCTTAGAAACAAATTTAATATGTGAATTGAAGGACAAATCCTGATCAAAAATAACTCAAAGGTTCCTCACAGAGCTATTAAGAGAAAGAGTAACCGCATCCAAACTGAAAGTTTGATTTGGAAAGGAATTTCTAAGGTTTTTTGGACCAACAAGAATGACTTCAGTCTTATCTGAATTTAATAGCAGGAAATTACAAGTCATCCAAGCTTTGATTTCCTTAAGACAGGCTTCTAACTTGGCTAATTGATTACTATCATCTGGCTTCATTGACAGGCATAATTGTGTGTCATCAGCATAACAATGAAAATGTATACAGTGCTTTCTAATAATGTTGCCTAACGGAAGCATATATAAACTAAAAAGAGTAGGGCCTAGCACAGATCCCTGTGGAACTCCATGACTGAGCTTTGAGTTGAAAGAAAACTCATTATTGACATGAACAAACTGGAACCTATCAGATAAATAAGATCTAAACCACTGCAACGAAGTTCCATTAAGTCCAACATAGTGTTCTAATCTATCAAGTAGAATATTATGATCGATAGTATCAAAAGCTGCACTAAGGTCTAAAAGGACAAGTACAGAAACTAGTCCATTATCAGATGCAATGAGGAGGTCGTTAGTGACCTTCGCTAAGGCTGTTTCAGTACTATGATGGATTCTAAACCCAGACTGAAACTCTTCAAGTAAACCATTTCCCTGCAGGTGGTCAAATAATTGCGTAGCAACAACTCTTTCTGAGATAATTGAATTGAATAAGTTCTAAAACATCTGATATCCCTCTATTGGGAGCTTACAGCACTGATCAGAATGCAAAAGGAGTATTGTGAGTGTAGTTTCATGTGTTTTACGGAGATGTGGTTACACTCACAGATCCCGGATGTAAACGTAGCGATACCTGGCTTCAAGACTATACGGGGGGGACAGAGACGTGAAAAGCAGCAGGAAAAAGAGAGGAGGAGGAGTGGTACTTCTTGTTAATGAACAATGGTGTCATCCTGGACACATTTTTGTGAAGGAAAAGTGCTGCAGCCCAGACATTGAACTGCTGGCTGTTAGTATGAGACCTTATTATAGGCCGCGAGAAATGAAGTGCACTTTAACTGTTATCGTCTACGTCCTTCCGTCAGCTGACGCAGCGGTGGCCTGTGACGTCTTCAGCTCCACTGCGGCCACATTACTGGAGAAGCACCCGGATGCATTCATGGCCATCACAGGTGATTTTAACCATGTCTCAGTGGGAAAAACACTACCAAACTTTCACCAGTTTGTTGACTGTCCCACCAGAGAGAACAAAACACTGGATTTACTGTATGCCAATGTCAGTGATGCATATAGTGCCACAGCTCTACCCCCCCATTGGTAAATCAGATCACTGCATGGTCATGTTAACACCCAAGTACATTCCCCTTGTGCAAAGGCAGCCTGCTTATACACAGACTGTGAGGAGGTGGACACAGGAGGCTGCTGATGCACTACAGGACTGCTTCGAGACGACAGACCGGAGCGTACTCTGTGAACCACAGGGGGTGGACATAGACAATATGACCGACTGCATCACAGAATACATTAGATTCTGTGAGGACATGACCATGCCAGCTCAGACTGTACACTGCTTCTCCAACAACAGACCATAGGTCACCAGTGACCTGAAAGCACTTCTGAACAAAAAGAAGAGAGCTTTTAGGGCTGGAGACAAGGAGAAGCTGAGGGGAGTGCAGCATGAGCTGAGAGAGATGCTGAGGAGGTGCAAGGACAATTATAGGAGGAAGTTGGAAGAGAAACTCAGGCAAAATAACACTAAGGATGTGTGGGAGGGAATGAAACAAATAACTGGGTGCAAGGGGAGAGTCAGGCAGCCATCTGGGAGCCAGGAGAGAGCTGAGGAACTGAATCTGTTTTTTAATAGGTTCAACTCACAGTCTGTCACCCGAGCAACACAACCAGACCCCCACGCACCCCTCCTCACCCACGCTCCCGTGCAGAACCTCTCTCCTTCTCCCCCCTCCTCCTCAGGGGGCACCAGGACCCTCCCTCACTTCATGGTGACTACAGATCAGGTGGAGAAACAGCTGGAGAGACTCTGTCAGCGGAAGGCTTCGGGCCCTGAAGGCATCTCCACAAGGACCCTGAGGACCTGTGCCAACCAACTAGCTCCAGTACTGAAACACCTGTACAACCTGAGCCTCAGTCTGGAGAGAGTACCGGTGCTGTGGAAAACATCCTGCCTGGTTCCTGTCCCCAAGAAGTCATCTCCATCGGATTTGAATGACTACCGACCAGTTGCCCTCACATCTCATGTGATGAAGGCCCTGGAGAGACTGGTCTTAGCCCAACTGAGGCCACAGATGAAGACGTGGCTGGATCCTCTGCAGTTTGCATATCAACCCCATTTAGGAGTTGAAGATGCTGTCATCTACCTGCTGCAACGAGCCCATTTGCACCTGGATGGTGGAGGAGATACTGTGAGAATCACTTTTTTTTTTTTTTTTATTTCTCCAGTGCCTTTAACACCATCCAGCCACTGCTGCCGGGTGAGAAGCTGCAGGTGATGGGGGTTGACAGCTCTGTGATCTCCTGGATTACTGACTACCTGACAGGCAGACCACAGTTTGTCTGGCTGGGCAGTGTCTTGTCTGGAGTGGTGGCTAGTGATACGGGAGCTCCACAGGGGACTGTGCTCTCTCCTTTTCTTTTTACCTTATACACCACTGACTTTCAGTACAACACTGAGTCATGCCACCTGCAAAAATTCTCTGATGACTCAGCTGTTGTGGGGTGTATAAGAGGAGGAGAGGAGAGGGAGTACAGGGCACTGGTAGACAGATTTGTGGAGTGGACGGAGCAGAATCACCTGAGGTTGAATGTCAGCAAGACCAGAGAGATGGTGATTGACTTCAGGAAGAGGAAGGCTCCTTCTCAGCCACTGCAGATTAGGGGGGAGGATGTGGGAGTGGTTGAGGACTACAGATATCTGGGTGTCAGGATCAGCAGCGGGTTGGACTGGAGATCCAACACCGATGCTGCGCACAAGAAGGGGATGAGCAGACTCTACTTCCTGAGAAAGCTGAGATCCTTCAACGTGTGCAGCAGGATGCTGGAGCTTTTCTATCAGACTGTTGTCACCAGCACCATCTTCTTTGCTGCTGTCTGTTGGGGTAGCAGTATCAGGGCCAGAGATACCAACAGACTTGACAAGATTATCAAGAGGGCTGGCTCTGTAATTGGTCTCAGACCGGAGACCTTTGAGACAGTGATGGAGAGGAGAACACTAAATAAACTGTGATCCATCATGGACAATCCTGATCACCCCCTCCACCACACACTAGATAGACAGCGAAGCACTTTCTCCAGTAAACTACTACAGCTTCGTTGTCGAACGGCCAGGTACAGGAAATCTTTCCTGCCACATGCAGTTTCACTGTACAATAACTCACTATGATGTTGTATTCTGGTCATAGCTATGCTGCCACACTGCACCTTATAGACTAACTGGTACCTCACATTTTCACTCTGCTCCTGATAGTCCTTCTTTGTGCAGTGGGATGATTCATGTGTTTATACAGGTCATCATATTCATATATTAAGCTATGATGTATATAGGTTTTATAGTCATGTTAGTTTTACTTTCCATGGGTAATCCCTTTGTCTGTCATGTGTGTGTTTCTGTTGTTTGGTTGTCAACTGTCATGCTGCTGTTACACTGAAATTTCCCAGTTTGGGATCAATAAAGTACATCTATCTAGCTACTGTATCTATCTATCTATCGCCATCAGAGAAGCCTGCTCTTCACTGAGTCAAGTTTCAAAGACTGCGATAGCTGTAAATTTTCTATCTAGCTGTTTTAAATAGCCCTGAATCTGTGGAAAGTTTTTGTTAAGACTTCTGCTGTTGAATGTCACATGGTCTGAGGCGCCGGTCCCGTCCATGCTCAGACCATATTCCTCCTCAGCCTGGCTCTTACTTTGACAGCGTCTCAGCGGGCCTCCAGCTGTCAAGCTCTATGGGACGGCTGGAGACCAATTACCCCTCATCAGCTGAGACACTGTCAACTACTATAAAAGGGAGCAGTCCTGATTATTCGGGGCTGTGACCTCGCGCTCTATTATCCACGCTCTTCTCCGGCGTGGGTAAGGCTGGAACCCCTTCGTCCGGTGCCAGCCACCCTTTCGTCATTCTTCATCATTTGTAAGTGTGCACTATTGTATGATCATTTGTGTTTTGGCCCCACGAGGCCCTGTTCCTTTGTTCCTTTCCTTTATTGCCAATAAACAACGCAAACTCACCGGTCAGCCCTTGGCTCTCACTTATGGCTCGCAGAGCCATACGTAACATTGAAGTGTATTATTGATAGTTTACCATCTAATTGCACTTGACTTTTGAATTGCTTTTCAGTATAATATTCATTCATTGAATGAATGAATGAATAATATTCAGTGATTATGAATATTGTTGAAGAAGTGGTTATCAGGATCAATATCATTCTCCATCTCTTGTGGTTTATGTTCAGCATAATGGCATATTTTCAGAGTCTGAATTTCCTCACTCTGTGTCAAATGACTTCCTCCAACTGGGGATGATTGATGTCTACTAAAGTCAGCCATAAGTTTTTTGTTTTGTTTTGTTTTTTAAAGTACATTGACATGGTATGTCACAAAAGAACTGTTCTTGCCGTGTGTGGATATGGATTATCGTAGTCTCTTAATTTTCTTAATCAGTGTCCATCTATATTTATTTAAGTCAGTGAGATCTCTTATTATTATGGCCTTTGCTTCTTCAGGTGTTCCATTTACAGTAGCTTGATCCAAACTCTAGTTTCTTGTCCATGTTGCTTGTATCTTGTTTTGTCTTTTCAGCATCCATGCTTGCCATGCTATTTCAACATTAGTCTTTGTTAAATGTTCATTTAGGTAAACTTCTGTTCCCCGTAGCTTTCTGGCCTGCCTCAGTATGTCATTCTTTACTCTTTTGTTCACAAAGCGCATCACAATTGATTTCTTTGTTTTATTATCCTTCCTGGGTAAAGTATGACATGCTGAAATTGCATTTACTTCAACCTTTATGTTTCTGCTTTCAAGGAACTGAAGCACCTGGTTTTCCAGGGAGACTGATTCACGTAGGGGAGCCTCCTCACCTCTCATTCCTGCTGTTGCATTGGCATATGATTGGTATTTAATGTCTAGTCCACTAATAATTAAATCATCCATTTGAGAATATTATTCAAGATCCTCGATGCGTCGCTCCAAGTCTGCAATTTTTTGGTCTCTTTCCTTAATTGTTATTTTCAATTCGCGGACTTCCTCCATTAGCCCTAATAGTTTAGACCAGCGGCGTCCAATCATGTGCCATGGAGGGCCAAGACCCTGCAGACTTTACCTCCAACCAGTGTCTTCAACAGCAGATTCCACTGAACTTCTTCCCACTGATTGTTGATCAGTGAGAACACCTGCTGAAGAGACTGGGTAGAAGAGAAAACCTGCAGGGTCTTGGCCCTCCATGGCACATGATTGGACACCCCTGGTTTAGACTGTTGATTGGCCACTTTGGTCAGTTCTTCTGACATGAAGTTCAGAGATTTTTTAATCTCTTCCATTTCCTCCTTCTTTGGTGGCATTTTTTACTGACCTGATGATAATAAAACAATCTCTGCTGGTGTCGCCGGTATCTGATCCAGCCGACCTCGAATCCAGCTGGGGCCTCAGCTTGCCCCCTCCACTGCTAGTCCCACTGCTTACCGCCGCTGTAATTGAGCGCCGATCCAGCTCCTGTCCAACCGGGGCGCCGGCAGCTCCTCCGCCGAGCTCCGCCGCTGTAGTTGAGCTCCGATCCGGCTCCTGTCCAGCTGGGGTCCCGGTAGCTCCTCCGCTGAGCCCCGCCGCCTACTGCCATCTTCCTCAGTAGTTCCTCTGCCGAGCCCCGCCGCTGTAATTGAACTCCAATCCGGCTCCTATTCAGCTGGGGCCCCGGCAGCTCCTCCACTGATCCCCGCCTCCTACCGCCGCTGTACTTGGGCTCCGATCCAGCTCCTGTCCAGCTGTGGCCTGGGTTAGTTCCTCCGCCGAGCCCCAATCACAAGATTCTAAGAATCTGTGCAAGAGGCTCAGCCGTCATCTACCGGGCCGAAGCCGGGTCAGTGAGACGAACAGGGGAAAGAGTCACTCCTTTGTATCGGTGTTAGCTACGACTAGCTATGGTGTTAGCTATAGCTATAGCATTAGCTATTTGACGTATTAGCTTAGCACATTAGCTTAGCACATCCCACGGCTCCTTCCGTTCGTCCTTCTCTCCAGCAGACCGACAATGCTCCAGTGAGTTTGGAGGCTCAACCGTCATCTACCAGGCTGATGCCGGGTCAGTGGGGAAGAGGCTCTGTAAATAATATGACTATTTCTGAAAATGACTACAGTGATCCCTCACTTATCACGGTTAATGGGTTCCAGAACCGACCGCGAAAAGTGAAAAACCGCGAAGTAGCGTCACCCCTAATGACGTCACCCATAAATAACACGTACGTTCATTCTCTCACTCTCTCTCATATGATACGTGTGTGTGTGTAAGTGTAAGTGTACATACATACGTAGATGTAAATAAAGTGTACATAAATATGTTTTTAGAACTCTTTTATTTTTATAACAAGATACGTAACTCAAGATGAAGATAATTTACTGCACAGGTTAATGAGAGCTTTACTGCTCCTCAGGTGACGCCTCATCGTCAGGTGCTAGAGGCGCAGGATCATCGAGGGCAGCTGCAGGAGGCGGCGTAGTGGCTCGGCGGGAAGACTATTTCGCACAAAAAGGGACAAGAGAACAGCGAAAAGTTCCACGCGGCGAGACTAGCGATAAAGAACAATGAATGCGGTCTTCCTTCGCTGGGTATGGGCGCTCGGCAGGGAGAGAAACTGGGTAAAACGTCTCGGCCAATCAGCTTGCGAGATTCCCGAGCAGTGAAGAGGTGGGCGGAGAGGAGTGGAGCGGTGGTCAGAGAGGTGGATTTTGAGTTGTGCGGCTCTCCGTGTTGATACCTGATGTTCTAATGTAGTCTCCCTGCCTTCTGCTAGCGCCCGCCCATTTTTTCTCAATTTTGAATTTTTGATGAATATTTCTGAAAAATCCGCGATGCACTGAGGGCGCGAAAGGGGAAGCGCGAAGTAGAGAGGGATCACTGTATTTTGAAATGACTATGACTATTTCTGAAAACAGATTATAATAATGAGAATTAAAATTATAATCTAGGTTGACACAGAGGCTGCCAAATGGAAACAAATACCATTTAAATCATGATCATATGGCTCTTCATAAAGTACATGCAGATGAGTAGCAGTGTTTTTTTTATTAAGTTTGAACAGAAAATATCAGTTTTGATTATTAAAGCATCATTGAAGCTTTTTGTATTGAAATGTAAAATTGTGCTTTTATACTTTACATACTTGTTGGCATTTTTTTAACTTGATGAGAAACAACCTCATTGAACACCCATTACAGTCAATTAAGTCTGGGCTTATTGAATTATTTTTTACCCAATGAATATTGAAATTGGCTTCATCTATTAACCTAACCTAATAGATGAAGCCAATTTAAGTTAGGTTAATTGGCACCAAAACTGGGGATTCTAAATTGTCCTTAGGTGTGACTGTGAGAGTGAATGGTTGTCTGTCTCTCTGTGTTGGCCCTGCGATGGACTGGCGATCTGTCCAGGGTGTACCCTGCCTTTCGCCCAAAGATGCTGGGATAGGCTCCAGCCCCCCCGCGACCCGAAAGGATTAAGCGGTAGAAGATGGATGGATGGATGGATGGATGGCTTCATCTATTAATTAAGCATCAGTTCTCCTGAACAGGTGATCATAGGAATCAGTATTTCCTAATTACAGTATGTAACCCCCTTTTCACTATCATCTAAAAATATACAGAGAAATGACTGCATTTCAAAAAATCCAAGGAGTTACATTAACTAGTGGAATTACAACAACTGTAGTTTGATCTAAAAATGCATGTGGAATGTATGTGTACTATATTTAATCAAGACATAATTCATGTGTCCCCATTCATGTTTTCTGGAACTTAAATGGCTGTAAATCATTAAGTCAGTCAGCAAGTTCACTGGTTTTTGGTTTAGAAAAAAGGTTTGAGGATTATATTTGAGTGACAGGAGTGAAATCGAGACGACAGGTAAAGGTTTCCAATAAGTCAAAAATGATAACTGGACATGATTCTGAAACTAAAACTGCTAGAGTAATGAGACCAGTGCCACTGGAAAGCTTGTGGAAGATTATTTCATTTTGTCTGCAGTTGTTTTTCTCCCTAATGTCATCTCCATGGAGAAAAAAAGTGAAAGTTTGGGGATAAAGCAAGAAAATCATTAGTACTGCAATTATCTGTAATGGGCGGCACGGTGGCGGAGTGGTTAGCACTGCGGCAGCACAGCAACTCACCCTTGGCCGGGGGATCCTGGGTTCGATCCCAGCCCCCGACCAACAGTGATCTGTGTGGAGTTTGCATGTTCTCCCCGTGTCTGCATGGGTTTACTCCGGGATTTCTCTGGTTTCCTCCCACATGCCAAAAACATGCAAGTTAGGTTAATTGGCATCAAACTGGGGATTCTAAATTGTCCTTGGGTATGACTGTGAGAGTGGATGGTTGTCTGTCTCTCTGTGTTGGCCCTGCGATGGACTGGCGATCTGTCCAGGGTGTACCCTGCCTCTCGCCCAAAGATGCTGGGATAGGCTCCAGCCCCAACGCGACCCGAAAAGGATTAAGCGGAAGAAGATGAATGAATGAATGAATCATCATGAGGGTTCAGGAGATTGGGGGTGATGTCCACCTTTTCTGCCTAGTTCACTATTTTCTTTTCCTATCAACCTCATGACTTGACAATTTTATGTTCCCATCTCTAACTGAAAAAAAGTCTAGCGCATTTAACACAATGAACATAATTGTTATTGCTTCCTTTTTATTTTGGTTTTCATTGAGCCTATTTCTGGTTTAACTAAGAATTGCTTTGAGCAAATTGCCAGCCGTTACCAAGCATTTCTGCTCTTGTATTTCTCCAGCTCTACTTCCCCCCCCCATGCGTTGTTGTTATTTCTTTTACATATTGAGTTCTGAAAGGCAGTTTGTTCCCCCCTGTAGATACCTTAATGCCCCCTGTTTGCACTTGTTCTGGAGCTGACACTTCCTCCAGATGTCTTTGAACCTGACTTGATGAAGCTGCTAATACCTACAGTTTACCTTTCTTGGCTTTCATCTGAGATAAAATCTGCTGTTCACTGTGACCTCCCCAATAGCATGTTCATGTTTCAGATCTGTATTTTATTGGCCTCAGTGCTCCTCAAATCCAAGGGGTTCCTTGTCTCTTTGACTCATACATTGCCTAATGAGAAAGATGTTAGCTCATGTTAGGTTCAGTGGCTTTTTTTTCCTCTTTGAATACCTGCACTGGCTACCTGCTCATCTGTTCCTTCACAGTGGACAAAGGATGAATATTTCCTTGACTTCCATGGAAATTTATTCAAGGATATTTTTGTATAAACATTTAATGCAAATCAACTGTCCAACTTGTCCAGCAGGAAATGTATAGATTTTCCTACAGTTCAACATTCAAATTCAAAAGCTTTATGATCATATGCACAGTTAAGAAATGCTACATTTCCTGAGCAATGAAATTCTTACTTTGCTCTCCGAACGAATGCCAAGGTGATTGGTACACTATGATACTATGACTGGCGCCTAGCGGCTGCCCCGGCCTTGGATGCGCTCTGCAGAGCGTGCCCAAATGCCAAGTCACGTTTCGTTACCTTGTATTCATACATGTGTAATGACAATAAAGTTGAATCTCAATCTCAATACTAATAAGGTAATAACACAATAACTCAATCCTAATACTAATAGATGCTAATAACACACACACCAACACACAGTTAGGCAATTAGGACTTCTAAGCACACCTTGATACTATATACTAATACTAATAAGTACTAATAACACACATTAGGCAGTTTGGACAGCTAAAGCAGTTGATACAGTCAAACAAGAGGAATGAAATTGAAAATTCACTGGATGACTATAATGGTAGTGGTAAATTGATATTAGAGATTATGTGAATCTGAGATGGCATAAACCTATGTTCAGTGTGCAAATGAGCATTGTGTACACAAACCTATGTAAAATGAGCATTGTGCAGCGATCAGTATATTATTATAAATTACAAATTAGCACCCGGTGCTAATTTCTCTGTAATGGTAGTACTAGTAGACTGTACAAGATAAATAGCAGCAGAGATAATAATTAGCAGCAGAGATGATATGGACATCAGACGGGTGAGACTGTACACACTGTACAGGTGAGCAATGTCGAAATTAAGCACCCGATGTGTGAGTTCCTATATGCAAAGCTGTGTTGTGGAGTTTTGGGAGTTATTTGTTCAGGAGTCTGATGGCAGTGGGGAAAAAAGGAGTTTTTCAGTCTGGTTGACCGGCATTTCACACTTCTGTAACTCTGGCCTGAGGGTAGAAGTGTGAACAATCTGTGCTGGGAGTGGGTGGTCGTCCCGGAGGATGGCGTCAGCTCTCCTTTGGACTCTGCGGTGGTAGATGTTCTGCAGAGAGGGTAGTGGAGTCCTGATGAGCTTCTTCGCTGTCTTCACCACTCTCTGCAGGCGTTTGCGGTCCAGAACAGTGGTGCTGCCATACCACGCAGTGATGCAGTTGGTCAGGATGCTCTCGATGATGCAGCTGTAGAAATTGTTGAGGATCCTGGAGGACATGCCAAACTTCTTCAGCCTCCTCAGGAAGTGCAGCTGCTGTTGAGCTCTCTTAACCAGCTCTGTGGTGTTGTGTGTCCACTTAAGGTCCTCGGTGATGTGGATTCCCAGGTATTTAAAGCTGCTTACCCTCTGCACCTCAAACTTCCGGATGAACAGCGGCTGATGGGGACACCTGTGTTCATGATGATGCTGCCTGAGGTCCTGTTACCCATCCTGACAGACTGGAACCTACCAGTTAGAAAGTCCAGTAGCCAGTTGCAGAGGGTGGAGTGCAGGCCAAGTGAAGACAGCTTGTGGTTTCGGTGAGTTTGTGGGGGATAGCCCTGTTGAAGGCGGTGCTGTATTCGACAAACAGTATCCTAATGTAGGAGTCTTTATCTTCCAGGTGGGAGACAGAATAATGGAGTGCTGCAGCAATGGCCTCTGAGGTGGACCTGTTGGGCCGGTAGGCGTACTGCAGGGGGTCCATGGTGCCCGGTATATTGTCCTGAATGAGGGGCAGCACCACTCTTTCGAAGCACTTCATGATGATTGGAGTGAGTGCTACCAGTCTGTAATCATTCAGACAGGTCGGTGGGCTCCTTTTGGGGAGGGGGATGATAGTTGTGGTTTTGAAGCAGGAGGGGACTATGTTCTGGTTGAGGGAGAGGTTGAAGATTGATATGAGGATGTCAGTCAGCTCAGTAGCGCATGCTCTGAGGGCCCACTCAGGTATATTGTCTGGTTCTGCTGCCTTGCGGGGGTTGATATTCCTCAGTGCTTTGTTTACCTGGCCTGGTGAGACTTTTAGTGGGGGGGAAGAGGGTGCGTGAGTGTGTGTCTCTTCTCTGCCCTGTAGCTGGCGGTCTCAAAGCGGGTGTAAAAGATGTTGAGATCATCCGGCAGGCTGTCTGTTGAGCTAGTAGTGCTGCTGTTGGTCCTCTTGTAGTCTGTGATGTGTTGCAGGCCTTGCCGCATGCACCCCGGGTCAGGAGTGAAGTATAGGCTGTCCAGCTTTTCTCTGTACTGCCTCTTGGCTGTTGTTGTAGCTTTTCTCAGTCCATACTTAGCAGCTTTGTACTTGATCTCACTGCCTGATTTAAATGCAAGCAAGCGAGCACGCAGCATCTAACGTACCTGACTGTTGATCCAGGGCTTCTGGTTGGGGAACTTCCTGACCTGTGTGTTGGGTACGATGGTAACATGAAATTTGATGTGAGATGCTGCAATAATATTACATGTTATTGATTTGATGGCTGGTAGGTCTAGAACACTCACCCTCACCACTGCGACCCGCCAGTCCATTTTCAGAAATCAATTACTTATTTATATCATGTTTGGCCATATTTGGAACTGCATTCTTAAATGCAATTATAGAGTCCACCAGCAGAGGGAGCTGTAATCGAAACCTAGGTGCCGCTCTGTTTGAGTGGTGGAGCGAGAGAGCGAGAGTGAGGGAGCCACAGAGATATAATGGAGGGAGCAATGTGCACCAGACAACGTGTTGTAAGGTGCAGTATGTGTTTCATGCTAAGACCGCGGCTGTAAACAGCAGTAAATGTACAAAGTAGGCTGCTTTTGAGGAGCTGGAGCATTTATTCTTGTTTGGCAGGTGAAACCTCATGGAACTTGGAGGCTTTCCTCCTGATTGTGCAGAAAAAGATTCAAAGCTTTGAGGTTTCTTTCTAAAGAGCATGACTGAAGCACTGACACTGTTTCAATCCCATGCCAACAATTAAAGTTCAGAGACTGTGGTCGTTTTAATCTGCTGATTTTTTTTTCCTTTTTCATTTATACCAGTGGCTCTTAAACTTTTTTTTTTTTAATTCCCCATTTTGGGGAGCCAGATGATTACCAAGCCCACCTACACACAGCTATAGAGAGCCTGGGCTATAGAGAGCCCAGCTATACACCTACACACAGCTATAGAGAGCCTGGGCCATTCCAGTGCAGATTTTCTGTTCCACCCAGTGTCTTCAGCAGGTGTTTTCAATTACAAGCGATCCTTGAAGCTGATCAGAGCAAACACCTGCTGAAGACACTGGGTGGAACAGAAAATCTGCAGTGGAATGGCCCTCCATGGCACATGATTGCCCACCCCTAGTCTAAGTCATGCTCCTCTACTTCCATACATGGGACCTTAAATCTGAAAAAATCTCTGTTGAAATGAATGGCAAGAGCGAAGTTATCTTTTAATCCCGATCAAATTTTGCCACACATACGATGTTTGTCAGTTTCAAAGATCTGGCCCTCGGGAAGTGAGGAAAAAATTTTGTGGCCCTCACTACTACCAAGGTTGCCCATCACTGATATAGAACATAATAACTTTGTCATTTTACACACGTTAAATGCAATTTGCTATTGTCAATCAGCAGCGGTTTATATACATCCCTTTCCAAGCCCATCCTAACTCTTGATTCGAGATTCCTGGATCATCATTACACAACAAGTCCAAGTCACTGGTCAGGATGATAGACGAAACCTCAGCTTATCAGGCTCTTGTTGGTAAGGGCCTGATGTTTGCAACAAAACTTCTGGAAACTGCCGACCAGGCTATGCTAGCATGAATCATGTCGCCACTTATGTTTACTTTGTTTCGTTCTTCTTCTTCTACCCATTATACCCACTGACATGTAGGGTAGCAACATAGGACTTCCACTTTTTTCTGTCTTTGGCCAGTTTCTCGATGGTAGGACTTCTTTGCGGCTTTCATCACTGCCATACATATGAGCCTCTTGGAGAGACTCTGAAAGGCTATGTCACACAGTTGTAGTTTAAATCCTCTGCTGCTGTTTCCATAACACCAGGTCTTTTACAGGACAGGGTTGTTGGCTGTGTGCCCAACCCTACAACATGGAGGGGCTTATGGCCGCGCTTTGTCTGGTCTGTCCAACTTGACCTGTCCGACATGGGTGACCCTATCAGTCCATCTGGCATAGCTCTTGGATTCAGTGAGACACTCAAGGTCAACAATCATGACAAGGTGACGATCCACCTAGCAGAACATTGTCTTTACTGCCTACCCATTGGCATCTTTAGATGAACTAAAGAGTCAGACATATGCATTATGTTGTAAAACCTTAGTAGAAACTGTATGCTGTGAGGCTTTAATCTAAATTTTGGGGTATTTTATAATTATTGTTACTATTAACAACCCAGTTTCCAGGCTGTGAAAAAAAGAGTTTTAAAGACAATTAAATCCAGAAATAGAATTAAAGATGTTAGGCTTTTAAATCAAGCTCTTACAATTCATGGCAAACTTAACTTTGTGTTCAAAATTTTTGGAGGGTACATGAAAGCCTAGAAGTGCTTCAGGTTTTGCTTTTTGCTGCTCCTAAAACTGCGGTTCAGCCTCCCACTTGATGTCAGATTATATGAACCTGATTTGTCATATTCACGATTTGGGAAGTGTTTACTTGTCAAGTAATCTTTTTTGTTATTTCACTCTCTTGTATTTTATTTTTCCACCCCATCATGACTCAACCTGACATAGACAGTTACACATGGGTATGCTGCGATACACTAAACCAAGCATCTCATTTTGCCTCCTCCAGCTGGGCCTCTACCTCCTGCATCAAATTCAGCCTTTGATATGAGCCAGCCCAAAGCAAAGCACCAGCAATGGAGCTGTCATGCTGTTTTATCCAAACAGACTCTTCCACCCCAAACACTGTCTGCCTGCAAAGCCGCTGTAATCCAACCCTGAAACTTGCCAACTTCTCCGCTCGTAGCTGTATCACCTCTCCTCTGGCTCTCTCCACCCACTCATGTTTTCATCACCTCTCCCTCATACCTCTGTTCCCTTCCTTATTCTTTTAGCATTTCTTTATCTCTGCATCTTCCATCACTCTTCAAACTTTCAGCTGCATCTCTCCTCTCCCTTCACCTTCCCTCCCCTCCCTTGACCTCTTGCCTATGCCCCCCTGGGACTGACTTAGTTGTTGTGATGGCAGAGGATGGCAGGATACCAGCTGCAGTTTTAATGATTTTGCCCCCAGGGCCAGATCAGCCAGAGAAATACATTTACCATTTTTCAACTGAATGAGAACTCTAACCCCTGCTACGCCTCTGCAATGTGTGTGTGTGTGTGTGTGTGTGTGTGTGTGTGTGTGTGTGTGTGTGTGTGTGTGTGTGTGTGTGTTTGCAGACATTTAAACTTGATTTCACTGTATAAAAAGAAATGGACTACCATCTGCATTTTGTATCTGTTTTTTGTGGTCACTTGAGAAATCCACTTTGAATACATATGCTAATAACTGCTGTCTCTGCCATCTCTACGTATGCACAAGCTTTACTGTACATCTCCATTAATTCAGTCCCAGTCATGATTCTGCTTGCCCACATTTGCACAAGGTAGTGTATATGCTTGTATTTTCTGTGCAACTTGACATTATCCAAAACACCTCTGCCCATCATTTCTGTTTTGTATTTACTAACTAACTACTAACTAACCTGCACTTATATAGCGCTTTACTAGTCACAAAGACCACTCAAAGCGCTTTCACTAGTACCAACCCTCTATTCTAAGGGCCTATAGGAAACATATCTAGGGACAATTTAGAACAGCCAATTAACCTAACATGCATGTCTTTGGATTGTGGGAGGAAACCGGAGCCCCCGGAGTAAACCCACGCAGCACAGGGAGAACATGCAAACTCCACACAGGAAGGTTCCAACCCCTGCCAGCCTGGGGATTTGAACCAGGAACCTTCTAGCTGTAAGGCAACAGTGCCTTACATTTACTGGGATGGAAATTTTTAATGTTTAACATTTAGGTTCTGTTCAGTTCCTGTTCAAGTCTTCATCCTTGGCTGTAGAATCACAAAAATCTTGTGATGCTTATAGAAGACTCATTGTCTCTACAGGTCCGATAAGTGGGAAGGTATGATGACCTTCTTTGAGGTTCCAACTTGTCTGTGACTGAATTTCGACTCTTACCTGATGTTATGAATCCTTCCATGAGAAATTAATCAGTGGTGCAGTTTCCTGTCACACTAATACTGCGTCCCAATTCACCCCTTAGCCCTACCTCTCTGTCATGCGCATTCATGGTGAATGTGCAAAACGGAGGGTAGGGCTAAGGGGTGAATTGGACGCACCCTAAGATTCACCTCTACTACTGACTCTCAGCTAGTAGAGGACCTTCTCTTTGGCTCTGAGGTTGGAGTGTTAGGATTTGAATCACAGGGTCGGGGGTCAAATACTGGCATGTGTTCAAAGGGCTGGGCAATTAACTGAAATAAAACTGAAACAAACGTATTGTTGCTTGTTTGTTTGTTTTTTTGGGTTTTTTTGTTATTCCACTCTCCCTGTTGTGTATGTGAGAGCTTTTCATGTACTGCCCCTTACTCTGTGGGTACATAGTTCCAGAAGCTGCATAGTTGGCCCTTATCAGATGCACAGGCGGAACAATTAAAGACGGCTCTCCATCTACATAGTACGTGATGACTAACTCTTTATTTTATCTGAAGATGCCAAGAAAAAGTGAGCGAAGTCGCTATTAGCCTCTGACAGCTATCCGCATCATCTCAACCACATTACAGAGGGAATGGACAAGCTAAGGCTGTATATAAGAACCCGATAGACTCATAATCACTATGTGGGGGTAACATAATCATGGGTGCGTAAAGGATTCCCCTAATTCAGCTAACAAGCTAAGTAGCCGCCATGTGTGTGATGTGACCCACAAACCCTCAAGAGGTTTGTAAATACTGGACAGTGTTTGTTTTGTGTGTGAAATGACAATTGTCCAATGCTTTATTATATTATGCTCATTTACTACTGCATCAGTGATATGATACCATGCTCTTGTGGAATATTGCTTAATTATGAGCCTTGTCAGTAGGAAGAAGGGAGAAAAAAGTAACAGAAAAAAAAAGAAAACTGACATGAAAGGGTCAATTAACCATGATGCTGTTTTAAGGTCAAATTACCCAGCCCTAGGTGGAAGTCTACCTTGCCTAATGGTGAAAAAGACAATAGATTAGATCACAAAAAGTTCCCGGGTAAAATAATGATCAGTGTTTCCTCTGGCTTAAAGACCTTGGTGCGGTGGCAACATATTTTTCTGGAGGGGGCTAGAAAGCACACAAAGCTACTGTAACCGGAATATGTTAATTTTATACTATTTATTTCTTTTTTTTAATTTTGCACAGTAACTTTGCATATGGAACTTACCATTTGAAGTAAGTTCCATATGCCTCAGTACAACTGAGGCTTGAATGTTGGAATATTGGGCCAGTTGGGGTCCCACCCAGACATCCTGTGTTTGGACTTTTTAGTGGTGTCATCCTTCTCTCCTTCCTCTGCTGTCACCTCTCCTGGACCCTCTGCCTGAACACTTTCCTCTCCTTGGCTCCTCTCTTCTGTCTCATCTTGCCCTCTCTGAGCTCTGTCTAATTCAGGTTCTCTCTCTATGGTGGTATACAAACAGATTAGAAAATATCAAGTATCATGTTTTGTCCTGCAGGATTTTTTTTGTCATGGTTTACGTAAATGACAAAAATGTGTATTTTTTGTATTTTTATTCTAGTGTTTTGTTGTTTTTTTTCTCAATTGAGTAGGGAAGGGAAAAAACATTCATAATAGTAATTTACTCCTGCATACTTAAATTATATGATCAGAGGTGGGTATAGTAGCCAGAAATTCTTCTCATGTAAAAGCAGTGCTTTGAAATTAATAATTAAGTAGACGACAAAAAATTTCTAATTGAGCTAAGGGTACAAAGAGCACCTGTCATGTTCTTGCGCTTTTATGCAGTAGACAGATGAAAAGAGACGAGCCCACTTGCAGGTGAAGTGTGTGTTTTATTAAACAAAGAGTCAGTGGTACAAAAGGTGTCCAGCATAAGCAACAAAATAATAAGCTACACAACAGGTGAACACGGTTCAGAAGACTCTGTTTGGCTAAGAGGAGAGAGTTCACGTCACACCCCAGGGTTTAGCTGGGCAGTGGGGGAAAATAAGAAACATGAACTGAAAAAGGAATACTTTCATAGTGTGGTTCAGAGAAACGCTGAGCTCCTGGGAAAAACACCACCAAATGAAGTCCAAAGGGGAGTAGACCAAACACAGAATGATGACTGAACACAAGAAGCTGACTAACACCGCGACAATAAGTGAACGCGCAAACAGAAACTAAATAGTGAGTGACTAATGACATTGAGTGGAGGCAGGTGCGAGCTGCTGCAGGGGGGCTGATTACTGGCTGCTCACAGCAACGGCAGGTTGAGCAGCCAGTGGGGAGAGCCTGGAGAGAGAGGGGCAGAGACAGACACACAAAACCCAAGACAAATGTGCAGACACAAAACCAGGGAAACACAATACACAATAATCTGTGTGTGGGGGCCTGGAATGACATAAGGCCCCAGACACATGACAGCACCCATTTAAAAACTTGAGTAATGACTTCAATCTTGAAGGTTTGAGGTTTTTCTCCATCTTGTAAAATTGACTTTTCTTATACATTTGAGACTTTATTATACATTTGAGGATTATTTCATGGCTAATTTTTGTCTATTTTTTAAAATAAAATTACTGTTTTTTAATAAATTTGAAACGGACTGTGGTAATTTTTTCTTTTTAACAATTTACATTTTTGACCATTATAGAACAGAACAATAATTTAACTCTGATTTCAAAGAAAAAAATTGATAAAATTGTACTTAATGAAATATATTAACTTAAATGACCAAAGATGCAGTTATTTCTGTTATAATATTTCTATATATTTAGAGGGGTTTTTCTTCTTCTTTTTTTTTTAGAAATCTCACAACCCAGACAGCAGGAAAACCTCCCTTATTTTGAAATCTAAATGTTGGCACGTTTAGTTTGTCTGAAGGCTGCTGATGGATTAAAGTCTTTGACTTCGTGAATTTCGGTCTTCTTAACTTTCCAGGTACATAATAGTGAACATAACTTAGTTAATATTAACTAAGGTAAAGGTAAAAACATCTCCTTTTCATTCTTGTCTGAAATAAGAAAAACAAAAAAACTGATTCAAAAGAAGACAAAATGAACCAACTCGAGCTCTTAACCACACCTGTTAGCTAAGCGACTCTTCCATTATTGCTCCCATTACCAGCAGGTTAAAACCATTATAAATGCCTCCAGTGCTTACATACCTCTTCTGATTTTTTTTCCCACATTTACAGTACTTTAATAAGCTCATGTTTCTCTCGGACAGTGATGCAAGCGAGACACTCTGCCTGGCGACTGGAGCGGTCATGTGGGCGCAGTGCTTCTGAACTCCACGCGGATGATGGTCACGCGCGTTGTTCGTGTGCGCGCTTGCAGATCGTAATTCCTTCATATTTTTTTCTTAAACTTGTGTTTCCTCATAGGAATGGCGGGAAATTTACAAGCATGGCAGGCCGCCACCGGGAGATGTTACGAGAGGAAACCCTGGCGATTCTGGCCTTGTAATACCTGAATAAGAAGATCAGAGGGAAATCTTAGATAAGATACGCCTTTATTAGTCCCACAATCGTTAAATTCCAGGATTACAGCAGCAAAGGGATAGCAGCACTCAGAGCAATAGTTAATAGGATAATAAGAACTGGTTAGCCAAAGCAGTAAATGAATATACATATGTACACAGATATATACACAGTGCAGAAGCATTGCAGCGAGATGATATAAACAGCATTACGGTTTAAGTTACCCTGCAGAATATGAATACGTACCCAGACAGTATATTTCGTATTTGAATCAACAGTATTGTTGCCACCCTCAGTAATGGTTGATATTGTCCTCGCTGTATAATGGAGGGGATCATTTATTGTACAAGATTGTTACTTTTAATACATTCAATACGACCTCTACGAGCAGCCCTGGTTAGGTTATTAAGTCTGACAGCCGTAGGTAGGAAGGACCTGCGGAACCTCTCTGTCGTGCACCTAGGATGGCACAGCCTACTGCAAAATGAGCTCCTAATTCTAAAAAGAATGAGATTGTTCAGGTTTTTGAGCTTTTTCACACTGCTGCCTGCTCCATGTTGATTACTCCTATCTACAGAGATGATAAACTCACAGAAGGCCTGTTCTGCTGAACATTTGTTTCTATTTTAGTCTTTACCATACTGAAGATGGATAAATTTCCATGGCATACTTTTGTGCATTTGTTCTTTGCATGGGCCACTGTGTTGTCCTTGGCTATAACTGTAAAGAAAACAGTTTCAGTTACACATCTTATTGTTGGCTAAAATCAATACAGTATGGCTTTTTATTATATATCAGAGTTGGAATTTTAGATAAGCTTAGCCTGTGAAGTAATTTCAGTATCGACTAAAGTATTTTATTTATATAATTTTGCTGTCAACATTTGTGAGTAATATAGCTGCAGTTAGCCTGCAAGTAGTACCAGCATTAATATGACATTAGTTAGCACTGGTTGGTTATTGTTATAAAGTTATCTACCAGAAAACTTCCTAATTTACAGCCTTATCTAACTTGAGACTTTTTTTGATTCATTACCTCATCTTTTGACTCCCAACAGTACTTTGCTACATTGTATTTGTAATCTACAGATGCTATCAAGCTAATATTAGATAATATCTGGAGCAAAGTGTTAAAGTGACATGTGGCTCACTGTTGGTTCTCCATTATATTGGGCCATCAATTTTAGTCTTTAGGTCAAGTGTCAACTGTGTTTCTGCTTTAGGGTAGTATCTCACTGGGCTGAGACAGCTTGAGCTGAGCTGAGACTGCAACACTTGCATGACATGTATGTAAACGACCAGAGAACTTTGGCCAAAAACTGAGAGTTTCTGCAGCATTACTGCAACATTCATAAGACAGTGTGATTCCAAGTGAAAATTGTCCCAAATTCTCAGATTTGTCTCATGTTTTGTTTTTTATCTCCCAACAAGTTGCAAGCTGTCTCAGCCCAGTGAGATACTACCCTTAATGCGTCTTTATTCATTGCTTTGACACATTAGGTTTGGCAGTATAAATTAGGATTGTGAGAAGCCCCAGATTTATTATCCATGGGACTTGGGTTTATACCCCATCTAGAATTTTTCTTCCTCTTTTTTTGGTTTATTTTCAGTTGCTTTTACTTACATATTCACTCAAAGCACACTGGCCTGTTTGGGCCCTGATTCTCTTCTTTTAGCAGTCACCATAGTGTCATGGTCATCTTGGTGGTCCTACCAATTATCTTGTCAGATTTTCCTTTGGTATCAGGGGTTCCACAGATGCTCAAGTCTGGTCTAAAGAATGTCAGTCTGAAATCCTCTGGTCTAAAATCCTAAATATCCAACATGTTTAATATGATCAGATATTCTGGGAACCCAGAGGACAGAAAACGCAAGCAAAACGGTTATGGCTATGATTTTTTTTTTTTTTTATCATCATGTGTGGCGTCTTCTACATCTTCAAGACCTGATTTTTTTTTTTTCACTTCTCTAATCTCTCTCTCTCTTTCTTCATACTGCCCAGTCCTCTCCCTAGCTCTTGTGGCACAAGTTTGACAGCAGTATCGCAACATATCCAGCAAACACAGCGATTAGCATGACACGCTTCAGTGCATCCCAAACCACTCTGATGAGCTTCAATCAATTCACTTTAATTATAACGTTCAGAGAAAC